>CM053770.1:138484325-138514309 GCA_028658325.1 Potorous gilbertii
GAAGAGAGGGCAGATTGGTGATAGGGGAAATTAGAATGCTCAGTGTACTGGGATGGGGGTAGCGGACAAATGGGGAGAAAATTTTGGAACCCAAAATTTTGTGAAAATGAATGTAAAAAGTTAAATAAATTTATATTAAAAAAAGAGTTTCTAAATAAAATAAAATAATAAAAAATAAAATAAAATAGTAGGCAGAATCTCAGTACTTAGGGGCAATGGGACAGCTATGTCATAAATTGAATAGAGTGCTAGACCTCTATTGGGGAAGATCTGAGTTCCAATCCTGATCCATTAACTATGATTTGTCTGAAATATAATCCAAAATGTTTCTGAATTATTACGTTAAGGTGACCTTTGAATTTCCATTCAAATATGTTATAATTCATTTTTAATTTTTTTTCAAGTCCTCTGAAATTTCACTTAAAGTTTTTCCTACAGAATCAGAATTCTAATTAATGTTTTCATACTTCTAAAGTCTCTTCTTCTTAACAGCTGCTAGAGAACTATTTTCCCTAAACCAAACTAATCTATAATTTATTGGTATATACCCTTAAACATTAGACATGCAAAACCAAAAGCTTTCATAATAATAATTTGGCAGAAGCAGAAAGGTACCAAATTATTCAGGTAAATATTCATAATACATGATTTTTCCAGTAGGAAGATTAATTTCCAGATCCACATCAGGATTTTGCCAGCTGTGAAATTAAGCTTTAAAAAAATCTTTAGGAGTCTCTCCAGTTTTCTGTTAGTGTCCAGGGTGTTCAGGGGTAGGGGTAAGTGGGAATTACTTCTTGACTTAGAGCTGTTGTCACATGAACCTAGTCAGCTATAGACTAACTCAGGCTTAAACAGAGAGCTCTTGATTAAAAAACAATTATAGAAATAGCCCTTTAAGTAAATAAACAAAAAAAAATAAACCAAACAATAATGAGAGAGAGAGAAAGAGAATGAGAGAGTCTAAGGATAAGAAAGTTATGAGAGATATAAATATTGACAGCAATATTGTACCTAAGAAAAGGAAAGTATTGAGAGAAATGATTATTTCTCTCATATTAATAGCCAATTCTTAAAACTGGGGAGATCCAAGCCTATTTTCTGCATCTTATTTCCTTGTCCAACTTCTCAAGGTCAGGGCTGCTCTGGTTATTGTTACTCCACCCAACTAGCTCAGGCTTGGGTGGGAGAATACACAATCTTTGTGTAGATTCTGCGCAGAAGTGACATGATGTCACTCTCAGCCTCTCATTGGAGTGATTTCACTTCTCTTTGTAAAGTCTATCTCTCATTAATTGTTAATCAGAATTGATTGTCACTCTCAGGAACACTCCTCTTCCAAAAGGAAGTGGACTCATAAGCCATGAGTCCACTACCATGATTGTCTTTGGTCTAAGAGACAGATGGTCAAATGAGCATCCTTTTATTAAAATGCTGGCATTATTAATAAAATGATTAAAATCACTCAGAAATTATGTCTCTCAAACTTTAGTGTGTATATATGTGTGTGTGTGTGTATTATACACACATATACATCTTAGTCCTATATAGTATATATACACATGTAGATATAGATATGATTATGTGTGTGTGTATATATATATATATATATATATATATATGTATATGAAAATCTTAGTCTCAAAAACAAGGCACTATAGAATATCTATGAGAAAACAGATCCAAGAGGACAAGAGACCTGTATGAAGCCGCATGAATGATAAGCTTCTGGTGTAATACCCCAAGTCTTTCCTGACTCCAAAGGTGGCACTTCCCTTACTAATTTCAGGATTAATGAAAAAATAACAACAACAGCAATGATAGTAACTGGCACTTAGCACTTTAAGGATTGCAAAGCATTTTAGAGATTATCTTATTTTATACTCACAACAACCCTGGGAGCTAATGTGCCATTATTTTTATTCCCTCGTTACAGATGAAGAAACTGAGGAAAACAGAGACTAAGTGATTTGCCTAGGATTTCTCGTTGTCTGAGAAAGATTTTAACTCATTGGTCACCTACCTGCTTGTAAACCCCAAGTGGGGTAACAGCCAGACACGACTGAAGGGACTCATCAACAACCAAAGGGGATCATGGACGTGAAATATTTGAATATAATGTCGGACTTTTGCTAGATGTTGGTTATCTTTGCTGAGCTGATTCTTCCCATCTTCATTATAAGAGATTGTTTCTGGGAAAGGAAGAGGGAGAGATAACTTGGAAAATGTAGGTGATGGAAAAAGAAAATGTGTCAATAACAATTTATTTTTAAGAAGAGAATAAATAATTGGGAAGGAGCTTCCCCTTATGTTAAAAACTAGAATTGTTAGGACTGAACATTTCTGGGCCTTAGACTCTGCCATTTTTGAAAGATAAATTTATTTATACTTTCTGTTTTAAAATCATTTGAATTTCCCACTATATTCCTCTCCTTTCCTAATCTAAGGGAAGTATTCCTTACAATAAGGAATTTTTTAGAAGAGAAACAAAGAATAAGTTCTATAAAATTAGTCAACATATAACAAAAAACCTTTTTGCAATATATATATATATATATATATGTATATATGTATATATATATATATATATATACTATTCCACATTTATGGATCCTCACTTCTCCAAAGAAATCTCACCTCTTTTTTCTGGCCAAGACTAATACTTAGGATTCTACAGCATTCAGTTTTGATTGTATGGTTGTTCTGTCCATACATAACATATGAACATGAATATATACTACACATATTGTACACACATATACACATATATGTTCAGTTGTTTCATTGTGATTGACTCTTTGTGACTCCAAATGGAGACATTGGAGATATTTGCCATTTCCTTCTCCAGCTCATTTTACAGATGAGGAAACTGAGGAAAACAGGGTTAAGTGCCAGTAGTCAGTATGCCAACTAGCTGAATGTATATGTGTATTTGTATATGTGTATTCATACATATATATTGTTGTTATAGTCATTGTGTATGTATATTGTTTTCCTGGTTCTGCTTATTTCAGTTCATATAAATCTTTCTCTGCTTCTCTTTATTCATCATGTTCATTGTTTCTTATTTACTTTTTTCAATTATCAAAATCTTTTTTTTTCTCCCTCTGGCTCCCCCCAAACACTGAAAAGAAGGAAAGAGGTAAGGAAGTGAGTGAGAGAGAAAGAAAGGAAGGGAAGAAGGGGGAAGAGAGAGAAAGAGGGAGGAAGGAAGGAAGGAAAGAAGGAAGGAAGGGAGGGAGGGAGGGAGGGAAGGAGGGAGGAAGGAAGGACCCTTGCATCATAAGCATTGTCAAGTAAAGCAAATTCTTATATTCAACACATTCAAAAATAGTTCTTATTCTATATATTAGTCTATCATTTGTCAGAAGGTGGTCAGCCCTTTTCTTTATCAGGACTCCTGAATCATGGTTGATCATTTAGTTAATAAGAGTTCCTAAGTCTTTCAGAATTATTTATCATTTTTAAAATAGCACATTAATATTCCATTATATTCATGTTGGTTGTTATCCTTTCTCAAAGAGGACCAAACGACATCACTATGTTAGAATCAAATTACAATATGTCCAACTGTGGTTGATCAAACTAATATGAGCTTTGAATGCTCTACCACAAGTCGGGCACAAATAGTCCATGAGAATATTTGGAGCGGATTCTCTAATTTTGCACGTCTTGTGTTTCTTTTTGGACTCCTTCAATTCTGCTTTGTTCATTGATTACCTTCTCTGATGGGAGCACGCCATGCTGGGCCATTGTATGCCAGTGTTTCCCTTGTCACACAATGAATTCCAAAGTTCCTTGAGAGTGTCTTTGTATCTCTTCTTCTGACCACCAGGTGAGCACTTGCCCTGTGTGAGTCCTCTGTAAAATAGTCTTTTAGGCAAGTGTACGTTTGGCATTCTAAGAATATGTCCAACCTATAGTAGTTGTGCTCTCTGCAGTAGAGTTTGAATGCTTGGCAGTTTAGTTCAAGAAAGGACCTCAGTGTCTGGTATTTTATCCTGCCAGGTGATCTTCAGAATCTTTCTAAGACAATTTAAATGGAAGCAATTCAGTTTCCTGGCATAGTGTTGGCATACTGTCCAGGTTTCATGGGCATATAACAATGAGGTCAGCATAATGGCTTTGTTGACCTTTACCTTAGTAGTCAGTCTAATACCTCTTTTCTCCCATGTTTTCCTTCAGTCTCCCAAACACTGAGCTAGCTCTGGCAATGTGTGCGTCAACCTCACTATCAATGTGTACATCTCTAGAAAGTATACTGCAAAGGTAAGCAAACTTCCCCAAAGCATTCAAAACTTCTCCATTTGCTGTAATCAGTGGTTCCATATATGGGTGGTGTGGTGCTGGCTGATGGAATAAATGCGTTTTCTTGGTATTAATTGTTACACCAATGAACAAGCAGCAGAGAATCGATCCATACTTTGCTGCATCTCAGCTTCAGAGGCTGCATTGAGTGCACTATCATCTACAAACAGAAAATTATGCACCAACACTCCTTCCACTTTGGTCTTGCCTTGTAGCCTTTTCAAATTGAAGAAATTATTATTGATGCGGTAGCTGACCTTGATGCCATGTCCAACCTCATTGAAGGCATTTGACAATATGACTGAAAACGTCATGCTAAAAAGGCATGGGAGCAAGCACACAGCCTTGTTTCACTCCATTGGTGATTGGGAAGGCACAAGAGCATCGTCCATTATCCAGAACCCAAGCAAGCATGCCATCATGAAATTGATGTACAGTACTGATGAACTTCTCTGGGCAACCAAATTTTGACAAAATTTTTCAAAAGCCCTCATAACTGACTGCATCAAAGACTTTGGTCAGATCTACAAATGTTGTGTACAGACCTCTCTTCTGCTCTTGACATTTCTTCTGGAGTTGTTGGGCAACAAATACCATATCAACTGTTCCTCGGCCTGACTGACTCTTAGGTAGCCTTCATGGCATCAGAAAAGCACTTTGGATGTCTACTATCAGCATGAAACTGAATTTCATCTGCCTTCTTACTGAGCCAAGAATCCTGCATCTCTCTAAGTGCCATTTATATTTTCTTTTGATGGAATTAAATGCTCTTTTCTTAGAGATAGGTGAACTATCCTGCTGGTAAATCCTGTGGAGTTCTCATTTTCATTTAGCAGCTTCTGAATTTCCCCTTCATTTTCATCAAACCAGTCTTGGTGTTTGTGAGTATTCTGACCCAGATGAGCAAATGCAATGCTATATACCAAATCTCTGAAAGCTGCCCACTCCTTTTCTGCTCTACTGTTTCCAAATGTATGTTAGCTCAACTTTCCTCCAAGTTAGCAACAAACTGTTCCCACTCAGAGAAGTGTTATAATCTGTTGACATTAATTCTTCTGGTAGTTATTTTGCCTTGGGGCCACTGCTTTTGTTGAATACAAATATTTAGCTGGCAGAGCATAAGTCTATGATCGGTCCAGCACTCTGCTCTCCATATTGCCTTCATTACTCACACATCTTGTCTGTCTCTTCTCTTTACAATCACATAGTCTATTAAATGCCAATGTTTGCTGCGAGGGTACATCCATGAAGTTTTATAGCATTTAGGTAAATGGATGGCAGGGTTGGTGATGAGTAGTTATTGAGATGCACAAGTCTTCAGTAGGAAGTGACCATTGCTGTTGCTGTTTCTTTTCCGTTCTTCCCTAGGACTCCCTGCCATTTCTGATAGGCTGAGCTTGCTCTAGCATTAAAGCTTCCCAGAATTATAAGCTTGTCCTCTTTTGGCACATTGATGATAGTAAGAGTCTCCACGTCTTCATAAAATTTTTCTTTGATCTCATCAGAGTTCAACATGGTGGGAGCATAGGCACTGATGATGATAGTATGGTATTTTCCTGAAAATGGCAATCACATTGTTACAAATCTGTTGTTCACTCCTTTTGGTAGGCATACAAGGTTTTTGACTAGATTAGTTTTGTTTGCAAAACCTATGCCAGCTTCACAGCATTCCCTTTCACTGCAGCCACTCCAGAAAAATGTGTATCTAGCTCTGACTTTAGTAAGCTGGCCTTCATTTGCTAGCCTTGTTTCACTAAAGGCTGCTATTTAGATATGATACCTGCTGGGTTCTTTTGCAACAAGAGCTTTCAGTTTTTCAGGTCTACTGGATTTTGTGTTGTCTGTAAGTGTTTGCACATTCCATGTACTGGTGGTGAATGCAATCATCTTTGTTAAAGTTTTCGTACGTTTTTTTGCATGTTTCGACCACATGGTGGGATTTCCGCCCCCTGCTGCAGTAACCAGGCCAGTGCTGGGTAAGCAGACAATTTTTAGGACACCTTTTCTAGCCCTTTCTTCATACCAGGAGGCAAGCAGTGCGATCCTTATAAGGCTGCTCAGACACCCAGGAGCTGCCAAATCCCACTGCCGCTTCAGTGAGAAACGACCTTATGACATGCACCTCCTCTATGCAGGTGTGACTACAGCTCTTAGAGTATCTGCACCTGTTGCTTCATCACTTGCCTGTTGTTACAGGACTTTGAGATAGATAAAAATGGTAAAATGGTGTGGGTGATGTCTTTTGATTCATGCACAAATTGGATTTAAGTGATGCAGACTTGCATGAGGTTACCAGCCTCCCTCTCTCCTCTAGAGTTATCACAGTCCAGTGCCAGGACAGAGTCAAAGTGACTGGTGATGACTCAAGAAGTAGTGGATGACCTTGGCATCTTTGATGTCTAACCAAACTCCAAGCACTCCACAGCACCTGCTTTAGCTGCCTTCAATTATTCTTATCTGCCTATTCTACCAAGGGAAATCTTCACAAACTTGGGGTAGACACCTCCCTAAGTCACTGAGGGATTTGAGATCCCTTGGTTATCTTCAACCTGGTTTAGCCCATCTGCTGAAAAGGTTTACCAGAGTGTGGCCACTGTGCGTGCTTCCTGGAGTTACAGGTAAGAGGTGGGTGGATCAGGTGGGCACCAAAGGTGAATGAACAGCCCTGAAAAGGGCTCAGCAGCCCTCAAATCAAAGGTACTAGTCTTCCCTGAATACACCCCAAACCCCATATTCATGCACTACAATTCATTTAGCTATTTTCCAATCTGTGGACATGTACTTTGTTTCCAGCTCTTTGTTGCCACAGAATGCTGCTATAAATATTGTCATATGTATGGGGCTTTTTATTTGGTCAATGACATCTTTAGAGAATGTGACTAACCATAGAATTCTTAGGTCCAGGGGCATAGACATTTTTATCCATTCTTGGCGTGATTACAAATTGCTTTCTCAATTAGTAATCCCAATTCATAGCTATAGATTCGCTTTCTTTTTAAGCTTTGGTGAAATTTTTGTAAAAAATGATACAACAAAACCCTTGTCCAGTAGCAAGTTTCTAAATCCTTCTCCATCACCCCTATTTATACTGAGAGGACACAAATCCAAGCTAATTTGTATCAGCTTTATATCTTAGGACCTTCCAAATTTAGGGTTATGGTTTAATTGTTCCAAATGTGGACCTTCAAAATTATGTTCCAGCTCATTAACATGCAAGCATAGCATTAATACAAATAGTCAAGTAGTGAAACACATGCATATTTTATGTTTATTTTTATCTATTTTAAGTCTATTCCAAAAGGTTTTTGAACTTGGGATCTTTTAGCTTTGACAATAATGAATCTTAGTAGATTTTATACCAATAACTTATATTCTCACAGGCCTGTCTTAAAACATAAAAAAAGGCAAATTTACTGAATTAAATTGAAATATACATCCACCTTCGACATCTCCTTGCTATCTATTCTACAGCTCTTAGACTATCCGCACCTGTTGCTTCATCACTTGCCTGTTGTCACAGGACTTTGAGATAGGTAAAAATGGTAAAATGGTCTGGGTGATGCCTTTTGATTCATGCGCAAATTGGATTTAAGTGATGCAGGGTTGCATGAGGTGCCAGCCTCCCTCTGTCTTCTAGAGTTATCACAGTCCATTCATTCCCTCTCCATCTCCTCTGCCTTTTACCGCTTCCTCTGGAAATAATAATCAAACCAATATTATAATTGCTTCTGGAAGGGGCATGTCATTTATCTCCCTTAATGTTTCAATGACCAACACCATGATTTCCCAAAACAAAATACCGTTCTTTGGCCACTTCTCTATTATAAATATTTTCTTTCCTTTTACTAGAATGTAAGCTCCTTGAAGAGAGGAGATATTTTACTTTTGTATCAGTACACCCAGCACTTAGTTCAGAGCCCAGCACCTATTAAGTTCTTATTGACTGCCCATTTTCTCTAGGAAAACCCTCTAAATTCTCCTATTTGGCTAGATAAGCCTGAGGCTGAATCTTAAAACCTTGGATAATTCTACTTTGTGTTTCCTTTTCTGAACATAAGTGAATGTACATTGATTTTGAGATGAGCATTTGAAACCTTGGAGGCAACCTTGTGAGTTGGAGGGTTTGGAAGTTCCTGGTTTCTCAGTCAAGAGCTGATTGGCAGTAAGAGGCCCTGTTTACAACCACAAGCATTCTTTCTTTATTTCTCTTTGCAATGAAAATGACCAACAGTAGAAAAGCGAACTCAAGTCAAGACCTGGTTTGCCAAAATACATTAACCTAAAGTGAAATAGGGATAAGGAGCCAATGTGAAGATAAAATGTCTCTTTAGAAGAATATTTCATGAGTTGGAGTTTTAAGTATCAACCTCCGGAGACTATAATAATGACGGATTACTCTTTCATATTTTAAGTCCTTGTTGTGCTTAGGAGGATTTCTTTTGGGTGGATGAAATAAATAGAGTTGCCTTACACTTGATCTCCTCTGCACACTGAGTACCTTGCTGCTCTCTTTTGGGGAAACTGTCTGGACAAGAGCTATATCCAAGGTTTAAGTTATTTTCCCTGGATTCTGGAATGAGAGCATAAAGAATCAAACAAGAAAGCATCTGATGCCTCTCATTTAGAAGGCAGGATTCCTTTCAATTTCAAATCCAGTCCTCCCTGTGAACCTAGAGTTGGGAGGTCTTAGTGGGAAAAGGAACACTAGATAGTCTGGGTCAGCATTCATCTGTTGTTAGATAAGGAATCAAAGTAGCATACAGAATAAAATAAATAAATCAACATAATCAGGAATTATACTATAGAGACTTGAGGAATCCCCCCAAAGGGGGGATTTAGAAAATTCCTGGTTGTCTATGTAGTCAAAAAGAGAAATTATATCACACGTGAAGCAGAAAGATTGAAAACTGATAATATAATGAATGAAAGAATGGTTTGGTCAAGGGAGATGACAAACTCTAGATTCTCTGTAAAGCTAGAAATCATTGAAACCTTGTAAGATTCATAATATGGTCTCTAGCAATACATAATGGTGTATGTATTATTAGCAATGCATTTTGCCAACTTACTCTTTTATGGAAACTTAATTTCATATTTTAAAAAATTATTTAATTTCTTTTTAGTTTTCAACATTCACTTTCAAAAACTTTTGAATTTTAAATTTTCTCTGCCTTCCTCATCCCCAATCTGACATAAGTTTTACATATCCATTTATATTAAACATTTTCACATTGGTCATGTTATAAAGAAGAGTCAGAACCAATGGGAGGAACCATAAGAAAGAAGAAACAAAACAAAAGAGAGCACATAGTATACTTCAATTTGCATTCAGACTCCATACTTCTTTTTCTGGATGTAGATAGCATTTTCTATCATGAATCTTTTGGAATTGTCTTAGATCCTTGCATTGCTGAGAAGAGCTAAGTCTATTAAAGTCAGTCATCACACAATGTGGTTGTTACTGTGTACAGTGTTCTCCTGGTTCTGCTCACTTCACTCAGCTTCAGTTCATATAAGTCTTTCTGGGTTTCTGAAGTATTCCTGCTCATCATTTCTTGTAGCACAACATTCCATTCCATTCAAATACCACAGCCTGTTCAACCATTCCCCAGTTGATGGGCATTCCTTCAATTTCCAGTTCTTATCTACCACAGAAAGAGCTGCTTTAAATATTTTCGTTCATGTGGGTCTTTTCCCCATTTTTATGATCTCTTTGGGATACAGCCCTAGAAGTGATATTGCTGGATCAAAGGGTCATATTTCTTAAAAGAAGAAATGACATATTTAACATCAAAAGAGATAAATACAACTATTTAAATATTTATTTACTGTTCTGCAGACACATTTACAGGTCCACATTCTAGGGGGAAGGAAGTAGAAAAGATGATAATGGAAGAGAATGAGAGGTAGGGTAAAGTATAGAACGGATGAAGTTATCATGATAGCTGTGAAGGCCTGACAAGAACTCTGAAACATTGACCACCTTCTCTTTATTCCCTCCATGACATGGACAGTCTAGTCTCATCTACCAGAAAAATTCCTCGCACACTGTGGTTGTTGCTGTATACAAAGTTCTCCTGGTTCTGTTCCTTTCACTCAGCATCAGTTCATATAAGTATTTCCAGACTTCTCTGAAGTCTTCCTGTTCATTATTTTTTATAGCACAATAGTATTCCATTACATTGGGGCAGCTAGGTGATGCAGCAGATAGAGCACTAGTGCAGCAGTCAGGAGGACCTGAGCTCAAATCTCACCTCAGACACTTGATACTCACCAGCTGTGTAACCTTAGGCAAGTCACTTAACCCCAATTGCCTCATCCTGGGTCATCTCCAGTCATCCTGATGAATATCTTGTCACTGGATCAGATGGCTCTAGAGGAGAAATAAGGCTGGTGACCTTACACAGCCCTCCCTCAAAGTCAAGTGCAAGTCATGCCATCATTTCTCCGATGGCATGGTCTTCTTCGGCAACGAAGGACAAATACAACAAGTCATTTAGAACATTTTTTCATATAACTATAGATAGCTTTAATTTCTTCCTCTGAAAACTGCCCATTCATATCCTTTGATCATTTATCAATTGGGGGATTTTGCCTTTCTTCCTGTCCTTAACATTTCACACAGTACCTGGTACATAGAAGTGCTTAATTAATGTTTACTGACTGGCTAATATCCTTTGAGATATTAGTCTTCTTTCTGTCATTTATTATGTCAGATATAATTTCTGGACTTAACATTTAATAAAGATTTTCAATGACCACAGAGTCTTCAATTTTTTCCTCTTCAGATGTTAGCAGCTTAACTATTTCACCTCTGATCTCTTTTTAACTAGAATTAGAGATGAAAATGTATCCTTACCCTATACTATTTAGCAGTGTGTTGTTGTGTGACTTGGAACTGAAAGTACCATTAGAAAAAATAGTATGAAGGCCTTGGCCATCACGGGTGAAATCTATTTCCAGTTTTGTTATGACATGTTGTTGTTGTTGTATGTGTTGATACATAATAAAAATATCCATACCTTCAGTCCATTTCACACACACTCATAATTTGTCCACTTTGGTGGTCAACACCATGTTCACCGAAACAGGTATAAAACTCATGTTATTTATTCCGATATATATTGCCTTCTTCTGGTACCAGAACACAAAGAAATAGTGCTTTCTCCCTCTGTCATCCTTCATTTCAAGTTGATCCTTATGTTTTGAGTAGGGTTTCTGGCCAGAACAGCCAACAATTGCTATTTACAGTCATTCTAAGCAATCAAAACCAGTTGGGGAGATTATTGGCCATTCAGTAAGAGCCACAGTGATTTGGGTTTAAAGGCATAGTCATGTAGTCTCTACTTTACAGACGACCAGTCTGAAATACAAAAAGGTTAAATGGAGCCTACCCAAAGACTCAGAGCTAGTATGTGACAAATGTGGGCAGAGTAGAAACTCTGAATCTTCTGTCTCCAAGTCTAGTGCTATGGTGAAAGTCACAATAATACTTGAGACCCCCACAATTAGAGTAAAAGAGAAGAAACTTAGGGAAAACTCATTTTAGGAAGAAGAGTCAGTGGATGAATGATGATTGAATTAAAGAGCATTTATTAAGGTAGGTCTGCACAACATATGACCCGTGGGCCACCTGAAGTCTGCCAAAGGATTCCAGCCATGCTGGTGAAAAATTTAGTGAACGTAAAAAAAAAAAAAAAGGATACAATGAGTGCTTTGCTCCTTAACATATCTTCAACTAGTCACTATTATGCCCGTCATGTTACTTGGAGGGTGGGTTGCCACTGTGCACTCTCTCCTGTTTGTCACATGTGCTGTGGCAGCCAACCATTGTCAGCCTGTCTCCACCCTGAGAGGAGCAAGAGTCATAACTTTCTACTGTTTTTAGTCATTGCTGTCATTGAACAGAAACAAAGTGAATGCAGCCACATGCCAATATGGCTGATGCCCGCTATGTGGTGAGAGGCAACTACGTGAGGGCTTCTTGCCCTCCCCAATTGCCTGGCTGCCCTCCAAGTTACATGAGGGTCTGGTGCTCTCTCTAAAGTCAAAAATATTCAATTCAGTAATTTATTTTTTGTATGTGAGCAGTTGCTATTGAGATTAAAGTTTTAGGGGTGACTTTGTAAATAATGTGATAAAAAGAAATGGAAGACATAATTAGAACATAGAGTGGTTAATCTGGAGTGAACAAATAGATACTTGTTTACTTCCATGAGAGACAAAATGTTGTGCCTTGTTTAACAAGAAGTAAAGCTGTATAAGGATGCATCGGCTGGCCTGATGTCAGGGACCTGAGGTCCTTAGGGTGCACCAGCAGGTCATATGACAGTGCTAGGGTGAGTCTTGAGAATGTCGAGAGGCAGGGCAGATGGTAAGACCAAGAGCACATTAGGACACAGTTGCAGAACAGATGGTGAGGCCTTGTGTTCTCCATTTCCCTGAAAGGAGAAGAGTAGGGAATTTCCATCTCATTCCAGTGATCTGAGCAGTCAAGCAACTAGGATGGGATCTGGGTTCCCTAGGGTTATTGTTGTGTTCGTCCTTCATTGCCAAAAAAGATCATGCCATCAGATGACACGACTTGCACTTGACTTCTAGGAAAAGGGGTGAAAGAAGGCAAGGAAGGAGGATGTCTTTAATGGTGATAGAAGACAGAAAAGTAGCAGTCATAGAAGAGGAAACAGAATACAGTTTGAGTTAGAAAAATCTACCTCAGAAGAACAATATGAGAGGTACATGACTAGATAACAATTAAGGGGAAAGAGTTTTGAGTTTTTAGAGGGCTGTGAAGTAAATAATCATCAACAGTGCAACATGGCTCAGTATAAAAAAATTGCCCAATAATTAGGTTCAAAAATTGAATAACTTGCTTTAGGTGATAGTGAGAGCTTAATCCCTGGAAATCTTCAACTGAAGATTGAAGGACCAGTTGTTGGGCATTCGGATTCATATATGGGCTGAACTAGATGGCCTTTGAGGTCTTTGTCCAGTTCTAAGATTTTATGATTCCACTTTATCATAGGTGAGAGCTTTAGGAAGAGGTGGAGATGTTCAAAAATATCAATTACTTCAAAGTTCAAAGAAAATGTGGCTGAGAATAAGCTGTTGGATCTGGGCATTTAGAGGTAACATTGTTGAGAGCCCTGTTTCTGAAGAATGAAGAAAATGGAAACCAGATGTCTAAGAAAGAATGGGCAGGGAAGAAATGAAGGCAATGGGTTTACATCAATCACTGGAGAAGTTTGGCAGTGTCAAGATTAAGGAGAGGACAAAGTCAAGTGAGGATTTTTCCCAAGATTTGGGAGACTTGTGCATATGGAGAATTGGAGGGAAACAGCAAACGAGGGAGGATAATATAAATACTACCAGAAAACTAGACAACAGAAAGTAGAATCTAAAAGAATATACCACAAACTGATGAAGGTCTTATTAATAAAATTTTGTTTATTTTATTTTTAATTTATGGAATAAGGCAAGCATTTCCATAACAATAGAATAAAAAAAAAGATAATTGCACATGAAACTGCACATCTGTTATGTACAATTTGCTATTCCGTTTAAATATATACTAAAGTTATCATGTAAATTTTTTCCTTTCTTTTCTCTCCCCCCAAGATGGCTATCATTAGACACAAATATGTATATATATATATATATATATATATATATATATATATATATATATATATATGTAAAATCCTTCTATACATAGTTCTATTTATCAGTTCTTTGTCTGGATGCAGATAACTTTTTCCTTCCTATGTCCTTTGTAGATAATTTGGGTATTTATAATGGTCAAAATTACTTAGTCGCTCAGTGTTGTTCTTCAACAATATTGCTGTTGCCATATACAACATTCTCTTGAATCTGCTAATATCATTCATCATTATTTCATGCAAGTCTGATTTCTAAGTGATGAAGATCTTAAGGCACAGTATGTACCAAAGAGGACCAAAAGGTAGTAATGAGTCCATGACCAAATCTTCTGAACCCCTTCCCTGATCCAGTGAAATCATATATGCCTAGTACTTTGCAAGCTTTGACTGGACAGTTCTTCTTTCTGAGGCATCAAGGTGGCACAGTGGATGGCGTTAGAGTTAAGAGGATCTGACTTCAGATCCTGCCTCAGAGTCTTACTACCTTGGGGAAGCCACTTAACTTCTGTCTTCTTCAGTTTTCTTAGCTGTAAAATGGGGATAGCAGCTATCTCCCAGGGTGTTGTAAGGATAAAATTAATTCAATACAAAGGCATTTAGTGAAATAGCATAGTAAGAAAAGTAGCCATTTCTCCCCATAAATCTAGGTCATACATTTCCACATATAAATACAATATTAATATACAGGATGGATACACATAGACAACATGTGGAGGAGCATACATTCAAGGAATATCTATGACCAAGGCATGTTTATAGAGAAGATCTCAAATAGGGAAACTGAAGGGTCAGGATGTGTGTGTGCGTGGCAGGGGTTAGACTTGTGGGGAAGACGTAGTCAGGGCATAGAAGGATAACTCTTGCCTCTGATGCTATAGGATCAGTGATGTCTTCTAATGATATCACACTGATCTAGCTGGGCCTATACTGCACTCTTCTCTCCATGCTTAAATGCTACTTTACTGGGCATATAGTCCACAGGTTCTGGCTTATGTAAAATCCTTAGGCTCTGTCTTCAAGGGAAGAACAGGTACTAGCTTGCTGTTTAATGCCCAATGGTTTTTTCTGGTTCATTTAGAAAACATAGGTAGACACCCTTCATGAGGGTTTATTGGAACATACCCAGGTCTCCTAATATTGAGCCATAATGATGGGGTTCAGACTCTGGAAGCCTCCTTGAATCTTCCCACTTAATCGGACCTTTCTTACTCAAATCTAATCTTCCCATTTGTTCTGACAGTCTCCACGAGCCCATGGGCTTTTCGTTATCACTGTGCCTAGATCTCTGTTGCACTTCCCACCCTTGATCCCATCAAAACCCCATTCCCCAGGCTGCTGACCAATCCCATCAAGATCCTCCCTAGAGTCTATCTGTATTCACCCCAGAGTACCGGTCATTCTCATACCACCCCTATCAAGACCATCCCTGGGGCCCTAGTCTAGTAGGCAGCACCTGGATTTTCCCCTCAGTCTTTTTCTGTATTTAAGGTTCATGTTGCCTCCATGAAGGCAATCAGATTCAATCCAGCTCAGACCCTGTCTAGCTGAGATTCTTTCTGGCCCTCTTGTCAATACAATCGTTACAAATGCTTAGGCTCCTTAAGAGTCAACCCAACATGGCGAATCTTTAATAAACTTTGTCTTTCTTTGGCTTTAAGAAGGCTTGAGTTGACTTCATTCGAGCAGGACCCAGCATGGTGGTATTTCAGGGTCCCCAGTACCCCTGAACATCAACATTACCATTTCTGAGAGGAAACATCTTGTGTTCTTCCGCTACATGAGTGGGAACAGCCTCATTCAATCAACTGTACATCAGGAAAGAGCACCCAGGAAAGAGAGTGAGTCTGTCCCAACCTGGCAGTTGGATACTGAGGCCTCTCTTCTCAGGTTCTCAGCCTCAGGTATCAAGTTCTTTTTTAACAAAGACCAAGATCCTGCCAGCTAGCTTATACCTTCAAATTTAGTCATTGGATTCCTCTTCCTAGTCAAGGATCTCTGGTCCTTTCTTCAGAGACCTCACCAAAATTTAAGCTGATTATCTCCCCCTTTCTCCCACCCCCATTCTTCCCCCATAATTTTAATCTTTGAAGGCTAGACTATCGACCTATTCATGCTTATTTGCTTGGTAATTACTGAACAGCTTGGCATTTGGTGTTCTCAAGTATTCAAATCCTCTTTCTTTTCCACTGTCCCATGTAAATGACCACCTGATGAAAAGGCACTAGAGACAACTCCAAGGGCAAGGGCAAGCTCTTTTTCCCTTTCTTTTATTCAGTCAGCCTCCCTGGCCCTTTCATGGGTAGTTCAGGCAGTCTCCAACCCTTAGAAGGGCTTTGAGGCACACACCTTTTCATAATGTCCAAGCTTGCCCAACTCCAAGGACTGAGGAAACAAATGGAGGTTTGGAAGAGTGAATACATGGGTAATGTGCTAAGTAGTTTTGATCTACTACTTATTTTCCTCTTTCTTCTTAAATCTTTATTACCAAGAGTTGCTGACTAGGTAGGGGAAAGGGGAAGGAAGTATTCGGAAATCAAGGTGATACTGAAAACACAAGTAATCAAGAAGGAGAAGTAAATAAATGTTTAAACAGTGCCTACTATGTGCTGAGCATTTTGATAAGCAAGTTATAAAAAAAAGATAATTCAACTAAAGTGGAACAATTCCCTTGAAAACAGTATAACTTATGTTTGTGAACATAGAAGTCCATAATCACATGTAAATAATGAAAGAAATATCAAGAGCCTACTGAAGAGAAAATGCATTGTAGGTCTGGGGATTTTTTGCCTTTTAATTGTTTAGCATTATGTTACCTGTGAGTTATTCTGTGTTTTGACAATTAATACAGAAAAAGAAATGAACATACGCATTATAAGTGTACCTGTGCACATAAACACACACAGGTACTCATACACACTCCTGAGCGACCTTCTCCCCTTTGCTCTCCCAGCAGGTTACTTACCTTCCGGAGCAGCTGGGCTCAGCTGCTGGGTCACAGCATGAGGAGGCTGTTAATTCACAAAGAGGGGGAGGAGGAGAGCGGTGGGATGAAAATAATCATTCTAATTCAATATAGCTTACTGGTTCTCTTCTGTTTCATAGTCCAATTATAGGCCATACCCTCTCATAAAAAGATCTTTTTGAAAGGAAAAAAAAATAATTGCATAAATTAAATATAAAACCCTATGTATTAAAATAATAGATTTTAACACTTTAAAAAATTCAAACAAAAAATATTTTATGTACCACATAGAGATAACTAGATAGATATACACCAAGCTAATGCATTCTTCTTCTTTTTTTTCCTTTTGAACATTATATGCCCATTCAGAGGTACCACTTACTAAGCCCTGATCTTTTCCTCCCCAGTCTCAGTGATGCCAAGGTTATTTAATTTGCCTCTCTGCTTTAGCACCCCTAACCCCACATTCTTGATGTTTCATCTTTGTCCCTGTATTCTCAACTGCTAACACTATTAGCGAAAACTATTGAGGCAGCTGAGTGATACAATAGATAAAACACTGGGTCTGGAGTAGGAAAAAGAGTTCAAATCTGGCCTAGGTAATTATTAGCTGTGTGACCTTAGGTAAGTCACTTAACCTGTTTGCTTCAGTTTCCTCAAGAATAAAATGAGGACAATGACAGCACCCACCTTCCAGATTTGTTGTGAGGATCAAGTGAGATAATATTTGTAAAATGCTTAGCACAGTGCTTGGCATGGTTTGTGTTCATCCTTCACTGCCAAAGAAGACCATGACATCAGAGAAATGATGGCGTGACTTGCACTTGACTTTGTTTTGAGGGAGGGAGGGCTGTGCGGGTCACCAGCCTCACTTCTCCTCCAGTCACCTGAATCCAGTGACCAGATTGGCATAAATGCTTATTTTCTGCCCTCTCCCCTTCCCTTATTTTAGGCTGCTTCCGTAATGTAACGCCTGTTGGAGCATTGCCAGCCCACCCAACATGGAGGCACTTTTCACATCCTGTATTCCCTTACTACATGGGTAAGAGTAGCCTTTTTGCCCTGGCTGCTTAGTCAGAACAGGCTATGTCTTTTTAAATTGCTGGCCTTTAAAATTTCTATACAACACCCAGGAATGGTAAAGGTTCACCCACAACAGTGTCTAGAACTGATGTGTTGAGGTGAAGGACTGACTTTCCTTGCTTCCCTTTTAAGACCTTGTGGCCCTGAGACATGGGTCTGAGGTTTCTGGGGGTTCCATTTCTCTCATTCTAGGAGTAGGCTATGAAAACCTCTCTGAACCCAGACCTGAGCCACAAAGACCTCAGACCTGGGATTCTAGGCAGGATATTGCAACCAGCCAAACCCACAGCAAACCTGGAGTGGGAGAGTGGAGTGTGGTCTTGGAATTTAGGACTACAGTATGTAGGAACTAAACCCCATCCCCTCCCCAGATGATGTGGTAGTGCAAGGGGAACGATGCCCCATGTGTTGGGGAATGTGTTTATACACTTGTTACTATACCTTTGAAGTAAATATATTTCTGTAAAAACTAATTTGACTATAAGTGGTTAAACAGAACTGGGGTACAAGGGACACCACCTCCAACTACGCTTGAGGGAACGCTACCAGTGGTGGCAGAGAGCCTAGACCAGGGTGAGGAACCGGTGGCCTTGAGGTTGCATGGGCCCTGCAGGTCCTCGAGTGTGGCCCTTTAACTGAATCCAGACTTTGCAGAACAAATCCCCTTAATAAAAGAATTTGTTCTGTAAAACCTGGACTCAGTCAAAAGACTGCAGGTTCCCCACCCCTGGTCTAGACACTCCCACACCCCTTAAGTCTACCTAGGGGAGGGGTGACACACCTAGTTTTAGTGGGGGAAGAGGGGGCAGGGTAGTCACTGCTGCATACATAATTGTTAGGGGACAATGTGCAATTAAAAGCATGTCAGTATGACAGGGATCTGTCAGATGTTTTAAGACAAAAGTTGTCATTAAAAATAAAGAGGAAGAAAAGTTAGAGGTGTAACAAGTTTCTCAGAACACAGTGTTGCTGAGTGCCAGGTTTTTCCAGTCCACAATCCTCAATTTAAGAGTATTCTAAGACCTCTGGTATTCCTAGAGTCACTTATAGAATTTATGTCTTTTTAAAAATACTACAACAATAGCAATATAACTGACATTCATAAAGGACTTGAAGGTTTCCAAAGCACTTTATAACTATTATTTCATTTAATTCTTACAACAACCCTCAGAGATGGATGCTTTTATTATCTACATTTTACAGATGACTAAACTGAGGCAGACAAATAATAAATGACTTGATCAGAGTCAAATAATTAGATTTGAACTCAGGTCTTCTTACCTCCAGGTCCAACACTCTATCCATTGGGTCACCTGGCTGTCTTTAAATACTAGAACAGTTAGAGGAATGGGAAAACTGAACAACCACGTCATTCAGGCCACAGGTATTTAATGCTGGGATACAAATAAAAGCAAAAAGAAAGACAATCCCTGCTCTCAAGGAGCATACAGTCTAGTGGGAGAAAACAATGCATAAAATGACGCTAAAAGTGGTAAGGGGAGAAGATAATGATGGAGGAGTCCAGATTAGAAAAACAGTAGAAAACAGAAATGTTTGGTAGAAACATTTGGCAGAAAACAGAAATGACTGTCCTAGGCACCGTCCTTAAATAGAGGTTCTAGAATGAGCCATCCTGTCAGAGGGAGAACCATGTTTCTGTGCATTAAAAATAGAATGGGAAAACATTGCTAACTGAAATCCAGAAGGTCAAACTCCCACCCAACAGGAAACTGTAAAATCTTCTGAGAAATACCAGAGAAAGTAAGTTGCTTGTAGAAAAAACAAATAACTTCATTGGCTGCCTCTGAGAGGAGAATGAGACTGCCAAAAACTGGACAGCAACAAATGACTTCTGCAGCTCTGGAAATTAAACCCTTGGTACACAGTTTCAGGGCAAACACAAATAGAAGGAACCAAGGCAGATACCTAGATTTAGAGTGGGGAGCAGGAGGAAATAAATGGTTGAGAGTTCTTTTTTTTTTCTTTTTAAAGGAAGTTCCATGACTATTTCAGCACTAAATCTTTTAAAAATTAAATCCATCAAATATTTGAGTCTTGAAGTAATGAAGGAAAAGACACAGCTTGTAACCCCCGGGGAGCTTAGGACCTAGACGGGGGCATAAAATGTGCCCAGGTAGCTAAATAACAAGGCAATATAAGCTCTATAAGGCTACAGAGGATGGATGATTGCTTTTTACTGGAATATCTGAGATGGAAAGGGAGGGGCACCCAGGTTTCTGTGGATTTAGAGCATGTTCTTAAAATGAAAGAAGCTGCTACGTCAACACATCCCAGTCCCTATTGACTTGCCATAGTGGAGGAGTCAGTGCTAAGGATGTGAAACATTGTGCTCCCCTTAAGAAAATAATCCACTATAGGGAAGGTCAGTCAAGAGACAGCAAAATGGTAGAGTAGACAGAGTGCTGATCATGGAGTCAGAAAGACCTCTGTCTGACCTCAGATCCGACCTCAGACACTAGCTGTGTGACCCTGGGCAAGTGGTTTAAGCTCTGCCTGCCTCAGTTTCCTCAGCTGTAAAATGGGGATAATGATAGCAGCTGCTTCCCAGGATTGTTGTGAGGCTCACACAAAGTAATATTTATAAAGGGCTCATGATGCCTGGTACATCATAAGTGCTTTATCAATATTGGTTATCATCATTATTTTTGGACAACTTCAGGAATGCTGGAGTTTGAATCCCGCCTCAGTGGGCACATCTCTTCACTTTTCAATTTCCTCATCTACAAAAAATGAGGGGTTTAGACTCAGTGGACTCCAACCTCCTGTATAGATCATAATCTATGATGCCCTTTATTATTTTTAATCTTGTTTTTGTGGATAGCAGAGTATTTGGGAAATTAATACTGAGGATGACACCTTATACTTCCTTTATGAAGAGAGCTGACTGTTAGAGACTTCCATATGGAGGCAGCTGGGGTGGTAGAGTACATAGAAAGCTTCCCTCAAAATCTAAAATAGTAGAATTCAAATCAAACCTCTGATTCTGCTGGTTTTCAGATTCTGCCACTTTGAGTAAGTCACTTAACCTCTCAATGCCTTTGTCAAGACCATAAGTTGCAAGAGTAAGGGTTGACTTGCATTGGAAACCCTATCCTACTAAAAAAAATTGTTTTTATGCCAACCAATCAATAAACATGTGTTAATTGCTTAGAATTTTTCACGTACTAGCCTAAACCCTGGGGATACATAAAGAGACAAAAGACTGCCCCTGCCCTCAAGGATCTTACCATCTAATTCATTTCTGAATATATTTTTTCCCCTTTCTAGAGAAAGACCCTTTGTAACAAAGAAAAAGAAAAGAGAAGAAAAGGTAGTTTAGCAAAAAGTCATCACCACTGTTTGATTCTCTTTATCCTTTTTCTATTCGTTGTGATGGATTTGGGCTGTGACCTGGTCCTTCTTATGATTCATTTGGTGCACACTAGTCCTAAGATGACTGATCATGGGAGTGGATGTTAAAGTTATCTACAGAAGAGACAGATCCACTACATTGACTAGATTGGCCCCTTACTGTAACCATGTGAACTGGATAGGGATCATGGAAAAATGCGCTTTCCCCAATCAGCTCTTAATAAATGAGTTGAATTATATAATATTATATATTCATATTACTAATATATGTTTAATAAATTTTGCGTAGATCCGGGAGAATGTAAGTTCCTGCAGGGCAGATATTATTTTATTTTGGCCTTCGCATTCCTAGTGTAGTAAATAGTAAGCACTTAATAAATGCTGTTGAGTATTTGATTTATTAATTAATTAAGAGGCAAAACTGGCCTCTTTTCTGTCCCCCAGCCCAACGTTCCTTCTCCCATCTCCTTATCTTTGCTCTTTGAATCCTTGATTTCCTTTAAAACTCAGCTCAAAATCCACCTTGTACCTGAAATTCTTCTTTATTCCCCACCCCACTCTCTAATTCCTAATGCATCCCCCCACCCTTTGTGCATATATTTTGCATGTTCTTATATATGTACATATTGTCCTCCCAGAAAAAAATGTGTCTTCAGGTCAGGTACTTTTTATCTTTCATCTTTGTATTTCTAGCTTAGCAAACAACATCCACTTAATAAATGCTGTTGAGCATTTGATTTACTAACTGAGAGTAAGTTCTTTATATGGCAGTTAGGTGGTATAGTGGATAGAGGGCTGGACTTGGAGTCAGGAGGACATGAGTTCAAATTTGGCCTTAGCCATTTACTAGCTGTGTAACCCTGGGTAAGTCACTTAACCCTGTTTGCCTCAGTTTCTTCATCTGTAAAATGAGAAGGAAATGGTGAACTACTCAGTATCTTTGCCAAGAAAACCCCAAATGGGGTCATGAAGAGTCAGATACAACTAAAATAAAAAGAAGTTAACAAGTGTTTATTGAAAATCCAAATGACTGCTGAAACAAATAGCTTTTGTTAATTCTAGGTTTTTCGAGAAAAAAAAAGCCCATGAGGAAGGCAGGACTTATAGTCATGAGCTTGTGCCAGTCTCTCCTTTTCTCTGGACCTCACTTGCTTTATCTTTAAAATAAGAGAGTTGAGCTAAATGATATCTAAAATCTCTCATCTGCTTGTCTGTGAATTTTTCAAGTTGCAAAAGTCAACCTTTTAAAAGATCAGCCAGAACTAGGGAGTGTCTCTGGTTCTCCAGGAAATTCATGCCAATTTTTAACAGTGCCCAAGTTCATACGGGAGTCCCACCCTGCAGAAGTGGGAATGTCAACTACCAGAAATAGTAAGTTATAACATAAATAGAATGATTTGTCACTGCCTATTAGATAACTACATATGGGTTTCCTAATAACAAAAACTGACCACTGTACAACCAATTGTAAAAAAAAATAAAAAAATCTAGCCAAGGAAAACCAATTTGAAACAAGAACAACACCTAGATTTGTCTAAAGCCAGTCTTTATAATGCCACATACAGAAAGTCTGGTTCCCTGACACCATGACCATCAT
This sequence comes from Potorous gilbertii, assembly GCA_028658325.1. Classification (NCBI taxonomy): domain Eukaryota; kingdom Metazoa; phylum Chordata; class Mammalia; order Diprotodontia; family Potoroidae; genus Potorous; species Potorous gilbertii. The sequence continues at coordinate 138,507,304 of CM053770.1, forward strand.
CCCCTAAAATGAGAGCTACAGATTTAGAACTAGAAGGAAACAGCTGTCATCTTGTCCAACCCCTTCATGTTACGCTTGAAGAAACTAAGGCCAAACGGTTTACTCAAAGCCACACAACCAGCAAGCAAAAGACCTAGGGTTGCAACCCAACTCCTTTGGCCCCTATCTCTTTCCACTGTCCCATGCATGTACCTCGATGTACAGAGGATTCTGATATCACATGGGTGGATGTTCCCTTGAATGATGCAAACTGTAACCATTCTATGCATGTAGATCCTGGGAAGCCCATCTTCACAGCCTCCCATAAGTTCATCACATAAGGTTCACCCAGTGTTCAGGGGGCCTTCCTCACTTTCTCCTGAAATCATGAGGATACCAGTGTAGCACACATGCTGGCAAATGGCTATCCCTCCTTCTTGCCCCATGACTGTCCCACCTTTCTTTGTTCTTTTTAAAAATTAATTTGTTTTCAGTTTTCAACAATCCCTTCCATATATTTTAAATTTTCTCCCCCTCCTTCCACCTCTCTCCCCAAGATGGCATGCAATCTTATATGGATTCTACACATCCATTTTTATGAAACACATTTTCACATTGGTTATGTTGCATAGAAGAATTCAAACAAATGGTAGAAATCATGGAAAAAAACAAAACAAAACATAACAAAAGAGAAAATAGTCTGCTTCATTCTGTGTTCTGACTCTATAGCTCTTTCTCTGGATGTGGATGGCACATGAATCCTCTAGAACTGTTTTAGGTCCTTGCAGTGTTGTGAAGGGCTAACAGTCCTCAAACACAGTGGCTGTTACCGGGTATGAGGTTCTCCTGGTTCTGCTCATTTCACTCATACGTCTTTCCAGGTTTTTTCTGTGCCTTCTTCTTAACTATTTATCTCCATCAGGTCAGGAAAAGATAGAATTTTCTTGCTTTTGGCCAAAGGCTGTTGGAAGATTAATAGAGCAAAAAGCAAATACAACCCAAAATAGATTATGAAGACAAATAGAAACACAATTAAGAGTTAGATTGAACATTAGGCTATGCAATATTTTAGAGATCATTTCACAAAAATTTAAAAAAAAAGAACATTGAATTTGAAATCAGAAAACCTGCTACTTATGATTTTGTGACCTTGACCAAGTCACAACTCATTCACAGTATGGGTGCCATGAACTCAGCTGGTGAATGGAACACAGCTTTTCTTCCCTGGCTCTTCCTCCTTCATTCCAGTTCTAAGAAATGAGTCTGGGAGTAGGGGTGGGAAGGTTGGCTCTTTTCTGTGTTGTTGGTCCTCTGTTTCAGGTAGTGGAGGTGATCCCCACAGGACCCAAGATTTCAAAAGTCATGGCAATGTTGGAGTCAACATGGTAGGAGATGAAGAGGTCTCCATATTAGGCAATCTGGATATACTCCAAAAGCCTTGCAGGGTGCTTCCATCCATGTGGACTGGGCATACCCACCTATGCCCATGTTACACTTACATCCAGAAAATATTTCTCCAAAAAGTCAAAACCTTTCAAGATAGTAGGTTGCCACTTAGTCCAATCACTACATATGTATTTGTAAAGTAAGAGCTTGGGAGAGATCCTGTTCCTGACAAATCTAACTTACTTCTATAGATTGATTGAACAGGAATTATTTTTCAACTTGTTTTTGATTCAGTGAAAAGGTCTCTATTATCAATCAATTATGTACTAGACACTGTTCTAGGTGCTAGGGATACAGACAAAAATGAGATGGATTCTTCCCTCAAGGAGATACTTACGAAGAGGATCCTGCTGAAATGCTCTTAAACCTGAAAATGCTAATAGCCCAGTCTCACTCTCCATCCTGGGATGCACTTCAAACTATTCATAGGCAATATCAATATACCCAATGATAACAACAATGTCATAGGGAGCTTTGCCTTGGTGGCAGGAAGGTAGGGCAGAAGTCATTAACTTGACCCCAAGGTTGCCAAGTGCCCACTTGAGAATTATCAAAGCTCCAAGTTAATTTGCATAGCCTGAAGCATGGTGGGAGCTGGAAAGATAAATGAATGGGTTTATCCATAGCCTTACAAAGACTTAGGAGGAGATCCAGACCTGGTCAGAGACATGTAGTCTGGATCTGAGGCAGCTTAGAGATAAAAGGAATTCATTCGCCCTAAGCCGGCTACAAGTGAGGACAGAGACTGTTCTGTGAGGAGGATGAGTAAGCAAGACACCTTGGTGACCTTTTAGCACGTCAGGTAAGTATAGGGTAAGCCTGGCTTACAAGAGTGGAACTGGCACTGATGAGCCCTTAGTCAGGCTCATCCTGAAAGAAGAATAATACTCCCCTGAGGAAGAAGGAGAGGTTCCAATGGCAGATGACAGCTTCAGCGGATGGCAGCAGCTCTTCAGTACTGAAGCAACAAATGGAAATTTTGAGTCAAAGAGCAGAAATAAAAGGCAAAGCTTCAGAGTGGAACATGTAGAAAGCAGTAAGAGCAGAAGGAGAGTCTAGGTACCAAGGTTCCCAAACTTATTTGGCTTACCACTTCTTTAAAAAAAAACACCAGTGCCCTCCTGGAAATCTTTGTTTAACCCTTTCACAGTTTATTGGAAATGTGCTGTCATTTCAAAAATATATAAAGTATATTTTTTAAAAAGATACATCTTAAATTTAATACTTTATTATACATGTGTGGGGATTTTCCTGCATTGTAATTTATGATGCAATATTGCATCATGTAACCATATGGTATCTCACTGTAAACAAGTCATTACACAAACATATTCCTGCCCATGCATGCTGGTCTTCCTGATGATGCGTTACAAACTTACCTGCCAACACTTGCTTGTTAAGACCTGTCTGCAGACTTGACCACTGATCCATTATAACTTGCATTTGTATGTTTATTTGGAAAATAATGTAATCACAATGACTTTAGTTCTGTAACACAACAGATGAAACGTGAACGTTTTTCAAATTTTCTCTTTTCTTCTTTCCTTAGGCTTTCACTGCCCCCTTATTTTCATTCAATTCCCCACAATTGCATCCAAGGCTGCTACCACCCCACCCTGATCATTCCAGGGTCCTCCACAGGGTGGTATTGTCCACTTTGGGAATCTCTCAGTTCTCCAAGGGAGATGGTTCATAGGAAAGATGAGAGAAGCGACGAAGTTCAGATGGTGACCCACTGAAGCAGCCAGGAAACTCAGATCTGAGAGGTGTTCTAGCCATGCAGTTCTTCCTTAGTGAAGGAATTGTTCCAAGTCACAAATTGTTCCAACAATTGCAATTGTTCTACTCCACTATCTTGGCTCTGCCCTCCCATCAATTGCTATTATTCCAAGTCAAGACATCACCCTCAAGATGTCACTGATCCCCTTCCTTTTCAGTTAGACTCATCTTCCTGAGTTGAAATCCAGCCTCAGACACTTCCTAGCTGTCTGACCCTGGGCAAGTCACTTAACCCTGTTGATCTCAGTTTCTCATCTATAAAATGAGGAGAAGAAAATGGCAAAATACTCCAAATGGCATCACAAAGAGTTGGACACAGTTGAACAACAATAAATGTTTACTGATGGGTTGATTGAATTAAGCCTTTGTTTTGGTTGTCTTTCACTTATGTACTCTTATCTTGCAGTACAGAGAAACAGCCAGAATGCTTTCAATTATTCCCCATCTAGTAATGAGCAACTGATTATTTAATTCCAAATGTAAAACTTTACATTTGTTCCTATTCAGTTTAATTTGCTCAGTCTATTGTTCTAAACTCTGAAGCAGGCACTGTGGAATGCTTAGAGCTCGGTCAGACATTGAAGACACCAAGGTCACCCACTGCATCTTGGTCCACTGTCAGTCATCTTGACTTTTGCCTTACCCTTGGACCTCTATAACTCTGGAAGACAGAGTGAAGCTGATGACTGTGCAACTCTACCTCATTTAAATCTCATTTACATACAAGTCAAGACATCACCCTCATGATGTCATTGGTCCTATTCAGAAATGAAAGCTCAACAACAATAATACTATTTTATACTCATCAGGACAAAGGAAGCTGACACCTTTAATAAAGACACCATTCCAACGTAAGCACTGTCACTAAACAGTCTGCCAGTAAACTAGAGGTTGACCTGAGACAAGTCACATTAATCTTTGTGTATTACATTAGCCATCTATAATATGAAACAATTAGGCTAGATGATCTCCAAAGTCCATTGGGTTCTGATATCATATGATCATGTTACATGTATAATGTAAACTACCATTTCCTTGCTGTTGTTCAGTCCTTTTAGTTATGTCTAACTCTTTGTGATCCCATCTGGGGTTTTCTGGGCAAAGATACTAGAGTGGTTTGCCATTTCCTTCTCCAACTCATTTTACAAAACTAGAGGCTAATAGGGTTAAGGGTCTTGCCCAGGGTCAGACAGCTAATAAGTGTCTGAGTGCCACATTTGAACTCAAGTCTTCTTGACTCCTGGCCCAAAACCCAGTGCCCTTTCCTAACTGTAGGTAAAGGAGTAACCCAGGGTGAGTATGCCCAGCACTAATGGTGACCATGTGAATTCCAAAAGGTCAGAAAGTCCTGTGAGTGTGGCAGCTGTGATATCCTTGGAAGTGGCAGGAGATGGATGGTGGTAGGGGAACAGTCCATGAAAATCACTTCAGTGTACTTGAAGAGAAGGGCCGCTACCAGAAGGGAAGCAAAGCCTGGCCTGGTTAACCAGCAGAGCTGATCAGCCTGAGCCTAGGTGAAATGCAAACTGGTAATTAGCAGCCTTTCAACTGATTTATATCCTAATGAGGCCTAACTACCAGTCTCCCAACAGACTGCAATAGCTATTATAAGTTAAGTTACTAACTCTTGTTTAAACAGCTCTGTTAATAAATGCAGTGATTCTCTGTTTAGCATCTCTCCCTGTAGTAATAAGCTATGTGTTCTATGTCTAATTTATATTATAGCCTCTTTTATTACCTACTTTGGGGAGACCCACACATAAGTTATTACCTATACCATGAGTAAAATTGTCCATGGAATGCCCATGGTGGAGATTTTTTTAAATAGTATTCAATTTTTTTCTAATTATATGTAAAAATAGTTTTCAATATTCATTTTTTATAAAGTTTTGAGTTCCAAATTTTTTCTCCCTCCCTTTCTCTCTCTACCTCCTTCCCAATATGCCAAGCAATCTGATACAGATTATACAGGTGCAATCATGTAAACATATTTCTACATTAGTCATGTTGTAAAAGAAGAAGTAAAACAAAAGGAAAAAGCCATGAAAAACAAAAATGTGAAAATAGTTATGCTTTAATCTACATTCAGACTCCATAGTTCTTTTCCTGCATATAGATAGCATTTTCCATTATGAATCTTCTAGAATTGTCTTAGATCATTGTGACCAAATATTCATCATGATGACTGGAGATGACCCAGGATGCACTGGGAGACTTTGAGCCCTTTAGGCCAAGGTCTTTGCAGGTACTCACTTAGGGTGAGGCAACACCCATTCATTGAATGACCTCTTTAATGAGACCAAAAAAAAAAAAAAAAGACATCAGGCTGGGAGGGAAACAGCAACAGTTACTATTGATAATCACTCTAAAGCTAGGAGGGTCCAAAAGAGCCTTTAATGCAGGGGCCCATTAGCATCCCAACTTCAGAGTGTAGTAGGTTTAAGACTTTGGGAAAGGACAGGACAGGAGAAGGGAAGGGAAGGAAGGAAGGAAGGAAGGAAGGAGGGAGGGAGGGAGGGAGAAAGGGAGGGAGGGAGGGGGAGGGGAGGGGAGGGAAGGGAAGGGGCCAGTAAAAAGCAAGTCAACTGGGCATCTTTTGGCCATCCAATTTACCTTTGGAGAGGAAGGGGAGGAAGGGGAGGAAGAGGCAGACAGAGAGGAGGAGTTGAATTACCCAGATAGCTGGGTCCCCATTCAGCCAGTTGCATCTACTCACAGGATTGTGTTTGTCCTTTGTTGCTGAAGAAGACCATGCCATCAGAGAAATGATGACATGACTTACACTGGATTCAGATGGCTCTGGAGGAGAAGTGAGACTGATGACCCGCACAGCCCTCCCTCACTCAAAACAAAGTCAAATGTAGTAGTTGCTGTCTCCCTCCCAGCCTGAAGGGCTTTTTTTTTCTTGGCCTCATTAAAGGAGCCATGCCCTGGCTACTTCTTAAAAGAGCCCTATTCAATGAATGGGCATTACCTCACCCCAAGTGATACTTGCATAGATGCTGGCCTAAAGAGCCCAAGGTCTTCCAGTGCATCCTGAGTCATCTCTAGTCATCCTGGTGAATATCTGGTCACTGGATTCAGATGACTCTGGAGGAGAAGTGAGGCTGGTGACCTGCACAGCCCTCCCTCACTCAAAACAAAGTCAAGTACAAGTCATGTCATCATTTCTCTGATGGCATGGTCTTCTTCGGCAATGAAGGATGAACATAAGATCATTGTATTGCTGAGAATAGTTAAATCATTCACAATTGATCATCACACAATGTTGCTAATATTGTGTACAATGTTCTCCTGGTTCTGCTCACTTCATTTAGTCTCAGTTCATGTAAGTCTTTCCAGGTTTTTCTGAAGTCCTCCTGCTCATCATTTCTTATAACACAATAGTATTCCATTATTTTCATATACCACAACTTGTTCAACCATTCTGTAATTAATGAGCATCCCCTTAATTTCCAATTCTTTACCACCATATAAAGAGTTCCTATAAATATGGCAAGGATTTTAATAAGTGAAGAAAATGAGGAAAGGCAAGAACTTACTGAAAAAAAAAATCCCAATGATGATTTTCTAAGGTAAAATGCCTTCCACACTCAGAGAAAGAAATATGGAAGTCATTCGCAAAATGTAGCAGATCATGTTTGTGTGTGTGTGGGTTTTAGTGTATTATATTTTGATTTGTTACATGATTTCTTCCACTTATGTCAGTGCGACTACATAGCATCACTATAGTGAAAATATGCTCAATAGGAAAGTATATGTTGAACCTATACAGAATTGTATGCTGTCATGGGGAGGGAGG
>CM053770.1:138514809-138584809 GCA_028658325.1 Potorous gilbertii
GAGATCATGTTTGTGTGTGTGTGGGTTTTAGTGTATTATATTTTGATTTGTTACATGATTTCTTCCACTTATGTCAGTGCGACTACATAGCATCACTATAGTGAAAATATGCTCAATAGGAAAGTATATGTTGAACCTATACAGAATTGTATGCTGTCATGGGGAGGGAGGGGGGTAGTGGGGGGAAGGTGTGGGGGGATAAAATCTTAATTTTAAGGAAGTGATTGTAAAACATTTATAAATAAATAAAATTAAAAAATTAAAAAAAAAAAAGAAAAAGCAAATGAGAAAAGGGAAGTAATCTTCCTAACACTAAACCCATTCCAGAACCACATATCTGAGTACAGGATGGAGAAGGGTTGACTCTATCCTGGATAGATAAAGGTTGGCAACCCTAGCTTTTATATTCCACCCAGCAGTTCTTTGCTAAGCTGGCATTTTCAGGTCTTAAGGAAGTCACACTGGCTCTTGTGGTCATTGTTTATATTCCTAGATAGTCACTAACCATCTCTTTAATAATATATTGTGGAGTTTTACAAGAAATCTAAGTTAAACTCACTGACCTGCAATCTTCAGACTCCATTCTCATCTCCCTTAATGGAAAAAAAGAACAACTTTTGCTTTCTGTTGGCTTTGGGACATTCCTCCCATTCTCCAAGCTCTTTCAAAAATCATCTCCAGTGGCTTGGCAGTCCCCTTTGCCAGATATTTTCACACTTTGGGGTATAGTTCATCATGGGTCAGGTCACTTGAACTTATCAAGAAGAAATAGGTCCTTTTGTTATGATCTCCTGTGTATTTTATGCATTTTAAAATAGTATTCTGAGAAGGGATCCATAGACTTTACCAGATTGCCAAAAGGGACCATGACATATAAAACAGGTTAATATTGTGCTTATTACATGGAATCCTGGAATACTTGGTGGTATCCATAGCCACCTACATGGGATCTGCCTAGTCATACACACAGGGTAAAACAAGTAGATTAGGTAAATTGTCAGATTATGACATGCAGTTGTATGGGCAGCTCATTGAATTAGTCTATCTATAATACATATGTGTATATATGTATATATATCTATATACAAATATATACATACACACATATACATGTATATGATAGGCACCATATATAGACAATGACCTGGGATCAGAATTGAATTGAAAGAAGAGAGAAAGATGGATCAAGTTTAGGAAATTTATAGTACTTTCTATGACCCCAAGAAATACCTTGATGAAAAAAATTCCACTTTTCAAACACCAGTATTCATCTGGTGATACTATATTGATGTAAACCACTGAATGTCATAATATTGGAAGAATTAGAATTATGGGGGACCCGAAGGGCAATGGAGAGACACATGATAGTTAGAAATAGACTGCAACATGTTATCAACAATGACTTGTTTACAAGAAGTAGTATGAAAGAAATCATCAGTGACATAAATGTCTAGAAAAGGAGATGGGTTGATAGTGCAGCAAGGGAGAGAAATAATGAGTAGACAACTGGAATATAGCATTGTTTTCTATAACATGTTAAAATACTAACAGCATGTGTGAGAAATACTTGATCACGGAACTATAGAAACACAGAATTAAGACTTCCACAATTAGACAAGTAAGGATAAGTTGCTATCTGCATTAGAGGAAAGTATCCATATAAATGAGATTATTTATCCATTAAAGTATCAAAGGAATATGATTCAATAAATAGTACTTAAGACTGACAGTCATGACACAAGTAAAGTTTTAAAAATTATTCCAAATCTTTCTTCACTATCACTTTTGGAATCTTCCTCTACTCCCATTACTCAGCAACTTTCCCTTCTTTGAGGTTCAAAATTTATCAGCATAGCCAAGATGTAAAAGCAGGGACTCACTTAAGCTCTCCCCCAAATCCCTCCAAAGACCTTTAAAAATGTCTAAACAAATTCTAGAGAAGCAGAACCCACAAAAATACAGAGTGAAGCAAATTTCCAGCCCAAGATACCTGGAAGGTTGACAGAAAAGGTCTGTTGAATCAGGCTGAGAGAGGAGCGTAGTCCAGTACAAGGCATGCCAGCACAGACCCAGTCCCAGAAAACCAGGAGCAGGCCTCAGGGGATAGAATCACTTGCACCAGTGGTGGTTTCCAGACTTCTTAGCCCACAGATGTCAAAGACAACTTAGGAGGTCAGCAGGAAAGGTCTATCAGACCTGGGTAAGGGAGGAGTTCAGTTCAGTGCAAGCCCCACCAACACAGCTCTGGCCCTAGCAAACCAGGAGAAGACCTTGGGAGTGACTGAATCAGCAGCACTGGAGGAAGTGGTAGTAGCAGTTACTTCTGGAGCTCCCAGTATGCAAATGATAAGAGGATGGAACAACTAGTCAGAAGGACATTATGGGGGTCTCTTTGCTGACACTGGGCCAGGACTTTGTTGCTTTGCAATCTTGGATCTGGATCACAGTCTCAGGTGGCAGTCCTGGGGTGAACAAGAGCACTAGTATAATAGAGCTTGTGACACCAGTGGAGGGGGTTCCCTCCTTACAGGAGGCAGAAAAGCATGCTTGTGTTCTCTCACAGACAGAGCACAGGCCTAGAGAGAAGAAACACCTCTCCTTAGAGTGTACATCCTTGGAAGAAGTGAAAACTTACAGGTCCCTAGAAGTCTCTCTGAAAACAGCTGCACAAAACCCCTAAAGTGTGGGACAGTGAGCCCTCCACCCTGGAAGCAGAGCCCTACCTTAACAAAGAGTTAAAAAGTCAAGAAATAGACTGAGAAAAAGGCAAACAATGAAAAAGAAACTGACTATGGAAACGTACTTTGGTGACAAGGAAGATCAAAACAATGAAGTCGAAGCTCCTCCACCCAAATTCTCCAAGAAAAATAGGAATTGATCTCAGGCCATGGAAAAACTAAAAAGGATTTTGAAAATCAAGTAAGAGAAGTAGAGAAAAATTGGGAAGAGAAATGAGAGTGATGCAAGAAAATCATGAAAAGCAAGGCAACAGCTAGCTAAAGGAGACCCAAAAAAATGCTGAAGAAAATAACACTTTAAAAAATAGATTAACACAAATGGCAAAAGAGATCCAAAAAGCCAAAAGGGAGAAGAATGCCTTAAAAAGCAAAATTGGCCAAATGGAAAAGAAGGTCCAAAAGCTTGCTGAAGAAAATAAGTCCTTAAAAATTAGAATGGAGCAAATGGAAGCTAATGACTTTATGGGAAATCAAGAAATTATTAAAAAAAAAAAAACAAAAGAATGAAAAAATAGCAGACAATGTGAAATATCTCACTGGAAAAACAACTGACCTAGAAAATAGATCCAGGAAAGACAATTTAAAAATCAATGGACTACCTGGAAGCCATGATCAAAAAAGGAGGCTAGACATCATCCTTCATGAAATTATCAAGGAAAATTGCCCTGATATTGTAGAACCAGAGGGTAAAATAGAAATTGAAAGAATCCACTGATCATCTCCTGAAAGAGATCCTCAAATGAAAACTTCAGGAATATTATAGCCAAATTCAGATCAAGGAGAAACTATTACAAGCAGCTAGAAAGAAACAATTCAAGTATCATGGAGTCACAATCAGGATAACACAAGATTTAACAGCTTCTACATTAAAGCATCAGAGGGCTTGGAATATGATATTTTGGAGGGAAAAGGAGCTAGGATTACAACAAAGAATCATCTACCCAGAAAAACATGAGCCCTGAGGGCTATGAGGGGAAAAAATAGACATACAATAAGATAGAGGAATTTCATGCATTCTTTTTTAAAATTTTTTTTATTTTTCATTTTTAACACAATTCATATCACATAACACAATTACAACTTTTGGTTAGGTGATATTTCTTTTAAAACATTTACAATATAGACCACAAACGATTTTTTTTAACATTAACCAACTGAGACACAAATAATAACTATGTATGCTAACTTCATAAGCCCTTGACCTAATTGTCTCCACACTATTACTAAGAATTAAAGGACCCTAACTTATTGTTGTTGGTCTAAAGTCCTAAGCCTAATAGTTTAATTTTAGACTTGACCTCGGATGTCCCTCTACCAACAATCTATAATTTAATAGATCTAGTATTAAGCTTACAAACCCTTTCACTATAGGAAATTAATACTGAGTAGGGACATTGCAGGGAAAAAATATTTCCCATCTTCATGTCAGTTCCAGGCAGGAGTAGAAGATTGTCAACTTGCATTCAGTGAAGCTTAGAGTCTGCCAGGTGTCAGTGGATAAATTGAGTCAGGAGAATCCTACTTCAGCCCAGGCTGAACAGTCGCTCTCCCACCCTTCCCATGAGATCACCTTTTTCAGTTCATACCAGCATCTCACAGGCTTACTGGCATCTTGGGCTGAAGCCACAGACTGCCTTTGTTTTTATCCATACCTGGAGTGAGATTCAGAAGAACAGTCACTTAATAGTCCCTTAGCATCTTAAAATAGCAAGTTCCAATAACCAGATTTCAGATATGACTATAATTTAACACTGACTAAGGAACATCATTTGAGGCAAGTTTTAAGTGGCTTACATGCCTTTCTATATCTGTTCTAGTTCCTGCTTAAATAACAATCATAAAATCAAATTCACCATTAAAACCTTAATGGTAATTGCTAATTTTTATCAATGCCAAATTTTACCTGAAGTTACCTGCCTCTAGGAGACTTAGACTAAAATTCTTTTCCCCAAACTAAAGATGTCTCTGATTTAATCTCAGTAATTAATTCAGTCAATTGTTTTAATATTAATTGCTTTTACATCACTTTGTAACATGTCCCATTTTTCTCCCCATCTGTCCCCTCCCCTACCCCCAAATACCTTGAATTCTGATTGCCCCTTCCATCAATGAGCCCTCCCTTCTATCATACCCCACCCTTCCCTTATCCTCATCTTCACTCTTTTCTTGTAGGGCAAGATAAATTTCTATACCCCATTACCTGTGTTTCTTATTTCCCAGTTATTGCCCTCTATCCTACTCTATCCCCCTTATTTTTTTATTCCCTCATTTGATCTTGTCCCTTCCCAAAAGTGTTTATTTCTAGTTACTCCCTTCTCCCATTTGCCCTCCCTTCTATCATTCCCCTCACCCCACTTGTCACCTCCTCCCTTACTTTCCTGTAGTGTAAGATAAATTTTCATACCAAATTTATATTCCCTCGTTAAGCCATATGTGGAGAGAGTAACTTCACTTTTCCCCTCTCCCCTTCTCCCTTTTCTCCTCCACTGAACAAGATTTTTCTTTATCTCTTTTATGAGTTATAGCCTGCCCCATTCCATTTCTCCCTTTATCCTCCCAGTATTTTCCTCCCTCCCCCCTTAATTTTTATTTTATATCTTTTTTTGTGGATATCATCTCTTCTGAGTCAGCACAGCCTGTACTCTCTATCTATATGTGTGTGTGTGTGTGTGTGTGTGTGTGTATGTACAATCCCTCCATCTACCCAAATACTGAGACAAGTCTTAAGAGTTATAAATATTTTTTTTCCATGTAGGAATGTAAACAGTTCAGCTTTAGAATTAACTTTTGATTTCTCTTTCCTGTTTGCCTTTTCAAGCTTCTCCTGATTCTTGTGTTTGAAAGTCAAATTTTCTATACAGTTCTGGTCTTTTCAACATGAATAACTGAAAGTCCTCTATATCGTTGAATGACCATTTATTCCCTTGAAGTATTATACTCAGTTTTGCTTGGTAGGTGATTCTTGGTTTTAATCCCAGTTCCTTTGAATTCTGGAATATCCTATTCCAAGCCCTTTGATCCCTTAATGTTGAAGCTGCCAGATCCTGTGTTATCCTGATTGTATTTCCACAATACTTGAATTGCTTCTTTCTAGCGCTTGCAATATTTTCTCCCTGACCATGGAACTCTGAAATTTGGCCACAATATTCCTAAGAGTTTCTCTTTTTGGATCTCTCCCAGGAAGTGACTGGTGGATTTTTTCAATATTTATTTTGGCCTCTGGTTCTAGAATATTAGGACACTTTTCCTCAATAATTTCTTGAAAGATGATAGCTATCTAGGCTCTTTTTTTTTTGATCATGGCTTTCAGGTAGTCCAATAATTTTTAAATTGTCTCTCCTGGATCTCCAGGTCAGTTGTTTTTCCAAAGAGATGTTTCACATTATCTTCTATTTTTTCAAATTTTTGTTTTCTTACTGCTTGGTTTATCTCATAGTCGTTCATTTCCCTGAACTCAATTCTCTCTTTCAGAGAACCATTTTGTTCAGTGAGCTTTTGAACCTTCTCCTCCATTTGACTAATTTTGCTTTTTAATGCCTCCTTCTTTCCATTGACTTTTTGGACCTCTTTTTCCAATTGAGTTAACATCTTTTTAAAGGTGATATTTTCCTCAGCATTTTTTTGGTTCTCTTTTAGCAAGCTGCTAACTTGCTCTTCAAGCTCTTCCATTGCCTGAGACCAATTTAAGTTCACTTTGGAGGCCCTGGAGGAAGGGATCTTAACTTCTATGACAGTAAGCCTTGTTCTTCCTCATCTGAAAGGATGGGAGGAGACACCTGTTCACCAAGAAATGGTGAACCAAGAAATGTTCACCATCTCTCATCTTATTTTTTTCCCTTTTTGGGCATTTTCCCAGTCAGTTACTTGATTTCTGAATCCTTTGTCAAGAGATTAGACTCAGCTGCTTGGTTACCCTAGTGGGGGTGGGGTCATCACTCAGGGCTGGGGTTTAGATCAGCTGCTGCAGCCTCTGCCATCACCTGGGGCTATTGCTAGAGAAACCTGTTCCCTCTTGTCCAACTAGGAAAGCCCTACCCCACTGACCTTTGGAGCTTTCTTTGTTGCTTGTGGGTTGAGATATCTGGGACCTTCCCTGCTAGGAACTCTGTCCAGAGGTCTGTTCAGATTCTGTTCCTTCTAGTGTTGCGTGGCCAGGGCTGTGCTCCACTCTGCTCAGCATCCTGTGAGATAGACCTTTCTTGTTAGCCTTCTGGGTTACCTCTTTTGCTCTGTTCTGTGACTTCTGCCGCTCTAAACTTTGTTGAGAGTTATTTTTGCAGGCATTTTGTGGGCTGTTGGGGAAGCGCTAGAGTATACGTGCCTTTCTACTCCACCATCTTGGCTCTACCCCAATTTCATGCATTCTTGAGAAAAGACTAGCAATAAATAGAAAATTTGACTTTCAAATATAAGACACAAGGGAAGCATGTAAAGGTAAACAGGGAAAAGAAATCATAAGGGAATTATTAAAGTTAAACTATTTATAGTCCTACATGGAAAGATGATATTAGCAACTCATGAGACCTTTCTCATTATTAGGTTAGTTAAAAAGAGTATATATAGGCAGAAGGTACAGGTGTGAGTTGAATATAAAGGGATGATATCTAAAAAAATAAAATTAAGAGATAAAAGAGGAATGTACTGGGAAAAAGAGAAATAAGAAGATTGAATGGGTAAATTATATCACATAAAAGAGGCAAGAAAAAGCTTTTACAATGGAGGGGAAGAAGAGAGGAAGTGAGTGAATCTTACCCTCATCAGAATTAGCTCAAAAAATAACATACACACTCAATCAGGTATGGAAATCTATTTTACCCTATAGAAAAGTTGGGGGGAAAGGAAAAAGAAAGGAGGGGTAATAGAAGGGAAGGCAGATTGGGGGAGAGGGTAGTCAGAAGGACAGGGTGAAAGGAAAGAAAGAATAGAATAAATGGGGTGGGATAGGATGGAGGAAAATATAATCTCTCATAACATGACTAACATGGAACTTTGCATGACTACATATGTGTAACGTATATTGAATTGCTTGCCTTCTCAATGCAGAGGGGGGGAGTTTGGAACTCAAAGTTTTAAAAATGAATGTTTAATTTGTTTTTACATGTAACTGAGGAAAAGCAAAATACTAAACATAAAAATATCAAATTTATCACCTAGTCCAGATCCTGGTGGATGTGTATCAACTAAGACAATTTTATCTTCCTTTCTCAATAAATTCAATAATTTTCTATTGTCATCTTCCTCTCCACCTTCAACTCTTGCTCTCATACCAGGATGCTCAATTGTAAATCTTCAAGTTTCATCAAAAATTTCAACTTTCTAGTTCCTAAATCAACTCTACTCCCATTCCATTACCTACTCTTCCACTCCACCTCACTTATACAAGTCTTTCCATTTCCATGTTCAAGAACCATGAATTTCCTTTATATGATTATACTATTTTACTTTCTATGCTTTACTATTCCTAAACTTTTTTCTTCATCCTGTACCTCAGTCCTTACCCAATTATCATCTCCACTTTGACTATACTCTTCTCCCATCCCAATTTCAACTACCTTTTGAACTAGTTCAATTTTATTCTATCTTCTATTCTAAAATGTCTTATTCCTTTGTTCTTCTGCTAAACTCCAACACTATATTTATTACCAGCATTCATGTCCTTCACTCCCACTTACATGTTGCTGAGTGGAGATGGAAGAAGTCATAAGGTGTGCTGATTTTGTCAGTGACAAATTTCTCTTAACTAATCTCAACTAGAAATTTACCACAGCAAGGTAATCCTTCTGCTCCTCCTTAATCAGTTCTCTATTGTCCTCACCACAGCAGCTGTTCCAAACATTCTCTTCTCTCCACAAACCTCTCATGGTGCATCCTCTCTCCTTCTTCTCAGCAGAGGACTTTACCTCATACGTTAAACCCCAAAGTTAGAATATTCACCAAGAGCTTCCTCTTCTCTTTTTTTAATTTTTATTTTAATGCTTTAATTATCAATAATTTTTAATTCATCTATCTCTCCCTCTGCATGCCATTGAGTATTTTTTTGACTCTTTTATGTAAGATAATTTGACCCATTCTATTTTTCCCTTTCTCATTGTAATAAATTCCTCTCTCACCCCTTAATTTTATTTATTTAGATATCATCCTCACCTATTCAATTTACCATGTGCCCTCTCTCTATATGTATATAATCCCTCCAACTACCTTAATACTGAGAAAAGTCTCGAGAGTTACAAATATTACTTTTCCATATAGAAATGTAAACAGTTCAACTTTAGTAAGTCCCTTATGATTTATCTTTCCTGTTTACCTTTTCATGCTTCTCTTGATTCTTGTGTTTGAAAGTCAAATTTTCTATTCAGCTCTGGTCATTTCAACAAAAATGCTTGAAAGTCCTCTATTTCATTGAATAACCACTTTTCCCTTGAAGAATTATATTCAGTTTTATGGAGTAGGTGATTCTTAGTTTTAATCCTAACTCCTCTGACCTCTGGAATATCATATTCCAAGCCCTTTGATCCCTTAAAGAAGAAGCAGCTAGATCTTGTGTTATCCTGATTGTATTTTCACAATACTAGAATTGTTTTTTTCTTGCTGCTTGCAATATTTTCTCCTTGACCTGGGAGTCTAGAATTTGATTACAATATTCCTAGAAATTTTCCTTTTGGGATATCTTTCAGGAGGTGATCAGTAGTTTCTTTCAATATGAATTTTTCTACAATATCAGAACAGTTTCCCTTGATAATTTCTTGAAATTTTTTTTATCATGGCTTTCAAGTAGTCCAATAATTTTTAAATTGTCTCCCTTGGATCTATTTTCCAGGTCAGTTGTTTTTCCAGTGAGATATTTCACATTGTCTGCTATTTTTTCATTCCTTTGACTTTGTTTTATAATTTCTTGATTTTTCATAAAGTCATTAGCTTCCATCTGCTCTATTATAATCTTTAAGAAAATTATTTTTTTCAGTGAGCTTTTGGGCCTCCTTTTCCATTGGTCAATTCTGCTTCTTAAGGCATTATTCTCCTCATTTTTTTTTTTGGATCTTTTGTCATTTGGGTTAGTCTATTTTTTAAAGTGTTATTTTCTTCAGCATTTTTTTGGGTCTCCTTTAACAAGCAGTTGACTTGTTTTTCATGATTTTCTTGCATCACTCTCATTTCTCTTCCCAATTTTCTGCTTCTCTTACTTGATTTTCAAAATCCTTTTTGAGTTCTTCCACAGCTTGAGACCAATCGATACTTTTTCTTAGAATTTTGGATATATGAGTATTTTTTTCAAACCACAAAATAAACCCTCAATATATACCTGCATGGCTTTGCCCCTCCCCATTGCAAAATTAACCATGTCTGAAAATTTATGTCTCTGTATTTCTAAGTTCATTACCTCTTTATCAGGAGGTAAGTGGCATGAGTGGCATGTTTCATCTTCTTTCTTTGGAATCATAGTTTATCAGACCTCAAAGTCTTTCCAAATTGCTTTTCTCTATAATATTTTTATTGAATAGATTGCTCTCCCAGTGTACTCATTTCACTCTGCATTCATTCATAGAGAGATCTTCCCAGCTTCCTTTGAAGTTATCTTTGCCATCATTCTTAAGGTATAATACTATTCCATTACATTCTTATACCACAATCTGTTTAACTATTCCCCAATAGGAGGATATCCCATTAATTTTTAGTTTTGGGCTACCATGGAAAGAACTACTATAAATATTTTTGTAGCTATTGATCCTTTCTCTCTTTCTTTGATTCCTCTGTGGTATAGTTGTAGATTCTGCAGATTGTCTCTACCATCACCTATACTTTCTCCCTAGTTTTCAGTATCTCCTTATCTTCTGCTTTCTCCAAACATATTCAAGTGTCCATCCTGAAAAATTCTCACTGTCTCCTATTACTATTGTACTCTAGCTTGCTTCCACTTTTCATGAATTTGAAAAGACTATTTCTACTCTTCTCTCCTCTTATTGTCCTCCAAAGTTTTTGTAATTGGTCTTCTAATTTCATCACTCATGTGAGACTACTCTAAAGTTATCAGTGGTCTCTTAGTTGCCAGACCTACTAGCCTTTCCTTAATTCTCATCCTTTGTGACTTCTGCAGTGTTCAATATTATTAATTACCTTGTCCTCTATTCACAGGGTTTTTGTGACATTGTTCTCCTTTGGTTCTGCTTCTTCTCAATCTCCTTTTTCTGGATCTTCATTCATGAAATACCCAGTAATTGTGGATGTCCCTCAAGGTTTTGTCCTGGATGCTCTTCTCTTTTTTTTTCTCACTTGATGATCTCATCAATCCCTACCATTGGTTCAATGATCCCCTCTATGTAAGTGATCCCAAACATATATATCAATCCCTAATCTCTCTCCTGAACTCTAATCTTCCATCACTACCTGTCAACTGCACATCTTGAACTAGATTGGGATCTCAAAGCTAATTTAACAAATAAACTCATATTTTCCCCAAAACCCAACTGTTCTGGGCTAAGTCTGACTCAGGACAGTTCACTGATTGTTTAGGTTCAATATTGGAACAAAATAAGAGACTCATAGGTAATTCAATGATTTACAAAAAGATTTATTTAGCCATAGCAGAAGGATATTCAGTAAGAATGAAGACTGAGGATACCTTAAGTTGATTCAGCTGAGCACAGTCCTCTTGCCTGAATTACCCATCATGAACCACTGACAAGTATCATAAAGGGGCCCTAGAACTCCTTGTAGCTGCTTTATACTCAGACAAAGAGCAAAGAATGTCAACAGTTCAAGTCTTGAGTTTCCTGAGCCAACCAAATCTAAGGAAGGTCTTGATAACTTTTAAGGAAAATTAACCTGACTTAAAAGGGAGGCTAGGTAAGACTAATGCTCTCCCAAATCCACTTTCTTTTATCCAGGCTTACCAGGTGACACCCTCTACTCCTTCACTCCACACATCCAATCAGTTGCCAAAGCTTGTTCGTATCTCCACAACATCTCTCAAATGTCCCCTTCCCTCCACTAACACAGCCACCACTCCAGTTCAGGCTCTTAGCTCCTCTTGCCTGGACTATTATAATAGCCTTCTTCATTTGTCTCACTGTGTCATCTTCCCATTCCAATCTATCTTCCATATAGCTGTCAATGTGATTTCCCTGAAGTGTAGTCTGGCCATGTTGCCTCTTCCCTCTTCAGTAAATTTCAGGGGCTTTGTATTGCCTCTAGAATCAAATATAAACTCCTCTCTTCAGCTTTTAAAGAAAGCACTTTACAACCTGTCCCTAATGTAACTTTCCAGTCTTCTGTATTATTCCCCCTCCCACTCTACAGTCCAGTCAGATGGGTCTCTCTCATTTCTATACCTTTGTACAGGCTCTCCCTCAGGTCTGGAATTCTCTTCCTCCTCAAAGAATCTCTCTTTTGCCCTCATGACTCAGTTCAAATTCTGTCATTTGTAGGAGGCTTTTCCTAGTCTCCTCACCTTCGGTGATTTCAGTTCTTGAGAGTAGGGACTGTATTTATCTTTCTTGTGTCTCCTCCAGCACTTAGCACAATGTCTTATACATAATAAACAATAAATGCTTATTGATTGGTCCATTCTAGCTAAGGACTCTGATGACTTCTTACATCCACTAAAATTTAAAATATTTAAAATAGGTTCCAACACTAAGAACCAAAGTTACCTCTTAGACCTACTCTGTTTTTTGAGAATTTTTTTAAAAATCATTTTAATTGAAAAAATAACAGCTTTCCAGATATGAGATTGTATCTTCTATAAGTCACCTTAGGTCAAATCTAATTAATTATCATTAAATGTAAGCAACAGCAACAACATTTAGTGTATCACCTGAGCACTTTGATATTATGCTTTTCTAAAGAGTCAAATGCCACAGGAAAAAAAATGGAACCTAAAGTCAAGTTGCTTAGGATCTATTCACTATTGTTCTTTGTCTGTCAGTTTAGGTCTAACCGATGCCAAAATCAGTGGTAGCGCAGCACAATAAAATGCTATGTAATAGTATATAATACTGTATATATTTACATAGTGTAATAAAATGCTATGTAATAAAAGTCTAGCATAATAGAATGCTAGATTTCAAATAACAAAAACCTAAGTTCAAATTCTGCCTGACAATTATTAACTTTTTGACCATAGAAAAGCTGCTTCAATCTCACCAAGCTTCAGTTTCATTATCTGTAAAATGGAAATAACATGAGCTATAGCTATGACACTCAAATGAGCTAATGCATATAAAGTACTTTGTAGACTTTCAAGTGCTATATTAATGTCAGCTATTACTTTTGACATCAGAGAGATGGAGACATTTTAGACTCAGTTCAGTAACATCTTATTGAGTGCCTTGAATTCACTCAGATTTATTTTTAAGCGTAATCATTTATCTTCTAGTACAAAATTCTGTGACCATCTATGTAACCTTATGTCTAGATCTCCTTTAGCTTCCTGGATAAATAATTTACTAAATGTTACCCTGAAAGAGTTCATTCCCTTTAAGTGGGAGGGCTGTTTATTCACACAGAATAGTTTATATATCCTGATGATCTCTGAGGTTCTGACCTGATGAGTCTGCAATGAAAATCCAGCTGACAAAGTAGCTGAGGGTGCATCTTGAGACTGGAGCACAACATGTTATTAGGTGTTAAGAGGAAAAACTGGTTTGCCAGTAAAGCAAAAAAGAGAAATTCTAAGACACCAGATAATCAATAGCTGAGTAAGCAAGTACTTTAAAAAAAAAAAAAAAAGGATCTGTCTTAATTAGCCACTACCCTGATGTGGCCTGCAAGGCTAGAACTAGGAAAAACAGATACTATGTCAGGCACAGAAAAGAATTTATAAATGTATTGGTTAGAGGAAATGTCAAGATGGTCAAGAATTGATAATCCTCTTCTTTTTAAAATAGATGAGGGCAACTGATGACAACCACCAGGAACAGGAATCCCCCCTCGCCTCAAAAGAGCTATTACCAAAAATGACAGAAGGTAGACATATGCAGAATGATGTCCTCCTGGCTCTTCGGATGCTATCACTTTGTTCTACAGATGTTTACCCCAGACTTTGTGAGTCAATGTCTATATTTGGATGTAGGGAGACCTACCTTTTATACGACATGCCAATTCTGCTCCTGCTTATCTGAGGTTGGTTCCCTTAAGCAACTAAAGTTTATGAGCTCATCAAGAACTGACTCATCATAGGTAATCTCCACAGACTGAAATGTGAACGGTCATATTTTTGTTCAGTATAATCATAATTGGGGAAAACTTCTACCACATTTAGAAGACAAAATTCATTTTTCAAGGAGATCTATTCATTTGTTTATAGAAGTATAATATTGATATTAGAAAGGGATGTTATGCTGGTAGATGGAATAAAATTTGGCATCTATCCATAAGTCTTCAATTTGGAAAGGATCTTAGAGTTCATCTCATTTAATCCCATAGTCTTACAGTTATGGAGTCAGAGTCTGAGAGAAGTGAAGTGACTTCCCAAAGCCCACAGTTGTCACAGCTATCAGCTGGTATCATACCATGTAAATTTTGAGTGTAGAAATTGTGTGATTCTTTATATTTGCATTTCAGTACCTAGCACAGTGGCCTGTACGTAGCAAGTGCTTAAGAAATGTCTATTGATAGATAAAAGCAACAACAACTATTGAGGTCATTTATGTATTACAACAAAGTCTGGAGCATTTTACATAAGATTCCTAACTGGTAGACAGAAGGACTGCATGAGCAGTAGAACTGAAGTGAGAGTTTTAGAAAGGGTGGACATTCGTTTCTTCCCTTTTCTTTTCTTTTCTCTTCTTGTCTTCCTACAGTGAGACATAAATCTCTTTGGGCAGAGACTTATGGAGAGAAAGAAAAGATTTTGGGATGTCAGATATGTGAGGGAAAGCAGGACAGCTAGATGGTGTAGTAGATAGAGCACCTGTCCTGGAATTAAGAAGACCTGAGTTCATATCTTAGCCTCAGATACTTACTAGTTATGTGATCCTGACCAAGACACTTAACCCTGTTTGCCTCAGTTTCCTCATCTGTAAAATGAGCTGGAGAAGGAAATGGCAAATCACTCCAGTGTCTTTGCCAGGAAAACTCCAAATGGGATTCATGAAGAGTCAAACACAACCAAACAAGAACAAGAGAGAAGCAAGCATTTTCACAAATGCCTGATTTTCAGTTTCATGTGGAGGAATTTCCCCTGAACAAATTCTCTCTCTGTCTCTGATGAGTCCATATCTCATCTTATTCCCATCTAAGAGCTCACTGACATTAGAGGTTTCCTGGTACCTTCTAATCTATAGAATTTTTTCAATCTCTGTTTTCTTTCTTCTTGAATAAATGGATTCACTCACTGTTTACCATTTATGATGGACTTTCAGAGTGAACAAGTCAAGTTAGCATGTGTAAACTTGAAGTATGCACCCCTCCTGCCCCGCCCCATCCAGGGATAGTCACTGAGGAAACTAGCAGGTTTTTTGCTTTCTGAGCTAAAAAAAAAATGCCTCTAGACCAATAATATTTAGGAGGCACATAGATATAAATATAATTTGGTTTCCCCTTTCTCAGAGGAGATCAAAATGGCCAAACTTTTAGCCTTTTCTCTTGCTTACCTCCAGGCAGGAATCACTGTTTCCTTTGGGGAGAAAGGGGGCCAAGATTCCAGAGCTATCTATTCATGCTTCCCTCAAGCCAAATGTCTATACAGCAAGGCAGCTCATGTGGAGATACACATCTTACCTGGCCAGCATACACCCTACATTATTTATATCCAAATGGTTTGTTTTAGGCAACTAGGATTTAAAGTATCATCATTAATGATAGCAGCAGAGTACACTTTAGTGAAGACGTTATCGATCTTTATAGAGTTCCGGGGAAGGGAAGGGCTAACAGAGATTACTCAATCTCCACAATGTGCTGCTGTCAGGTCTTTGAAAATTTCACATACTATTATGGTGTTAACACTGATGGTTGTTGGGAAACTTGATTAGTCCAGACACAATACAAAAACTCTGTGTGATTCAGATATTCATAGATTGTTAGAGCCAAAAGGGATAAAAATTAGACATGTAATCTCATTGATAGAAGAAGAATCTCCAATAGCTAGGCTATAAACAAGGTAATGGTTATTTGCCCAATAACCAATCAGCTCTGAGGTTCAGGATTTCCCAGTTTTCCAATCCTAAATTTTGTTTGTCCACATAATGAAAAGCTGAGACTCACTGGAAAAGATCCTTTATTATGCAGGTTTTCGTGAAATGGAAATTTATTGTTTTATATTGAATCCTCTCATGTTCTGCTGTGTATATGGAAATGTTCTCTTTTTTTTCTCATTTTGTATTTGTTTAAAAGAAATAAAATATTTTTAAAAAGAAAAGACACTGGTGTTGAGAAAGATTGAAGGCAGAAGGAAAAGGAGATAGCAGAGGATGAAATTATATATATACATGTATGCATGTATGTTTGTATATGTATATATATGTGTGTATATATGTATAGATAGTGTCATGGAAACAATGAACATGAACTTGGACTGAGTTCTAGAAATAATGGGTAATAGAAGGGCCTGATATACTATGGTCCATGGGGTCCAGAAGAGTCAGACACTACTGCACAAATAAACAATACCAAAAGACTCACTTATTCTCTCATGTAAATGTAGGGGCAGAGAAATAGATCAAATGAACAAGCTAAGCCTAGCACGCAATGTCATTATTTCTTCTACCAGTCCAACTACGTTTCTGACCTTTTCTTACAAATAACCCAAAATTTGGAAGGATTTTTGAATGCTCCCTTACATTTCTACCCCATTCCTCATGGATTCATACTTATTATGTAGGGATCACAACTAGTCATTCAATTATAAACTCCTTGAGAGTGAGACTAAGACTTTTAAAAAAATCATGTTTGTATTCTCATCACCTCCCACAGTGCCTTACGTTCAGAAGGCAGTTTAAAAATATTTGTTGAACCAAGTGGAAAAAACCAAAATATATTTTTATTCCTTTCTGAATAATTCTTTATATCTGGATACAATTTACTATTCATTGTTACTAAAATTAATTTTAATCTATGAAAAGTCACTGAGAGACATTTCTCCTTTTGAGAATTTTAGGGCTCAGCTGGACTTCTTTGTCCCTGCCCCTCTCACCTCTCCTGGTACTCTTCCTTTCCACAGACTGTAGTAGCTCCTCTGTAAACCTCCTGACCAGAATCAAGTGCCCCTATGTTTTGTCCTGATGATGTAAAATATCAAGTAAAATCCTCAATCCTGTAACTTTGATAAAATAAAAAAAAATCTAATCAAAATTCTCCACAAGTAAAGTATAAATTTAATGAAACTCAACTTGATAATTACTTTTATTCTTTCTTAGAAGAACTAATCCCTGTCCCCAAGAATCTGTGTCACTCACTCCTAGGAAACGGAGGATTCTGTTCTTGAGTTTTTCTTTAGTTGTTGCCAACACATCAGTCCAAATTTACCAGTTCTTTGGCTCATTCCACTGCTTTGGTGCTGCTTGCAGTAAAAGAGTTAGCTTATTAAGTTTGCAAACATTGTGATGTCTAAAAACCAGTTTTTGATACACAATAACATTTAAGGAAAACAATAAACCTTCTTTGAAGAAACAGCAGTGCTGAGCATATATATGTTAAACTATTAACTGAAAGGATCCATTTGGTATACAGTGGATGAGTTTGGTTATACAAAAGTAAACAAATTCTGCATGACAAAAATGTCATAATCAAAATTAAAAGAAAAATAATTCATTGGGAAAAATTGTGTACAACTATAATAGATGGGTGGCACTCTGCGTGACCTCTCACAGACTCAATTTCCTCATCTGTAAAATGGGGATAATGATAGCACCTACCTCACAGGGTTGCTGTAAGATTTAAATTAGATTAGATATATAAAGCACTATATAAATATTATTATTACAACAATGGAGAGCTCTGTCCTCTTCCTGGGCCATGTATATAAGACAGAGCAAAACCTTCTAAGACATCCTCAGAGTATTGTCAAAGAATATGAAGAATTTGGACAAAAAACTGAAAACTGATGGGGGCAGCCGTAGGGTTTTTAACACTACTACTTCCTCTGCCCCTGCAGCTTTTTCTTCTGATTGTTCAGTTCCTTGAAGAAACTCCATTTTAAAAAAAATCTCAGGCCAGCCATGTTCACTCATTCCTCTCTGGGCTCCCCTCCTGACGGTATTCTTTCTCCAGTGTGCTCAGGTAGCCCTGCTACCCTATAAGATTCCTCTGGAATGATGCTCCAGACTCTCTCATCCTAGAAGATTCTTCTGCCTCTGTAGCCTCTGCCTCTATTTGGAAAGTTTGTCATCGAACCTGCATTTTAAGGACAGCCCAGACCAACCACATTCACTCCTTTATTTTTGGGCTTTAATCTTCACCCTCTGGGCTTCTCTCTCCACCATGTCCCAGCATGTATCCCTTCTTCCCCTTCCTCCTTTTCAGTTTACTTTTTCTGGGTCATCTTCCCCCATTAGAATGTAAGATCCTTTAGGGCAGGGACTGTCTTTGTATTTTTTATCTATTTATATTCCCCGAACTTAGAGGCCTTGGCACAGAGAATTTAATAAGTTCTAGATGATTTGTTGACTTGCTGTCCACTGAAGGTATTTATTAATTGCCTACTACTAGGTGCTGCTGTGCTAAGTGTCTTACAACTATGATTTCCTTTGATTCTCAAAACAACCTGGGGGGTAAATGCTGGTATCATTGTGGTTACCACTTTATTGTTGGAGAAACTGAGGTAAACAGAAGTTAAGTGACTTGTCCAGGGTCACACAGCTAGGAAGTATTTAAGACCAGATCTGAGCTCAGGTCCAGTTCTCTATCTACCATATGGCCACCAAAGACACCCACTCTTTTTAGAGAATTAAACTCATTTTCAAAACATCATAGTAGAAAATGATGGCAGATTATGAGCAATAGCAACTCACAAAATAGCAGAGAGTAGAAGAAGGGAAAATAAGTTTGAATAAAGCTTGGCATGAGACACAACTAAGATCATCCCAAGGATATTTATAGATTAAACTGGAAAGGAGACAACAGATAGACACCAAAAATGTAACAAATCTGCCAGTATTTCTAGAAAATTATTTTTATCAGCAATGGTAGAAACACTATATTTGGACTCTTAACACCTAGTCCCCAGTGTACTTACATGAGGAAGGGAAAATGACATAAAAGAAGAAGATGACAGGATAAGCAGAATGCACAGAAAAAAAATCCGCGCTGGAGGTGGCACAATTTTGAAAGTGTTCAGGAACTGATTCACAAAATATCTGAAAAAGGAGAAAAGACTGAATGATTATAAATTATCATGGTAGGCATTACCTTCTAAAAATGGCTATCGAGGGCTCATATGAAACTATTGAACCACATGCCTCCTTTCTTATCTTTACAAAATCAGTATAAAAAGGACCTGCACATTTGTGCAAGGTAATCTTGAAGAAACTATGAGACAGGAACAGGAGGGCCCAACAAAGAATCCACATAGAAGAAATATCCTCAGAGATGGTAAGGACAATGTTGTGATGATACTATCAGGCCCCAGAAAACAAGAGGGCCTCTTGGATGAGATCCATAACCATTCAAAAAAGGTTGGCCTAATAATTCACCAAGGAAAAACAAAAGGGGTAAAGAATGCTTATTATCTAAGCTATGACACATAGCTGGAATTCACATAGAAGTTATCCATTAGTATCCATATGCCTTCAGCAGGTGCAGAATGGACAATGGCAAGGAAGGGAACAAGGGACAAAGCACCTACTATGTGGTAGATTCTGTGCTAAGTACTTTGCAAATATTATCTCATGTAATCCTTGCCACAGCCATGGGAGGTGGGTAGCATGATTATTCCTGTTTAAGAGTTGAGGAAACTGAAGTAGATCAAGGTTGAATGACTTCCCTTGGGTCACATAGCTAGTAAGTATCTGAGGTTGAATTTGAACTCAGGTCTTCCCGTATCAGGTGCAGTAGTCTATTCATTATCCCACCTACCTGCATGGGTGGGCCCAGAATATTTGCATAACAAGAAGAAAGAGAGCTGGGAAATTAGGAAATTGTGCAAAACTTTCAATGGTATCAAACTGACACAAAGCTCCTTGACCTTGAAATTCATCTTTTCCAAACAAAATTTTATTAAAATCCTTTGTTTCTCAAATCACCTATATTTTCCAATATGCCCCTATTCTCTTGCTCTCCCAGAGATCCATCCTTTATAACAAAGAATAAAAAGGGGTGGGGGGGAGCTCAGTCAAACTAAGGAATACATTGAAAAAGTCTGGCATAATCAGTGTTCCACACTCATGATCCCCCGCCTCTACAAAGAAGCAGAAGGACTTCCTTGGGTTCTTCTTATATCTCTTCTTTGGGGTCATTTGGTCATGTAGTTTCAGAATTTAGTTAAATTGTTTTGTTGTTTTTTCTACTTAGACTTTTAAGTCATTGTGTATTTTGTTTTCCTGTTTCTGTTTACTTTGCTTTGAATCAGTTCATACATCTTCCTATACTTCTCTGTATTAACCATATCCATACTATTCGATTATATTGAGGTACTGCAATTTTTTAAACCATTTATCAATCATTGAAAAACTCAGCATTTTAACACTAATTTTCTTCTGGTTATATCATAGGACTGCACATCATAAAATACCACAATCTTTGAAGAGCCAAAATGTCAGGTGAACTAAGGGGCAATGGAGAGATATATAGTGGACCTACGTAGATGTCAAGATGTTACCAACAGTACCGTGGTCACCAGAAGAGGCAAAAAAGTGGCAGAATCCAGAAATATCATTAGAAAGTGAGGTAGATATTGCATAATAAGAGCAAGGGCTAACAGACAGACAATCTGAAGACTCTACTGGTATCCATACAATCTCAAAAGACTGAAAAGGAAATTTCCTACATTTTGGCAGATCTCTGGGAAAGACAGAAAAGAAAAACACAAGATGAGAAAGCATAAATGGGTTATAATCTGCAGCAATGGAGGAAGTATCCACGTGGACAAGACTATGAATCCATTAAAATATACAGTTGAGGAATGTATTCTGTAATAAAATAAAAGATCTATTTTTTCCCAGTGATTGAGAATTGGAAAGGAAAATTATCTCCATATTGCGCAACAATTGAGTCCAAGAGCTCATAACAATACCCCAGGAGGATAAAAGTTATGGACATAGAATTGTTCAGTAAAGGTTTTTGATTCTCCACAATGATCAGCAATGAAGCAATTAATTTATCATCTTACTCCTGATGGGTATGGATCACATGTAAGGGCATATTAACCTGAAACTGCCAGGAATCAATAAGGCATCATCATCATGGTCTGGTTTCTTCTCACTTTCTAATAGATTTTTCTATTGAAACACATCTTTTGTTCTACCCTACTATGAAAAGCCCTGATCCTAGATCCTTTGCCTAGAATTTCTCTTTCCAAGTATGTTCTGGCTTGCTTCATCTGCCCTTTGAATTGATCAAATGAATTAATTTGTGCTCTTTTTGAAAATCTGGTCTCTCTAGGCAGGAAGGGAAATTGGGTTTTCTGAAAAGTAGCCAACACAGGTCTTTTCAAAATAAATAAATAAATAAATTTAAGTGATAGTTTTTTCTTCCAAACCTGAAACATTCATATTTCATTAATCTCAATGGAAAAGATGCTGATTACTCTTTATAAATCTATGACATAAATAATAGCCATATAATTTTAGAAGAATAGAAATTTCTATTCTCCTGATAGAAATGTGGAGGAAAAATAATTATTTATAGCATATTCCTTTCTTGTAAAATATAGCCAAGATTTAGATAAATCCCTATAATTTACCAATGAGAATCTCTTTAGTCTATTTTCTTAAGGCATAGAATCAAAGGAAAATTGAAATTTACTTCAAAAAATATTTTATTCATGAATTGGGTGTTTGGTCTCACGTCTGCATAGGGAAATTATTTTAAGGTTGACTCAGAGCTCAGCTCAAATGCCACCTTCTGCAGGAGGTCTTTTCCAGTTTCCCCATCTGCTACTGATAGCTATTTACATGTCATTGTTCAGTCATTTCAGTCTTGTCTGACTCTTTGTGACCCCTTTTGGGTTTGGGGTTTTTGTTTTTGTTTTTTTGGGGCAAAGATACTGGAGTAGTTTTTCATTTCCTTCTCCAGCTCATTTTACAGATGAGGAAACTGAGGCAAACAGGGTTAATTGACTTGTCCAGGGTCACTGAGTTATAAGTGTCTCAGACTAGATTTGAACTCACAAAGATGAGCTTTCCTGACTCCAGGGCTGGCACTCTACCCATTGTTCAACCTAACTGTCCCATTTATATGTTCTTTCTCCCTTCAGAATGTAAGCTTCTTGGGACACGTTTGATTTTTGCTTTTATTTTGTATCTCCCATGCTTGGCACAGTTCTTGACACATTGCAAGCATTTAATTAAATGTTTGTGGATAGATTAGTTGATTGACTTGTTTTCTGAGAATAAATGAATGTTGGGTTTTTTAATTTATAACATTGTGGGTAGGAGCCAAGGGAGGTGTTCTATGATGAAAAATAAATTGGGAGGGAGAAAGGAAGAGAGCTCTATCTAGGTGACACATAAAAACAAAAGATACCAATAAAATCTATTTAAATTTTTTAAAAAGTCCATTTCCTCTCTTTTAGGGAAAAAGTTATCCTGTTTAAAGGTAAATTCTTTTTAGACTATATCTAAGGGAAAGTATTCATATACTCATTCATGTCAGTAAAACATTTCCAGGTTGCACTGCAGACAGAACTCAGTGAAATCTCCCCCCATAATAAGAGTAAAATTCCATGAATACTGTTCTTTCAGTCTATATTTCCTTCAGTCAGCACATCTTGATTTTGCTCAAATGTTACCTGAGATCCTATATAAAGGCTATCTGGCGAGATGCCTGAGTGACACACTACAGAAATGGGGGTCACTGTTTTCTTCTTTTTTGTCCATCTTATGTTCTTCCCTGGGCTAGGTGGCATAATGGATAGACTGCTAGGCCTAGAGTCAAGAAGACACCTCTTCCTGAGTTCAAATTCAGCCTCAGACACTTACTGGCTGTGTGACCCTGGGCAAATCACTTAACCCTGTTTGCCTTAGTTTCCTCAACTGTAAAATGAGCTGGAGAAGGAAATGGCAAACCATTGCAGTGTCTTTTCCAAGAAAACCCCAAATGGCATCACAAAAAGCTGGATACAACTGAAAATGACTGAGCAACAATAATGTTCTTCCCTGCTGGGACCTAGAGTAGAAAGAATGTGACTTTGGAGTCTGAGGTTCAAGTTTTGGCTACACCACTGTGTAAAGCTAAGGCAATCTTTAGCTTCTCTGGGTCTCAAATTTCCTCTACAAATAAGGGCCTGGGTCTACGTAACCTCAGAGGTCAGCTTGTATCTCAAATCTATGATATTATTTTTCTTTCAAATGCCTTACAGATGTGTCCCAAAATGATGTCAATGGTGGAAAAGGGGAAGAGGGGTGCTAATTTGTCTTTGTTCTACCAGAGAAATGACACTAAAAGTAACTTCTGATACCGGAAATTCTGATACCTTAGTTTATCCTTTCTTATTTCTTCATTATTTTAATAGAATACATAACTGTAAGTATTCCCTCATCATCATCAATGCAGGTGGCAAACAATCCACACCTACTCATCCTCTACAAATTCTCAGCCATATTTCCTCACAGGTCTTCCACAGGGGGGCCTTTTTTAAACATTTTGAATTTTTTTTTTTAACATTTTGTGGAAACCAGTTGACAAAGGATTTTTTACATCTGGGACAAAACAGGTCCTCCCAACAAGGAAATTCTTCAAGTATATGCCTGGTGATAAATCCGTTTTGTGTCTGTAGTCTGAAGACCAGCCTAGCCAAGTTCAAAGACATTAGTTGCTAGAAGGTCAGTATTGGAAGATGAGATTTGATTTTTTTGGTTTTTGATTTTTGCCACGGCACTTCGTGATGCCTTAAAGATAGATGAGCTGTGAGCTGCCTTGGTGGTGGGTTGTGTCCATATTGATGTAATTATGAATTTTTGAGGCATTGTGGTATAATATAATAACTTCTTTTTTACTATATCAATTTTTTCCTAATTAGATTGTCAATTTCTTATTATTCTTATTAGTATGACAGTCTACTCAGGTCTTCTAGAGTTTTTTCTCAGCTCTCTCCTCTTCCTCATCATCTTGAAGTCTTATAGTCTCTTTCTGAATTGGTAGAGGAAAATTGATCATGTCCTGTGGTCATCAATAAAATAGGAGATAAGTTCGAAATCTAAGGATTTTGAAAATCTAATAACTTAGCAGTAGAAACTTCCAAGGCTCTGAGAAGGAATTTCTTAGTGAGAGAGTAAAGTACCTTGGCTTCTGCCTTATTCTCCTCCTTTCTTCTCTTGACGACAGGAAGACTTTGTAAACTTCAGAAAGTTGAAGGATCTCCAGGAATGTATGGATGGTGTCAGTGTCTGCAGCAAGAGCCAAGGACAGATTAGCAAGATGAGGAAGGGCAAACTGAAGGCTGTATAAAGAACCTAGTGAAAAGCTACATCCTATCTTGGGGAAACATCTTAAGTGCTCTAGAAAAAAGGGTTTCCAGGAGCTGTGAGTTAATCTCCCTTGACTATATGTACTCTAAGCTTAAACCCATTTCCCACTGAACTCTGTATCTACTTGAGGGAGAGTAAATCATAGACTTCAGACTTTCAGGGCAATGTTTTGAATCAACTATACCACCATAGTAATAACTTATTTCTAAAAACTAGTTAAGACTGACTGATTGGTTGATATCAACTAATAATTATGGGGAGGAAATGCACCTGTAGGGGCTCATGAACCACCCTCGCTGTCCCTCAGGGTTAACCCTCAGAATCCATGGAGAATGATGTAACAGCAATCTTTTAGGAATTCAGCCTGCCAGTTTTAAGTGGATAGGTGGGAGAGTATCCCTAGAACATGTGTTACATTTATAATGTGCCAAAAGGAATTGGGCACACTTCTCCATCTTCATGCATGGAATTATTATGGATGTATATACAAGAGGGACATTGCTTCATTATAAGATGAACTACATGAGCCAGGATGGGCAAACATAGCACACTGTGAAGATCTAGAGGCAGCAGATTATATAAGACAGAGATACTGAGATATACATAGATCTAAAGAGAAGCCCAGATTTTATCCATGTGGCCCCAAGGAGAGACAGAGACTTGATGAGAGAACAAGACAAGAAAAGTAGATATAAAATGAAATCAATGTGTCAGGACACTGAGATCAAAGGCATAATAGAGAAAAAAGACATATAGAGAGTTAGAGAGTGAGAGAGATAAAGACAGTCAGAAATACAAAGACAGAGAGAGGGGTTAGAGGTAGAAATAGAGAAAGAGGGAGAGAGACAGGAGAAGGAGAGAGGAGAGAGGAAGAGAGAGAGAGAGAGAGAGAGAGAGAGAGAGAGAGAGAGAGAGAGAGAGAGAGCGTTGCATCAGGGAGCCATACGTACCAAAGAGCAATGAAACTCAAGTGTCTAGGTAGGTTGGCCTTTTTCTGATACTATGAATCATATCACACAAGTAAAAGCCCGCCTTGGCAATTTTTGTTGACTTCTAAAAATCTTTTCTATATTTAATAACTCATTAGTCTTACTACTCGCAAGGTAGCTGGGGGACTTTTCAAAAAGAGCAAAACCAGCCAGAGGCTGAAGTTTCCAGGATTTTCCTAGATGGGGGCAAAATAAACAGAAAAAATTACATCCTGAGGGTTTTGTTAAATGGGATCATAAAGCAAAAAGATTTTGTATATGAGATTACTGGCCTCTCCTACCAAAATGTCCACCATACTTGCCTTTCATTTCTCTCCATTATGGTTGCTAACTAAGTTTACCTGACTTTTTGGCCCTAACTGAATCATGTGGAAATTCCCATAATAATTTGTCTTTTGACTAGGTACTTTATCACTTCTCTCCTGAGTATTCTCTCCTCATTGCCTAGTCAGGGTTCTTCCCTGTCCTTCCCATATTAATTCCCTATTTTTCCTTACAATTGACAGAACCAATCCCTCCCCATATTCCTGATTTTGACTTCCCTTGTAATTTCAGCATCTATAGAAATGAAGGCTTTTGTTGTTTCTGAAAAGAAGTCAATCCCAGTGTTTCAAGTCATATGAGGTCATATAATTTTCCTCCCTGACAATGAGGTGGTTCACATCTCTCCTACCTTAATGGGGAAAAGTTGGTACACATTCAGACTGCAAACAAAGTGGAATTTTCTTTTCTCCCTAAGGATAGAAAAGCAGACTATCGTGTCAGATTTCCTGCTTAGGAACTCTTGCTCTTACAATGACACTTTTGTTTCTCCTGTTAGCTGAAAGTTTCCACTTCTAGGTTTTTGGTACTGACCTGGACAGATAGTTATTTTACATGGATTTAATTCTTTTTTCTCCTTTACTTTAGATTTGCTCCCTTTGAACCAAGTATTCACTTCAACTGCCGTCTCTCAGCTACCTTAAGTTTACACCTTCAGGATCTGTGGTTTCTGCCTTTTATTTTCTTTTCTTATTTTCCCATAAAATGTTCCTCCATCTTCCCTCTCATAGCTCTGTTTCTGCTAGTCATGAGTTCCCTCACAAGAAGTCTCAGGAATCCTGCAGGAGGATATTTACTTTTTTATGCTAATTGAGTTAATTATGCTTCCAAACCAACTTCCATGTCAAACTCAACAGAGAGTTCCTGGGTTCTCTTATGTAATTCTTTTTCAATGCCATAGATTCTGTCCTCAGTAATATGTGTTTTTTCAGATTCTAGAGTACAGGATGTTTTCTTTCCTTTCCATTTTCTGATTAAAATTCAGTCCTTTAGTACTTTTTCCAGGTATTTCATTGGTCTGTCTGGTATAACATGGATGGCCCTGAAGAGTGGGAGTGGCCTGGGATGCACTCTCTCCTTTATGTCTTTCCAAAATTTCCATATTTCTTGTGGCTGTGGCAAGGATTACATGAAACAACAGGTGGAGCCCATACTCCAGCATTATTCCTTACCTTTCCCTCTACCATGAGTTACAGAAACTCTAAACATTGTTTCTGTCAGAATTCATAGAAACAGTATGGATTCTTTATTTCTTTAATCCACAACATACCTAACATTGCCAAACACCAGCTATAGACATTTTCTCCTTATGGGAAAGTGGGGAAATGTCTTACTTTTTCTTTCATTTCATTTTTTATTAAAGTTTTTTAGAGTTTTATACCATAGTTTTATGTCTATATGCCCATTTATAGTTTTATATCATGAAGTTTCAAAGTTAGTATAAGGTTTTAAAAGTTTTTCTTTTTCCTTTTCTTCCTTCATGGATTCATGAGGCTCCTCCAGATATAGCTGCTCTCTGCTGCTCTTAGTGAATTGGAACTTTACAGAGGCCATCGCTAGCATTTGCGCACCAGGGATCACAATTCTGAAGTTACTGCTATTTTCCAGGGATTGTTTTTCTAGCTCAGTCTGTATGTGCTTCCTCTACTGCAATACGAACTCTGATAGTGGGCTCTCCAAGGCCCTGATGAATTTCTCAAACCCATTGGTTACCTGGCTATTCCTATCTCAGGGAAGACTAACCACAAAGGTTTCAGAGATACCAGGGATTGATGGTGACTGAGAGGGATATAGAGCAGCTGCCCTTTCCCATCTGGAACTTCACAGCAGCCCTCCTCACTCAGAAGTCATCAGAGAAGTGACTGAGAGTCTGTCTACTCAGTCTTTTTATGTGCTCACTCAGTTCCAGCTCAGCCCCCTCCTTCCATCTTCGAAGCTAACTTGGAGGCTTTTCATCATCATATAGTACTAAAGACATTCAATCTCTCATGGACAAAAATAGTTTCCCATTTTATTGAAGCCAGGGATTCATTTTTTTTTTAAGGTCTGGACCCTCATTAAACATCCTTTCATGCAATAGAATTCCCCCTTATTGTTTCTTCCACCTTTTGAAGGCTTAAATTACCATTAAGACATGCCAAGAAATTGTTGGTGCTCAGCTTTTGGTCAAGAAAGAGTTCCAGCAGATGTTTGGATAGTTGAATTTCCCCATCGCTATTTATCATGCTTCTCTGCCAGCTTTGTGATCTATTATCAAATTCCTCATACATTTCTTTGTTCTGTCTGGACTATAGATTTGGTAGGTTGTAGTATATGACAAAATAGCTACTGTTTTTCCTTTCATTAATTTTACCTAAATGCCCTCTAGCTGACTTCCCTTTTCTAGTCTTCAGATCTCTGGGCTTAAGCAGACATCTTTAATATTCAATGATGCCTCATCTCTCCCCCTTTTATATCTGTCCTGTTGATTCTAGCCAAAGTCACATTTCAATCATGAGTCTCATTCTACGAAAACTCAGTGATATCTAGAAAGTCAAATTTGACTCCTTGCATTTGGAGCTTTAGTCTATCTGTCTTGTTGCTTTAACTTTGGATTTTTGCAGACATTTGAAGCCATGGGTATTACTATTAACTTCTCTCTTGGATTTTTATCTCCTATGAGCTTCTGAATGTCTCAATAGCAATTCTTCCTATATTGGAGCTTCTCTCTATGGCTTGGGTTATTAATCTTTTTAATATTATGAATCCTATTGACAGTATGGGGAGGCCTATGAGATCTTCTTTCAGTATAATTATTAAATGCATAAAATAAAATATATATGATTACAAAGGAAATCAATAATGTGAAAATATAATTATCAAAATATTTTTAAAAACAAGTTTATAGAAGCCAAGTTAAGAATATTCTTGCTGGTTGACGGAAAAATCTTGGAAGATTTATATGAAATGATGTAAAGCAGAGTGAGCAGGACCAGGAGAGCATTGTACACAGTAACAGCAATATTGTAAAGATGATCAGCTGTGAAAGATTTAGCTACTCCAATTGATAAAATATTCTAAGACAATTCCAAAGGACTCAGGATGAAAAAACTCCATAATCAGAGAGAAAACTGGTGAACTCTGAGTGCATGTTGAAGCATACTTTTTCACATTTTAACTTTTATTACTTCCTTATTTTTGCAATATGGAGTTAATATGGAAATATGTTTTATTTTAATTCATACATATAATAAATAGCATATTGCTTTTTCTCAATAGGTAGGAGGAAGGACTAGAGGGAAAATTTGGAACTCAAAAAATTTTAAATTATTTTACTTTAATTTATTAATTATATTTACATTTATTTATATAAATATAATATTTATATTAAATATTAATTAAATTTATTAGTTAATAATTGATTTAAAATTAATTTTTAAAAAATTAACCCCCTGATTTATAGCATCTATCTTTTCTGATATACTTGGGCAGCTTTCTCTTCCTCTATCTTTTTTTTATTTAAAACTTTTTTAAAACTAGGTTTTCAAGACATCAGGCAATACATTCTTACCAACCTTTGTTAAATGTGTTACATCCGTAGCCAGGACCCTCTCATTCTCCTTCCCTGGTCAAACTACAACTGGAATATTGTGTTCAGTTCCAGACATTATTTAGGAAGGACATTGATAAGTTGGATGACATCCTAAGAAAGATAACTGTGAGGGGGAAGGGGGTCAGTTTTATGCCATGTAGGGAACAGTTGAAGGGACTGGAGGAGAGAAGAGATACTTTTGAAGAGTAGTCATTTTGAAGAGGGATTAGACCTTCTGTTGAACCCTAGAGGGCAGAACTAGGAACAATGTGTGTAGAAAGATTGATTTAGGTTTGATGTAAAGAAATCTTCCCAATAATTATAGCTGTCTATTATTAGAATGAGCTACCTCAGAAAGTATTGGGTTTTTTTCTTACCAGAAATCTTCATATGTGGCTGTATCAATTCTTGTTCAGGTGAAAGTTAGGCCAAATCTGGTGCCCCTTCCAGCTATGATTTTGGATAAGAAAAGAGCAGAGCCTTAAAATGACTTTACCCAGGGCACCAAAATTTACAGGATGTCAACTACATTTATATTCTTTCAGTTTAAAAAAAAATTAAGCTCATCACCTAGTTAGCAAGAATAATTAGCCCAAACAAGCAATTGCCAAATATCCCTCTCTCAAGTGAGCTCCTCTTCAGCCTGGCTTTGCCCTACTTTCTACCCCTCTACTAACACTAGCATCCTCATTGTCCCAGGGCCCTTATTTCTCCAACTATCCAGGGGTCTTTTCCCAACATGTGACCTTGTATCCCAGGGTCTTCTTCCCCAACTTGATTTGTCTTTAAAAGTTGATATAGTTGCCCTGGGTATGCTCTACGAAAAGAACCTCAGGCTTCAAAAATACCAGTAATGTCTGATAAACTGTATTGAAATGCTCAAAAGAAGTGAAATTGATTTTCAAAGACTCACTAAATTTGAATAGTAGAAAGATTGTCTCAATATCGAACATTTTAGTCTCCTCTCCAACCCTCCCCCACTCTGTGCCTTCTTTGATTTTGGTTTTCTTAATTAATGAGTACTACAGTTTGATAACTGTGGTCAAAGTTTATTACCAATCAGGAGTGTAATTGGAATACCTATGTTACCCAGTATATTTATAACTAGCCTTAAAGAAAAAGGAATCCTCCCCACTACTTCTGAATTCCTGGGGCCCCAAGACATTCATCCTGGTCAAAAACAAAAAGGAAACCCTACTTTCCTAACCAGGAGTAAATATTACTCCTGCCACGTTGCAGTTGTGTAATATTTGCCAAATCACTTTATCCCTCTGAGTCTTAATTTCCTTATGTGTAAAATGAGAGGGTTGGAGGAGATGATCTTAAAGTTGATTATACTATTATTTTAATGATGGAAAAATGGAATAAAGGCAGTGCTGACCTACAGTGGATTTATTATATGAATGACTTACAATTGTAAAGCTCTTCAAACTCCAGAAATGGCAGCGGTTTCAATTCAACAACTCTATGTTAAATTATTACCAAGTCCCAGGCAAAGCACTAGACACTGAAACCACAAAGATTAAAACTGACCTGACTCTTTTACTTAAGGTTCTTTTATTTTGTTGGGTAGGAAATGAGAACTACATATACATATAATACAATATAAAAATATGATAAAGACAAAGAAGATATATAGACAGTGTTCTAGGAAAATCTGAAACAAGAGTGAACACTTTAAGTGGGCACAAGGCAAAGGAGAAAGGGAAAAGATTACAGAAGATTTTGCAATGAAGGTAATACCTGAGTGGAGCCTTGAAGGAAGAAGATTTTAACAGGCATAAAGGAGAGAGTGCATCCCAGGCAATAGGAATGGCCTGTGTGAATACAATTGAGGATAGAGAAAGTATATTGAGCTCAGGTAACTCAAACTAGTAATCTAGTTTGTCTGGAGCATGGGGTATATGAATGGGTATGAAGCAAAATAAATGCAGGTTAGAGCCAGATTATGAAGGGTCTTAAATGCCAGGCTAAGGAGTTTTCTTTTTTTATATTATTGGCAAATAGGTTATTACTGAAGGTTTCTGAGCAGGGGAAATGTACTTACCTGTACTTTAGGGAGATTGTTTGGGCAGCTGTATGGAGGATGGATTAGAAAGGGAAGAGGCTGGAGGTAGGCAGACTAACTGGGCAATTGACTAGCAGGAGGTAATGACAGGTTAAACTGGGATGGTGGCAATGTAAGTGGAGACAATAAGAATGGATAAGAAAGACATCGTAAAGGCAGAACTGACAGCACTTAGCAACCAACTGGATGAAGGGGGTGAAGGGGATTGGCATTAGGAAGATGGTAGTCCCAAAATAGAAATAGGGAGACTTGGAGGAGGGCTATGTTTGGGGAAAAGATAATGACTTCATACATATTGAATTTGAGGTACCAGCAAGGCATCCAGGTATAGATGTCTAATAAGTTACTGGAGTTGTGGAACATACGCTCCAAGGAGAAATTAGGGCTAGATAAGTAGAATTGGAGAGTCCTTGGCAGAGACTTGATAATTGTGCAGTGGAGAAAGGGTTAGAACTGTTTTACTTTTGTCTTTGTATCTCCAGCATCTAGCATGATGCTTGGCACATAGTAGAAATTTAATCAATACTTGTTGATTGATTAATGATAAAACTCAGATCAGTCCAGCATGGATTAGAGAACAGCAGACATTACCAGGAGCCAGGGGAAAAAAGTCATGCATAGTGACAAATCTTTTGACATACTAGATCCACATAAGTTCTAAAATACGTGAACACTACAGTTTCTTAGCTTTCAAACAAGGAGGCCTCAGAAGAAGTAATGGTCTGGGCTAAAAACCAAGGCAGGTTCTGTGAACCTAAAGACTAGATTCTCAGAGGATAGAGTAAGGGATTCAAGACTCTGGGTGAAGCCGTCCAGAAATAAGATACAGATGCTGCTTCCATCAAAATTTCCAACTTCACTCATTCTACTGGGATGTTTTTCCATTGATGTTTTGAGTTTGTAGGTAAAGTAAAGTGATCCCTCTGGGAATGGGGAAGGAAGATAACTCTATTTTATTCCTAGGAGGGGCTTAGAATTGAGTCTCATTTTACATCTTATAACAAATGTGCTCTGTGTTCATTTTGTATTAAGAACTTATCGCTTGCAGGTAATCTGACTCAAATGCACTAAGAGGAGAAACAGAGATTAACTAGATTCAAATATCTCTGTATTACCTAGGTAAGAGCAAAATACAAGCCATATTAAGGTTATTATCAAGACTGAATCTAACCTAATTACCAAGAGTAGAGGAGTCTAGGAATTCTGCTTGACATTTGGGTTGGTCAATAATGCTACATATTCCAGAAAAGTAAGGAGATGAAGAAATGAGGAAGAGACTTTGATTAGCAATAAAGAGATCATCACAACTCCAGAACACTAGTGATAAAGCACACTTTGAACTTCTTTGATGGGAAGTGATTGACTATTCGGAATGAGACCTGGTGAGTATGATGGAAAAAAAAGGAAAAGATAGATTATGAATGAGAGGTATAAAAAATACACAGGATAGAGTAGAAGGAAATTCAGAAGGGGACACAGATAGGAAGGGCAGTGTTGGTCCTTCTATGTTAAAAGTGATATACATTACTTCTTAAAGAGGCCTATTCACTCAATGGGTGTTACCTTCCATGAAGTGAGTACCTGAAAAGGCTAGCCTAAAAAGGCCAAGGTCTCCCATTGCATCCTGGGCCATCTCTAGTCATCTGATGAATATCTGGTCACTGGACCCAGATGGCTCAGGAGGAGAAAGTAAGGTTGGTGACCTTACACAGCCCTTCCTCACTCAAAACAAAGTCAAGTGCAAGTCATGTCATCATTTCCCTGATGTCATGGTCTTCTTCAAAAATGAAGGACGAACACAGACAGACAGATATACTTTAGAAGAGTGTTCTCAGACTTTTTTGGTCTTAGAACCCCTTTATACTCATAAAATTATTGAGGCTCAAAAGAACTTTTTATGTGGGTTATATCTATTGATATATACTAGGTATGTACTAATATGTATTAGAAATTAAAATATTGTAATATTATTATGAAAAGTTATACTCTCATTGACCCCTTGAAAGGGCCTTAGATACCCCTAGGGGCACCCATACCACACTTTGAGAATCACTGCTATTGAAAGAAAAATCAAGCTGTCTATGGTGAACTCATGGTTTCATAGGCAATCCTCTTGGCCTTCATTGTTTTTGGAAATGTTCATGTTGATGAGTGTCAAGTTTAAAAGTTCTGAATAAAAAATCAAAAAGAAGTCATTTTGAATAGCTTCTGTAGTGTTGCATCTGAAGCCAGATGGAAAGGGGCTGATAGCGGAGGTAGGAAATGTACATTATTCTTTCTAGGAATTTAACAGTGAAAAGAAGGAGACATATAGGAAGATGTCTGAGGGGATGACAAAAGAGAAGTGTATGTGATAGTCCTTAAAACCTCTCTGGTGGGAGGAGCTTATCATCTCTTGGAGCAAGGTACAGTCTGTTCCTCGCACCTGTGTTCTTCCTGCCTACTACCCCTGCCTTGCTTTTTTCTGGAAACTTCCATTTCCCCATTGTTGTGCAGCTGACTCTCTACCAAACAGGCAACTGACCCTGGACAACTGGCCAATTCTTGATATCTCCTTTTCTTTGATATCAGAGTTGAGAAATTAATCAGATATGACTAAGACTGTCCTTTCCATTAAAAACTCATTGCCCTTTATTGGTATCGATGAGCTACCCTGGTAAATTAGAGGACCACCATTGGACACTGCCATCCCTGCGTCCTTCTAACCTGAAGACCATCATGCCTAAGGTCAGTGGTTTTCTCTTTCTCTTGTTGACACTGCCTACTTGTGTTCTGATCCTTAAATGTTTACATTAGTCCTTGGTCCTTTCCTTGCATAAAGTAAGACATCATAAATATATTAGTTATTATTCTACACATCACTGACTTGCCTAATTCTTTTGCGAGAACTCCTCTAAGTCCCCAAACTGCTTTTATGGACTGGGATTGCATGTTTGAATAGAGAATGTGCAGAATAGAGAAAGGGGAGGTAGGGAGGGAAGGATAAAGGTAGAAGAAAGGGAAAGGAAGAGGCAGAAAGAAAGGAAGCCTCAAATTCTTCATCTAAAATAAGGAAAATAATAGTATTTACTTCACCAGGTTGTTCTGAGGATCATATTACATAATGTTTGTAAAACGAGGTCTGCCAGCTTAAAAGTGCTATGCAAAAATCAGCTTCTATTACAATTTCATGTGATTATTTAATAAATGTTTCTTAAAATTAATGGCTCAATCTCCCAAAGCGGGCAGGAAGGAATAGGATCAAAGTCACAATACTAAAGCCCTGGTATGGAATTTGTGTCCAATCCTAAAAAAAAAAAAACGTCTTTCATGAGGCCTTCTGTATATGTGGCCCAAAAGAATCACAAAATAGAAACCTTCAGCCATTTAGAGAATTCCTTCAAGTGCTGCACCCTTAGGGATGAAAGAAGCACCATTTGCTAAAGTATCCAAAATAAACTTTTGCTTAAAGCAGGATGTTATGTCAATGCAGTCAGTGTCTACAATGTCAGGGTTGTGCCCATGTCATCCTCTACCAGGCTGACATTTTATGCATAATCTGTGCCTGGACTGTGTTCCTTAGAAAGAACTCTTCTTTAAGTAAATGATTTGTTCCTTATGTGTCAACAAAACAAATTACAAAATTGTGTTTATTAGAGTACCTTATGACCATGGTGCCAAGGCATTTTGCCAAGTTTTTAGCAACCAGATAACAAGGACTTAAGTTAGAAGATTTCATTTTATCTAAAGATAGATTTTACTTGAGGACAGAGACTGTTTTCACCTCTTCAGTACCCGGCATGTAGTAGGAACTTAATACATTTTTATTAATTGATTAATAGACAAGTTAAAGGGAATCTGATAGGAGAAAGTCTGGATAATTGAGATTAGGAAATGCTTCCCTTCCACACACACTTACCAAGCCATAATCTTTTCAGGGCTTCCTGTGAAACCCTAAAATGATGCAAAACTTGGCTTTACTCCCTACTTCCTATTTGTCTATATAGATAATTAGTGAATCTTAGTCTTCTGATGCCAGGCTCATGGAAATCCTTGTGACATATGCCAGACCAGACCTCCTGGTAAGGAAGCTTTGATAATATATCAGCGAGTGGGATTAACCACACCTATAACTTCCAAGGGAAAAGTTTAGCACAGTTATAGTCAAAAGAAGAAAGCTCTTCTTTGTTATTTTTAAAAACTCAGGTCTAAAAGGATGAGGGTTTTATCACAGATAAGTGTCCTCATTTTCCCTATCTTGAAATAAGAAGCAGCACAGCTAGAGAAGACCCTAGTGGTCAGAGTCCCCAGGCAACTTTTATAAATTATAGAGGCTGATGATCTGAAATGGTAGAGTTCCCTCACCGGAAGTTCCCTATATCAATGAAATCACAAGTTGGAACTAAAATTCTTGAAATAAACAAGAATGAATGTCTTGCAATTTTACTTCGTCACTTGGGAAACTCTCTTGAAGGAACAACTTACAAAACAAGGATTGGCTTTCTTTTTTCTAAAGATGTAGAATATCTTCTAGATTCTCCAAGGGATCAGAGGTTTTGATAGGTGGGCAGTGGATAGCAAAGGGAGGGGAAAAGGGATGGAGTTTGATCCTTAGACAGCTAAAATGACTTCCCCAAGGAGTTCTGGGTAAGGGCAATAGTCCAGTTCCATTGTTAATTTTGCTTATGCTTCCTTTCTGGAAACACTCAGATAAATTTAATAATAAATTACCTAGCCAGTAAGCAGAATTATAAAGCTTTGCTCTCATGAAAAAATTACAGACAGTTTCATAGATACAGAAAGTTTGGATAACTCAGTTATTTAAACTTGAACTTAGATATTTTATTCATACTATATACATATATTTAAAATTCATTTGTCATACTTATTCACTATTTAGTGTATGAATATATGTATATGTGTGTATATATGTACAGATACACATTTTAACATTGCATATGTCTGCACATGACAATTGTCTATGATATAAAGTTCTACATTAGGCATTTGGGGGTTCAGCATTTCCAGTGAAGACCTATAGTCAGGAAGTTCAAATCCAGCCTCAGATACATACCAGCTATGTGACTCTGGACAAGTCATTTAACTTCTGCCTCAGTTTTCTCAACTGTAAAATAGGGATATTAACAATAATAGCATCTGCCTCCCAGAATTTCATGAGGATAACACTTTGTAAGCCTTAAAATGTTAGCTGTTATTTTTTTTTTATTTCAAAGTTTTAATGGACAAGGCCTACCTCTCTGTTTCTAAAGAAACACTATCAATCAACTGAAAACTTCCTATGAGTCAAGCACAGTGCTGGGCACTGAGGATTTTTAAATGCTCCAATGGCTTGGTGATCTCATTAATTTGGGATTTCCCAATGATGTTGATCACAACTTGCACTGATTTAAATATAATGACCATTTTGTGGGACTCCTGTTCATATTCTCCCTAAGTTTTCCACAGGGAACTCACTCAATGTACTAGAGACCTTCTTCTCTTTCTTCTAATATTGAGAAGCTCCCAGATGACCAACTATCCCATGAAATAATGTTTCTTGTAGCTTTGGGATTCAACCAATTCAACTAAACCCTTTTTTCACTCCCCCAAGAAGTATCTGTTTCCCATCTTTCAATTTAGCTGCAAAACCTTCTTTCTTCTTGTTTTGTTTCTTGCAAAAATGTCCAGATTGATCTAATTCAGCTGCTCTGCTAGTATGTCCACTCATTTGTCATTGGACAAGGATCTTTCCATTTAGAGTACCAAGAATCAAACTGCAGTGAAGCGAATTGAAAAACTGAGTGACTCTTCGCACCCTCTGCTCACTTTTTCTGCCCCTCTATCATGT
Organism: Potorous gilbertii; assembly: GCA_028658325.1. Classification (NCBI taxonomy): domain Eukaryota; kingdom Metazoa; phylum Chordata; class Mammalia; order Diprotodontia; family Potoroidae; genus Potorous; species Potorous gilbertii. Next base: position 138,551,881 of record CM053770.1, read on the forward strand.
CACCACAGAAGCAAAAGGAGCCATGTGGGATTGAGGATAATTTTATTTTTCACTGTTTCATGGGTTTCCATGGCCAAAGAATTAATCACCAAGTGTCCAGACTACTGGTAATGAGCCTCCCTGGATTTAGGTAGACTGGCCCTCAGAAAGCAGGGTCAGTTTGTGGCCAAGAAACTTTTAAAGCCTTTACAGGCTTTCTAAAAAGCCTTCATGGACACATATTCTGCTGGCATATAGCCTTTAATAACCCAAAGTCACACACACCATATTAAGACTTGGGAATAAAACTTCATGGAGAAGAAAGTGGGAACATGAAGACAAAAATTAGAGAGCCCCTCCTTTCAAGGACTTTCCATTCTATTGGAGAAAAACATCTACCTATGGAAGACTGTAAATATATCAAGGAGATTTTCTTCTGAAGAAGAGGATACATATACATAGATGAACATGGTACATACACATACATGTATATGTAGGTTTTTTAACAGTTGTGATTTCATCAAAATATGGAACTTTCTCTACTACCATATGCTGGTATCTTCTCTGGCATGCTAGTCCTGGACCCAGGTTAAGCAGAGCTGAAGTGTCCCTAAACCCAGAGGGGTTTATATTTGTTCCTGGAAGGAATAGGGGCTACTGGAGATTTTTTGAAGAGGAGAATGACACAGTCAAACCTGGGCTTAGCAAGCTATATCATTTTGGTATCTTTGTGGAAGATGGGGAAGGGAGAAACTTGAGGCAAGGAGGTCAGTTAGGAAGCTATTACAATAGTTCAGCAAAGAGATGTGAGGATCTGAATTAGGGTGGTGGCTTTGTGAGTGGAGAGAAGAAGATGGAGAAGGAATAATAGATGGTTATGTATAAATGGGTTGCTTAATAAAGGCTGTTATGCTGATATCTTATCCCACAGAATAATATTACTATGGTAAAGATGGAAACTTGATGCTCCCCATAAAAACCTTTTTGCTTGCTTTAGAAAAACATGGGTTTCAGAGCACTGATAGAATTAATCATCTATGTTTACCTTTTAGAGGAGGTATGGGAGAGGCTGAAAGCTTTTGCTCCATTACTATGAAGCAGAATTTCACAGGAAACAACTGGTTCTGGCTTGTTGACTTTATTACACAAAAAAAATTATAATAGAGTAAATGAAATTCATTTTCAACCAATTATTTAATAACTCAAACTTGTATGTTTAGAAGCATTGGCTCAAACTCTTGTTTGTCTTTCTCAGAAAACTTCATAAAGGATCTAAGACTTTATTAGTAATTAACTCTACTCTCCTCTTATATAAAAAATGGGCTGTGCTCCAGGAACTATGAAACCTAGTGCTCTTCACTACTTTTAGCACTTGCTGTCTCTCTCTCTCTCTCTCTCTCACACACACACACACACACACACACACTCTTCTCCTCCTCTCCACTTTCTCTTCTCCTCTTCTCTTTCTACTCATTCCAATTTCTACACAAAATTTGCCTTCAGTATGTTCTTTTTAAACTTCACAATATCTTGTGAATATTGTGAATATCTTCTCTTGGTTGACCTGGGTTTTTTTTAGGTAAATAACCATCTCTTTCTCTGACCGATCATATTGATCTACCATGGCAAAGGACCTCTAGTTATTTCTAAAACTGTTTGGTTTCCAGGGACTCTAAAAATATTCAAACAGATTCTGTTCCAGAATTCACTGGTTTGGTGACACTTTTGAACTTGGCTTTGAGATATTTAAGAAGAGAGGGAAAGAATCACGACATTCTTGACATAGCAGAAGAGTGACTGATAGAAGAAGTCATTCCTCCTTTTAAAGTCTACTAAGTAGAATGCTCAGTGGATGTTATTCTTAACCTGAGATCCACGATTTTTTTTGTATTTTATTTTATGCATTTGAAAACATCATTTTGAGAACAGGTCCATGGGCTTCACCAGACTGACAATGGGGTTAAAAGACATCTAAGTATGTGGTTGCAAACGGGATCAGTATTGGCAAGGTTTTTCCATTTTTACTTGTGTGTGAATTTTGAACATAAATGGGAGGACAGAAAACATTAATGCAGTCCAAATAAATGTTTCTGTAAATGTTTCAACAATTCACTTTTATGAACCCTTGACTCAAAGGGTTAGTTATATATGACTCTCTCTTCATTGGTAGAGACTGATCACTCAATGGCCCACATCTGTGTGAGGGTGGGCCAGAACTGGTCAGAGCTGGAGAGAAAAGAGTTCCTGACCAAGATTTCCATAAATTAAATATAAGGTTAAAGACAGAGGGAGAGAAAGAGAGAGACAGAGACAGAGAGACAGACAGACAGAGAGAGAGAGAGATGACCACTCCACCCTTCCTTAAGGTCACTAAAGGAAGAGAAAGATTCTGAGAAGCCAATATGTAGAACTTTGATTATGTCCCTGTTTCCAACTTGCTACACTAGAAATCAAAGAATTTCCTCTTGGGTGAGATCTGGAACAATTTCTCTCTCTTGGCTGGACTGGGTTATCTTATTCTCCCAAAGGGTGAACTTATTCATTCTGTATTGTCTTGCATATATTCTCCTATGTATTCTTTCTCTGATTTCTGTCTTGCTGTCATCTTGGATGAATTAGTTTATTTGCTATTTGCTATGTGCATTCATTACAGAATTGACATCTGGTAGGAAGGTCAAGCCTTGAATATAAAGCTTAAGGCCCCCTTTCCCATCAGGGAATAATGATCAGGAGAGTAGTTTGAATGTAAAATCTACTTCTCCTAGACTAATAATATTTAAGGATGCAGATAGATATAATTATAGCTCAATACTTTCTTTCTGAGGTGAGCAGAGGCAGCCAGCCTCTGACCCCACATTCCTACTTCCCCTACTGGAAAGAATCAAAGTTTCCCTTGAGGAGATTCTAGAGATATCTGACCTTGTCTCTCTTGGAGCCACATCTAGACAGACCCATGTGGACACTCATAACCTATCTGGGGCAAAACCAAAACAGCACCTCACATCATCCCCCTTAGGCTACAGTCTTAAGTCCCAGGCACCCTGGCTTTTCATGGCTTCCCATGCAACATCCCACGTGGAGTCTTGGCTCCTAGGTTGCCATGACTCAAATTCCCACTACGGTGGAGATCACTACTGGCTAGGACCTGAAACTGAGGACAAATGACCCAAAACAGAAACAACCATTCCTAAGATAAGAGAAACCTCAGCCAATGGGTAAAAGGGAGAAAGAAATCCTTCTCCATTCACAGGTGCAGTTCATGGCATCCATGATATGGTAGAACTATGATATTTACCCTCTAAATAAAGCAGGAAAGAGTTTGTAGGAAAAAAACAATTGTCTCTGACCATTTTTAAAACACAGACTATTCTCACCTCTTCCAACGCTGCAGCCAACCAAAGGAGGCCACACCCTCCTTTGGGAGAGTGCAAAGATGCCTCCAAGTTAGGCAATGCTCCACATTAACTATAATTAAAGCCAGTAAGTTATCCTGAGGCAGTTAGATGGCACGGTGAATAGAGTGCCTGGACTCATCTTCCCAAATTCAAATCCAGCCTCAGATACCTACTAGGTCTGTGACCCTGGACAAGTCACTTAACCCTATTTGTCTCAGTCCTCTCATCTATAAAATGAACTGGAGAAGGAAATGGCACACCACTCCAGTGTGGTCCAGAATGCAGTCATGAATTGGATATGACAGAACAACAAAAAGTTTTCCTGGGAATGCCATTATTTGTATTTTTTTTTAACAAGACAATTTCTTATTGACAATAAATAAATGGTGTTTGTAGTACTTTTGATCATACAGTTGATTCCATCCACTCATTAGACTTTTCTGAGTTGTTACATATACAAGAGGAAAAATTATCTGACATTGAGAATTACCAAATGTATCTCATTATATGGAGTTTAAGTATGTTCTAGCTAGCTATTATTTAGCATGATACTGATACATCTGCCATAGATAGCTCATGGGTGTGAATGACCAAAATAGGTTAAGAACACCTGTTCTGTATCATGGCAAGGGATCAACCAGGAGCCTCTGTTCACTTGGCCTTCAGCAAGATGCCAAGATACATGTGGTAGGTGGTGGTCCAATCATGAGGCCACCAGAAGGGTCAAGGGGCATGCTCAACTTCAGAGGAAGTACCTCCCACCCAGAGCAGATGGAATGGGATAGGAGGCTGCCTTCCTTGATTCCCTCCCTTTCACTTCAACTAATTCTGTTTGCCCAATTCATCTACAAAGCCATGTAACTGTCATTTGCTAGAAATGCGTCAAGGAGCATCACAGAAACATAGGTCTTGAACTAAAGGGACCTCAGAAAGTCATGTAACAGCATCATCAAGTTCACCCCTCATTTTACAGAAAAGTGAAGAAATTAAGGCAACAGAGTTTAAATGACTTGCCACAGGTCATATAGGTAGTAAGTAGAGCCAGAATTCAAAAACAGGTCCTGTGTCTCCAAGTTCAATACTGTTTCCATTGTACTGTGTTGCTTCCCAAAGGTAGGTTATATCTTGTCCTAGTCCTTCTTACCAGTTAGTTGAAAGTAAAAAGAAAAGTTGTAAAAATGTATCATCCAAACAAATTCAAATCTTTAGCTTAATACATAACCACTTAGTTACTGAATAGGGTCATTAGTATTAGTTATTTTTATTATGAATACATCATCATCACTGAAAACAATAATTTATGTATCTAACCTCAACTTGGTTCTCATGTATGTGTAGCTATTCATATGTAGAAAACTCATAGGAGGTACCTGTAGTAACTCAAAGGGTCCTGTTCCATGGATTTATTCAAGTTCCTGAAGAATTTAGAACTGTTCAACTCTATCCTATTTTAAATATGAGAACATTAGACTTCACAAATACTCAATACTAATTCACTCACTGTTGAATAACTAACAAACCAAAGCAAAAGAACATGACCTAGCTCCACAGCCACTGATCCTAACTACATTTGAATAACATAGCCAAGGGTATCCAAGTACCAGGTTAGGACTACAAAGTAGAGCCAGAGTCTGTTGAACAATCCGTTATTCTAATGTTCTGGTAAAACTGAGCTTGTTCGCTTAGACAAGGTCAAATACCATGAATGAAATTGCCATAACATTGGTGTTAAAAGCCATATATGGATCTCCAAGTCCTGGAGGTCTGAGAATTTCTGATTTAGGTGCTTGTTGCAAAAGGCATACAACACTTCGTGACGCAGCAAACAAAGAAACTTCCAGGAAGCTAAAAAACAAAAAAATAAAACCTGAATCATCCTGTCTAAGACCAGCAATAACCTCTCAAAGCTGCCAAATAGCCACGATGCTTACTTAGCACAGTGCCTGTCTGACACAGAGGAGGCACTAAATAAATACTTGTAGACTTGACTTGAGCCTAGCTCTGAATTTCCTCATATAGGCAAGAATCACTTTCGATTCACTATTTCATCTGCTGATCTATTCATTCTCTAGAATAGCTGATCCTTCTTTAGGTTCTAACTCCTTGTTAAAACATTGGGAGTAATTTATTCTATCTCTTTGATCTGAGATGGGACCATATTTGGATCTTGACCTTTGAAATTCCTTACTCGAATTGCAATCTCCTGACCTTCACCCTTCTTACTCCTTTATAACTCCCATGGGTTTTTACCCCCTTCATCAACACTTACAGTTCCTTTATTTCCCCCTGTTCTCCCAGACCATTGGCATTATTTTGGTTTCCTTTTGTTCCCAGTGTTTAAAGATCGCAGAGCATAGATCTGGAAGTGAAAGTAGCAGATACCACCTTGCTTTGTGGATCAATGTCCTGAAAACCTTGAAAAGAAGGAAGTATGTCTAACTCAAGACAGAGATGGAACTTTGCACAAAAAATGAAAGCAATTAAGCTGTCTTTGATGCAACCACACATCCCTATACTGGGAAAATGTTTCCCCATCAACTCAATCTGGATGAAAATTTCTAGGTTCACAGCATCCTACCCCAATCTCCAGTTGGCTTTAAAGGATATTGTTTTTGGTTTATTTTTTTCAATTACATACATTTCTTTCCTCCCTCTCACCTCCGTTCCCCATGGACAAGAAAAGAAAAATAAAATCCTTGTAACAAATGTGCATAGGCAAGCAAAACAAATTCTTCACTGGTCATACCTCAGCCCCAAAATGTATGTTTTATCCTGCATCCATCATCTCTCTGTCAGGAGATGGGTAGCATACTTTATCACTGGTACTCTGGAATCCTGGCTGATCATTTCTTTTATTGCTTTTAATAAATCTCCTTTACACATGTAAGTCTTGTGCATGGGGTTTCTTTTCCACTCCCTAATACAGATGTTGTGTTACTGTATAATCACTCATTTGGAGAAGTATTTGATGCTAAATGAAAGAACTAGAAGAGGAAGGAGAAATTGAACAAATCTCACTTTTTAACTCAGATTCAAGGAGCCCTAATTTCAACTGCTATATAGAGAATCCCTAACATATCCAGTCTCTGTGTTTTTTTTTTTAAATTATTCCTTGTATCTGGAAAGGACCCTTCCCTTCTTTGATTGTTAACATCCCTCTTTTCCTTCAAATTCCAACTCAGGCAATCCTTCCTTTCTGACATTGTCGAGTTTCTCATAGGACTATGCCTGGACCTCTCTCTTGCACTTAGCATATTTCCTCTTGAACCACACTTATTTGAGTATATGTCTTTCCCTTTCCATTAGGTTGTAAACTCTTTGGGGAGGTTGCTATCTGTATATATTCCTAACCCCAAACATAGCTTGTTTGTTCACAATAGGTCCTAGCTAATAGATGCTTATTAAATTGAATTCATCGCCCTGGACGCTTGAGTATGTATCCTAAGCAACTTTTTAAAACATATCTAAAAAAAAGAAGTTCCTCTCCTTTCCTTTCCTCTTCTCTTCCCTTCCCTTCCCTTCTCTCCTCCTCCTCTTCCTCCTCCTCCTCCTCTTCTTTTTCTTCTTCCTCTTCTTCTTCTTCTTCCTCTTCTTCTTCTTCTCCTCCTCTCTCTCTCTCTCTCTACACACACACACACACACACACACACACACACACACACACACAAACATAATTCCAGAGTTTAATCATGTCCTTTGTAAAAAAAATTTTTTTTATCCATGACTTAATTCCTTTCTGCTACAATGAAGTCCATACCTACTCATTCTGCCCTCACTCCAAAGGCAAAAGTGAGAGAGAGTAGAGAGAGAACAATTGGTAGTATACTCCGTATAATAACAGATCATATACTATCATTAAAAAAAAAACCAAAACAACTTTCAGCCTTCTTTTTCCAGGTCAAACAATTCCAATTCTTTTCATCTGCCCTTCCAGGTCCCCTAGGCCAACAATCATCTTTATTACACGGGAACAGAATGGCCTGAGGCAAAGACATGATCCTACCCTTCACAGTTTCCTAGTCCACCATCAGGCATTTAAAGCACTTTGTCTTCTACCACATCAGTCACTGCCTTTACAGGCTGTCAAACCCTTATTGACTTGGATTCTTAGCAAACAATGAACTATTTACTTAGTATTTCTTAGCTAGGAGTATTTCTGAGCCTGGGTATTTCCACTGGAGAGAGTTCTATTTCTACAGGCAAAATTTACATATTTTACACAATTGATTTTTTTGAAGTTTGCTTAGAACTTTCTAAATTCCCAGAAGGTAGGTTATCCCTAGTACACTAATCTAAAAAATAACAGCTCTTTTGGCATTTGTCCAAACTGGCCAAAGGACTTCCTTTGGTGTGAGACTGAAGAAATATTCTGAAGTCATTTTGAAGTCATGGAAAAAATACATTGATCAGATGTTTCTTTTTCTTCCTGGATTATCTCCATTTGGAACTTAATATTCTGATGAGCTCAGAAAAGGCAGCCAAAGAAGAAAGATACTGGCCTATCTCATATAAATATTGTGATGTCTCTGAATGTCATGACAGCTAGAGTTGGGCATGGCAAGACAGAAAGGTTCCCATTTATACAGTACAACTTCATCAAGTTCCAGATGTAGGTTTCCATATAAGTGGAAAGAAATTGATTAGCAGACAATCCACCAGAAAGCCTGGGGAAACGATAAGCAAAATGTACAATAACCAAGAGTCATCAGGAGGAAGCAGGCAAAGTCAAGACAACAGATTCAACAAGGTTCAACCAAAGCCAGTACCAGATGATACTGTTGAAATGGGGGGTATGGGGTGCTCTCAGCTGGGATTGTGGTTATGAGGCCCAATCAAGTTGGTATGAATTAGGAAAGGCCAGGGAACTTCTGAATATATTATTAGAATGAAGCTGGAAAGGACCTAGTCAGGGGTTTCCTTCCCACAAGAATTGGGTCATGTAAGATCTTGGACTCTCACAGTCTTCTAAAGTGATGGAATAGTCCCAGTAGATTCTCATGCTCATTGATACCATAGAAAGATGTCAGTAGAGGGTAGTATAGTTAAATGGATTCAGAACTGAAGTTGAACGACCCAAAGAATAGCAATTTTAATTTCAATTTGGAAGGAGTCTAATGTAATAACCTAAGGGTGTGTTCTTGGCCCTGTGAGGTTTAATATTTTTATCAATGACTTGGATTAAGGGAAAAGTAATACTTGTCAAATTTAAGAGTGATACACATGTATAACCTATATCAAATAGCTTGCCTTTCAATGAAGGGGAGGGGAAAAAGAGAATTTGGAACTAATTTTTTTAAAAAAAGAATGTTAAATACTTTTTACATGTAATTGGAAAAAATAAAATACTTTAAATAATTTTTAAAAATTAGGAGTAACAGTTCAAGTTTAAGAGGATATTCAGGATCCAAAAATAATTCATCATGCTAGGACATTAGGCTAATTTCAACATGTTGAAAAAGGTTGGAAGCTGGATTGGAAGGGGTTAAGAAGAGAGTGAGAGACAAGAAGGTTGAGGCATCTATTATGTATGCTTTCTCAAGAAGTTTAGCCACAAAATGCAGAAGAGATATAGTAATGGGAATGGAAGGATCAAGTGAGGGTCTTTTTGAGATTGGGAGAAGACAGGGGCATGTTTGTAGGCAGTAGAGAGAGAGAGAGCCAGTAGAAAGTAAATGACTGAAGATAAGGGATAGAGTGACTATGACAGAGTGGGCAAACTGTTGGAGAAGATGAGATGGAATGTGATCTCTTGTGCAGGTAGAAGAATTTATCTTGGTAAGAATTAAGGCACCTCTTCCTGTGAGATGGGTGAAGTTCCTGTGGTATGAGATGGGGAAAAGGAGAAAAGAGAGAGTTCCAGGTAAATGGTCTCAATTTTTTCTGTAAAATGGGAGGTAAAGTTCTCAGTGGAGAAGGTGGAAGGAAGGAAGAGCAGAGGAGGTTTGAGGAGGGATGAAAAGGTTTGGAAGATCCCCTAGGGAAAGTGGAATAGTGAGTGTATAAGAGAAGTGTAGTAGTATGACCTGGGAGCAGTTAAGAAGTAGTAGGTTGAGGCTGTGTGACATAAATCCGAATTGGACCCAATCAGAATGATTTTTTCTGACTATGTTCAGTAACACATATGTAGGAGTGAAGACAGTGGATGGTGGAAGTGATCCAAGTCTGAGGCTTGGCAGGGTACAATCGGTGATATCAGACACTCTGGAAGAGAACAGCATAGAGTTGAACTCATTTACTGAGTGGTCAAGATGGGGAGAATTGGAAAGAGAAGCTAGTGTAGAGGTGATGGCCTGGGAGAGAAATGAGGGGCTGAGAAATTGAGGGTCCCTGTGAGGACAAAGTAGGGTTTGTAAAGAAAGGCAGAGGGAGAGGTGGAAAGTCAGAAGATGGTAGTTGGATAAAGGGATTTCAGAAGTGTTAAACATGGAAGTAGCATATTTGTGAGTGATGGGAAGATCAGGGGTGTAACTATTTTTGCATATTGCTGAGATGAAGGAATAGGTCATGGGAAGTGAGTAGATTGAGGAAGTGAATAGATGGTTAGTCTGTTTGTGGGAAAGATGGGGAAGTCTCCTAGTATGAGGGCAGGAGTTGGGAAGGAGAGAAAAATGAAGAAGGAAGAAAAGTGATCTGAATGTCTATAGACAATAACTACCAGGATTTTGATAAGGTTATAAATATGGAATGCATGAACCTCACGGGAGAAGAGGCTACTGAATGATGGAGATTAGGGGGAGGACCTAGCAGTGGCAATAGGGAACAAGGAATTTTCCAAGTCCTTTGCCTCTACCAGTGAGCTGAGGAGAATGAGTGAAGGTGTAGCCATTATTGGAAGGGGTGGCCAGAGAGACTGTGCCATTGTGAGCAGCCAAATCTCCATGATCTCCATGGAAGGAGTGGAAAAGGAAAAGATTTAGGACAAAAGGAAGTGTGTTGCCTCCAAAGAGCACAGTGTAAGGGGAAGGGAGTGCTTGGTTGAGACTTTAGGGAGAGAGAATTGAAAGGGACAGGAAGAAAGAATTTGGGGGTCAGGGAAAGGAAATGGGGTTTTGGATGATGATTGATTTGGAATCATTGGGCTGTGTAAGGTAAGACCAGGCAAAATATGTTTATTTACTGAGTGAAAGCTGCCACTCGTCTTTCCAGAAAATGCTGGTGATTAGACATGAGGAAAATCAGAACAAGATGGAAGCCATATGGTCAGGAGGCCCATTTCACGTTTCCTCTTAGCTCCCAAGGCTAGAAATTAGGCAGGAGAGAGCTCCCCACCCACTTTCCTCTTCTTTCCTCATGAAACAAGCTTAGCAGGAGATGGGAGGTCTGTGATCTTAGGGAAAGTCTTTCCTTTTTGAACCAGGGATTCTTCACATCTTGGGGTGAGAGATAAGGCTGTTTAGTGCAAAAGGAGTTGGGAGCACCCCAGTCCCTAGTGGTCTTCCCTCAAGTGACATACAACAGCAGGAAGAGAAGGGCTCATGATCAAAAGAAATTCTCCCTCCTTTGCCACAGACCTCTAGCACAGATCAACCAACCCTTTGACACCTTCCCTCCGGAGTCATGGGCAACAGGAGGTAGAAGACGAGTGTTCAGAGGAAGGTCTTTCTCCTCTAATCCTGTGTATTTTATTTTATATATTTCAAGAATTTATTCCATAACCTATATGGAATTGTTTTCCTTCTCAATGAAGGAGTGTGGGGAGGGAGGAAAGGAGAGAATGTGAAGCTCAAAGTTTTAAAAACAAATGTTAAAAATTGTTTTTACATGTAAGTGGAGGAAAATTAAATACTAAATAAAAAAATTAATCTGAAGAATCCACAGGCTTCACTAGAGTGCAAAGGGGTCTATGACACCAAAAAGGTTAAGAACCCCGACTCTAACAAGACAAATTGCAGGACAGTTGCCAAGTTACATTGGCAGAAGATGTTTCCTCATCTAGTGTTCCCCACACCAATGAAATCATGAGTCTAGACCCAAAATAAACTGACAAAACCCTTAACTACTGGGTCCTTTTCAGTTGTCTATAAATATACCCAGGTATCTCTCATTTAAAAAAAATAAAATCCTTTCACTTGATTATACTATATTCTATCTCTCTCTTTATATCATCCTATATCTCTCTTCTCTTTCACAAATTCCTAAAAAATTTTTTTTCTGTACTAATTGTCTCCAGTTTCTTCCCCTCCCATTCACTTTTAAATCCCCTAAAATCCAGCTTCTATCCCATTATTCAACAAAAACATCTTTCTCTAAGGTTATTGTCTCCAAGGTCATTCCTAAATCCAACGGCCCTTTCTCCTTCCTTATCCTTCTGGACCTCTGAAGAAGTTAACACTGCTGATAGGATTTGCCTCCCTCCTTCTGGATAATTTCTCCTCCCTAGATTTCCATGTCACTGTTCCATGACAATCACCATTCTTCTAGTTTTCCAGGTTGGCAACCTATCAGGCATCCTCACCTCTTTTCTTTTCTTTTTTTTTTTTTTTTGGTGCAGGAGGAGGTGAGAGAAGAGAGAGGTAATCACTGTTAAGTAACTAGCTCTCACAGCTAGTCAGTGTCTAAGGAAAGATTTGAACTCAAATCCTCCTGACTTTAGGACCAGTGCTCTGTCCACTGAGCCACTTAGCTGTACCACCTCTTCAATTTCACTCATACCCTACCTCCTTCATTGCAGATTCTGGTCAATTTTACCACCATATTTTACATTCATTGCTTCCCTCCATTCATAGCACAACCAGCCTAGTCTAAATTGTCATCACTTCTCTCTGGTACTACTGGAGTAGCCTCCTATTTGGTATCCCAAAATCCAAGCTCTCCCCCATCCAATCCATCACCCACATAGATGGCAAATCTAAAGCACAGGTAAGACCAAGAAACTCCTCTGCTGGAAAAGCGTTATTCATTCCACTTCAGATTAACTGCAGTATGAGCATAGTATTGGACTACATAGAGAAATGAAGGGTTGAATTAGTATTTATTTGATAAACATCTCTGAATTGCTATCTGGGTGAATGCTAATTTTAAATGGGTGTGGAATCATTTCATTTGTGTCCAATTCTTTGTGACCCCATTTAGGGGTTTTCTTGGCAAAGATACTGGAATGATTTGCCATTTCCTTCTCCAGTTCATTTTACAAATAAGGATACTGAGGCAAAGAGAGCTAAGTGACTTGCCTACAGTCACAGAGCTGGTGTCTGAGACCAGATTAGAACTCGTGAAGAGGAGCCTTCCTGGCTCTAAGCCACTGTACCACCTAATTACATAGATATCCAGAAAAATATGTCTTGGACTGCAAATCCTCATGTGCCAGTATCTCAAGTGCTGCCAAATTCTTTTAAAACATCTCCTATGTATGGATGTGTGGGATACTTAATTGGGAACTCTTTTTTCTTAGCAATGAAACTGTATCTAGCAGAGTGTAAATACAAATGTGACCATAGTGAAAGCCATAGTAGACACCATGTCCTATTTTTCAACTGAAACATAACAGAAAGGGACATTTGGTCAATATTGATGAATAAAGAAATAAACAAGTGTCTCAAATGAATTAAAAATCAGTTTTGCACAATTGCTGCCTAGCTGTGTGACTTTGAGAAAGTCACTTAACCTGTCTGAGTCTTTCTCTAGCAGGACTATAGTTTTTCCCCTTTTCTGACAACTCTGTAACACAAGCAATTTTCAGGTAAGCACACACTGTATTTTAAGTGTTCATTTCCATTAATTCTGAGCCATTTAATTCAATTCAACAAATATTAATTAAATTGACCACTATGTTCCAGGTCCTGTGATAGATGTGAGAGATAGAAAGATAAAAGGAAACCATCCCTACCCTCAAGGAACTTATATTCTAAAGGAAGGGATATAGCATGTATATATGTCATTTTAAAAGATAAGAAGGAGGGAAAGCACTCACAAGTAGAGGGATCTGGATGCTCTTGTGAGAAGGTGACATTTAATCTGAGACTTGAAGGAAGACAAGAATTGAGAAAGACCAAGATGAGAGAGTGCATTCTAGGTGCAAAGGTGTGAAGGTGTCATTCCAAATTCAGGGAAAAGCAAGTCATATTGTTTGGCTAAAATGCAGAGTATATGAGGAGGAAGGAGGTAGAATAATGACGTTGCGAAGGGGCTTAGAAGCTAGGTTGAGGCGTTTCTATTTTATTCTAGGAGTATTAGGGAGTTATTGAAGGTTTCTGAACAGAAGAGTGACATGATCAGATCTATAACTTATTAGGAAGAATTTTTGGTCCTGGGTAGAGAATGGATTAGAGAGAGAGGGAACTGAAAGCAGAGAGATCAGTCAGAAGCTATTACCATAGTCCTGGTAAAGGTCAGAAATGCAAAACCAGGGTAGCCCTATGAGGAGAGAAAAGGGGAAAGAGCAGATTGGGGAGGAGATGGGAAGGACAACATATTGCATTTGAAGTAGATGGGACTGGGATGTTAGGAGAGAAATGAGAGCTAAATGTATACCCTTATATATTGCAGGAAATGGGGCCACAGTGCCCCAGCAATCTGGAAAATCCAAGCAAAAAGTTTTGGTTCTTCCTTCATACCATTCATTATGGAACTAAAAGATAAAATATATTGATATTATACAATACCATATATATATTTTATGCATTTCTGAGTTTCTAAACTTTTTCTATGTTGTCTTCTGGCATTTGTGTGTCATCTGTGGCTTCTATAAAACTTCCCAAAGTTCCCATTTAATTTTTTATGCCAATCCACTATATATCGAAACCATGAAGAGGAAAGTCGAGATGTGGAAGGGATAACTATATACTGGAAGTCTTCTACAGAGAAATGACAATCTGAAAGCCAAGGAGATCACAAAGAGAATAGATGTAAAGAGAGAAGGCTCAGAACAGGCCCTTCCGGGGTAATCCACAAAAGATGTATGATGAACAAACAAAGAATCCTGGCAAGAAATAATCAGGCAATGGGAAAAACTAGGAGAGCTAAAAAATCCAAGAGAAAAGACTGTTCAGAAAGAGAAGGTGGCCAACTGTGTCAAAAGCTGCAGAAAGGTCAAGGGAACTGAGGACTCATGGTCCTAATGGTCAAATGACCATTAGGTTTGGTTTTTTTCCCTGAGGTGATCAGGGTTAAGTGACTTGCCTAGGGTCAGACAACTAGTAAGTACCTGAGGTTGAGATTTGAACTTGTGTGCGCTGGTGCTTTGTCTACTGCCCCAAGACCATTTGATTTAATATAGGGCATCACAGAACAAGTGGATGATGGGTTTAGAGCTGTAAAGATCCTCAGAGATACAAGGTTGCCCAGGTAGAAGCTGAAATCCATCAGAAGCTGGATTTTAACCTAGATCTTTTGACTTTAGAGTAAGTGTTCTTCTTCACATTGGTAATCCTGGAGAGAATAGTTTCAATCAAGTAGTAAAGTATTGCAAGCTAAGCCCAACTGTGATTTAGCCCAGCAGGTTTGAATTTTATTCCTTAAAAAAAAGTAACAGGAATTTGCAAATGATAAAATACTACTTTAATAATTGAAGCATATAAAGTATACTTAACGAATAAAAATAATATAAAATAAAACACTCCTTCCTTACTGAGTTAGAAATTGGAGAAAGCAACCTTCAGTCAGTGGAAACTCAGGAAAAGATTTCTTACAAGCTTCTTGTTTTCTAAAGCTAATCCTTTCAGTCGTCTCTACAGAAACAACTCCTGAACGAGGATCTTTCCAAGAAAAGGAGAAAGATGCCAGGCAAGGTCTAAACCTGTAAGAGACCACCAGGAGACTCACATCACAACCAATCAAGGTCGAGTTGTCATCACTTTTCTGTAATACTACTAGAATAACCTGCTAGTTAGTTTCCCAGCACAGAAGCAAGGTGTTAAGACAGAAAATGGAACATAATACCAGTCACCCCATCCATATCAGCAGCATCTAGGTCACAAAGGGGACAGGACCAAACAAAGTCTATGGTACCCATTCAGTAATGCCAGAAGAGATTGGTCCAAACACAAAATCCCAATCCAAAAACTGATGCATAAAATATGAGTAAACAGAAGACACCAAACACATTAAAGAAATACAATGATGTAAAGACAGGAAGCCCCAGTCAACACTCCCCAGTGCTGAACCAGATTGAAATGTAATTGAGTAATATTTAACAAAATTAAAAAATTAAATTTAATATAGAAAATGTTAATATGTGATTTTCTAAGTCAATATGAGCCCCCTCAATGATCCTTCTATATAGTTCAATGACTCTCTACTTCTATTTGAATTTGACACCACTGATGCAAGAGAAGCCTGTGAGGTAAACCCAAAAGAAAAAATAACCTTAAACTACCATAAGCAGAGCCTCACAAGAAAAAAAATGGCCAGGCCACAAGGACTTCAATAGAATCTGGAAGAAATGAAACAAAATAAAAAATTAATTAGAAACTAAGTACGATTTAAAAATAAGATTCTGAGAAGAAAAAATTGAGAGGAAAATAAATAGCAAAAAACCAGAAGTATTAAAACCCATATCCAAATAGTAGACTTCCTCAAAAACAGAACAAACAGAACTCAGTGATTCCATAAGACAACAAGAAATATTAGAACAAAATAAAAATAGTTTTTTTTTAAATAAGAAGAAGATGTATGTTTTCTACAATTCAAAAAAAAATTGACCTGGAAAAAATGTTGAGAATGCAATAATTTAAGAAGTATTAGATTCCCTGAAAATCATTATCAAGCAAAAAATCTGAACCCCATGAAGTCTAAACTTCCCAGTAGGACTGACATAAAATTAATTAAAATTTTAGTACTTCCTTCCCTGTTTATTATTAAATAATCTCCACCAAAGTTCTGCTCTGTTGCCTCTTTTGTAGCACTGAGATGACGCCAAGATCTCAAAGGCTATACTACCAGGTCCTATCAAACTGGAAAGGTTTTGAGTTTGAGTCTGTTGACAGAGATCATCCTGTCATTCGAAGATCAGCCTAGCTAAATTCGGAGAGATTCCAGTAATAGATCAGTCACGGGGTGATGAATATTTTCTCCACAGCAACTCTAGACCACCTTCTAATAGGTTAGAGAATATCAACCTGGAAGTAGTATCTACATGGTTGAAATCTCAATTTTTTAAAGTATTGACATTAGCAAATTTCAATAATCCAGGCATATATATATATATGTATGTATTTTTATATATTTATGTATTTATGTATTATATATTATGTATATATATTTTAACATAGGTCAGCTTTTACCCACTTCCAAGGAAACTACAGAGTTCTGTCAATTAACCAAGATGGTATGTGCTCAGGCCTTTAAAGATAATTTTTTAAATGATAATTTTGTCTCCTCTTCCCCTAAAAAAAGTACATAGTGTATTCTAAAAGCCAAAAATATTTTTGTATTATAAAATCTATTTTTAGAACTGTTCATCCCTCTCTCAAAATGAATACTAGAGAATATACTCTATTTGCAAATATGTCATATGTAAAATGCTCCAATAAAGTCATTTTCCAATTCTTTATTTGGGTGTGGAGGTGCCCCTGAGTTTTTGAAGACTTTGCCAGCAGAGTGAACCTTAACAGGTCCTATCAAGCTGGAATGATTAGTGTGGAGTGATGGAAAGGTCACCAGCTAGAGTCAGAGGATCTGAATTCAAATGTCACCTCTGATTCTTACTATGTGACCTTGGATAGGTCATATAACCTCCAAATTTCTGTAAATTTCATCTGTAAAATGAAGAAATTGAGCTAGATGGAGTCTAAGCTTCTAAATCTAGTTGTTTCAGCTTCCAGCGTTATGATCCTATCAAGTATGAACCTAGTGAATTTATTTCTTCAACTATAGCCATTTAGGAAATTGTCTTCAAAAATGTGTTGGAGTTACAGTCTACATTAGTGGAGATGGGAGTATCAACATGGATTGAAACCATAGATCTTCTGAAGCTAAAGTATATACCGAACCAACTCATGAGTGAGCTCTAATATAGTATCCACTTTGATCTGTATATATGTTGATTGGACAATTGCAGGTGGGGCAGTGACTAATACAGGGTATGGATAGAGGAAACCAAAAAGACAAATAAATTATAGTGTAGGGCGTCTCCATAAAGGTTAGGAATCTCTGTTTTATCTAGTTTTCCTTTGCTTTCAAAGCTTGATTACGTAGCCATTTAAATTTTTCCATTTACTTAAAAATACCACTTCTTCTATTATGCTACTCTGATGACTCATCCTACAGTTGGAGTGACCCAAGGTCACAAGACTGTGCCTGATGGAGTGCAGACTGCTGCACTTGAAAAAAACTTCAGTATAGGTCTGGTGACTGTCAGTGAAACTGCAGTCTGGGAACCAACCCTAGCTAAGCACAGATACATTTATCACCAGAAAGCTGGCCATCAATCATTAGTGTAGGCTCCATGTATAGGTACTATGGAGATGGACTGCATAAAAAACATCAAGGCAACCTATTTGGTTGGATCGTAGAATACATGGAAAGAAGTGATGTGTAACAAGGCTGGAAAGGTAAACTGGAATTTGGTTGTGAGGAGCTATAAATGCCCAACGGAAGGGTTTACGTTTGCTGCTAGCGGTACCAAGGAGACACTGGAGTTTACTGAGTAGAAGTGAGGTGTTGGTTTGTGTTCAATGCTGGAATGAAACAAAGCAATTTTAGTCCACTCAGCACATAAAAGTAGATTTACTTAAGCATAGCAGCCAAAGGTTATTAAAAAAAATAATAATAACTAACATCTACATAGTGCTTACTATGTGCCAAGCACTGGAGTATATAATAATACATATAATAGATACATTGTGCATAATTAGAAAATTACAGATAAATTTGAAACCATAAAATTTATTTTATAATTACTTAGGACATTGTAAATTATAAAAAATTATAAATAAATTATAATAAAATTATATGTAATATATAAAACAGTGATGCACAGTATATATATTATATATAGTAGTATATGATACACGCCATATGTAATACATATAATATGCTACACAATAAAGTACTTTATCATTGTTATCTCATATGATCTTCATATCAAACGCAGGATGTAGGTGCTGTTATTATTTGCCTTTTACGGATGAGGAAACTACGGCCGACAGCGGTTAAACAACTTGTCCAGGTTATACAGTTGGTAAGTGCCTGAATCTGGATTTGAACTCAGGTCCTCCTAATCCCAGACCTGGCACTCTATCTGCTGCACTATCTAGTTGTTGACAATGCATTAAGTACACTAGGAGTTGATTTACTTGAGCAAACCTGCTCTGCTTCTGAGTTTCCCTTGATGTCCATCAGCCCAGCATCTGAGAGAGACCAGAGTTTCTTGTGGTTGTTTTATATTCAGGCAACCAGAAAGTAACATCAAAGGCCCAAATCCTTAGTCCCCTGAACCAATAAAATATCAAGGACAGTTTCCATACCTTTTAAGGAAAACTAAGTTAATTGCATGGTGTGTGGAGTTGGAAGAAGACTTGGAATATATCCCAGGAATGTTCTTAAGAACCTTCCAACCCTAAAATGACTTGAGGGCTAATTCTGGTCAGCCCTAACCTTGGAGCTACAAGAAGCTAGATACAAGCATCTCTGAAAGAGGACAGGAAGAGCTAAGACAGAAAGATAACAAAAACAATAAAATAGCACCCTAGAACAGTGACTGAATATGGGAAAATAAAGACCAGAAATTCCAAGCTCCCTCCCAATACACACAGATATACACCTCGGAAGGACTGAGTTCTGGATTGAAATGATTTGATCCAGGTAGCGGTGCCAAATCACAGTGGGTAGGGGTAAGATCAGCTCTGAAGATGATGATCCTTCCTGCCTAGACACTGACCTTCATCGTGAGGCAGGGGGTGCTGCCCTCTACCGCTGTTCCATTTAGTGTTCCCTGGCCCACTTCCCCATCCCTGAGAAGCCTAAGATGGTGTCGGGAGAGATAAGAACAAACCTCTGCTCCTTTGTAGGCCTTTGGGACACTAACACCATCTTTCTTCTGGGAGGGTTCGGTGGGCCCTTTCACTTTTGTTTGTTGCCAGAAAGCAAGTCCCCTCCCAAAAATGACACCCCTGGTCCTCCCAGGCAAGGCAGTGATGTCAATGTGGGAGGGTTCTATTAGTTCTAAATTTCAGTATGGAAAGAGTTATAGTAAACTTACTTTTGCTACTGCCCATGCCCCACCCCCTCTGCTGGGGCCCATAAATCTATCTTTCCAGCTGCTGCTATTGGGGCTAGTGCCACTGTCCATTGCCACTGCTACCATGTCCCACAGCTGCTGTCCACTCTGCTAAGGTCAATTAATAACCCGCTGTTCTAGGGCCTGAGCACTGTCACAGGGTGGGACAACTGCATTTCTGGGACCTGACTCTGGGCCTATAGACCAGGGCCTAACTCAGCCTCCTTCTGCCAAGGCAAGGCATCACCACAGACCTGTACAGCCACTCCTGTCTCCCACCCCATGCCCTGGGCCTGATTCTGCTCCTGTCTACCACAAGCCTACACTTATACTGAGGCAGAAGTACAAAGGGTCCTGCCACTGCTGGGGTTTGACTCTAGAGGACTCATGCCATGCCCATGCCAGGGCAGAGACACAAAAACAAGGCAGGGATTCCTCTGGGCCATTATGTGTGCTCTATCTGTCATGCATAAGTAGTAATATTTCTGTCAGTGTGAAGAAGGGTGCTTGTGGTCTGAGCTCTGCAGGGCCCTCCCTGGAAATGAGGAGGGGAGGAAGAGAGAAAGGAGGAAAAGAGGAGGAGAGAGAAAGAGGAAAAAAGAGAAAAGAGAGAGAAGGAAGGAGGGGAGAGAAAAGGAAAGT
This sequence comes from Potorous gilbertii, assembly GCA_028658325.1. NCBI lineage: Eukaryota > Metazoa > Chordata > Mammalia > Diprotodontia > Potoroidae > Potorous > Potorous gilbertii. The sequence goes on from CM053770.1 coordinate 138,572,053, forward strand.
AAGAAAACAAGAGAGAGGGAAAGGGGAAGGGGAGAGAGAAATAGAGAAAGAGGGAGGGAGGGAAAGAGAAAAGGAGAGAGGGACAGTAAATAAGAGGAAAATGAAAGACAGAGACACAGAGACACACACATAGAAAGCTGTATCTCATAGTTCACTGTATGAAAGGAAATAGTCTTGCCTTTTAAATTTTTTAAATTGATGACTCTCCCTCTACCCCCAACAAATAAACTGAGGTGCAATTGGCACATTTGTTTATATCCCAATTTCAGAAAAGTCACTAAGTTCCTTTAGGGAAAATCAAGCAATTTTCTTTGAAGTGCCTTTTAACAGGACACCTAGGTGGCACAGTGGATAGAATGCTGAACCTGAAGTCAGGGAGACTCATCTTTCTGAATCCAAATCTATCCTCAGACACTTACTCACTCTATGACCCTGAGCAAGTCACTTAACCCTATTTGCCTCAGTTTCCTCATCTGTAAATGAGGAAATGATGAGACAGAATCAGACAAAACTGAACAACTACAATCTTTCAACAAAGTCCATGTGGCACAGCTCCCAGTGACCACCAAAATATTACATAAAAAGTCTCAAGTAGTTGCTTAAGCACAGTTTTTAAGACTATCCCAAAATTAAAGTCTAAGGGGATAGAGAAAATGGGCACTGACCCAGACCCAAGGCTACAAGGTGGTGATCCTGGAGAGTACTATCAACCCCAAATACAAGAAATTAAACAAATTTAACCAATTCTTTTTCAAGATAGAGTTTTCATGATACAGAACATATTTACGCCAATCTCTCCTTAAATGACAATCCAACAGTTTACTCTCTAATAGTTCAGGGGTGGGGGATACCTCCTAGTCAGTAACTATTCTCTCTAGAGCACCAAAAGCACCACCAGAAGGATGGAACCCACCTTCCTTTGCACTGTCCATCTTCTATATCAAGAAGATCGTTCATTTCTAATCCTACTGAATGAAAATTATTCTGGGCTAGGTGCATGCTAGTAAATATTTTAACAACCAGATCTCAAAAAACATGTATAAGCTTTTAAGTTTGATCACTCCCTTTCCTTCTCCCCACTGTGTACCTATCCCATAGTTTATGTTTAATATTGGAGTGATATGAGATATATGTTGGCCATTCAAAAGTTAACCAAAGAAGATTTACTTAACCACAAGAGAAGTATGTTCAACCAATATATGCATCAAAGAGGAAAAACTAGTCTGACATATCAGTTGGATGAGTTTAGATATTGCTCCTGCTACATGGTCAAAAAAAGGTACTTTAGGAATGAATTAATGAACTTTGTAATAAAGTGTTATATAAATGTCAGCCGTTATTCTTAATATTCATTTTTAAATTAAAGTTCTTTTGGCTTTGGTCTATTTTTTTTTTTTTTACTAGATCTGTTATTTCATCAGTGTATGGAACTAGTGGTGAGGAACTTCCTCTACCAATATAAAGCATCATATCCTCTGTAATTTCCTGCAGCCCTAAAAACTTAAATGATTACTCAAGTACTCAGTATTTTAGACACTGGACTTGAATATCTCTTCCTGGTTCTCTTGCTACCTCTTCCCTACATCATGCTACCTTTGGTCTAAGGTCTTAGTGGATTGATTTAAATGACTAATGTAAGCATTGCAATGTAGTGATTCTGTTAATGGAGAAATGGAACAGATGCAAGAGATGTTGTAGGTTTAGAATTGACAGGACTTAGAAATTGATTAGAAATGGGGAGTGCGTAGTTGTTGTTCAGCAGTGTTCAATTCTCTGTGATTCTTTGTGGGGCTTTTCTTGGCACTGATACTGGAGTGGTTTGCCATTTCCTTCTCCAGCTCATTTTAAAGGTGAGTAAATGAGACAGACAGGGTTAAGTGACTGGCCCAGGGCTACACAGCTAGTAAATGTCTGAGGCTGGTTTTGAACTCAGGAAGATGAGTCTTGCTGATTCCAAGTCAAGTGGTCTTCCCTGCTGCACCACCTTGCTCTCTAGGGAGAGTGTAGAGTAGAATAGAACTCTGAGATTGTGCCCACCACAGAGATATTTGCTGCATAAGAAATGACAAGATCTGAGAATGAACTAGATAGGTGAGGTGAGTGAAAGTAAGGAGACGAGGATGACACTAAGAGTACAAACATGGGTGTTGGAAGGACTATGATGTCCTTGACCATAATATGGATATTAAGAATAGGTGTGGAATTAAGGAGAAAGATGATGACTTTTGCTTTGAACATGTTGCAGTTGAGATGCCCATGGGACATTCAGTTGGAAATTGCCAATAGGAAAAGGCAGCTGATAATGTGGGACAGCAGAGAGACAAAGGCTAATTATAGAGCTCTAGGAATCATCTGCATAGAGATGATAATTGAATCAATGGGAACTGATGAAATCACCAAGCGAGTAGGTAAGAAAAGAGGAGGAGCCGGGAAAGAACTTTGCGGAACACTCATAATTGGTGAGCATGGATGAAGATCTGGCAAAGGAACCCAAGAGAATCATCAGATAGATAAAAGGAGAACCAAGACAGCAATATCACAAAAACCTAGAGAAGAGAGATAGTCCAAATGGAGCAATAGCAAATGCCATAGAGAGCTGGCAATGATGATTGAAGAAAAGGTCATTAGATTTTATAATTAAAAAATCACTATCAATAACTTTGGAAAGAGCAGTTTTGGAAGCCAGACTAAAGAGGGAATATAAATTTCTTGAGGATTTTGTATTTGTGCCTTCAATGATCAGCACAGTATTTGGCACAAAGTAAACACTAAATAATTTTTTTTCATTAATTCACCTAATTCACTGACTTACAATTCAAAGAAACCACTTTCTCCCCTTTTGAAAAACTAAAACATTTGCCTATCTCCAATTCTATTTTCCACAATTCCTCAATCCAATTCACAAAATTTTTCAATATACTGAAATGTAATTTGCTTGGGCTGAGATTTCAGTTAATTGAGGCCATCTGGAGGCTCTCTTTCTATCTCCTTATTCTAATTGGCTTTCAATTTCTAGCTCTTTCTGTTTGTTCTTTCTGAATCTTAGGTCGTTATTCCATGGTGGATAAAGGGGGCTAAAAGTCTGAAAGTTCTAGAGGTCCTGGGCAGCTTTCAAGTACTGTGTCAGCAGTGTCCCTAGAGCAAAAAATGGTAGAAGAGGATTCTGTATCTGAGAGAATGGTCACCAACAAAAGGGCTGGCATAAACTTGCCCCATGTTACCAAGAGACAAATACTAGAAATAGTTGGATGGTGCAATGCCAAGGTGAAATATGGAATTCCTGAGTATCAATCTTGAAAAATTGTCTGAGTATGTGATAAAGAAGAGTGCCCTTGCCCCTGTGGGATCATCTGAGTGGCCTCTCAAAGCCAAGAATGTTTAAAGAAAAGAGAGATCAAAGTGGCCTTGAGTGTTTGGCTACAGCTTTGTGTCTAGCTATTAACTAGACATTATAGATAGGGGGCTATTTGAATACTGGAGAGGATTTAGGATTTCAATTGGGAAAACTGTAGGAGTCAGGAAACAATAAAGATAGTTTAGGGAATAGTGAAAAAAAATTACAGATTAGTCTAACTGGGAAATAAAATTGATGGACAAAGTGGGGCCAAATTATAGCCTGGCTTGGATGCCAGGCTAAAGAGTTTTAACCTTATCCTGTAGACAATGGAGAATCATTGAAAGTCCAAGAAGAGAAGATGAGAACTCCCTTGTCTTTTTCACAGGGTTATTATGAGGACCAAATGGGTTCAGCACTTTGTAGCTTGTAAGACATGATACAAATATAATCTGCAGTTATTAACATAATGAAAACCTAAATTAAGATGGTGCCAGAAGGAATGGAGAAATAGGAACATGTAGAAGAGACTTTTGAAGAAAGAATTCATTTGAGAAGTATGGCGTTTGCTTCCCTAAAATACTGATGCCTAGCAGTTTGCCTCAGTCAGATAGATTATGCTAGGTCATAAATGTTCATATTTTTTCTTTTTTACTTTTAAGCAGCCCTAGAGTTCTTGCCTTATTTGTAGGGCTATATTAAGTATATTGTAGGGATATATATATATTAAACATGATAAGGATTAGTATCTAAACCCTTTTCTTGAAAGTCTCATTCTTATTCAAGGCTTATTTGATCATGTTTCTATTGCGACTAAATGAACCTATTGTCCAATTATTAGGTGAGTCTGGAATTCTAATAAAAGCGTCCTTGCACTATCAGGGACCCATTGGAGGAAACTTCATGTGTTCTTTGGAATAGGGGCCTCAGATATTTGTCTAAACTGCAAAGAGGATTACATATGGTACAAAGACTCAAAAAGAAATTTTGGTATGCCCTGTGTACAAAGAGGCACTTGGAAAATTTTGTCCAGACCACAGTAGGAATGGTCTTATGAACTGATAGAATGGTGAGATAGTTTTCATTCTAAATGGTCTGGTTTCTCATCAGGGGGTAAGGGGATAACTTCAAAAGATTCCAGGTCCCTAATCCAGTATGATGAATTATTGGAACTAAGTTTTTCTTATGAGATAAAAATCATGATTTTCTTTTCCTTTTTCGGGTACTCAATGATTAAACCCCATTCTGTGGGTCCATAGATGATAGGGGCCCTTAATAGAAGAGTGACACAGCAAAGTTCACTAACTACCCTTCCCACTTGGAGCTGGCTTGTGAGCACCAAGCCATATTCATTTATCTTCTCAGTTAAGGGTGAGTGGGTGATTTCCAGTAAACTGAAGGTCCTAAATCCCTTTAGGGAAAACCCCTTGGGGTCTGAGAAGCTCTTGTAGGGCCCATATTTCCTTCTGAGATAGTAAATCTCCCAAATTTAGGTCTCTAATCTAAGGTGTACAATCCTGGGTGGAGAATCTCTCCAGAGGATCCCAGCAAATGTGAAGTGTTCAGTTTTTATTCTGGATACTTCTGGATGCATACTAAGCACTTAAAAAATATTTAATACAAGCCCCTCCCCCTTGTCTTTCTTGTCTCTCTCTGTCTCTCTCCATCAAATTGATTGAGACACTCCTTTCTATCTCCTAAAGAAGTAAAACAACATGAATTCTTTACAATTCCTTTCTGCTGGCCCATCAAAATCTGAAAAGGGGGAATGACTTTCAAGGTGTGAACCATTCAAGAATTCACATACCCTTTACAAGCTATGAATGAAATCAGTAAGAATCTGAAAGAAACATGACCTAACACTTCCTAGTCTCTGCTACCTGTTTGGATGGACCAGATTAATCAGGGATAACCAATCAGCTTCTGCTACACTAAAGGTACCCTGTTCAGCACTGCATCTCACATCATATCAATTTTTATTTTTCAAGATCCTAGCTACTTCCTTTCAGTTCTCTGGTTAATGTGTGTGGTATGCATCTCTGGACAGGACCCAGAAAAATATTAAGAAAGTTTCCACCTATATAGCTAAGCATTATATAAGTTATTGACCTCTTGACTTTGAGGAATTTACTTGCAGATGAAAAAACATATAAGACCAATATAAGAGAAAATATGATATCAGCTTCTCCTACTTTCTCTGTTCCCTGCCACCCCCCATTCCCATCTATAGAGACACTACCAAGGGCTTAACATAACTTTGCTGTGACAAAAGAAAAATAGTTGTCTTGGTACTTCTACTAGACAGTATTAATTGAATGTTATTTTAATGCATTCTTTGAGTACAGGGTTAAAGGAATGGGAAGATAGGACATTCTTAAGTTCCTGGGGTGGGAGGGGAGGGGGAAATCATATATTGCTGCTGTGCTGGAGTCCAAAAATAGAAAAGCAGTATGTCAGAAAGGACGTAAATGGTAGTGTTCTGAGATCACCCACTTAACAGTGTTGACTTAGAAGAACTAGCCAGATCATGCTGGAAAATTCCATTCCACTATTTAAATGAGACTCAGTTGATTCTGGAACTGGATTTTCAGACTGTGAAAAGCTAGCCAGAGAACTTGTGTGGGGAGTTACTTCAAAACTGAACACAGCCATCTTTTTGTTAGGATGAATGTATGGGATTCATTAAAGCAGGGATTCTTAACCTTTTTCCTGTACTGTGGAGAAGTCTAATGAAGTCTATGGACTCCTCAGAATAATATTTTTTTTTAAATAAATTAAACTAAGACACAAAGGAAACCAAATATAATCAAGTACAGGTAACAACTTAGAAAACAAAAATCAAAGGTTACAGAACCAAGGTTAAGAATCTCTGCTACAGAATGGTAGGGCACAAAAGTTGAAGGGATGACAAAAGTATAGAGCTCTCACTTTACCCTCTTTTCCTATAAAATCTTTTGTTTAGAAATTTCCTTTTTCCCCCTTACCTGCCCTCTAGTGGAGGCAGATGCTAAGGAGACATGAAATGGTCAAAAGGCAAAGAGCCTAAGAGAGAAGTCCATAGACAGTTTCCAAAAGTCAGTAGCTGGTTTGTCGATTTTTTAAAAATGTTCTTACTATATTACTGGGATAGATTATAAACTCTCCTTAGCTACTAAAAGGCCTAAAATTTCATGAATCTATGTGTGCAACTATGGATCAGTGAAAGGAACCAAGGGAGATAACAGCCTAATAGCAGTCTCATGGCTCTGAAATCCCCAAAGACAAAGGTGTAACATGAAAATTTGGCTGCCAGTTTATTTATATTTGTTCTACTATTAATACCTTACTCCTTAAGAGGTAAACCTCAAGAAAAAATACACCAAATTGATCCCAGCCTCAAATCCAAAAGTTATTAGAAGTAAATGGAATAACTAATATGAAAATGTTTTACATGATTGCATATATATGTATATAATATACATATATATTACAAAACCTACATTGAATTACTTACAGTCTTAGGAGTGGGGAAGGTAAAGAAGAGAGAGAGAAAATTTTTTTAGAAAGTTGAAATTTGTCTCTACATGTAATTGGAAAAAATAAAATACAATTAAAAAAAGAACCAAATGGAAAACTGAGAGTTCATAGCAATTGCAAACAACCTTTTTACAAATCTCTGGTCGTTTTGATCTATATCTTACTACTGGACTCAGAGGACTTCAGAGGAGAAAGTGAGGCTAGTGACTTTGCACGGCCCTCCCTCACTTAAATCCAATTCACTTATATGTCATGGCATCACCTCCCTGATGTCATGATCCTCTTCCGGAAGCAAGGACAAACAACAGATGACTTTTGAGATGTGCCACCATTGAGGAGGAAATTCCTGGGGCCAAACAGGTCTTATACAGCTGCTCTAGGATGACTCCAATGAAACAAATAACATAAAGATGAAAACACTTAGAAAACCATACTGAGGGCTAGGTTATAAATGTCCCCATACCCTATATATTGAGTTGTGGCCAGGCCAACACCTTCTTGAATAGCTCATTTTCAAAATATTGATCCTGATCAAGAGAATCTTGACAGAGCCATAAAAAAGAAATAATTCTCCTGTAACACCTTTGGTACTCTGTAAACGTTCTGGTTCTTGATAGATAGGATTACATATTATTACTGGAATGATGTCAGCATGTATAAGGGTACCTGATTGGCTGAGAGACCTCTAAGCACTCTAAAACTGTACATGGACAGAAGGGAGGTGTGGCCTCAGTGACAGAGAGAACCAAGCAATGAAAATCAGGGACATGATGAAACCCTGCTTCTCCACAGGTTCATGGCTCCAGGAAGACACCTATTCTGCCATTCAAAAGTCCTCATTTGTCTTTTTAGACTGACTTTGTCAAAATCTGAAGTCACATTCCCTCATGTACCACTCAGAGGTTCAGAGATCTCTCAGCCAACAAGGTGTCATATGCCCTTAAGATTATGGCAATTCAGTAAACAGAAGCTTGTCCTTCAGGAAACCACCCAACCTGAGTAGGCAGAGGTGTTAACAATTTTATGTTGCTTATAATGCTTTTCTCCTCAGGCAGAAACAAGGAGCTTATCCTTATCATCTCCAAAGGCTCCCGGCTGCTTAAGCTCTCCAGGTAAGCAGTTTCCTTTGAACAAAGGAGCACAAGTGTCACACTTTTGCATATAATCTGCTGCTATCTAAGGCCAGTAGTACCTCATCCATGGCAGATCCAAAATTTTCTCTTGGCCCAGATATCCAATGTCATCATAGAGTACTTTTATCTCCATAGAACAGAGGACTTTAGATTGTACCAGCTACATTTTTATATACTCTGTAGGATTCATTATATCCCAATGCTATGAGACAGAATTTTTTCGATTGGAAAACTAAGCCTGATTCCCTGGTCGTTCTCCCTTGCTCTCCTTTCCTGAACACATATACTTTTTTTTACATATATCTTTTTATTCTATAGCTGAGCTTACTGTCAATCATCCACTGACAATCAAGGCAAAGAAAATTCCAAAAGGAGTTTCTCAGGTTAATGTTCCTGCTTCCCTTGCTGTAGATATGATAGATTTGTAAGAATCATCATTTTACTGGCCCAAATTTCAGGATGGTCAATAGGTTTTCCTAATTCATCTAAAGCTAATGCTGGTGACTATGTGAAGGAAGTAAATCAAATCCTTTAAGACTTGCTTATACTTTCAATCACAATAATCTTCAAAAGATGCCATCAGGCTGATTTGCCCTCATCCTACCCTTCTGGTTAGGGTTCTGAAACTACAGATAAGTTATTGAAAAGATTTGTAATGACAGCATAGTTCTTAATAAATCTCCAGTAATAGCCACAAACTCCAGAGCTGTTTTCAGATCTTGATAATCCTCAAATGTGGCTAGTTAACAAGTATTTCTGTTTTCCCCTCTCTCCCATGAGGCATCTAACTTTGAGAGTGCTGCTAGATCCATAGGAGACATTGCATTCAGTGGGGAACAGATAACACATTCCAAACAGACTCAGATACAAGGGAGGCAGCTTCAAGGACCTCTATTAAATCAAGAGTCAAGCTGTAGAGAAGAGACCCTGGGAGCCCACCTAAGCACCCCAGAGATGCTGTACCCAAGAGAAGCTGTGTGAGAAATCTACAAAGGAAGGGTTTCCAGACCATGAAGTACTAGGAGTTGTATTGACAGGTAGCTAGACAGAGTAGTTGATAGAGTTGTGGGCCTGCAGTCAAGAAGACCTGTGTTTAAATCTGACCTTAGGCACTTACATGTGTGACTCTGGACAAGTAAGTCTCTTGCCACCTCTCTGCCTCAGTTTCCTCAAATGTAAAATGTAAATAATAAAAGCATTTACTTCTCAAAGTTGTTGTGAGGATAAAATGATGATTAGCACAGTGCTGGTGTATAGTAGGTACCATGTTCCTTTATTACTCCCTTCCCTTCTCTCTACTTTGCCCTACAAGTATCTACCCATGCAGCTCCATGACTTCAGAGTCCGTACAAGTGATTCATTTCAATCATAGTCGATATGTGCCTCGTTACCCTTATAGTTTCAGTTTGAGCCCATTCTTTCTGTGGATACTATGTGTATTTGTATACAAGGGGGCAGCCAGGCGGTGCAGGGTATGATAGACTGCCTTGCCTGGAATCAGGAAGACTCATGTTCCTGAGTTCAAGTCTGGTAGTGACTTTTGGCAAGTCACTTCACTCAGTTTGCTTTCATTTCTTGTCTATAAAATGAGGTGGGGAAGGAAAATGGCTAACCATTCCACTATCACTGCCAGGAAAACCCCAGATGAGGTCATGAAGAGTCAGATACAACTGAATAACAACAAATAAGGATTATGGGGAACATGTTGTTTTATAACTGCCATTATTGCCATGTTATCTTAAGTAAATGCCTTTGTCATGAGCTACTAGTGCAGGGGTGGGGAAACTTTTCATGTTGGAAGGCTGCATTAATATTTAGCTGTAATTAAATAAGGCTGCATTCAAGAAATTTCAATTAGATATGCTTTAAAATGTTCATTATTTCATAAAAATCTAACTACTATGTACTTAATAATTTCAAAAAATGAAAACTTTTTGTCAATTTTAAAGTTAACGGACCTTTTAATAACTTTGTTGTATCTGCTTTTTGTTCGAAAGCATTTGAATATTTAGTTATAGCATGGAGCCCCAAAGTTTCAGTTGATCCGGTAGATGGCTATCAATCATTTGTGTCCTTAAAGGAGTCTTGATTTGGGTTAGGTAGAAGAATGTGGATTGAAGCAATAAGTGGTTGAAAAGCAAGAAAGCATTTTTTGGGCATGTTGCTGAAGGTGTGGCTATTCTGTTGCATTTTTCCCTGTTTTTCTATTGCATCAAATGATGACTTTAGAGTGTCATCTACTGAGAGCTCAATAAATTCCATCTGTACTTCTTTAGGTACCTTGGTACTATCAGCTAGGTGAGGTTAATATGGTAATTTGAATGTGATGTCATGATTCTCAAAGTCAGTGAAATTTTCATTGTATTCTCCAGTTAATAACAGCTCTCCATAAGAGCTGTATATTCTTCAAATCATTCACATAATGCCATCTTGCTTATCAATGACCTTTGCTAACTGGGTAAATTGTTCATTCAAAATTTCCTTTTGAAGAAGAAGTGTTTTGAAAAAAAGATAGCTTTTTTTAATGCTTGGATTTTTTGCCACATTTTTATATACAGACTGAGTTTTACCTTGCAAAGAAATATTTAAGTTGTTTTGATTCGACACATCACACAGAAAGGCAGCATTCCTATAAAAGTCTTTTTTCAATAATTCACATTGCTGATTCTGTCCTTCCTAAAATTTAACTGTCTGTTCTTGCAGAAATAAAATTTTCGTTAACATCTGTCCCTACAAAAGTCAATGCACTTTAGAATGATATGGCAAATCCTCACTGAATATCTCATCATTCAACTTTAGTATGTTACAAAACTGGCAAGGCAAGTTTGCATTTGCACAAATATAGGTAACAATACTTTTAACTTGTTGCAAAGTGTCACTTAAAATAGAAGCTTTAGCACAGGGATTTTGCTGATGCAAGATACAGTGAAAAGAAATGAGAATCTAGATCTGTTAATACTTTTTTATTTGTGCAATAAACCTTTCATGTTTTCCTGTCATGGAAGATGCACCATCTATACATGTACTCACTAAATTTACCAAATTCAGTCCAACTTCACAACATTTACCTTGAAAGTTGTTGAAGATATCTATTCCCCATGTTCTGTTCGCAAGAGGGCCCAATGTGAATAACTCTTGGTAGCAAAGCAAATCCTCTGTTGTGACTCAAATGAACTTTAAAACCTGTGCCAAGTGAGTAGTATTGGTTGATTTATCCAAAGTAACTGAATAATAAATTTTGAAGTATTTTGAAATATAATTGAAATTGAAATATCAACTTTTGAAGTATTGCAAGTTGTTCTGTTAAGTTGAAGGCAAATTCATGCTGCCGATCAGTTATAGTTCTGCTTGAAAGAGGCACTTGTTTGAACTTTGAAACATTTTTGGGGTCTAAGCATCCTACAACCGACAATGTATTCTTTCACGATTACTACATCACTGAATGGCTTCCCTTTTCCCCCCAAAGTAGGTAAGCTAAGCTAGTTTATACTTTACACTTATATACTTATCTTATTGCTGCTTGAAAGAATGGTCTTTGCTTTTGATTTTCATCTTTTAATTTCTGCAATACAACCTTTCATGCCTCTCCCTTTAATTTAAAATATTTGTGGTCCTTATGAGTGTTATAATGCTGATAAGCACTGAATTTCTTTAATATTCATATTGAAGTATCACAATGTAAGCAAATCATTTTATCTTTAGCAGAAACAAGATATTACAATTCCCAATCTTGATTAAAAAATTGTTTTCTTCTTTCAGAGTTCTCTTGATTTTCTTTGACATGATGGGCTGTTAAGCAGACAGAATCTGAAAACACTGTCAAGCTGTGCAAGTATTCACAAATTCCACTTCGAACAGAAACACAGTGAATCATTGTCAAAAGCTGATAACAGACTGGCATACTCAACCCCCATAAACTCTCACCAATCAGCCTTGTGCAATAGTGGTGCCAGTCAAATGGGAAAAATTAGAACTAAATAATGAGTGCAGCAGCTGTCAATTTAACCCTTATGGTTTACTGATGTTCTAATTGTTCTGGTCAGTCTGGGAGGATTATTTCATTGCAACTTTTTTTATTCTTTGGTATTTTAAATATATTCCTTTTTAAAATAAAATATAAATATAAAAAAATGAACAAAAATGTTTTCATAAAAATAAAAGAATTTGTTCTGTAAAATTTGGATTCAGTCAAAAGGACTCATTTAAGGACCTAGAAGGTCATATGTGGCCTTAAGGCCACAGGTTCCCTACCTCTGTACTAGTATCTACTGACTGACTATTAATGGGAAGACCACTGGTAAACTTGTAAACTACAATAATAAGAGTAGTTAACAATAAAATTACTCCTAGAACCTAAGGCAGAAGAAACATTCTTCTGGCTAATCACCCCAGGAGTACCAGTTGGGGAACTGTCCAGAAGAGTCACATAAAATTATCTATTATAGAACTATTGATAAATTAGCTATTATAGAACTTAACCAATATATATACTTTTATTAGCTATTATAGAACTTAACCAATATATATACTTTTATTACTTACTATGTGCCAGGCATTATGCTATGTGCTAGTTCTTCTAGAGCTAGAAGGAATCTTGGGATACACACCCCTGATACCACATATCCATATAGATGCTAATCTAATAGGTTCCTGTAGACATCCAGAGAAAGAAACTATGTGGCTTCCTTGGTTATTGGTTAATAAAAATAAGACACTGAGGTGGGGGGCAAGTATTGCTTTCTCATGCAGAGGAAAATCTTTTTTATATCAATCC
>CM053770.1:138589809-138620574 GCA_028658325.1 Potorous gilbertii
TAATACTACTTTGGGTATTAATAATTTTCTGTCACTTCTTTGAACCTCAGTTTCCACATCAGCAAAATGAGATTAATAACAGCACTTACCTCTAAGGATTATAGTGAGAATCAAATGAGATACATACAAAATACAAAATGATTTACAAACCTAAAAATGCTATGCAAATTCTAGCTATGATCATTTTTAACTCTAAAATACCCTCTCCTATGACCATTTCCTGTACTTCCACCTCTTCTACTTGCCTTTCCTCAATTATTTCAGAAACTTTGTATGGAAGATAATGGTGATTGCTTCTCAGAGAGCAGCGAAGCATGTGATCGTCAATCCTTTGTATCCCAAGAGTGCAAGCATCTATTTACAGAGCCCCACCTTGTTTGACCCACCTTTTTGTCTTACAGTCTTTACAGTGTCTTTGTTTAAAAAGGTCAATCTAGGTACATCAATCAGTTTGGTGTAACTGAGGCAAGTGAAAAGCTCAGGGCTTATTATTACCAGCCCCTCCTCCAAACAAACAAACTAAAAAGGCAACAGGAGAACGTCAACCACCACAGACTCTTTTTCCGGCAGTCCAGGAGTACCGCCTTAGGTTTTACTGTTGGCAGCCTTGGAGTTTCAAGTCTTAACCTGCTCTGACTGTAGCTGAATAGGCGTGAGAGCATCGCTAAAAAATGATGTTGATCTTTTGTGTAATTCTATTTATAAACTTGGACTTGTGTTTTCTAACCCTGCCCCAGGATCTCTGGTGGAGATCTTTGAACTTTGACCTGTGATTACTCCTCCTTTAAATGCTGGTTTCCTCCTGCTGGATTTAAATCACACCCTGCTTTATTTCCCTAGGATTCTCGATTCTTCTATATCCTGGCTTATTAGCATACTTGGCTAATTGCCAGCCCAGCTCTGGGCACAGCTCACCCTTTTCTAAAAGGGATAAGCAGGAGCTGTCACTGTGCACAGGCAGCACTGACATTTCCCCGAGTTCCAGAAAGTTCCTCTATTATTCCCTTCAACCCACCTCTCCCCGTCCCGAGGACTTATTCCACCTATGCCTATAATGACTTCTGATACTCTCAACTTCATCATCCCTTTAACCAGAATTCCTTCAAAAATGTAAATGCCCCAGTGGAGAGGTGACAATTTAGGTTGACATCCATCTTACACTTTAGTGTTAATGTATTTACAATCCTTTTTACTAAAAACGAAATTTAAAAGAGAAAAGCCAAGAAAGTATTGAATTCCCAATGAGGTGGGAAGGAGAAACCACAAAGTAAAGGGAAGAAAGGAAAAAAAACAAGAGAGGGAGGGAGAGGGGGAGAGAGAGAGACAGAGAGAGAGAAAGGTGTATAATCAGTCAAAAAAAAAATCAACAAGTATTGACTAAGCACCTACTATGTGCCAGACACTGTGCTACCTATTAAGGATACAAATTTTAAAAATACAATAGATCTTATAATTGAGGAGTTTATGTTCTCCTGGAGGGGGTGCAATATGTTCAATGAAAGTGAATACAGAACCTATGTCAGCAGCTAGGTGGCAGAGTGGATAGAGCACTGCCCCTGGAGTCAGAAGACCTGAGTTCAAATGTGACCTCAGACACTTACAAGCTGTGTGATTCTGGGCAAGTCACTTAATTTCTGTTTGCCTTAATCCAGTGGAGAAGGAAATAGCAAACCACTCCAGCATCTTTACCAAGAAAACCCCATGGACACTATGATCCATGGGGTCACCAAGAGTCAGACAGGACTGCACAACAATGCCAATAAATACAGAATTAATTGAGCTGCACTGATAACTTGAAAGGTCTCTTATAGTAGGAAATGTCACTTGAATTGAGTTTTGAAGAGAATTGAGTGCTCTAAGAGGTAGAAGAGATAAGGACAGTATTCCAAGCATGGAGAATGTTTGTTGTTTTTCACTTTAAGTTACTTTTTACTATGTAAAAGCTGTCAGCTGGAGATTGAATGTGATAAAGGAATATGAAACTAGTAGGCCAGGTGGACTAGAATGGGGGAAGAGAAAAGTAATGAAATTAGCCTGAAAAGTAAATGGGATCTATGTTGGCTTTAGATGTCAAACAAAAGAATTTTCATTTCATCCTCGAATAAGGAAGTGCTGAAGCTTCTTGATCAGTTTAAATTCAGATGACAGATACTTTGATACTGAGTGACTTTAACACAAAAATATGTGAAGATGGTGAAAAATACGTCAGAAAATTAGATCATGAATAAGGAATGAAGTCAGAGCCACATAGACTAAACAGAACACTTATGCTTCTATATCATAAATGCCTTAACAAAAGAATTAGAAGATATCAAATATGGTGAGTATTGAATAGCATCACAAAAAATGAAATTGATTGCATTGTAATAGACAGGAAATGATTCATCACCAATGGAAGTCATTTCTGAATCAGCTGTCTGTGACCATGGACTTATGATTAAAATGAAAACAAAGACAGAGAAAAAACAAAAATGAGAAAAAGAAATGAAATTGCAATTTAAACTCTAACTCACCTTATTTTTTAAAAGTCACTGTTGACCAAAAATGGAATAGACAGATGAAAGAGCTTAGACATCCATTACAGTAATTTCATATCACAGTTTGATCTTAATGAGAAAAACAAAGACTTCTGTCCTGACCCTCCCTCCACAGGACTTTGTCTGTCTTGCCATAGAAACCTCTCCATCCTGGAAATTCATACTACTCCAAGACTACTTCTTACACTGTACCTTCAGCCCATCTGGCCTTTCCCTTAATTCTCTGATTTCTCCCAAATACCTTCATTTTAAGGAGGTCCAGGCCAACCTAGTCTACATTCCTCTCCAGACTGCCCTCCTGATTCTCCACCCCTTTCAACTCTTCCACCCAGTTTTCAGCTCCCTTTTTCCATATGTTATCTTTCACCACTAGCTCCAAACTTGCTCCAAACTTGCATCCACAGACCTCAGTTTAAAAAAAATGCTTACATTAAGCTATCCGGGCTAAATTTAGTCAGTGCCTTTTTGATCAGAAGTGAACTTCCTTAGATTTGCTTTCTGAGTGAAATTCCAGAATATAATTATTTTATTAATTTTTAAAGATTGACTTTTATATTTGTTCAACTAGGAAGAAAGAAAAAACTAAAGGCTTTTTAAAAGACCTTATAGACATTTAATAAGTACAAAATATGAATGTTTTCAATAACTGTCATTTATTGTGAATTTACTAGCATTACTATTAACTTCAGACACAGCTACTTAAAATTATAAACAGTAGAGCTTACTTTAGAGGTAGGACTTCTTGAGCTATAATTTTATTTGTTCTTAGGCAGGATGCAAGTTAAACTGTTTAAAACAATGTTAATTCGGTAGTCTCTTTCACAGAAAAATGTTAACAGTTACTCACAGAAAGAATTCCTTTTACATTTGCCAATAAGAAATTTGGCGAAATTCAGTCAGAGCAGTAAACTATGGGGTAGGGGAAGAGATGTCAGGGGCCGCAGATGAGGTCCTACTGTATAATAACAGTAAGACAGGGGCAGTCTATTCCAGACCCATAAAAGAGAACCTGAGGCTAAAGAACTCTGCCTCTACCACAGGGCCCAAAAGGATGTTGAACCAAAAAAAAAAAGAAAAAGAAAAAAAAACTTGGAATCCAAGACAAATGACTTAGGAAGAAGAGTGTCATTTGCTCATGGACTCAGAGCTGGTGGGTCATTTCCAGGTGGAAGCTCTCAGCACCACTGGGACACAGTCATCTAAAGCAGCCTCAAGGTCCCATCTTATGGAAAATACCACCCACATCCAGAGAACGAACTATGAAGTCTGAATGCAGAGTGAAGTAGACTATTTTCTTTTTATATTTTGTTTTTTTTTTCTTTCTGCCTCCCATTGGGGCTAATTCTTCTATACAACATGGCTAGTGTGAAAATACATTTAATAGGAATGTATGTGTAGAGCCAATATCAGATTGCATGCCATGCAATCTGATATTGGGAGGGGGAAGGAGAGAGAGGGAGAGAAAATTTTAAACTTATATTAGTGAATGCTGAAAACTAAAAATTAATGAATTAACTTTTAAAAAAAAGTCTCATCTGAACTTCTTAGTCATTTAGGCCTGGAATTTATTTGCCTTCTGCCTCAGTGTCTTATACACAGTGGTTTGACTTGTGGCTCAGGGCAGCTAATGTGTTGTAATAAAGAGCCCAGCCTGGAGTCAGGAAAAGCAGAGTTTAAATTCGACCTCAGATGCATATTAGCTGTGTGACATTGGGCAAGTTACTTAACTCCTGTTGACCTCATTTCCTCATCTGTAAAGAGGGGAAACTAGAAAAGGAAATGGCAAACTCCTCCAGTATCTTTGCTAGGAAAACCGCATGGTCCATGGGATCAGAGTTGGACACGACTTAACCACAACAGAAGTGGTCAAAGAAAATCTGCAAGGTGCTGGTTAAGAAATTGTCCTGACAATACCAAAGGACTCATGAAAAATGCTAGTCAACTCCAGAGACAGAACTGATAAATTCAGAATATAAATCAAAGCATACTGTTTTCACTTTATTTTTCTTATTTTTTATTTTTTTTTTACAACCACTAATATGGAAATACCTTTTGCAAAAAATTACTTGTCTTCTCAAAAGGTGGGGAAGGAGCTAGAAGGAGGGAAGGAATATGCAATTCGAAATGTTAAAAAAATTGTTAAAAAGAAATAATAAATTTTTTGAAAAGAAGTCCTGAAAGACAGTGATTCCCAAAGAAATCACCTAGAATTTCACTGAACTGACGGTAGAGGATGGAAGTGGGTTTTTGGTGCCCAGTAATCTCCGCCTGCGTGGCCCAGTCAGGGTAAATCAGCTTTGGGCTCCAGCCCGGCTTGGGTAGCCGGGCCCTGCCGGGAGCTCCCGGCCCTGGGCGCCTCGCGGACACCGCGGGCCAGCCCCTCGAGGACAGGGCAAGTCTTGCTTCTCGCTGTCCGGCTCCTCGCCGAGGCATTCACACAGCCCCACTTCCAAAGCCCGTCCTGGGGCAGGGTCTCGGGAAGCTCTCCAGCCCCCGCAGGGGAGCGCCGGCTGCCTCCTGATGCTCCCCGGGCTGGGCCATCAGCTCCAGCTCCCGGAGGGTCCCAGAGCCCGGCACGCCACAGGCTCCCGAGGAGAAAAGCCCATGGGGCCGGGGCCCAAGGTCCTGACTTCCCGGGCCCACCTGGCAAAAGCTGCAGCGATGGCCTCGGGCACCCCCCACAGCACCGCCGCAGCGCCCTGGAACAGGTTCCCGGGCCCCTGTGGAGATGCCCAGCGCCCCGGCCGCCCCGGCCTTTCTGGTCCGGCAGAGACCCCCGAGGTATTCGCCTCTCCCCGCCATGGAACTGCCATTCTCGTAGAATCTTGAAGCTATTTCTTCCTCACTAAAGACACTAAAATGCTAACGAAAATTTCCAAATCCTCTGGCCTATCAAGTTCACCAGATCAGAGGGGCGCGGGGGTCGGGGGACGGAGAAATGAACTGAAGAGCAGCCGTTGCCTTCTCTCCCCGAGAGTTATTCCCTCTCCGGGGTCTGGCTGGGAGGGCTCTCTGCTCTCCACGGCGAGACATTCCAACCGGGCGGAAAGCAAACTTAGACGAATCTACACGTTCTCCCAACCAATGCCACACATCCTCCTGCATCTGGTCAGAATCTCTGATTCCGTGGAGATGCCAAAGCTTCCTTCACCCCTAATGGCATCTCGCTACCTAAACTGAGATAAACTCTCAGCGCCATAGCATCTTGTCAGTTACTTCGTGGGAGCGCAAATGATTGACTTATTCAGTCAAAGCCCACCTTCACATAATCGAAGTCATCCTAGTGACATTTAAGGGTAAAACCGAAAGAACAAACTAAAGAATGAGAAAAATCTGTAAAGAATTTTTTTTTAATAACGGATTCTTTTCATCATGAGAACTGGATTCTAATATCACAGTCCCAAAGCTGTTTAGAGAAATAGTAGAAATGGAACTAAGAACAAAAATTGGAAAGACAGCTGAATTGGATGAAATATAAATAGAAGAGAGCCAGACAAATGTGAGGACTTCAAGGGATTGATTTCCAAGATAGCCAAACGAAGGATAACAAAGGCTTGGGCAAAAAGCTTTTATTTCTTTTTACCAAAACATGATGAACAAGATGTTTACTTTCCCAAATATGTAAACATTTTAGGAGAATTATCTACACATGCTTTAGAACAAACATGATAACGGTATTTAGTAGAGACCAGACAGCCTTTAGCAAGGGATGATGTGCAAGACACATGAAGGGATAGTCTACAATATGCCACATCTTTATCATCAGAAAATTGACTGAAAGATGTCCAGAATACCCACTGTATTTATTTGTCTATTAAAAGATATTTGACCAAACTACTCTTATCCTTCTTCCCTAAATGCTCATTCTTGTCCCTCCTTTCCCCCTTCCAACAAGGTATTTATTCCCATAAATAGATATATCAAATTATGTAAGATTCCTTAAAAGACATAACAACAGAGACAGCCTAGTATGCCAATTCTCCAATCACTAATTACCCAAGAGGTAGGAAATAAAACAAGAAATATGGGCATTTAGATAACACTATAGCAGACACTGCATATGTGTTTTAACAAATATCTCATTTGACTCTCACATACTGCAAGGTAGTGCTATTATCCTCATTTTACAATCGAGGAAACTGTGACAGAGGTTACTTAAATGACTTGGCCCAAATCAGTGTTTGAGACTGGACTTGAACTTTGATCTAACTCCAGGGCCAAAACTCTATCCAATGGGTTGTCAAAGTTTGATGAGGGAGCTCTCAAACAGTCCATTCTCTATAGATATTGAGTTCCTCCATATCCTCCTGTTTATGAATGACACTGTCCTGGTTGTTTCAAATTCCCAGAACTTTTCAGAACCTCCAAGATGAGACTTACAGAAAATTAGCCTAAGCAGTCCACGTATGAAAGGCCAAGTGAATAAAGATTGCCTATTCACTCTAGGGTAGGTTTGAGTCAGTTTAAGAGCACTTACATGCAGATGGATAGTGAGCCAGGGCCAGAGTTGAATAAAAGGAGAAAATCAGTGTGGATTACAGGTGGGAAATTCTGGAACACTCTGTGATTCCAAGCTGTTCTTTGTCACACAGACTGAAGACTCATTTATGACATATAGCTGGGAATCATGGAATTGCACACTGTCAGAAGAATAAAAATTGTACTGATAACACAATGTATTACAAAATTATGATATAAAGAATAAAGCAATCTTCATCTTTGAAAGGAGCATTCACAGAACAACAATAACCCAGATCCAGCCAAGGAGTTCAATAAATTCTGTTCAAAGTTTTCTCAATAGGATAACAACAAAGCTCTGTAGTTCTCAGAATGTATTTATGATGAATAATTTCTTTTATTTCAGAACCTTGGTAACACTGTAGAATAGGCATTGTATTAGGCATTTTGGGAATTCTAAAGTTCAACAACAGAGAGTACTGTGCTCTCATACCATATTGGTCTATGCTATGGCCAAGTTTTGGTGAGATGTCTTGAGTAGTGGTATTTTGTTTTTAATAACAAATACATTAATGACAGGGGTGGCTAGGTATCGAAGTGGATAGAGTGTTAGGTCTGGAGTCAGGAAGACTTATATGCCTGAGTTCAGATCTGGCCTCAGATGCTTACTAGCTGTCTGGCCCTGGACAAGTCCCCTAACCCAGTTTGCCTCAGTTTCCTCATCTGTAAAACGAGTTGAAGAAGAAAATGGAGAACCACTCCAATGTCTTTGCCAAGAAAACCCCAAATGGGGTCACCAAAGGTCAGACATGGCTGAAAAAAATGACTGAAGAATAAGAAAACATTAATGACAGACTTTGGATAGGAAAATGTTCAATATCACTCTTGAAAAGTTTGCTTTCCACTCACATGGTCCTCTTCAACAATGAAGGACAAACCACACACACACACACACACACACCCACCCCACCCCACCCCCACGGTCTCCACCCCACTTCAGACCCTAATCACCTTTATAATTGGTCTTGGTTTCTCAATCTGATCCATCCTCCAACTCAACTTCCAAAATGATTTTCCTGAAGTGTGGATATGACCATGTCACCACACCTCATCCCCTTTCAATAAACTCCAATGATTCCCAATTACTTCTAAAGTCTTCATTTTGTCATTTAAAGGCATTACAGCCTGGTCTCTTCTTCCTATTCTTATATTTTCCTCCCTTCCATCCACCACAATTCAGCTACACTGTCTGAATTACGGGCCTTCAGAGAGGACACTTTATCTTCTATACCTGTGTCTTTTGCTCAACTGTCCTCTATACCTGCAATTCTCTATCTGCTCACCTAAATCTCTTAGTTTCCCTGGCTTTCTTAGAGAGTCAACTCAGATCCTACCCTCCAACCTGTAGGAGACCTTTCCCAGTCCTCCCTCAGTTGCTACTGGCTTCTCCTCAGAGATTACCTTCCATCTGCTCTCTATTTAATTTATATGCACCTAGTTATTTCCATGTTGTTTTCCCCATTAGAATGTGAGTTCCTTGAAGTCAAGGTCTAATTCTGCCCATCTCTTTATCCCCAGTACTTAGCCTAGTGCCTAGCATGTAGTAAACCTTTACTCAATAAATGCTTTGTAATTGACTAACTAGTTAAGGAACTCTTTTTTTTTGGGTAATTTTTTAAAAAATTTAAACCTAAATACAAAATGAGAAAAGAAAAATTGACATGTACACAGTAGACCTTAAGAGATGATTCAATATAAAACAATAAATTTCCATTTCTAGAAAACCTACATAATAAATACTACTTATTATTTTCAAAATTGCCTAGCTTTTCTTTGCTTCCTTGTTGGTTTTCTTTTGTTCTCTGCTGTGCACTTTTTAAAAATATTTTATTTTTTAGCATTCATTTTTACAAGGCTTTGAGTAAAATATTTCCATGTAAATATTTCCACATTAGTAACAGCTATGAAAGAAGAAACAAATCAAAAGGGGAAAAAACACAACAAAGAATAAAGTGAAGGAAATATGCTTTGATCTGCATTGGATGTGGATAACCTTTTTCTTTGTGGGTCCTTTATACTTGTCTTGGTTCATTGTATTGCTGAGAAGAGCTGTGTCATTCATAGATGATCATCAAACAATGTTGCTGATACTGTGTACAGTGTTTTCCTGGTTCTAGTTCATTTCACCTTGCATTAGTTCTTAGAAGTCTTTACAGGTTTTTCTGAAACCTGCCTGTTCATCATTTCTTATTGCACAATAGTATTCCATTACATTTATATGCCACATTTATTCAGCCATTCCCCAACTGATGGGTATTTTGCTACCACAAAAAAGGTTGCTATAAATATTTCTGCACATGTAGGTCCTTTTCCCTTTTTTATGATTTCTTTGGGATACAGACCTACCAGTGGTATTACAGGATCAAAGAATGTGCATAATTTGATTGCCCTTTGGGCCTAGTTCCAAATTGCTCTCCAGAATGGTTGGATTAGTTCACAACTCCACTAACAATGCATTAGTGTCCCAATTTTCCTGTATCTTCTCCAGCATTTATTATTTTCCTTTTCTGTCATATGAGACAATCTGACAGGGGTGAGGTGGTACCTCAGAGTTGTTTCAATTTGCATTTCTCTTATCAGAAGTGATTTAGAGCACTTCTTCATATGCCTATAGACAGCTTTGAATTTCTCCTCTGATAACTGCCTGTTCGTATCCTTTAACCATTTATCTACTGGGGAACTGTTGTGTACTTTTCACTTCAGTTTCTTTTTCCTTCCCTGCCCTCACTACCCTAAAGAACACTACAACAAAGTGCAGATAGATATACATATATGTAAGACTATCCCATGCTTATTTCCTCCTATCATCTGTTTCTCTGAGAGGGGAGAGTTTACTTCCTTCATAAGTCCAAGTCTTTCCATGTTTTTCTAAATCAACAGTTCATCATTTCCTATACTACAGCAATATTCCAACCCAATCATATCCTATCTAAGAGGTTGTCTATGGAAGTTTTTTTTCTTCCATTTTCTGCATTCCTTCTATTTTTGGCTACATAGGCTTTATTTATACAAGAAAATTTCTAATTTAAAGTAACTGAAATTACCCTTTTTTACACTTCAACAATGCTCTCACTCTGTAATATAGACGAAGATGTGATACTGCTGAATCTACTTCTTTTACATCTTTTTTCTCTGGATTCTTTGAAATTTCTAAACTTTTGTTCTTCTAAAGGAACTTTGTTATTATTTCTTCTAACTCAGTAAAATTATTTTTTAGTAATTTAATTGGGATGACATTGAATAATCAGTTAGGTAAAACTGTCATTTTAAAAATTGTATTGGCTTTACCTACCCATGAACAATAAATATTACTTCCAATTATTTAGATCTGACAAAAAAAGTGTTTTATATTTCTGTTTGTACAGTTCCCGTCTGTTTTGGCAGGTATATGGTCCAGGTATTTTAAATTGTCTAAAACAATACTGAATAATATTGCTGACACAAAGCGTCGTTTCTCTATTTTTCATTTTTGATTTAATATATTTCTTCTTTAACTTTGTCTGACATCATGATTACTATCCCTGCTTTTTTACATACTAAATTCTACTCCTGCCCTTTATTTTATCTTTGTGTGTATCTCTCGTTTTTATAATGTTATCTGAAAGGCATATACTGCTGAATTCAAATTTTTAATCTGCTATCCATTTCTGTTTTCTGGGTAAATTTGTGCCTAAGCTACAATTACTTGCTGTGTATTTTCCTCCTTCCTATTTTTCCCCCTACCTTTGGTTAAGGGGCTCGTAAGCCAGCAGCCAACACACTTTACTTAATTCCACATTCCAAATTAGCACCAAAACTCCAAGATCTTATTATTCTTGCTTGTGGTTTGCCTTTCTCTTTCCCAGCAAACTCCACCATCTTCTCTAATGAAGATGCACGCACAGGCCATAGCACTACCGGCATATGCTTCCTGTAGTAACAGGATTGCCAACATTTATATAGCTCCTACTGTATACCAGACAATGCACTCAGAGTTTTATAACTGTTTTCCCATGTGATCCTTACAACAAAACAACCCTGGGAGGAATGTGCTATTATTATTATTTCCACTTTACAGATGAAGAAACTGGAGCAAACAGAAACTAGACTTGCCCGGAGTCACACACCTCCTACGTGCCTGAAATTAGATGTGCATTCATGTCTTCCTGACTCCAGCCCAACGGCTCTATCTGCCACCGAGCTTTGTATCCTCTTGGTAATAGAAAGGTTAATATATTCCCAATAGTATAAACTGAACACTAGCCTCGTTAGGAAAAGAAGTAATCAGTGCTTTATAGAGTTTTTCTTTTTCCTTGAGAACATCTGGAGCTGGTCACAGATTAAGAGAATTCTTTCTTTCCTTATATACAGGATATTCCAAAGCTTCTGTGCAATATTAAGCTTTAATAACTTCAGAAGGATAAATGTATATAAGTATGTATGTATGTATATATATATATATATATATATATATATATATATATGTGCTCCCATATTCTTTAGGTTCAAACTATGGCTCCCAATCAATATTTCTTTATGTGAAAGGAGGATCCTAAGCTCTATATACAAGACTTGAGCCCCTTCCCACGAAATACCAGTTCCACAATGAACAGTCCTAGCAAATAGCTAAGAATACCATTTATCCAAGCTGACAGAAAAACAAATCAGATAAAACATATATATATGCATTATGTATAGTATATGTATATACACATGTGTATATGTGTGTGTGTGTGTATGTATGTAGAGTGAGAAAGCACACTATGCACATATATACACACATACTGGACTAGGGGTATCAACCTCAAATAGAAACAGTGGCCACTAGTTAGCACATTAGGATTCCTGTAGGCCACATAGTACCTTGGTTTTAAAATACAATATTATCTACTTTTTATTCTATTTTTTGTTAAATTTGTATTTAGTTTGTTAAATATTTCACAATTACATTTTAATCTGGTTCAGGCTACACTTGGTAATATTGTGAGCTGCATGTTGCATATAAGTTGCATGTTTGAAATTTCTGTACTAAGACAATATAGACTGAAGGGGCTTTCCTATTTGGGGGAGGCAGGAGAGAGAGAGAGAGACAGAGTCCCAGTTCTCTCCCAAAGGGAAGTTCCTCACCCGAGTTGTTTTTCCCCTTCGGTGACCTAAAGGAAGGCTGGCATTGTGCACTTTCTCTCTCAAAGGTGGAAGACAGAAGCCCAGGATCTCTCATTTCCACCTCTTGCCAAATCCTCCTGTTCCTCACACAGAAAAACGGCACTGAGTAACCAGTCCCTACTGAGAAGAGAATCCTATACAACTGACCCTTTAAGCCAAGGTACACTGAAAAAGTACCAAAAAAGCAACATTTGAAAGATTATTGTAAACTTTAAATATTCATATATTTCTTATTAAAATTCAATAGAACAATCATCCTTCATTATATACTACTCTGGTCAGTTTTTTAAATGTGTAACAAACTTTTATCTGCTGCTTAGTGACTAAAAGTATTCCTTTATAATTCTAGCCTTAAAATTATGCAAAAGAATGAGGTTTTGATACACACAAAACATTTTTGAGATAACTGCACAGGAAAAAGTCTAACTGAAACTGATCAAGTGACTGAAGACTTCTTTCCTTAGTCACTAGTCTGAGAAAGTGTCATCCAGAAATTTGGATTAAAATGTGAAGCTTACATTTCACAAAATTCACAAAAAAAAGAAATAAGCATAAACGTAAATGAACTTTCAAATGGTTTTTTTTTGTAACTTTGCAGCATTTATATGTCTAAAGTGATTAAAGCTTAAAATTGCACTAAGATTTACTCATTTAGAAAAATGAGTAAGATCACTTTCTTTTCAAATTCCTACCCTGACATGTCCAAAGCTATCTGATAGCAACAACATTCATCTACAAAAAATAAGAGAAAATCTTTTATAAAGTAATTACAAATTATAGTGTCTGCTTACAATTTGAAAGTAGAAATAACAGACTAGAGATCTTCTTGTTTCCAAAAAACTCCAATCTATTTCAATGTTGATAAAATTATCTCCAAAGGTCTGTTCTTAGCATAAAGGTGACTTTTTTCCTCAAGTGATTTCAAGTGAAAGATTCCTTTCAAGTTATAATTTTTAAATGATTCAAATATGGTATTTAACACATAAAGAATCTTCTAAGACCTTTTCAATCTTTTAGTAACTTGATAGCAACTCCATTTCTTTTCTTTTTGGACTAATCTTTAATTTGTTTTACTTTACCAACTATTTATTTAATCTATTTTTACTTTGCTTTGTCAAATACCTTCTTCTTTTTCTTTCCTCTTGAATCTCTTGAGTACTTTAATATGCTTATTATCTTTGAATTAGGAAGGTATGAATATATATAGTGATTTACTATTCAAAAAATTAATTTGTTTTCTGAACAACTTGAAAGATTTCTTTCACTTTTTCAGATTTTCTTGAACAAATCCTGAAGTACTGTCTCATGTTGACTTAATTGCCTGCAGTCTCTGATTATATTGCAGGAACACTGTCCCAAAGTCATATGGTTGATATATTTAATATGTTGTCAATTTGACATTATTTTATCATTCAAATTAATTGAAAAGAATAACTTGGAATAAAATTTTATCACATTTTTTACATAGTTTAGATTTGTATTACAAAAATATCAAAATCATACAAATGATGAAAGCGGCAAAAATATCAATATGAAAAGAATGTCAAATAGCCAACCATTTATACGCTTTTTTAAATTAACCACACCCTAAATCTGGTCAGTACATTGACCATTGTAATATAAGGGCACACTGCTACTTATTGCTATTTTATCATTCAATCCTTCATTTTTTTATCGAATTAATTTTTATTTGGAGAATTTATGGGGCTATTTTTTTGATCAAGTTATAATGCCTCCTTCAAATAAGAGAAAAATGTCAAAAATGTAATTTTCAGCTATTTTCTGAAGTTACCTAAGTTATATTGTTTTTCAGTCATGTCTGACTCTCCGTAACCTCATAAGGGTTTTCTTGGCAAAGATACTGGAATGGTTTCCCATTTCCTTCTCCAGGTCATTTTACAGATGAAGAAACTGAATCAAACAGGGTTTAAGTGCCTTGCCCAGGGTCATACAACAAGTAAGCATCTGAGGACAGATTTGAACTCAGGAAGATGAGTCTTCAGATTCCAGGCTCAGTTCTCTATTCACTGCACCACCTAGCAGCCCCACCTTAGTTGTATCAATAAATATTTATTCATTTCAACATTTATTGAACTCCTATTATGTATAAAGTACAGGTTTTATAAATAGCATTCAAAGCAACTAAATGGTGCAGTGGATACAGTCCAAGGTCAGGGCTCAGGAAAACCTGAGTTTGGATCTGGCCTCAGACACATACTAGCTGTATGACCCCAGGCAGGTCACTTAACCTGATTTACCTCAGTTTCCTCATCTGTATGAGTTGGAGAAGAAAATAGCAAACTACCCCAGTATCTTGGCCAAGAAAACCTCAAATGGGTCAGGTACAGTTGGACACAACTGAAAACAACTGAATAATTACAACAAAAGCATTTTAAGGATTCTACTCTGGGCCCTTTCTAGCCTCTAGAAATAGGCAGTCACTGCAGCAATTCTCTCCTGTGAATTAATATTTACTACAGGAGCTAAATTTACTTTTTATGCATGCTTATGTTTAAATTTCTAACAATTTTAATCAGTGAAGATGCTGATTAAACACATAGATTCCTTTTGGCCGTCTAAAGATATAAAAATGCATTTGTAAAGGGAGTGGGGAGATGGATTATGAGTTTAGCCTGCCCCCTTGTGGTGGTTCAGATAGGTAGGGAATGAACATATCTTCGATTTTCCACATTTACTGGGATCACAACAGCCATCTTTCCTCTACTTTCCAGGTACAAAGTCAACCCAGAATCATCAAGTCTCCTACAGATCACATTCCAAACAGTATCAATCCACAAGCTTTTATTATGCACCCAGAAGCCAGGCGCTGTGCATCTGGAAATTCCCCCTTACAAAAGAATATTGAATCTAAAGACCTACCATAATCATTTATGAGATTTACTCTCACAATGTGTTGCATTACTTTGAGGAAGACTAGTAAACTATTGGGCCCATAATTCTTTTAAGTCCTTTGAAAAACATAGCCAGAAAAAGAAATTTCACTAGAAAGTGTGAAAAATTATTCCAAGGGAGGAGGGGGAGGGAAGAGGGACATGGCATCTTTTAACCAAACTCCAAACTGGCCAAGTATTCACTAAATGCCCTTGATGGGCACATCTTAGACCCAGCTGCTCCAAACCTGGAATCTCATTCAAGCTGGACTGTGCCTGTCTATCTACTCTTGAATCCAAACTAACCAATCTACTCCCCCAGAGGCCAGATGAGTAGTGCTCTGCCTGGGCCCATTCAAAATGTCACAGTGACACAGGAAGTTTCAGTACTCATAAATACAACCTAATGTCTGTCAGCATACTCAAGTCCTCAGAATAACACTAAGTGCATCCTGTAAGTGCAAAGTACTGTGCTAGACACAGAGATGGAAAAGGAATGTACTCTCCCTTACAGTTTTGTTGGAGAGACAAGATAGACTTGTTTATCCCCAGGAGCTTAATAAATGCTTATTGATCAAGTAATTGAAATAACAATGTAAGGTAGTACACTGTCTATGATTAAGTGGTAAAATGAGTAATTTAGTTCAGAACTAAGAATGTCAGGGAAGGGGAACATTAAAGTGAGCTGAAGTGATCTGAGAATGGTTTTGAAGATGTAGGACTTGAGTTGAACTGTGAATGAAGGAAGTTTAGATAGAAGGGAGAAGTATATTCTAGAAGCATGGGACAGCACATGCAAAGGCTTGGACCTGGGAATGAACCCTAACATGTTTGTGAAACAGTGTAGAAAATGGTCTCTCTAGGGCAGAGGAATTAATTTCAATCCAGTAAACAATTATTATGTAGTTGCTATGTTCAAGGCACTGTACCATAGTGGAGATATCAAGATAAAAAACCTCCATATGGTCCCTATTCTCAAAGTCTTTTACATTAGAAATCGAAGTGTACTAACATATAATTAGGCACAAGGCAATCTGAGGAAGGAAAGAGCACTAACTAGGGGATCAGGAAAGGCATATGAGCTGCACAAAGAGAAGCTAAGGATTCTAAGAGGCAACGATGAAGGAGAGAATGCATTCCAGACATTCTTGTGTAGAGGACCAGAGACAGAGATGGAATGTTGAATTCTGAAGAGCTAGTAGGCTAGTTTGGCTGGAATGTTGAACACAGTGACTGCAAGAGAAAAATACAAAGTAAGTCTGGAAAAGCAGAATGGCACTATAAATGCCAGCCTAAGGGGTTTTTATTTTATCTTAAAATTAGTAGGGAGCCGCTGAAGAATTCTGAGCAAGAGAATGACATGGTCAGACCTATGACTTAGGAAAATAATTTTTAAAGTTATGTGGAAAATGAATTGCAGAGGAAAGTCTGGAAACATAAAGACCAATTAGGAATAATTATAATAAATCAAATGATTATATGATAAATAAAACCATTGTTATATATATCATTACAATAAATTAAACTGTTTATTATCTAAAATTAAATTATAATAAACCCAATAATAACAATAATCCAAACCAAAGGGTCTTGAATTAGAGTAATGGCTGTGTGATTGGAGAAAAGAGAGGATTTGAAAGATGTTGTGGAGGTGGAATCATCAGGACCTGACAGCAAACTAGACATGGGGGTGAGGGAAAAGAGTCAAATGATTCCAGACCAGTGAGTGGAAGGATTACTGTGCTCTGAATAGAAACAGAGGCATTTGGAGTAGAAGTTGTAGAAAAGGTCAACATAATGAGTTCCATTTTGGACATGTCAAGTTTGAGATACTGATGGGACATTTCGGTGGATATGTTCAACAGGCCAATAAGCAACTACATATATACATATATAAACACATACTTAGAGAGACAGACTTGGAAGTCATCTGTGTAGAAATGACAATTGAATCTATGGGAGCTGATGAAACCATTAAATAATAAGGTTGTGGGAAGTCACCCCTAAAGGGACATTCATTCTTACAGCATGGGAGATGGATGTGATCCAGACAAACAAAACTGAGGGGCAGTCAGATAGATAAGGGAAATAACTAAGACAGAGCAAGCAGCACCACACAAGGGAAGGAAGGAGAAGTATCCAGAAAAGATGAGTAGTCTGACACTCTAAAATACTGTGCTCATGAAGGATGAGAACAGAGAAAAAAAAATCAGATTTAGTAAAAGAGAACTTTTGTAATCTAAGAAAAAAAAAGTTTGACTCCTGATGAGAGTCAGGAGCAAGACTGCAAATCATCTGAGGAATGAGAAGTGGAGACAATGAACTTAAAACATTTTTTGTAGCAGTTTGGAAGTGAAACGGAGGAAAGATACTAGTTAACTTGAAATAGCAGGGTGAAGGATTTATAAGGATGTTAGAAACCTAGGCAAGGAGGAAAAGAATTCATGGACAACACTGTATAACAGAACAGGTTATATGGTCAAGATTATGAATGGAAAAAATAAGTCCAGAGCAGGGATAACAGACTGGGAGAGCAGAGAGAGTAGAAGAAAAATTGAAAATTAAAGTGAGAATAAAGAAAAGAGTTAGGAATAAGGCAAAGTGAAAGTGAAAGACAGGGGACAGCTGATCAGAGAGAATTTTAGAGTTCAGAATCAGAGAGAGAGAGAAGTTTGTGGGCAATGGTTTGATCTAAAGTAGAGCCACCTGTTACTCTGGGTGTTCAGGGGTGGATAGGGGAAAAGTGAAGATACATTAGAAGAACTAAGTAGGGTGATGAACGATAAGCTAGAATGTTCAAAGGGCCATCAATTTGTCTAATTCTTCCTCTTTCTAACTTCTGCAGGAGGAACAAAAGAGAGAAAACTTTGAGCCTAATTAGGAAAAGTTTGGGAGAAACTAAGAAAAAATATGGAGAACAATTTCCATGTATAGTTTCCAGCTTCTATGAAAGAAGACTGAAAAATTAAACTAGTAAGTTAAAAATATAGTAAAACAAATGAGAGTAGTCTGAAAAGGGAAAATGAGGTGTGACTGTCAAGTTACTAAAAGACTGAAAGGGTTTTACAAGATACTTAAGAGATGTAAACACCCACAAGATGTCTAAAAAACAAATCTCAAAATCTAAATCAACATGGCAAGCAGGGGTAATTCTGTAGTAATTTGCATTGACTGTACAATGACTGTACTTCAGTCTAAGCCAAGTGACTTCCCTCTATGGCCTAATTCACTACAGGTCGGAGAGGACAATGAAATGTCCTCAGTCCCAATGAAATGAGGATTACCTTTATCCTTCAATGGGGAAATAATCTGAAGTGGCATTGGGGAAACAATCTTTGTAGGTTAGAGAGAGGAAGAATGTCACTCTGAGGAAGAGAAGGAAAGGAACCATTGTATATTTCTCACAATAAAATTTGAGGATCTTCCTGAAGAGGAAGATGGATGTTCTGAGGAATAAATCATGGCTCATCCTCCAATCAATAATACTACTGAGCCATAGAAAATATCAGGTAAGAGGTCAGAGGAAGGAAAGACCAATAGTGGTTGTTAACTTCTTGATTCAGAGATATCCCTGCCACTATTTGTCAACCTAATAACAACAGAGAAATCTGCTATCTTTCCAGGGCATGTATTCCATACATAAGAGAACCTCCTAAGACTTATCAAAGCATGACTACAACCTACTTTTGGTGGTTCATGGAGGCACAAATGACTCTGTCAAAAAAAAAACCCTTAAAAAAAAGGAAAGTTTTTCTATAAAACTTGGAAAGATTTATATGAACTGATGCTGAATGGAGCGAGCAGAACCAGGAAAACATCACACACACTAACAGCCACAATGTGTGAGGAAATGATTTTTGACCCTTCTCAGCAATGCAAGGACCTAAAACGTTTCCAAAGGACTCACGATACAAAATGCCATACACATCCAGAGAAAGAACTACAGAGTTGGAATGCAGAGCAAAGCAGACTATTTCCTCTTTTGTTATGTTTTATTTTGTTTTTCTCATGGTTTCTCCCATTCACTGTAATTCATGCAACATGACTAATGTGAAAATGTGTTTAATGGGAATGTATGTGTAGAGCCCATATAAGATTGCATGCCATCTTAGGGAGAGAGGGGGAGAAAATTTAAAACATGGAAGTGAATGTTGAAAACTGAAAACAAAAAAATTTGGAAAAAAAAAAGTTTTTCTATTTATAATGGAGTTTCAAAGTATGAGGACTTAGGTGAAGATGAACACTTTCAAGCCATGCACTAAGTCCAGAAAGCAGGAAGTCTGACTTATAGTACACTGATGCTGATATTCTTAGTTCAGATGCCCCTGGGTAATGTAAAGTAACTGGGGGATGGGGATTGTGATTTGATAGATCCCATATTTTTTTGTATTGATTTAATATCCTGTAGACCTAATCTTTGTTGATGATTTTTATTGTAGAGCCAAGGTACATCAGGTCTTTTTCAAACTATCTTTTTTTTTTAATATCCTAAACAAGAAGGGGACTTGTCATAGTGGAAAAGGCTATGAAAGTCAAACAGGCAGAAGCAAAAGAATAAATCAACTGGACTATCCTTAATCTCAGCTCTGTCACATAGCATGGGTAAGTCATTTGGCCTCAATTTCTTCATTTATAAAATTAGCCCCTTCCACCTCTTAAACTCTATGATTTTACAAGTTCCACATTTTGACCTTCATCTTTAGTGAAAGAAGATGTTGTAGGTTAAGTTCCTTAATTAATGACAATTATTGGTAAAAAGGGTTTCTTTTCTCATTCAAACAATTTTATCTATAAGATATTTCAGATAAAAAGTTGTATAGTTAGAGGTTAACTTTTGGCTTTAGTGAAATGATTATATTTATACTAGACAAAAGCTGAAGTTGTTGATTAGCTTGACAAAATATTTTTAAGACCTATAATACTTTCCAAACTGAAATGAACAAACAAGGGCATTAATTCGAGTAAATTTCCTTCACCACCATACCCATGAATAGACAAAATTTGTTGACAAAATCCAGCAGGACAGGGAGGTTTTCAAAATAATTCATTGTTTCTGTATTATCATCAGGAGCTACTTTTCCACTAAGCTTTCAGTTTAATTTCTCTACTGATGTACAAAAACAGTAAGAAAAAAGTACTGGTTTAATATGCATAAATCAATGAAATTCTTACGATTTTTCATGGGACAAAAGAAAATGTACCATCTGCGTGGTCACTTAATGTGCAACATTTATAAAACAAGGGGATTGGACTAAGAGACTTCTAAGTTTTCTTCTAGCTCTAAATCTACAAACTTATGAAATGTGAGCTCTGTTTATAAAATATCTGAGGTAAATGCAGTAAGTACAAACCCACATTGTTGGTTTTCTTATCTTTAGGAGTTTTCCTGTGCATTCCACTTTTGAATATATTCTATATATTACAGGATAATAAGACCAAGTGAAAAACTTTGACAATACTAAGTAAAGCAATCAGTCTGTGCCAGACTGTATTTGATTCCGGAATGTTTTTTCATGTATTTTACTGATGCTTTTTTTTTTCAAACCTCCTCCCCACTCATCATTAAAACCTTCATATAACAAAGAAAAACAGTAAAGCCAAAATGACATAGCTATGCAGGTTTAGTAACTTGCCCAAGTTTGAAGAGCAAGTTGGAGGCAACACTGAGACTAGAACCCAGTATGTTTCTCAGTTCCTTGCTCCTTCCTGACACCAGGCTGCCCCAACTGCCCACTTCCTGTTCACCATAAAAATATCATCATCTCAAAACCAACCTAAAATGAAATTGTCAGTTCCTCCTACTGAATCCCTCACTCATGACACCAATTTTCCCCAAGAAGCTAGAGAGTTTAAAACATACTTAACAATTCCCTCTTTAATAAAGTCCTGTCAACTGACTTAACCTGCCACATCATCACAACCAACCCTCAGATTCTTCTTATGTTCACAACTCATCTCTTTCCATTCCCACTGACACCATCTGACCTTAGGTCCTTGTCTTAATACCTGTATTACTGGCAACAGCTTCCTGAAAGAAAGCAAATTAAAACAATTTTGAGGTCTCACTTTACATCATGCAAATTGGCAGATGGAAAAAAATACAGTAACAATTTATTGGAGGGGAAGAAAAACACTATTTCACCACTGTTTGAACGGCTAATTGTTTTAACTCTTCTGGGTATGAATTTGGAACTGAAAAAGTGACCTTGTCTGATAGTATATAAAACATTCTCTCCTGAGAGTCACTTTTTTTTATTTGGAATAATGGAAGTATATTATGTTAGTTGCTCTACTTGCCTGTTTTTTCAGTTACTCAGGGTTCAGCTTTCTGTGATCTCTTCAGGCACACTGTGGTTATCTTTTGATTCTGCTTTTTAGTTTTCATTAGTTCATAAAAATCTTCCCACATTTCTCTGAATTCAAATTAGTCATTTTTACAATTTTTATTATATTCTATCACATTCATTTATAGTTTTTTCAGCTATTCTCCATACCAACCAGATAATATTTTCAAATACTGTTCTGATCACTGATTAGTTACCAAGCATTTATAAAGTAGCTACTATGCACTGGGATGCTAGGGATATAGACCAAAATGGAAATGATATTGTTCCCTCAAGAAGACTAACCTATCTCAAGACATAATACATTCACATATATTCAAAATAGACACAAAATTATCCCTAAGAAAATTTGGGGACTAGGGAAGGCATTAACAACTCAAACGGATCAGGGCAGGCCTCGTAGAGAGGTTTAAGCTAAGCTTCAAAACAAACTAGATATTCTAAGAGACAGAAGTGAGGAAGGATTGCATACAGGCAAAGATGGGATGTTTTGTGTAAGGAACAGCAAGGAAGCTTGACTGGCCAGTAAATTACTTGAGGGGAAATAATGTTTAATAAGTCTGTAAAGGCAGGTTCAAATTAGGCTGTAATGTGAGGGGAAAGTTTGTGTTAAATGCTCCTAAAAGCAATAGGTAAATACTGGAGTTTATTGAGCAGAGGAATGGCAGAGTCAAGTAGACATTTTAGAGATATTCCTTTGGTAAGAAGTAGTAGAAAGGGAAGAGATTCAAACTGGATTATTGTACTAGATGAGTCACAAGTCATGATATGCAATAAAGCATTTATTAAGCACCAACTATGTACCAGACACTGCACTTAGTGCTGGGGATCCAAAGAAAAGCAAGTATGATGGGATACCTTTGAGAAGCATACATTCTTATTGGGGAGCGCTACATGGAGAAGGGTGCCAGAGAGGGGAAGAGAAGGGTGCCAGAGAGGGGAAGGGGGTCCATGCTTGACAGCTTGGTTTGAAAATGGTCAGTGATGGGGAGGCCTGGCTCCAGACCAGATAAGGTACAATGCAAGTATCCAGGAAGTCAATTAGGTTATCGCAAGAGAGGAGGTAAGAATTGATGAGGGCCTGAACTACTTGGGATGCTTGTGGTTTGGGAGAAGAAAAGGGAAAGGATAAGAGAGGTTGTGGAGGTAGAGATGACAAGGCCTGGCAACTGATTAGGGGACGGGGAGCAGGGGGTGAAAGAGAATAAGGAGTTAAGGATGTTACAAAAGTTAGAAAGGTGTCCTCAATGGAAAATATAGAAGTTTGGAAGAGGGGCAGGTTTTGAGAGAAAGATAAAATTCCATTTCATACATGTTGAATTTGGATTCTATGAGTCATTCAGTTCAAAACGTCCAACAGGCAGCTGATGATAGAGTGGATCATAGGACTTTCAGATGAGAAGTCTTCAAATGGCAGCAGAAGTCCAACCACCCTCAGTAGATATTTAAGGATTGCTATAATCTGGATCCAAACTTCCCTACATTAACCTTGCATGGTAGCCAAACAATGTATCCTGTGTTTCCCTACTTTTGTTCATACTCTTTTTCACCACCTTCCCCTATATGTCAAAATCCTCAAGGTCTAGCTTCTCTGTGGAATCTTCCAAGACTGTCCCAGTTGGAAGAGATCTTTTTTAAGAACTCCAAATGTATGTCACTTGTAGCATTAATCACATAGCACTTTATAAATGTTCAATTAAGCATGGTGATGTAGAAAAAAAAGAAGTAAGAAATGAGTGCAAGAAAGAAAACAGAACAGAATGTGGCACAAAATCTGAGAGAGCTCAGCAAAAGGGCAAAGCAAAGGGAAATCTTAGGAAGACAGGTGTGGGAAAAGATGAAAGGGTGTGTGGGTATGACAGGAACAAGAGAGACAGGAATGCAAAATGTTAGCCATTAATGAAAATTCAGATAAAGGAAGAAATGGTTTTGTGGGAAGAGGCAGGGTAAACTAGAAAGCCAAGGAAGAGGTTCCTACAGATATGAAACAATATACAAGATTTTTTCAATGTACTCATCAATTTTGCTGAATTTTTTTTCTTTTAAAAGAACTGTTATAAGATACGACTGAGAGGAAGGAGGTAAAAGGATATGGGAAAATTTAGGCAATGTAAATACAAGATATAAATAAAAATCTATTTTAAAAAAGAATTTTGGTTTTAAAACTGAGCAGAAACTACGGAACAAATTTAATTCAACAAACACTTAAGTACCTATTATATGAAGAATACTATGTTGGTGCCCTAGAAGATACAAAAGTTAGGTAGTACTTGGTCCTCATATTTTATCTAAATGAGATATTTAAAAAGCCCTCCTGCACAGTGCGCGTGGCACGCAATAGGCATTTAACAAATACTTATTCCCTTCCCTCCCCTAAGAGAATTTACAATCTAGGAGAAACAATTACATGAGACAGCAAATTGTTTCAACACAGGACTTTATAGCTGACTCTAGTTAACTATATTAGTAAGACCTTGAAAGCAAGATCATCCTCAATAAGCAAAAAGAAATTTAACTTTATACAGATAACAATGGAAACAATGACAACAAAACAGTCTAAAGCAGATTCAATTCACAAACTTACCACAACTCAGCATTTTATAGGGCTTTTTCTATATCAAAAGTGACATGGGCAGATCGTTCAGAATTACTAAAGAGATGTCATCTCACAGTGCTTTATGTTTTTTTGCAAATGTTGGTACAATTCACATCTAAATTTGATGTAGAACTTAGGTTGAATTAAAACAGTTCAATTTTTCAGCTGCATGCTATATGGAAACCGGTGCTAGGAATCTGGAAGAGCCTGGCTGTGAGTACCATTTCTTGTCTTCAACTGTGATTGAGCAATGTCTGCAAGAGCACTCTGTATTTTTTCTAAAAGCATATCTCCTCTGTAAACAACATCTTCAAGACATGTAGCAGCCTCATGGTTTTCCTCTTCCAGCTTACATAAGCTTGCAGCCTTAGGGGAATAAAGGCAAATACACGCTTTTAGAAGGAAAAAACTTTGGCAATTAATGGTTAAAAGTGATTAACTCAGCAATAAATTTATATACATTTTTAAATCTGGACGGTGTTCCATAAGATGAATTTCAGACTTGCAGGAAAAGGAAAATTAGTCAATATTTTATACTCTAAGCAAACTCTGCTATGTAGCTTCTCAAAAACTAGGACCCTCTGAAAACAAATAAGGGCTGTCTACTAGTGACTCCCCTGCTCATAATTTTTAGTATCATATTCAATTGTTCTACCCTATTCATACCTTTAATTAGGAGAAAATAACCCACATTTACATAATACTTTAAGGTTTTCAAAGCATTTTCCTCACAACAAACCTATGACATAGATACTGGTAATATTATCCTCATTATAAGGTTGAGGATATTAAAGGTGAGAAAGGGCAAGTACTTTGCTCTGGTCAGGGAGTTAGCAGATGTTTTCGTATTTGAGATAGTATGCAAATCCAGATCACCTGTTAAAAAGTTAACAAAAATAAAGGTTATGTTAGAAACCAGGAAAGGGCTGTCAGACACAGCATACTGAGGTTTGTCCTTAAGTGCAGACTCCTGGTCCACTCTCAAATGCTAGTGTTAAATATTAAAACAAAAGATAATAATGGCTTATTTAGAAATTTTCTGTTGTCAGGTAATCACTTCTTAAAATGGGAGGGGAGAGGAAGGAAGTGGGAATCTTACCTGCAAAGCAGCTGTAGATTCTTCACTAGGTAACGAATCTATCAAAACATCTATGTCTTTTGCTGTTCGTGCAATTAATGCTGCAAAGAGCTGGGCATATTCTATAGAAAGAATGTAACTCGATTAAGACATTACAGAATACCTGAAGCTCTCAGAAACCAAACACATTTTAAGTTATATTTCCCATGAAATATACTTAACAGGATTACCTGACACGTCCAGCTATTCTATTAAGTAAACTCAATTTTTATCATACCCAGAACTAGGTCATTTCAAAAATCTCTCAGGTTTGTTTGAAGAAAACACAAAGCACTCATTAAAACAGAGAAAATGCTCCTTCAGTTGAAAAGGGTGGGGGGCCACTGATGTATACTGTGTATACATGTACATTGTAGTAATACTATGTACAAAATATAGAGAAGCACAAATCCATTACCATTACTGGGTACAGTTAAAAGCACTTGCCCACCTGAAAGTGAATCAGCAAGGTTGTAACTGTATAAAAGGACCGCTTATTTCACAAGACTGATGGATTATAACCACTCATTACAAATAAACCTAAATAGCTTCCCACATTTTAGGTGAAAAAAAGAAAATGTATTTTGATCTTCTGAGCAAATGTATGTAACTAAAGAAGTTTAAGTTAAATTAAAACACACGAAGAATTTACCTTCTGTAGGATTTGCTGGTTGATCTTTGTTGATTGCTGTCTGAATGTTGCTGAAAGAAGCAGGAGGACCACATTGCTGCAACACTCCAATGGCGTTACAAAACTGATCTGCAAGCTTGAAACAGGTTATCAAAAGATAACGGACTCAGGGTTGTTGTTTTTGGAAAGTTATTGGAAGCAACATTTTTTTAGTGATAGTCCCTAGATAAAGCACTATAACTACTGATAAACTTTTAAAAAGTGATTTTGAATAAAATAAATCAAATGAATTTAATTGGCAGTATTTTGCCTATGTAAAAATGTTATACAGGTGAAAAATTATACAAAATAGTTTGAAAGAATGATTTAAAAACACATTTTCTTTTCTTCTGCATGAAAGCACTACAATCATAACTAAGCTAAAATAGCAATACAAGTTATGAGCCATAAGGTCAAGAAAGAATGCTACCTCTAATAACACACAGTTCTATAGTTTTACAATTCAAAGTGACCATTACCCCCATTTTAAAGATAAGGAAACTGACAGTTATATGACTTGCCCCAGGTTATCAAACTAGTTAAATATCAGAGCCAGAACTCAAACTCAGGTTTCAGAATTCAAAGACTCTTTCCAATCTTCTAAAATGACTGCTTCTCGAATTTTTTACTAAATAAGAGATAGAAAGCATTATGAAGTGCAAAATGGATTAATTTGGATTACATTAAACTGAACAATTTTTGCACAGCCAAACCCAATGCAACCAAGATTAGGAGGCAAGCAGAAAAATGGGAAAGAATTTTTGCAATGAGTGTCTGTGATAAAGGCCTCATTTCTAAAATATATAGAGAACTGAGTCAAATGTACAAGAATACAAGTCATTCCCCAATTGATAAATGGTCAAAGGATACAAATAGGCAGTTTTCAGAGGAAGAAATTAAAGATGTCTATAGTCATATGAAAAAATGTTTTAAATCACTCTTGATCAGAGAGATGCAAATCAAAACAACTCTAAGGTACTAGATCACACCTATCAGAATGACAAACATGACAGAACAGGAAGATGATAAATGTGGGAGAGATGGAAGCTGTGAGCTGATCTAACCATTCTGGAGAGCAATCTGGAACTATGCCCAAAGGGCTACAAAAGTGCACATGCCCTTTGACCCAGAAATATTGCTTCTAGGACTGTATCCCTAAGAGATCATAAAAATGGGAAAGGGTCTCCCATGTACAAAAGTATTTATAGCAGCTCTCTTTGTGGTGGTCAAAAAACTGGAAATGGAGGGGATACCCATCAATTGGGGAATGGCTGAATAAATTGTGGTATATGAATGTAATGGAATACTATTGTGCTATAAGAAATGATGAACAGGAAGACTTCAGAGAGGCCTGGAAAGACGTATATGATCTGATGCTGAGTGAAAGAAGCAGAACTAGGAGAACTTTGTGCACAGCAACAACCACAGTGTGCAAGGAATTTTTTCTGGTAGACTTAGTACTTCATTGCAATGCAAAGACTTAAATAATTCCCAGTGGTCTCAAGGCAAAATGCCTTCCACATCCAGGGAAAGAACTATGAACTTGATCGCAGAATGAAGCAGATCATTTTCTTCTGTATTATGTTTTGGTTTGTTTTACGATTTCTCCCATTCATTTTAATTCTTTTATGCAACATGACTAAGGTGAAAATGTATTTAATAAAAATGTATGTGTAGAACCTATGTAAAATTGTATGCTGTCTTAGGGAGGGAGTGGGAAGGTAGGAGGAAGGGGAAAAACCTAAGATATATGGAAGTGACTGTAAAACACTGAAAACAAATAAAATTTAAAAAATGAAGTGACTGCTTCTCTCAACACTTTTTATGGCAACCCTAAGTTTAAAATCTTACTATCTTTAGGTAAATACCTATTAAAAGTCTCTTGTATGTTTCATCCAAGCAGCTTCACTTCAGAACCTAGGATAGGCACAAAAGTAAAAAGGTAGAGGGAAGAAATCATCTCAGAACTCACCCAGGTAACTGGTACCCAGGTACAATATGTTGTTCACAGAATATTCCCAATTCTCTGGGCTCATTTAGAACAGCCCCAGGGTGACATAATTGCTCAATTGCCACCTGCCATCTCTAGGCTGATGACTCCTAACTTTCAGCCCTCACCTCTCAACTTAACCTCTATTTCCAACTGCCTACTACTAGATGTTCCAAAGGAGGTCCTTGTTCATCTAAACTCAGCATGTATTCAAATGATCTTCCCACATAAAACTGACTCCCCTTTCTGACTTTCCTGTGTCTTTAATTAGTTCTAAACCTAAGAATCTTATAATAGAATTCAAGAGTTGAAAGGGACCTGGGGACCTCAGGTCATCCAGACCAATATTCACAATATTGGAAAATGGTCATTAGGCTTCCACTGGAAGGCCTCCAGTAATGAGAACCTCACTATCTCCTAAGGCACCTTATCTCAGTTCCACTCTCTTCATGATCCTGGTCATTCTCAAATTTTTCAATGTCCTTCTGAAAAAGTGGAAGTGAATACAAATTTTCAGATGTGGCATAACCAAAATATATTACAACACAACTTGCTTTTGTTAAATCATTTCAGTTGTTCCCAACTCTTCACAATCCCATTTTAGGGTTTTCTTAGCAAAATTCTAATGTGGTTTGCCATTTTCTTCTCTAGCTCATTTGACAAATGAGGAAACTGAAGCAAACAGGTTAAGTGACTTGCTCAGGGTCACACAGCTAGGAAGTGTCTTCATCCACATTTGAACTCATGAAGATGAGTCTTCCCATCTCTGGTCCAGGCACTCTATCCACTGAACCATATAGAAGGCCAAAACAGAACTACCACCTCTTTTTATAAATGCTATGCTTGTATTTATTAACTGTGAGACCTCAGGGAAATCACTTATTCTCTGTGGTGAAATAGTTGGACTAGATGACCTCTAATATCCCCTTCAGCTCTAAATAGATTGTTCTATAAATTAGGTCTTAGATCATGTTAGAGTTTTTGGTTGCCCTGTCACTACTGATCCATATTTGAGTTTTTAACAGCCTCTGAGGTTGGATCTACTGCTATGATCGTATGATTCTTCTCTTTTACTGTCAACAATATTAATTTTTTCCTTCAAAATATCTCATATCTGTCCCTTATTTTCCATTCCCAATACTCAATCATCTGTTCACTTGTGCACTACTGCAATAGATTCCTGATGTCTCTAGTCTCACATTTCTTTAATCTATTCAGTATACCAATAGAATTTAATTTTTTTAAAAACACCACTTTCAACATGCCATCACTCTGCTCCAAATCTTTCAGTTTCCTATCACCCTCAGGATAAAATTCAATGCTCTCAATAATCTCTCCCCTACCCAATATTTCCATCACTGCCCAAAATATATCTTCTGATTCACTTAGACTCCATGAATCCTTTCTAAATCTCTTGAACAAGCAAATCTCTACTTTCCTGAACTCACAGGATTTACTTGAGTAGCATTCATGTTGACTTTTAATTAATATATTGTTTTTGTATTGTTATTTTTTAAAATGTGTACATGTTTTATCCAAATTAAATGTCAAATTTTTTGAGGGGAAAAAACTGTGTCTTGCAGAACCTAGTGGGGTTGTGCATGCAGTATACACTCATTATCTGTCAAATGAATGAACTTCCACTTCCACCTCAATTTCCCTAAGTTCCCCTCTGAAGACAATGGCTAAGATTACTCAATACTCTATTTTTTATACGTAAAGTTATCTTAAAACAGGGTGCACTTTGCAATGCCATGTCCAAGTTAATCCTGGCTGAACAATCACACTTCGATGATCAGGAACTGAAGGTTCTTCATCCTGCTGCCACACTGCTCAGCAAGTCCAATTGACTGGCAGACAGGTGGCTAGTGGACAAGGGCACCGGACTTATACTTGGTCTTAGGAAGCCAGGCCCTGGGCTAAGATCATTTTTACAAATATTATCCATTTCACTCTGTGAGACAGGTAAGTGACACCGACAGAGCAAACGGAGTGTTCCTGATTCCAGGCCCACCAACAATAACTACCTCAATAGTTTTTGTGAAAATCTAGTATGAAATTACACATAAAGCTTCTTCACATAAGTTACTTAACTGTGGATCCCCAATACATTTGGGCCAACAGAAATAAGACATACGAAAGTACACACTGCTAGCCCTAAATAAAACTGCTTCTTATAGCCAAAAAGACCCGTGTTCAAATTCGGTTTCAGATACTTGGAAGTTGTATGTGCCAAAGCAGGTCACTCAACCTGCCTGCCTCAGGTTCCTTAAATAGGGATCATACTAGCACTCATCTCCCAGGGCTGTTGAGGGGATTAAATGAACATCTCTTAACATTATTAGATATGGGCCAGGTCCATAGAAGGTGCTTAATAAATGCTTACTGATCACTGCTTAACCCAGAGCAGGAAGCTTAGCACCTAGAAGGAACTTAAAATTTATTATTAATATCTGGAAGGCGCCTGGCACATGAGGGGCTTCATATTGATTAATATTTAACGGCTATTGCTTAATGTTCACCGTACAGTGTTTAGCACCTTTCTGTCCGGTTGGCGCTACAGACGTCGGTTACTGACACACACCCGTAACGCGTTCTGCACCGCGTCTCGTTCCTCTATTTGGGGGGCAGATGCAGCCCCGCTGGGGAGCCGGGGGTGAAAACAAAACCCTCCGGCCGAGAAGCCCAGCCCGCACCCCTCTTGGGGAAGCACGGCCCGCCCAGGGCCCGCGGCGCTCGCTTCCCTCCTCCGGACCGCGGGGAGGCGCCCAGGACTCTCCTCCGGCTCGTCTCCCTCCCCTGGAAAGGTAAGGAGGGCGGCTCCGGGTCAGACGGGCCGCGCGGGGGGAGGGGGAGGGGGGGAGAACGGAGGGGGGAGGGGGAGGAGAACGGAGGGGGGAGGGGGAGGAGAACGGAGGGGGGAGGGGGAGGAGAACGGAGGAGGGAGGGGGAGGAGA
>CM053770.1:138621074-138732241 GCA_028658325.1 Potorous gilbertii
AATTTGAAGTCAACAGTTGGGGGGGACAGAATCAAAAGAGAGAATAGCAACAATGGGGGGCAGGATAGGATGGAGGGAAACATAGTTAGTCTTACACAACACGACTATTATGGAAGTCATTTGCAAAACTACACAGATATGGCCTATATTGAATTGCCTGCCTTCCCAAAGGGAATGGGTGGGTAGGGAGGGATGGGGAGAAGTTGGAACTCAAAGTTTTAGGAACAACTGTTGAGTATTGTTCTTGCTACTAGGAAATAAGAAATACAGGTAATGGGGAACAGAAAGTTATCTGGCCCTACAGGACAAAAGAGAAGATGGGGACAAGAGAAGGGAGGGATGCTAGAAGAACGGGAAGATTGGTGATAGGAGAAATTAGAATGCTCAGTGTACTGGGGTGGGGGTAGGGGACAAATGGGGAGAAAATTTTGGAACCCAAAATTTTGTGAAAATGAATGTAAAAAATTAAATAAATAAATTTATATTAAAAAAAAAAAAGAAAAGAAAAACCTAAATTTTGAAAGACATTTAGACTTCTCTCAGCCTGGCACAGTGCTGATTGGTCACACTCAAACAGAAACTGGGGCCCGTGTGTATGCAGATCCCTGCATACTGACTCAGAAAACCACATATTAACATAATCTAGGTTCTACTGTATATTTATTTATTTCGTAAATTATTTCCCAATTCCATGATACTCTGGTCCAGAAAACACTAGGAGTATTGCTGCATATCTCAAGCATTATGGAGAGAGCATTGCAATAAAGTCAGGAAGACCAGGATTTAACTCCACATTCACACTCTCACCAGCCGTGTGATCCTTGGAAACTTTCCTAATTTTCCCATAGCCTCAGTTTTCTTACCTGAAAAGTGAGGAATATAACAGAACCTACCATACATGGTTGTTGTGAGGACCACAACAGAAAATATATGTTAACATTCTGAAAACCTTACATTGCAATATGAATGTTAGTTATTATCATTAACCATTATTATTCCGCTCTGGTCAGAGAGAAAAGCTCAGGAGAATTCACTAAGAGAGTTAAGGGAGACTTGGATAGGTACTTCTATAAAACTGATATGCATGGATGTGGGAAAAGGTTTAATTTTTAATTTTAATCTCAAATTTTAGTAATTTAATGCTGAATGAATTAAAATATTTTGTGGAAAATGCTGAAACTATCTAAACACAATACTTCAGATCTAGCCTAACCAGCAGTTTTTAAAAAGAAATATTAATACTCTAAAACACAAACCAATAATACATTATCTAAAAAATCTTAATTATTCGCAGACTCCTTGACACAGAAGAGCTTTGGTAAACAACTAGTTCAACTTTTTGCCCAATAGATGGGTCTCCTCTGTAGCCTGACATATTTATTACATGAATT
The DNA here is from genome assembly GCA_028658325.1 of Potorous gilbertii. Lineage (NCBI taxonomy): Eukaryota > Metazoa > Chordata > Mammalia > Diprotodontia > Potoroidae > Potorous > Potorous gilbertii. The sequence continues at coordinate 138,622,466 of CM053770.1, forward strand.
GAAGGACTAGGAAATGTATGGATTATATATAATTTGATTTTTATTTATTAACTGACAATATTCTGTTATCAATTTGAATTCTCTTAGGAAATGTATTCCACTCAAATTCCTAAAGTGTCCAGTATGCTCTGCTAAGGATTCTATTACTAAATAATCCTAAAATAAATTGGTAACAACATTACCAGAAATCTGTGGTAATCAGATTTTAAAAATATGATTGGTAATGGTAACACAGTTCCCTTACTTGAAAATTCATTCAACAAATATTTATTGAGCATATTCTACATATGTACCAAGTAGTTTGGGGGAAATAAGCATGAATAAGACATTGTTCCTAAGCCTTACAATACGTATAATAAACACTGTCATAAAATTTAAACTAATGAAATTGTCAAAATCATTTCCCAAGTCAAGGATTTCAGAATGTACCCACCAGAGTCCAATACACCTTACTAGATTTAAATACAAATAATCTAACACGCTCCTGGTAAAATATGACCTAGATTCTAAATTCAATTGTAGTTTAACCCTGCCAAATTTAAGCTGCTCACTCAAATTATCAAAGGATAAAACTGCATGATTTATAAAATCAATAAATTGCTTAACAGTGAGTGATGATAAAAACCGTGTATCAAAATGGAGCTATCTTTGTTCTGATGGCCTACTCTGTTTCCTCTCTCACTCTGACATTGACCATAAAGCAAAGAACAAGTAAGTGCATTGCCAAGAAATATAATCAAGGAAATTTAAAAATTTGGATATGGCATAAAAGTCAGCTAGTAACATAAAAAAGCCTTTAGTACAACAGAATTTGGCATTTCCACTCATGTCAGATACATTCCAGTAGTTTGGGTTAGATTCAGTAATTGATTTGTTTGTAAACAGCAAACTCTGCTAACTTGCCAAATGGTTCTCTCCTAAACCCTGTTATTCTTTTGACTATACCAATAAAAAACACAAGGTGGCATCATAGAACCATTTGCTTTAAATACTTTGAATTTTAACTTTGTACAAAAGAATCAACGCAAGAATTATTTGAAGCCGCTGGATTTCTGCCTCTAATACTATAAAATTAATGTAATTGGATGTAGTTGAGAAAACTTGCACTGCATTAATCAGAATGAAAAAAAGACTTTCAATTAAATTACTCAGTAAAAGAAAAGTCATATACTCAAAACCAGCCTTGCAAATTATGTGTCTAAAGCAGATATGCATTAAAAAAAAAGCCCGAAAACCTAGGAATAATGAATGTGTATTTTATTTGCTCACTATTTGTATTACAGACTAAATATTCAGGATAAACTAGTATAAACATTTTTTGTGGGCTGCCAAATATCCCACATAAGGAAGGAGACAGCTAAAATATTATAGTATAGTAGATATTTTACCCAGTCCCTCTTGCTCCATCTTTTCCTGTTTGAACAAGCAGTCTTTAAAAATCTCTACTATTAACATTCCATGTGAGTGAAGCATATTGTATGTGTGGTTAGGTTTTCCTAAAATAGGACAAGGAATGTATGGTTTTCTTCACGTTCACAAATGCTTGAAGGTTATATATACATTAAAAACATCTATCATGGAAATAAAAACATGTATGCTGGGACAGGTAATTTTTGATTAAAAATCAGATTATTTGTCTAAAATGCATTTTAATGTTTTAAATTTAATTTAAATTAAGCAAAATGTATACTAATACAACTTGAATATTCATAGTATTCAAATCAATGTTATTCACGTAATTTTAAAAAATCTTTATAATCAAGATACTACAGGTTTGTAAGAAATATCCCCAAAGGAGATTGGATTAAAAGCCAGATAACCTGGGCCTTGTTTCTACTCTGCCACTAATCAGCTGTATGATCTTATGTAAATCACTTAACCTTTGGGGTCCTTGTTTCCTAACTTTGGCTAAATGATTTTGAAATTCCCTTCCAACTCTAAAACTCTAAAGCAAAGAGATGAAACTTCTCTATTCAATTATTATTTAGAAGGGTTAACTAAAATTACTGTAACCAAAGGGTACCAAATAACAATTTAAAGAGATCTTATTATATGCAGAGATACTCTGAATCAGTTTCTAAACTGTAAGTTTTTTTTTAATATATAGAGAAGTTTTTATTAGTAATAAGTAGAAATGAAAGCATGACCTCCACTAATCTTATCATTTTTCCAAGTGCTTTCCTATAGAACTAAACTATTTTCCTTTTTAAAATGTCAAGACTGTAAGTAACTGCAGTCATAAAATAAAATGAGCTTGGAAGATCTATCATGGTTAGTTAGACACTGTTCTAGTTCCTCTGCTGGTACTAATTTATATTGAACTGGGGGTTCTTAAAGGACCCCAAATCTTGGCACATATTCCCAAGTTAGAAACTTTGAATGCAGGCTGAGTTGTGGACAAAGAGTCTATCATCTTGAAGATCGGCCTGTGTATCTTTGGAGAGGCCCACTAACATCCGGTAATGAATTTGGGGGATTCTTGAAATTCATTAAACTGTCTGATATGGAAGGACTGAAACCTACACTGATAAAGCGAACACCCAAACTGGTGAACTCACAGATTCCTTAAGTAAATCAAAGAAAGCATTTTTTGGGGAACGGTTGGTGGAAAGTTTTCCTGATTGGCTATGTAAATAAATTTTATTAAACAAATCAACTCACTTCTACTTTAGATGAAACAAAGCGCTTTTGTATATGTTAAGATATTAAAACTATAAGGTATTTAGAAAGGCATAATTTTATTTATCAAAGAACAGATTAGGTAATGCCTGAGTTGACCTTTTGGTGACATGCTAAAAATGGTTACGAAACATTAGTAATCTGATTTTTTTCCTTTTCTTTAACAGATTTATGACTAAAAGTGATGAAATAGAATGTCTGTAAGTCAGGTGATGATATTCTAAACTATGCAATCATCGGGAAGTATAAAAATCATGAGATACATTGGCAATCTTACCTCTTCATCTGCCAACCCTTCTTCTTCCATTGCTACCTCTAATTTCTTCTGCCTGTACGAAAAAACCAAAATGTTTATTTTTAGGTAGGTCTTTGACTCCTGGCTGCTAATTATAATAAGCTCCTCCACATTTACTACTTTAGTTATCTAAAGCTAAGATCAGTTCATTGTCCAATGAACACTGTTCAGTGTGTCGTCTTAGACCCCTAGGAAATATAGGGATACGCTGCATTTTAAACTTCATCCTGCATTATGAAATGCCATGAGGATAACAATGAGATGACTGGCCATGACACTGCAATACTCACATGAGATTTTTAGATTGTTTTCATAGAGAATGTGTAGGAGGGAAAACTAAGTTTAGCAAATAGCCTTAAGTCTTGCTTAAAATGTGTTCTCAATGAAATAATTCCAGCAAAGGACAAAGTCTCTTAGATAGATAATATTCAAAAATCTATTTAATTCATTTTTCCAATAAGAGGGGTGGCGGTCGACTATAAATCTAAGCCAGGACTGGATCAGAGTATGAAAATGATAGGTTTTATCAGAAAGATCACTATTATATGGTTTGTGTTGAAAAGGAAGGAAACACACATTTATGACTGAGTTCTTTACAAATATGACCTCATTTGATCCTCACAGCAAATCTGAGAGGCTTTATTATTATTAATCTTCATTACTCTATTTTCTTCATTTTACTGTTGAGGAAACTGAGGCAGACAGAGGGTAAGTAATTTGTTGGGATCACACAGCTAGTAAATGTCTGACAGATTGGATTTGAACTCAAGTATTCCTGATGACAGGCCCAGCTCTTTATAGAATGCACCACCAGCTGCATTTAAGTACATTACTGGGCCCCTAAAGGTCGGACAAGATGGCTATTCACCCAGCTGGCACACCCAGCTCTCATCTGCCTACTGAAAATCTGAATTCTCTCTGAAACAAATGATGATTATAAATATCCAAAGAGAGGCTAAAGAAAATGGCTACTTGCACTCCAGAGATTCATTTAAAAAGAGTTATCCAGAAGCCCATTTGGCATTAGGAAAGGGGGTTACCAGCAAAGCCAAGGGACAGCACAGGTAAACTATCTAATAGCCTTCCAAAGAATTTGAGAGATGCCAGAGATACATGTCAACTCCTGGGCTTTAGATCCAGAATCTCTGAAAGCCAGGAGTTCCTCCTTCCCACTCCCAATCACTGCAGAGCAGCAGTGCTTGGACCATGACAGTCCAAGGACTAAGGTGTTTAGCATTCTGTCCTGAGCCTCCAGAGAGGGACTGATTATCCAGCACTCTGAATCTAAAAGATCTATAGAGATCTAGTTATAGAATGTCACAGCCAAAACCCAGAAGTCCCACAACAAAAAAAGAATACTACAAACAATCAGAAAGAAGCAATTTAAGAACCAAAGATGCACGGTCAGGATCACAGAGCCATTACCAAGAGAAGATTTGGGTATACAATATTCCCAAAGGCAGGCTTACAATCAAAAATAACTTCCTCTGTAAAACTGAATATAAGCCTACAGAGGGGAAAATGGACCTTTGAGGGAATTGGGGACATTCAAGCATTTTTGATAAAAAGTCCAGAATTGAGTAGGGCCTCTGGAATGCAAAGGTCAAAGACAGAAAGGTCAAATATACTAAAATATTCATCATAACCTTTTTTTGGTGATAAAAAAATAGAAACAAAGTTTATGCCCATAAACTGAGAAATGTCTAAACAAATTATGGTATGTGAACTTGATGGACTATTACTCTATCACAAGAAATGAATTCACAGAAGCATGGGAAGACATACTTACCTTGTTAAATTTTATATAATAAACACACTTCTTCCAAAATAAATTCAACAAATTCAGTTTATTACACACAGTCTTTGTTCTATATTGTATATTTAAATATTTGTTTGTTGCTGATTAAGTTCACAATTTAAAAGAAAATTTTAATTAAAAAAACTCAAATGAACCGAAATAAGAACTAACATCCATTGTTTGTTCATCATTTTTTGAAAAGGATCAAAGATATCATGGGGTAATGTCTTGACTAGAATTTGGATTGGAGCTAATGGAGGCCGAGTTGCATGAAGTTGTCAGCCTCTTTCTGTCTTCCAGAGTCATCCAAGTGTAATGGCACGACAAAAGTAAGGATGACTGAAAATAGCCCAGAATTCAGTGCATGACCTTGGAGTCTTTGACATCTGATCAAACTCTAAGTGCTCCAAAGTTGCTGCAGCAGGACCCTATTGGAACAAATAGTTTTCATCTATTTATTCCACCAGGACTAACATACTAATAATATAAAACCATTTTGCACAAATGACAATAATGTAGGAAACACTCTGTACACTAGTTTTGGAGTCAAAGAAGGTGAGTTCAAATGTCTCCTCTGACACTATCTATGAGAACTTGGGAAGTCACAATCTCCCTGGGCCTCAACTTCCTCATTTATAAAATAAGAGGGTTGGATAAAAAAAGTCTCTGTGGTCCTTTTCCGCTACAAAGTCATGATCCTAAATGGAAAAAAAAACCAACCAAATACAATGTGTCATGTAATTGTAATGACCAAGTTTGGTCTAAGAAGGGTTGAGACAATGTATCTTATTCACTCTCTTCATTGCAGAAGTGGTGGACAGTAAGTGTAGTATATTCTACATGCATGCACGTTCAGACTCAATTACTTTTATTAAAGTAGTTTTGCTTTTTATTTTTTTAAAATCTTTGTTACAAAAAATGGCTCAGTTGGGAGGCAGAGAGATAGTCAAAAATTAGCATAATATAAAATCAAAAGACCAAGATTTAATTGGTATAGGGTACTCTCAATGAAGAAACTCCCTCTACCAACCTGCTCTGTAACTTATAGTCTTAGATTCCATCAATTAAAAAATTGTGAGCATGTTATACATACATATATATATATATATATATATATATATTTACTTAAGTACAAATTATATATATGGTATAACTACATAAATAATTATGTTTACTAAAACATAACTTCCATTAAAAAGGTTTACACAGAAATAGAAGATTAAAAAGACAAAAATAAAATAATATTTGGTCCTAGGATCAGTAAGTACTGAGTTTTACTCAAGAGAAGACTGACAAAGTTTGACTTGCCATGTAGGAATATCAATTTGGCAGCTATGGGGAGGCTAGATTAGAGAAGAGAGAGACTTGAGACAAGATCAATTAGAAGAATCTTGTAATGGGGCAGGGTAAAGATAATGAGGGTCTGAAAAAGGGTAGTTGGGAGATATGTGAGTAGAAGGAAGGAGGTGTATGTGAGAAATGTTATGGAGGTAGAATCTTTGAGACTTGAAAACTTGATAGGATTTATGGGGTGAGAGGTAGATATCAAGGCTGACACTGAATTTGTGAATGTGGGTAACTGGGAAAATGGTGGTACTTTCAACATAAATAAGGAAAATTCAGAAGAAAGGCAATTGAGTGGGGGAATGTAATAAGATCTGTGATATAGATTTTAATTTATCCATAATCTTATAAGACTCATTCTGTGACAAGGTGGTAAAATTTTTTCTCACAGGGTCCTACTCACTACAAAAATGAGGGAGGAATAAATGTGGATACACGAGGGGTAAGGGGAATTGCACATGATGTGAGTGCCCCAGAGTTAGGTTATAATTGTCCTGAGGGGTCTACACCTAAAGCAGAAGGGGGAGATATGGGTTTGGGAACTCATTTATCCATGGAAGGTCAATGGCAAGAAGAGGAAGAGGAGAGAAATACTGGATGATAATGGCAGAAAAGGAGAGAGGGCTGTATTGGAGACAAACTCCACAGATTGTGGGGAAGGTGAGATGTGAATTACTGTTAGAGGGTTGCCTGGAGCATTAAGAGATAATGTGATTAGCCCCATGCTATCTAGTCTGTAGTACTTGTCAAGTCTTCCAGACTGGGAGGTCAACTCTCTGTCATCATGCTGCCTCTCAAATAGTGATAATAAGATAAAATTGTAAAGAGAGGTCCAGAATAGTTCACTTTGAAGGGAAAGTAAATACTTATCTCTTTAAAAAGAAATTTTAAAAAGCTAGCTCTAGTAAGAGTCTGGCACAATTTTTATTTAAAAAAATTTTTCATTTATTATTTCTCATCCGTGGAAATATTTCTCCATTAGAGACTATAAGTCAAGACTTAATTCACTAATGATGACATTAATTAAATAATACTTACTAATGAGCTCACTTATTTATCTTCCAAATTAGTTATTTGTTAACTAATGTGAATAATGCCAAAATATTATAAATTTAGTTACATCAATGCCATAACCAGAATTCAATTAACTGCCATTTTACCTCCTTTTCAAGTGCAATAATAATTTTTTCTTACATAAAGTAAAAAACTATCCTTTTAAGGCACTGACTTTTAAAAAAATATAAAATAAAGTATTGATTTTTCAAATAAAATAGTTTTGTACTGAATGAGGGAAAAAGTATTTTGGTCTAAAGGAGAATCAACCAAAGGGTATAAGGGTATAAGATATTTCCTTTTTTATAAATGGTTTAATGCTTGAAAGGAATAAGAAAGGAACTTAATTAAGTTTAACAAAAACTGTTAAAATATACATGAAAGAAACACAGTTATCAGATATTATTTAAATTATTTTAGGACAGAAAATGAACTGTGAGATAAGTATGAGATGTAACACAACCTTAAGGATAGTAACAAGATGCTTCATTTGTATGCAAACAGGGTGATTTAAAGAGGCAGAGAAAAAAACTATCTTCAATGATGGAAAACAAATAATATATAGTTATTGCTGAACTTCATTTTGTACCTATTTGTAATGTGGCAAGGTGGGTTTTTTTGTCTTCTCAATGGGTAGAGAAGGAGAATAGGGAATTGAAAATTAAACTGAATTTAAAAATAATAACTGATGAAGAACAGATGAAAAAACATGGACTGATACGGAAGACCATCTTGAGAACTTAGAACTTCAGAGAACTATGACCCCTCAATTCATTTGACTAAAACTGTTTTACAACCAAAAAAGATAAAGCAAAAAAATTATAAATTATATAACTCTTTTGAGAAAGAGAGATGACTAAATAGGAGCTGTTGAGTCAACAGGAAAAAATTGAGTGAGTTTTCACCTCATTGCTGAAAGGTGGTACTCCAGGTCTGGAATTCTGTTAAACCACTGGACATTTATGAAGCTGAAGCCAAGTAGGTACTTTGGCTAAAAGATGATAAAACTTCTCAAGTGAAGCAACTCTGCAGACGTTAAACACAGCTTGGTCAACCCAGATGTAAACACAATCAGATGATAAGAAAGCCTGGATGCTAGTTCCTTGTTGGCTAAGCAAAGATTTTAAGCACATTGGAAAAGAACTCCAATTCCAACAGCTACTTCCTTAAAATAAAAAAAAAATTTAAAAGACATGAATCCTTTTAGAAGGGCCTGTTACTCTTTGGGAATCCCCTTTTAAAAGGAAAAACCAAAAGAGAAAAGACAGGTTATGCAGCTGCTCTGTTGTATAGAAGGAGATGCTGACATTTAACTGTATTATACTGAATCTTAGAGAGTGAAGAACTAGCCAGGGTTGCTTTTCTTGCTCAGAAATCCAACCTGAGATGTTTTTGCTATGAGGCTTATTTGTTACAAATTGATAAGACTGCATATGACAACATAAGATAACTTCTGTTGCATGAGTGGCTGGTTGGGCTAGTCTGTGTTGCCTTGAGAGTCAGTCTGATGAGTTTTAGAGTTATTTGACTCAAAAATCAGAACTGCTATCCAATTTAATGCTGTTAACACATTTTCAGTGCCACTTTATGGGAGAATCCAAGTTGAAAGAAAGAACTTGTCAATCTTATATACTGATTTAAGAATAAAAGAAGATTTGCTCAGGTGAAGACTGGTAAGGACCAGCAGACAAGCAGTCAGTATAGAAGCAGCTTTATATAGTAAAGATGTTCCTGGGTGAACCAATAGGATCTCAGCCTATAGGTCAGATTTGTGAGTTATCCTGAGTACCTTTTTCCTCTCTCATGTTCTTCCTTTCCAGTTTCTTGTAACTGTGTATGTCTATGTTCCCCCATAGATCATGAGGACACTGGTGATAGTGTGACCCAGGTTGATGTGAAGATTATAATGTATTTATTATTCCTGCATTTGCTATGACATTATTTCTTTTTGCGTTATTGCTAAGTAAACACTTCTGTTTAAGATCTAAAAATGTCATCACTGTGATTAGCTGGTTTGTGCAAATGGAAATGAGTTGGTAGGGGCTCAAGAACTAGAATGGTGGGTAGGAAATGCCTATAAAAGAACATTCCTTAGGTGGTTCAGTCATTTTAGACCCTTTGTGACCCCATGGATCATAAAATAGGCCCTCCTATCCTCCACTATCTCCCCAAATCGGCCCAAGCTCATGTTCATTGCTTCCATGACACTATCTCATTCTGTGCTGTCCTCTTTTCCTTCAGTCTTCAACCTTTCCCAACATCAGGGTCTTTTCAGTGAATCCCGTCTTCTCATTATGTGGCCAAAGTATTTAAGCTTCAGCTTCAGTATTTGTCCTTCCAATGAACAGTAAGAGTTAATTTCTTTAAGAATTGACTGATTTGATCTCCTTGCTGTCCAAGGGACTCTCAAAAGTCTCCTCCGGCACCACAATTCAGCAGACAGTTCTGTGCATTAGGTACCCTGAAAGAATTCAGTCCTCTTCTGAGAAACTAGGTCTGCTGGTCTGAGAGTAGGTAGGAATGAGTAAGGCAACTCAAAAGCAAGTAGGTATCCACGTATCCATACGAAAGGTGTGAGGCATTACTACACCATGGGAAAGTACCATTTGTTCCTATTACATTTATAATAGCAAACCCGAATAAAGGAAAGATCCTAAAGTGCCTTCTAAATCATCAAGGTAAAGTTATGTTAAAAACAGTTTGGTACTGAAAGTATTTTGTAGTATTTTAACTGCTCGATAATTATACAACTATGGAGGCAGTATGACATAGTAAACAGCTGACGTCAGAATGAAGATCTAACCAGTTCTAGACTCAACTCTGACATCCTGGCAAGTATCAAAAATATTTGCAGTATTTTAATTGTTTAGTAATTATAAAGCCATGGAGGCATTATGATGTAGTAGAAAGCTGACCTCAGAATGAAGATCTGGTTCTAGGCTTAACTCTGGCATCCTGGCTGTGGGACTCTAAGTTAGTCATCACCTTTCAGAGCCCCAGGGAACTCCTCTAAGACTGTAAGTAATGGAGAAGAATGGACCTGCATTGGTAGAGGAAGTTCCTCATAGGCAGTTCCCTACACTAAAGAAACTATAGGTCCAGAAAAAGGGAGAGGGAGTAGGGCTTTGGGGAAGGAGGGCATCAATGGATGTCAGTATGTCACATTATTATTGACTACAACATCTAATTAATTATTCCAGCCTAATCACCATAATGCCATATAACACAGAATTCACATTAATACTATTGCTACAGGTAGCAGAAGTGAATTATTTATGAAAAATGCCTAAAGGGCATCAATCAATTAAGTCAAGCCACCCCAGGCACTGTTGTTGATGTTGTTGTTATTATTGGTGGTGGCATGTGTTTGCGTGTGTCTATGGTACATGCAAACATGTTTGTGTGTGTGTGTATGTGTTGGTAGGAAGAAGAGAAAATTTTGTAACTTGTTTCCAAGAAAATAATTCAGAGTAATTTTACAGTACAACTCTATCTAAGGAAGCCATATACTAATAAGCATTAAAATGTACTAAAATAGGACTGGCCTCTGCATTAAAATGACAACCAGCTTGGAATAAAAATTACGCAGACACAAATCTCTGAGTAGACTCAGAATAACCAGCATAAGAGCTTCCTTTTGAATCAAATTTCCAGTCACCTATATTTGTTTCCTATGAAATTAAATCTATGACTAGAAAATATTTAAAGTTTGCCAATAAGTACCGACGTCCTTAGAAGTAACACGAAGTGGATTAATGAAACTATAATAAGCAAATCTGCATAATTAGCCCTCTATGTCCAAGTCTTCCTTCAAGTCTCTTTCCAAAGCTTGCCAAATCCTCTTCTTTCATTAAAAATTTTCCTAAAATCCCACATACATCACGAAAACATCTTTATTCAGAAGCAATGTGGGAAGTTTCTTCTGAGTCTACCTTAGATAAACTTTCAATCCCCATCGTTTCCCCACCACCTATTATCCTATAAAAGTATGTATCTTCTTGTTATATTCTATTGAGCTTTTGCACTTGCCCACTTTTCTAAGGCCTTTCTAAGTCTGTTATCATCCATACTCTCTTAAGTTATAGGCTCTAAAGGCCAGAGACAATTTTATATTCATTTTAAATAATACCTCACATGGCATGACACACAGAGAAATCATTAAGAATGCCTTTCACAATCACAATGACCACTTTTTCTCAACCCCCTGCTTTGTGGACAGAAGAGAAGAAATTAATAAACACAGTGAGCATGTCAGGAGTGGAAGACTGATACCTGAAAACCTCTCCTCTAAAAATGAGTGCACAATTTCTTTCAGATGGTAGAAAATATCACAAAATGTGGACAACAGGCTTAAAGACTGATCTCTGGGCAATTCACCAACATGTAGAAAACATTTTACCTTGCCATCACTTAAAGGCAAGTCTAAATGTTGGATGTTCCTTTCTCAAACCTTGCAGATGACATTTTTCTCTAAGTCACTTAACACAAATTTATTGTTCAAAGGAATCAGAGAGATCAATCCAACCCATTTACAGACAAATGAATATATACTATGACACACTACAGTAATAGGTAATCCATGTAAATGTGAGCTTCTATTTTTTTCCCTAGGATCAGAGCAAAGTGGGCTAAAAGGTATAGATAGCATAATCACTTATCTTTTTACTCAAATTGATATTTAGAAAACTGTAGATGACACCAGTGTTATTATAATGGATAGGAATAGGGTTTAGAGGTGGAAAGACTTGTGTTCACATCCTGCCTCAATTGCTCTCTAGCTGCATAACTCTGGGAGAGGAACAACCTGTCCATGCCTCAATTTACCCTGAATTAAAATCTGGCCAAGATACTAACTAGGTGTATTACCCTGGTTGAGTCACTAAACCTTGTTTTCCTCAGCTTCCTCATCTGTAAAATGAGCAGGAGAAGGAAATGACAAACTACATCAGTATCTCTGCCAAGAAAAACCCAAAAGGTGTCACAAAGGATCAGACACTATTGGAATAACTGAACAACAACATGTAATACTATATGATATGTACTATAAAGCAAAATTCAATTCAACCAAAACTTAAGAAGTAACTGTTAATATGCAAGGTGTTTGGAATACAAAACTTAAGAATCCATAGTCCCTGCCCTCAAGGATTTAAGGGAATACAGCATAAAAACAGATAAATATAAGGTAAAGATGTGTTATGTGCAAAGGAAAAGCCAAAGTACTCCATGAAAATTCAGGAAACTCGTAATCATTTTTAGCGGTGGGGTGGTGAGAGGAATAACACACTACTTCAAAGGAGAGCTAGGCCTTGAAGGAAGAGAAAGAGTTCCACAGTAACAAATTTCCCAGGCGCAGGGAAGGTCTGGGTGAATGCAAAGATGGAAAAGTGCTGGGTTTTGATATAAAGTAGAAGGTGTAAAGGAAAGGAGTAAGAAATCAGGCTGGAAAGAGAAGAAGAAGCTGTCTTATGATGGATCTGAAATGCCAGGCTAAGGGATCTGTATTTTATGAGGAATCACTAAAGGTCTGTGAGCAGGAGAGCAACAGGCTCACGTCTATGCATCATTCATATTACTTTGGCAGCTGTGTGAAGGATACACTGGAAGGGGAGATGCTGGAAAGTGACAGAAGTGTTACAAAGCTGTAACAATAACCCAAGATAAAAGTAATAAGGACCTGAAACGTGTGAGGGGAGAGTAAGGAGTAAGGGGCAGATGAAAGAGATACTGTGAAGTAACATCGAAGGACCCGGCAACTTATTGGTGGGGGCAGTGAAGGAGAAGAAAGGGCCAAAGGTGGCGCCAAATCTGAGTGGATAGTGGTGCCATCAACAACGTCCACAACAACAACCAAAGAGAGAAACAGAAAAGGGGCAAGTTTCAGTAGAAATAAGAAGAGTTCAATTTTCAATTGAAATACCAGAAAAATATCTAGGTAAAACTGAAATATTTGACCAAATTATAAGAATGTTTTTAGACCTCAGAAAATTTATTTATTCATTCAAATGGACAATAATTAAGGATCTGCACTATTTACCAATGTTAGCTGAAAGATATGGCTAAGGCAGTAAGATGATTTAATATTTCCCTTTGGGAAACGTGTGTTCTAATGTAGTCACCCAAAAAAATAGCACTGTATCTCCAATATTTACTGAATGCCACTATGTTTGTATAATGTCCTATGCTAGATGGTGTAGGGGATACAAGGATCAATAGGACATCAGTCTCTACCCTCAAGAAGCTAACGATTTGGTAAGTAGAGGCAAGGAGCATAAAATGCTATGCTATCACTTTTGACAGAAAAGATCAGAGAAGGCTTCATGGAGAAGATCTTGTTTGAACTGAACCTTATTTAGAAGGATTTTAATAGACAGATGTAGGGACACTGATTTTCTCCTGGGATACCTTCTCTGCAATGCCCACCGTGAAGGCAGACAATTTCGCAATTCTGTAATTTATTTCATATTTTAAGTCAGTCCTGCAAAGTACTAATGACTATTATCATGAAGATGTAAATTTTCTCAATTTGTCAATTTTGTCCCTAATTCTGTAGTCTATGTAGGGAAGGTTGGCCTAAGCAACCCTGTAAACCCATACACATGTTTCAAAATATTAGCTACTACCAATTAAAAAAAAAAACAACTTGGGAATTTGTCCACTAAAAACAAAATAAAAAACATCAGAGCCATAACACATTTTTCCCCACTATAAAATTTTGTGTGCTTAGTTTATGTGTGATATGGGTACTTGTTTGATCTGAACTGAATATGTCTTGAGAGAGTATTTCTAGAAACCAAACCAATGAGTAAATGAATTTCCAGTAAGTGTAGGCTATTCAGAAGTAGAATGGTTTGTTCCATGCTATAAAACTTCTTAATGGAAAACACGCTAGTATTCTGACCAATCAATGTAACAGTTCAAACAACGTAAGAAGTTGACTAGTTTTTCCCATACCTGGTTTCTCTTTCTTCATGCTGTAAAATTAGGTTGCTGTAGAAATTCTCCAATGTGAGTTTAGCTACAGTAACTCTTTCCCGGGTGTGGTTGCTCATGGGAAAAGTTGTAGTCCCTGCGGTCATTGCCATAGTAACAGATACTGAAACAGAATATATTGTAACAAATTACTCAACAGAAGAAACTTTCTTGACAAACTCCAAATAGTTTAATTTCATTGGAAAAGGGTTCTATCCAGAACATTAAGCAAATCTAAGCATTTCAAACCATAAAATTACATGAAACTAACTGGTGGAGAAGATGCCATACCCACTAACCTAAAATAAAGGTGAATGATCCATGACCAAACAAAGAATTGCAACAACGTGATAAGGAGAACACATGAATTATTATATGTATTCTATATACATACACATGGATGTTTCCTTGCAAATGGCCAAATAATAATTCAGCCTCCTGAATTCTAAAAAGCAAAGCAGAAAATTACTACTTTAAAGTAAAACTCACCTGTTATAATAAAACAAACGTCCAAAATAATTAGTCTCATACCCAAAACAGAAAAACAAAACAAAGACTAGTAATATGCAGTAGAAGAAAATAAATTCACCGAACCACCTTGGACGTATTTATTTAATGGTTCACATAAATTATCTCAATAGCTTTTCACACCCAGGGGAGGGGAAAGTTGAACAGAAAAAGCACTGTACCCATTTTATAGATGAGATGATAGATTTAGAAAAGTTTAGGTGACATGTCCAGAGTATGGGTGGAGCAGACCTACTATCTCAATAAGTACCAATCATGTGTTCAAGAACTATATAATAAAAGCTAAGGATACAAAGACATAAATGAAACAGTCCTGGCCCTCACGGAGCAAGACACACACACACACACACACACACACACACACACAAGTTTTAATAGTTATTAAAAACTCTCCATGTTTGAGAGACAAGTACCAAGACAGCAAAAATAAAGTCTTCTTAAATGAGAGCTGTGCTGATGAAACGTGGTATATTGGAAACATCATCGGACTAGGAACCTCATACAGGGTATCCTAAAAGTCTCTGAATAGATTTAAGTTTTGTTTGTTTGGTTATTTTTTTAAGCTATTAATTGGTCTATACTGATAGGTCTATACTATAGGATGATTTCAATAAGCATTTTTTTAAAACAACAATAATTTAATTACTTAAAGAGGTTTGGGAGCTCTTATGCCTTTAGGAATATGGAGCAGAAAGTGGCATGGTGGAAAACACACTCCTATCCCACCTAAGTCTTTCTAACTCTGGTATCCAGAATGGTAAGGTAAAGACAACATGTGATTTGGAGTCTGAGGACCTGAGTTCAAATCCTAGCTGAACTATTTATTTCCTATAACTTGGAGTAAATCATTTAACCTCCCTGGACCTCAGCTTCTTTACCTGTACTTGATGACTTTTTTTTATTTGTTTTTAAATTTTATTTTTAGTTTTCAACATGCATTTCTGTAAGTTTTAAATCTTCTCTGCCTCTCTCCTCTCTCCAAGATGGCATGTAATTCAATATAGGTTCTACATGTACATTCTTATTAAACATTTTCTTACATTAGTCATGTTGTATAGAAGAATTAGAACAAATGGGAGGAACCATGAGAAAATCAAAACAAAAAGAAATAGCAAATAATATGCTTTGATCTGCATTCAGACTCCATAGTTCTTTCTCTGGATGTGAATAGCATTTTCTATCATGAATCTTTTGGAATTGTCTTAGATCCTTACATTGCTGAGAAGAGCTAAGTTCAGGAGAACTTTGTGAATACACATCATACAATGTGGCTGTTACTGTTTACAAAGTTATCCTGGTTTTGCTTACTTCACTCAGCATCAGTTCATATAAGTCTTTCCAGGTTTTCTGAAGTCCACTTGGCTCATCATTTCTTATAGTACAATTATATTCCATTACATTCACACACCACAAGTTGTTCAGCCATTCCCTAACTGATGGGCATCCCTTCAATTTCTAGTTCTTGGCCACCACAAAAAGAGCTGCTATAAATATTTTTGTACAGGTGTGTCTTTTCCCTTTTTTATGATCTACTTGGGATACAGAGCTAGTACTGGTATTGCTGGGTCAAAGGGTATGTACATTTTTATAGCCCTTTGGTTCCAAATTGCTCTCCAGAATGGTTGGAGCAGTTCACCATTCCACCAACAATGAATTAGTGCTCCAATTTTTCCACATGTTCTTCAGCATTTATAGTTTTCCTGTTTGTCATGTTAGCCAATCTGATAGGTGTGATGTGATACCTAAGAGTTGTTTTGATTTGCATTTCTCTAATCAATAGTGATTTAGAGTATTTTTTCATATGACTATAGATGGTTTTAATTTATTGCTCTGAAAAGTACCTTATCAACAAGCACTTGTAAAGCACTTACCAAGTCCCAGGTACTGTTATTAGATGATCAGGATATTTAACAATCTTTCCCTTTGAGTTGCCTAAGGAACAACTATTTCTCATATTGAGGAAGGCATAGGAGAGGTAGAATACTTTGTATTGCTAGCATTTGGGTTCAATTGCTTCTCAAAATTTTACTTTTCTGATAGTTTAGTATTGAAAAAGGCATGGCTTTTTATAAGGAATTTGAAAGAAGAGGAGATAGCTGGGACAACCAAGTGAGCAAGCAAAAACTCTTCCTACCTGAAGTTAACATAGAATGGTGCATTCATTACATTCTCATGAAGCTAGTAGAGTCAAGATAGCAGGAAAAAGTTACGGACTTTGATTAGACAACCTGGATTCAAGTCTCATCTCTATCACTTATTAGATATGTGACCTTATAGAAGTCATTTATCTTGTCTTAAATCTCCTTGCATGTCAATGAAGGTAATATAATAGTCATACTACCCTCCTCACAGATCTGTTATTGTAAGAATCATCACAGACTCAATCCCACCACACTGTATTCCATTCATCTTTTTGCCATACAATTGCTCACATACACATTACTTCTTCCTATCATGCTATTTTGATTTCTCAGACCAAAATGCCCTTCACTCTGAATACTCTCTCTGTTTTTTTCCCCTACTACAATATAAACTCCTGCAGAACAAGGACTGTCTTACTTTTTGTATTTGTATCTCTAGTGATTAACACAAGTACCTATCAAACAGTAAGCACTTAGTAAATGTCATTAGTATATATTTGAGTTATTATCAATAACAGGTTGTTTTTTTGGGGGGGGAGGTATGTCCAACATTAAAGATCTAGTCTGGATAAAACATAGGTCATCAAAAAATAGTTCAGGTTATCTTTAGTCCAGAGGAATTTTTAAAAATATCATAAATTTTAAAAAAGTGATTATTCTTGGCAAAAAACACTTATGTTTACCTCAAGTAGATTTGAACCCCTTATGCTTCTAGAGTCCTTTAGAACAACCACTAAGATTTCTTCTCATCTAGAATTCCCCAGGAGAGGAAGGAATAAAAATGATTAAAATTGAAATTCAAAGAGGTAGACATAGTAACAGAAATTCAGTAGGTAGACATAGAAAGAGAATATACTTTCAGGGGAAACTGTACCAGAGGGCAAAGTATACCTGACTCTGTCACACAAGAATCCAAAGTTTAAGTAATCCAGAAATGTAGTTGCCAAATTCTAGAACATCAAAATGAAAGAATCTTGCAAACAACAGAGGTTGTCACAAATCAAAGGAAATCAGTTAGAACCTTGCAAAACTATATGCTAATCATGAGAAATGAAAGAAAACAGAATTAAATAAGACATTTGGCAATAGAAATTCATCAAGCAAAAGCAAACTTTAAAACAGGTAAACAGGTCTATACAGGCAAAAAATACATCTGGCAGATATATTAATATTTCCAAATAGCAATGAGAAGACAAAACTATTTTGTTTTCTAGAAGTTCTACCTTATCTGAAGGTGATAGCAAGAACAAAGAGAAAATAATGATAGATAAGTAATGTGCTCCATGAAAAGTACAACAGGTAAAATAATCCTTGATGAGGCAAGAAATAAGAGGAAGAAGTGAGTTGATACTTTTAATAATGGGATAGGATCCATGAAGATCATTAAAACAAAAGTAGGAATATGGGAAGGGAGGAGATCCAGAACCACATTCATATCTCTTCTGGGGAATAAGAAGAAATGGAAATAAGACAATTGTCCTTTAGAAATCTTACCTTATCTTAAAGAACATTAAGAAAACAAATAGAGAACATTTATGTTTTAATTTTTATTTATTAATTATTTATTAAATTCCATAAAGATGGACACTATGTGTCAATAAGTGCTTACTTTTTATGTCCCAATCACTGTGGTAAGCACTGGGAAACTGACCTAAATGTATGCTAAAGGATGATAATCTAATCTAAATAAAAAGCAGATCAAAGGACAAATCACAGAATCAATCAACAAATCCCTTTGAAGTAAATGAAAACAGGAAGACAAAGTACTAACATAATGAGATTAAAGCAATTTTTAAAATAAAATGTATCTCTTTTAACAAAGGGAAAGAGATTACAATTAAAAATTGGAAAATCAACATATTAATCATCTTAAAAGTATAAAAGAGAAAATTTTGAATACCACAGGGGAAATTGAATTGAAAACAAAAAGACTATTGAGCTGATGTACTAAACAAAGAGCTATTCTCTAAAAAGCCTAACTAACTTGACAAACTATTAGCTAATCTGACTTTAAAATTAAATGGACAAAATGAAGAAAAAAATGAGAACAAATTCACAATGAATGGGGCAGAAATAAAATTATCAGAAAAGTTCTTTAATCAATTGTTTGCCAATGAAGCTGATAGCTCAATGGTAACAGATGAATATTTATAAAAATTGATCCTAAGCAATTCAATCTCAGAGATTGGAAAAAACCATAAATTCCCAAAGGAAGGCCAAAGGAGCAACTGAACAAGATAAGATTTATAACTGGATTGCATCAAATATTTTAAGATCAATTAATTCTTTTCAAAAAACAGAGAGAGAGAAGGCATTCTGCCAAAATCCTTTTATAAAGCATATATTCTCCAGATAGCCCAATTAAGGAAAAATAAAATGGAGGAAGAACTAGACACCTATCACTCACAAATATTGATACAATATTTAAAACAAAATATTAGGAAAGCAACTACATTAATATCTATATTAAAATACTATGGAAAAATTATATTAAGGGTTTAACATCAGAAAAACAATTAGAAGAATCAATCATATTATTAATAAAACATACATTATTATGTCAACTAATTTAGGGAAAAACATAAAATATGACACTCATTTGTATTAAAAATGCTTTTTTCAAAAAAGCATTACAATGGAAATTACTTAAGATCGCCAAAAGCATTTATCGAAAACCAATAGCTAGTGTTTTTTGTAACTGAGAAACACTGGATGCTTTCCCAATAAGATCAGGGCGAAGCAAAGATTTCTCCACCACCACTATTATTTGTAGAGAAATAGAAATGCTAGCTAGAGTGACAAGGAAAGAAAAAAGAAATTCACAGCTGGAAGCATAGAAAAACAAAATAACTAAGAGGTCATGTTATAGCAGAAGGAGCATAGGCAGAGTCATAAGATTTGGATTCCAATTTCATCTCTGAAGCTTCAGTGACCTTAGGCAAATTAACTTCCTTGGGCCTCAGTTTTCTCCTTTGTAAAATATGAGGGACTTGGAATAGATAACCTCCCTTTCTTTTCTAAATCTATGGTCTTAGAATATGAAGAAAAAAATGTGATAAGAAGAAAAGATATAGATTAGAGGGGAGAAAACTTTTGTATCAAAGCATTCAGAAGACAACTGACTTTCTAAAAAAAATGCAAACTAGCCATCTGAGAAACTTTTCAAAATCACTAAGATAAATGCAAATTAAAACAACTTTGAACTATCACCTTGTCATAACCATCAAGTTGCCAAGGAAGACAGAAGGAGCCAATGCTGTGGGAAGGCAAAGACACTAACTTGTTGCTGGTGGAGCTGCGAATTGTTTTATCATCTAAAATATCACTTAGATATTAGGTGAAAAAAGTTTCAGAATTATTCACACCCCTTGGTGGGGTAATCCTGTTAATAGGTTTATCCCCAATCTCCCAAGGAGGTCAAGGACAGAAAAAAAAATCCCAATGTAACAAAATATTGATAACTACTTATAAAAGCAAAAAGATGGAAACAAATTATGTCTAACAACAGAGGAATGGTTGGATAAAATGTTACAAGAATATAACGGAAAATCCTTATACTATAAGTAACAAAGAATATGAGAAATTCAAAGAAATATGGGAAGACTTGTATGACTTGATACAGAACAAATAAAGTGGAATCAAAGGAACAACATACATAATTTAAATAAGGACAATTCTAAAAGATCATTAATTTTAGGTCAAATTCAAGGGGTAACTTTGACTTTATTAAAATTAAAGCATATATCTTTCTGTGAACAAATAGCAAGCAATAAAAAAATGGAAATTATATTCTTTCACTTTCAACCACTATATTGTGGAAAAGAGAAGGATTTATGTAATGCCCCTACTATGTACTAGGCATTCTAAATACTTTACAAATATTTCCTCCTTTGATCTTTACAAACAACCCTGCAAAGTGGATGTCACCGTTTTCCCCATTTACTGAGGCAAACAGAGGTTAAGCAAGTTGCCTAGAGTCACACAGCTATTAACTGCACTTTGCCTGTCACATAGTAGGCACTTAATGTTTATTTATTGAGGACACATTGGAACTCAGGTCTAACACTATGCCCACAGCTTTATCTACTACACCACCTATTTTATATCATCTTACCGGTTTTTTTCTTATGAGAAAGTACCATGGAGGGAAGTGAATGGGAAGTGCCTATATTAAAACAAAATTCACAAATAACAATCACAAATCAATTTAAAAAAGAACACAGCAAACTCAAGTTTCCAAACCAAAAGTATTTGCAAATGATTACATCTACAGATGTAGAAAGTGTGTAGTCACAAGGTTCCATATTTATATTCCCTATGTATTAGATATATTAGAGAAAGAAATGGCAAACCACTCCAGTATCTTGAACCAAAAAACAAAAACAAACTAAAAACCCCATAACCCAAATAGAGTCATGGAGAGTCAGACAGGACTGAAACAACTAAATGATTACTATTATACAAGTATGTGAACATGCTTTATACAAACATATCAATCTCAGTGGCTGATTTTCTTGAGAAACTAGACTTACTAGTTTTAATTCTGGATATATATTGAATATATGAAGTAAAAGTTACATTAAATGATTAAAACTACAGATCTACTTTCAAGAGCAAAATTCATCTGGAGATCAAAAATTCAAGAAAAGTCCCAACTCTTCAAAACAGTTTTGGTCAAATGGTGTTTTGGGAATTTAAGTAAAAAACAAACAAAAAACCATATGCGCACAGATGTACACCAACACACTCGGTTGTTTACCATCAAGTGATAGTGTAACTGAGCCTATAAGGACCTTAATAATGAATTCCAAAGAATGAAACAATAGGACCTAACAAACCACAGATCCAGCCAGCTGAGTGACACTTATTATATTGCAAATTCATTCCCCTAATGGATTTAACATTGTACTTCCCTTAATAAAGGCTTTTCTGTAGCCAGAAAAGAACAGGATACAATTTGGAAGTCTAGTGTTCCTGAACTGATAAAAACAGCTCTGGGTGCTCTTGAATTTCCTGCTCAAGTGTTTTCTCCAGACTTTCTTATTCACCAGAGGAGACATTACCAGGGGTTAAGTCCAGAATTCTTTGATTTTATTATGCCTGAAGAAAGGCGATAACAAATCTGGCACTAAAGCAAAGACCTATAAATAGAAGTGGTAACTCCAAAGATTTACTAGTGAGTCTCCAAAGCAGAAAAACAGAACATCTGAGTGGTGAAATGTCTCGTTTGGCTCAGGGGCAGTCAAGTGGTACAGTGGATAGAGGACCAGGGTCTGGAGTTAGGAAGACCAGAGTTTAAATCCGGCCTGAGACACTTATTAGCTGTGTGACCCTGGGCAAGTCACTTCATCTCTGTCTCAATTTCTTCAATTGTAAAATGGAGATAAGAATAAGCACTTACTTCCCAGTGTTTCTATGACAGATTTAATAGGTACCAATGTGCTTAATTAGGAACTAAATTTAAAATACAAATTATTTTTTCCTTATCTTTAAAATGAGTGTGCAAATTATTAAAGCTCTTTTTGGAGTCTTAGAAATTGGAATAGGGCAGGGAGGGAAGTTAAACTGCCAGTATGTCAACATTTGAACTCAGGTCCTTATGACACACCCATTCTTCATCTACTGTACAATATTACCACTTAATGCTTAATACTGGGTCTTAACTTTTCTGTTCCTCTTTTTTGTCATCTGTAGCTGTCCATTTTATAGATGAAGAAAATTAGGGACCAAAAAAAAAGTTAAGCAGCTTACCGACCCTCCCAGAGGGTCCAGCTTCAAACCCAGGTGTCGACTACAGGCCCAGCCTTTTTTCCATGACTGGAAACACTGGCTCTAATTTAACTGCCCTGTGAGGTCGGCAAGATCAGGGTTATTATCCTTATTTTATACACAAGGAAAATGCTGTTAAGAGAGGTTAGGTGACTGAGGAACAAGAGGGTATGGTGTTAG
The DNA here is from genome assembly GCA_028658325.1 of Potorous gilbertii. Lineage (NCBI taxonomy): Eukaryota > Metazoa > Chordata > Mammalia > Diprotodontia > Potoroidae > Potorous > Potorous gilbertii. The sequence continues at coordinate 138,645,222 of CM053770.1, forward strand.
TATTTGAAATAACTTATTTGCTTAGATTTAATACTGAGGTTTTGCATACAGTTGAAAATAGTTCAGGGGAACTTTACACATTAGGGATGAATCCTGCTCTGCCACTGTTTCCATGAACTTTCTTTCTATTTGGGGCATGACTTGATTAGTTTAAAAGAAGGGATATCCTAGTTTTTTGCTGCCTTAAAAAGTATACACTTAAAGGTGGTGGGCAGAGTGAGCCCTGAAATGATCCCTTATCCTTCAAATCCCTCTGGAATGTGTCACATCCTCTTGTCACAAACATTTCCATGGGTTGGGTCCTCCAATGCTTACTTAGTTACAGAAATGCTATGTTGTTGATGGAGAAACAATTTATTATAGTGATCCAAATAGTCGTTTAAAAAAAGGAAAACCTTCTAAATATTCCTAAGTCTTCTGGTGGGAAAAAAAAAAGCAGCCATCAATCAAATATAAACAACTAAGCTGAAAAATAAATGCCCTTTTAAGACTCAGTTCAGGACTCTGACTAAAAATAGTCTTTGCTGATCTCAACATATATTAATGTGAATGTTTAGGTAAGGTGCCACCCCATGCTTCTTGGAAATGACCAGAAAAGAATCCACTCTACAACACACTATTTACATAATGGAAACATTCTATTTCTACATCCCTAATCAGTAACACATTTGATTTATGTGTCTTTGTAAACTACTCGGGTGAAATCATCAAGTCATATTTGGTTAATAAGTCTCCTGGTCAAACTAGTCAGACTTTTTACACCATCTCTGCATTTAGGGGTGGGAATAGGGAGCTGGGACGACACTAACAGCAACCTCTTTATGTTAGTTATGCCAGGAGCAGAGCAGGACCTTGGAGTCAGAGAAACCTGAATTTGAACCTTCCTTAAATACTTGCTAACTGTGTCAGTGAGGAGACAAGTCACACCTTCTCTGCTTCAATATCCTTATCTGTAAAATGGTGACGATTCTAGTCTTTCCTGCACAGGGTTACCGAGAGAATCAAATGAGTTAATACGTGTAGAAAGTGCTTGGTAAATCTTAAAGCACCATATAAATAGGACCTATTCTTATTATACTAGGGATATGGTACTACAATATCACCACCACCACCACCACCACCACTACTACTACTGGTAAAAAAAACAATAACCCAAAACGATGATAGCAGACCTCAGAACTGGAAGGATGGTAAAGGAGTTGTGCAACCCTTCGTTTTGAACCCAAGGCCCAGACAGGTTCAAGGACTCATCTAAGGTCACCAAAAGAAGAAGTAGCAGAGTTTAGAAATCAAACTCAAGTTCTCTGACCCACAAATACAGTGACTCACCCACTATGTTATCTATACTGACCTATACCTCTTCCTCACTTCCCTCAAAAGAAGACAAAATCCACAAGGAATCCTAGAATTTTGACTGGCAGATGGTGGCACTGATCACTAATGTTACACTATCTGACAGGTCCTTCCTAAGGGACCCTGGCACTTTTCACAAAAAGTATTCACTGGGCAATGGTACTGAAGAAGGGCTAATAATTTATAACTCTGCATGAATCCTTCTGTCCACTAGAAAGAGGGCCTGTGTTCAGATCCTGACTTTGATCTTACTGAATGAGCAAGTCACTTCATTTCTCCAGGCTTCAATTTTTTCAACTATAACATAAGGTTGGATGATTGCAGGTGTCTTCCTTCTGTAAATCTGTGGCCCTCCAACCTTCTCCATGGTTCACAAAGAATACTTGACTTTGTTTCTCACAGTCTCTCCTTTCCCCTAGGCAGCCACCTCCTATTTGCTACTTTGGGGGTGTGCATTATAACATATTAGTCTACCAGTAGGATGAGTTTTCCATCTTCCACTTGAGAAACCCCACCTCTTCCCTGACCTTGCCATACTTTGCTAGTGTGACTTTAGCATAATGGAGTTGCCTCCCGGAGAAACAACACTTTTTCAACTATCTATAATTGTTTTAATATATAATCAATAAAAGCAATAAATGCACAATAAAACCTCTACACCCCCAAAAAACCTAGGCGGTTCCCAGATAGTCTATAAGCTGCTTCAAATTGAGAAACTCTAGAAAATGAATAATTTAAATGTTTATTCTGCCATGGTCATTGTCCTGCCAGTTAGCAAAGGAGATTAGAGAACACTGCTGTTTACAACTGATCCAGGCTACCAAGAGGAAGTGTACATCATGGACCCTTTGGTCAGGTAGGTGAAGACTACTTATACATCTCCTCCCTCCTCAGAAAATTAAACTGCCTACATTCATGATCAAAGGAAATGCTAAATTTTAGTTTAGAAGGTAGTAAAAATGAAGACTATACATAGTGTGGCTATACATACAGATACATGTACATTATGTGTGCATGGACCACATGGAAAAATTAATATATCCATGGACCTCATGGGGTCCTCAGGTTAGGAACTCTTGCTTTTTAAAGTTAAGGTTAAGGAACTCTGGTCAGAACACAGACTTGCCGTCTGGTTCTAGGAGATACTCCTGCTGACCAATGCCTCTATCAGTGTTCTATTGCTAGCATGTGATGGATGCCTCTCTGATCACTTCTTGCTATGATTAGCTCATGAGGGAGCAGAGGGAGTGGATTCAGTGCTAGGCCTTGGCAAGGAAGGCTTGCCACCATGCTATTTCAGGGTCATGATCAAAAATCAAAAAACATACTCTCTTCTGCTATCATGTTGCCTCAATTTCCTTTAATTACAGACCTTCTCTCTTGCTGCCCTACTAGGGCAAAGTCCCACTTCTCAGTGCATCAGAAGGAAGAGCAGAGAGTGAAAGTGATACTATCCTCCTGCCCTCAGGAGGTTATAACCTAAGTGAGGCAAGAGCACCTGCACCTGCAGGGCAGCTGCACAAGCAAAATCCTCCCTCCCTAGAGTAGCCTCATGGTTTGGCCAGGTGCTGGAGAGGGAAGGAGAGGGGAGGAAAGGGGAAGAGAAGGGGGGTACACTACAGTCTATGGCAATTGTTAGGAAGTGTGAGCACAACCCTGCCCCTTCCCTTTTTTACCTTTGGTTGGTACAGGGAACTGTACAGAATGAACGTGCATGGCTACGTTGCAATCTTCATTGCTTTACCTTTCTCCCCCAAAACTCATCTTGTTAAACTTTCCTTTTTACTGGCAATGGCCTGCCTATCCTTCAAGTTACATAGTTTCAAACCATTGGTATCATCCCCAATTTCTCCCTCTTTGTCATTTATCAGTGGTCAAGTCTCTTATCTCTGTACTCGAGTCTCCACTGAGATAACCACCTCTCACCTGAAGTCATAGCTTCCTTCCTGGTCTTCCTGCTCCAAGCCTTTTACCTTCCCCAAAAAATCCCCTGCACAGCTATTGCACTGTTTCCTTAAATAAAGATTCCCTACTCAAATCATGTCACTCCCTCCAACTCCAGTGCCTTCCTATTGACTCTAGGATTTCTTTCAGCTTTATCTAATCCATTGTAATATTTATTTTGTATAGCTATAAAGTACATTATAAAATATATACATGATTTCATGTATACTGATACATGTATATAATTTGTAAACAAAGGGGCGGTAGCTTTTATTTTAAGTGATAGGAGTGTATGATCAAAAAAATTTTATAGAAACCATGGCTCAAGAACACTGGATTTGGAATGAGGAGCTCTAGCTGCTTAATACTAGTTCTTCACAACATTGAAAATGGATCAATAATTGGAGTGGCTAAATATTCAGAATTTCATGGAAAATGCTAGTATGCAGAAGAGTAACCTTATCAAAGGCAGATTCCCCAGAGGATGCTGCTGAAACAAAAGAGCCATTTCCTATAGCTGTTACCTCTGTTCTTATCAATATCAAAGTCAATCTTTAGAGACAGAAGGGAGAGAGGATTGTGGAGAAAGATTGCCAGGTGGATTTTCCAGTTATACCGCAAGTTAATAATGCATAATACCTTTGTAACATTATGAATCCAGTCTGCTGTAATTCCAAAGACCAAACTGTATCAGAAGAGATAGAGATATAGGGTAGGACATGCACTGCCAGGTGAAGCCCTGAAAACCCACTGAGTGTTGGTTGTACTGGTAGGGGTGACAATTTAAAATCTTCTTGGCAGGATACCAGTGTGCTTAGGAATATGGAACAATGCAGATGTTTTCTAGCCCATCTCCCACTTCCATCCACCCTTAAAATATAAAACTATAACTCTATTCCAACTTTTTACTACCAAGATAAAAATTGCTCAAAATGTTGCTAAGCTCAAGAAAGGGGAAAAGATTTAGACACTATATAGAACGTACTACAATATAGAACATAATGCAGGCAACTGCCAAAAGCCATTATGGTGATCGTGTCTTCTGTCATAAAACTAAGGACTATTTTCTTTGATTGAGAAGTAAAAAAAAAAAAAGTATTTGTAGCCATATATACAAGCTAGTTATACACGCTTCAGCTTACACTTGCTTACATTAAAAATGTTAAAAGAAAAAGTGGTAAATCACCTTAACCCAAGATGCTGATACATATAGTCTATTTTCCTAGGAACATCTGAAAAGCTGCCCTTATAGCATAAAGTGTGCTGGTCAACAGAACTGTGCCTAGGCTTTCCCCCTGGAACCAAATCCTTTCTATTTAGTAGATTATGGCAAATAATAGTAGAATAACCATGATGTCATGGCATTGAACTAAGGGGAAACAGGAAGAACAGCTTAACAAGGGAAATTCTGAAGGAAGTTTCAGTCAGCCCAATGTATACCCGGCAGAAACAAAAACAAAAACACAAAACATAAAAACAACTGTTTTAAAGTATTCCATTTTACCTGTGTGCATTCAGGAAGACGTACACATTTAAGCAAAATCTCCCATCTCTGCTAAGTTTACTTATACACACACACACCACATACATGTGTATGCATATATATGTATATGTGTGTGTGTATACACACACATCAGGGTGTGCAGTTTTAGTCATTAAAACTTAACTAAAAACTTTTGGATCACCCCGTGTTACATTTTCAGGTTGTTGGTTTTTTGGTCATATGAATGTCTTCACATCAGAACAAATAGCAAAGCAGAGTATCAAAGGTAGGCTACATACATTGAAGGTCAAAGTACATCCAAACTCTATATACCCAAAAAAAGGCAACAGAGAAGGGACAAAACTAGAGCTTGGTAGCTTTAAATGAAAAGATTCCCCACCCTTTACTCCTTCGGTGTCTAGAATTTCTGCCCATGAAATGATGCCAGAAGCAAGAAACCAGGAGGCCAAAAAGAATGTTTTTTATACCAATGGGCAGAGGGGTCAGGGTGACCAGAACTACCAATGAATGAATAAGGCCACAACAAAGAGGCCAGTGGTATGAGGTGGTGTGACATGCTAGGAAAGGAAAGGGGAGGAGCAAGCTTTTTGGAGAAACTGCAGAAGCAACTTGGAAACATAAATCATTTAGCTGCCCAAATAAAAAAATTTCACCATCTTGAAGATTTGCTTCACAAACTGGCAGGGAGATGGGGAGTTTTGAATAATGGGGGCACAGAAAGCAGGTTAGAGAAGGGGGGGAATTCACAGAGAGTGAAGTTATAAAACTGTAGCTTAATAGAAGAGGGTAGAAGGGAAATTATAAAATTCACACAAATTTTTTAGATAACATTTGTAAAGCACTTTAACACAGTGTCTGAAAAATAGTAGGCACTATATACATGTTACCTTTTTGTTACTTTTAAATGTATACTTCAATTTTAGCATACAACAAAAAACAGTATTAGGATCTAATAGCTGTGGGAAATATTCATTTCTTTTTCTTTGCTTAAGGGAAAAAAGAAAGAAGGCACATATACTCTCTAAATCCATGTACTCATTTCAATTTTTAAGTTTTTTAAATTTTATGTTGTGTTAACATATTCACTCTTTGCCTTCAAATAAAGCCCAATGAATGAAACCAATCAGTTTTATTTGCTCATGGAACAGAATTAGTTCTACTTTTAGCAAAAGTCAGTCATCTTTAAATGACATCAGTAGGCTTATAATTTCAGATTTAAGAGGCTATGGGTTTCTTTTAGCTATTTCAGGGTCATTTATTACTCTCCCTAGGGGATGACTGACCATGATGTGTCTCTGGAGAAAACTACGCACAACTAGAAGCAGACACAACTATGTGACTCATTGCTTGCCTTAAACACTGTGCAAACCACCCAACTTTAAAAGCATGGGAAATCTTCAGAAAATAATCCATCTCAGTCATGACAGAAGAATACAAAAAACATTTATCTTACAGTTCTAACAAAGCAATACATATTGGTTAATTGTCATTAATACTTTAATGGTAAGTCTGATTGAGTACACTATCTTACTATCCAAAACTCTTTAGAACACCCAGGTTTACTTGTAAAGCAGGCACATGAAAGAAAACAAAACACATCAAGACATGGAATAAAAATTGAGTATTTTATTTCAGTGTCTAAGCACACAGGCAAATTTTTCTATAAATTCTGTGACTGAACTCTATGCAGTTATACCTAGGTAGTCCACTGGAGGATTTCAAACTTCAATTTTAGTTTAACTAACAGGAAAAGGAGATTGAAAAGTAAAGTAGTTTCTTAAAATAGAAAGGTATTTTCTATTTGATAGTGAAGACCATGGTTTGTTCATGAAACTCTTAAGAGTTTCCTCCTGTGAGGCCTCATCATTTGACTTCCAAGAACCATGAAACCATCATCAAAGTGGTTCCCATTCTTGGGACTTAAGAGAAGAGTCATTTCAATGTTATTCCCAGTAAGTTCTAACAGGGACAGTAATATTTTCCCCTAGAAATTAATGGAGGTATGCCCACAAAAGGCAAAAATGGCAGGGAGAAACCAAAATTATAGAAGTAATTTTTTAATAAGTAGGAAAAGAGGTAGTGTGACATAGTAGACAAAGGACCATCATAGCTTGGTAAAGCCCAACTTTTTTTTTTTATTGTACACTGCCATCATTAAAAAAAATGAGGGGAGGGCACATCTGATAATAATTTATTTGTAAATTTATAAATTTAACATGGTAGTGCTACATCATATTACATATTATAGAATATACATAAAAAATCTTAAAAGGATGAAATAAAGATAAACTTTTAAAAATGTGTTCTTTTATTAATGGTACAGAAACACTTTTGTTCTTACTAAAATTATGAATGGAGGGGCAGGGTAGTGGGCATAGCAGATAGAGATGTAGCCTCAAAGCTGAGGAAATCTGGGTTCAAGTAATGCCTTTGAGATATACTGGCTGTGTGACCCAACTTAAAACTCTCTGTGCTAGCCAACTTTCTAAGACTGTACGATACAGAGAGAGTTGTAACCCATATTGGAAGAGTTATCTCACCTGGGAGTTCTCTACACCAGCAATATCCCAAAGACCTTTCAGTGGGTCAGTGAGGTCAATATTATTTTTACAATAATATTAATAAAATTAATTTTGAAAATAACTTATACTAAGATATTTTGATTTCTAATACAGTAAATATTAATTGACATAAACACACATAAAAAAAACTTTGAGAGGTATCCTCAATAAATAGTAAGAGTTATGAAAAAAAGGTCTCAGTCTAAAAAGTTTGAAAACTGAAGCCCTATAACAACGAAATCACAGGTTCAGGTTCTATACTTAAAAACAAACATAATTATATTTTTAAAGAGAGCAATGTGATTGAACATGTTTCATTACTTTAAAAAAATCATACTTATGTTTTAGGTGATAGAATGGACTTCTAAAAAATAAAACTATTAAGGAACTAATTATTCAGGCATTTTGCTCAATGTGGTTTGCCAATCGAGTAATTTTTAAAAATACTTTTTAAATCACAAGATGTACAATATTAACAATCAAATAATAGGTTCTAATAGCCTAGGTTTTTGGTAGGAATTTTATTTCTCTCTGTGCACATGTTCATCACATATAATACAAAACAATAAATCAAAGTAAACTGTCTGGTTTCAACTCAGCTAAGTTTCCATAGTCAATAAACATTTATTAAGCAGCTACTCTAGATTAGATGCTATGCACTGGCGATGGACCAGCAAAAAGGCCATTGTCATTGAATAACAGTGGTTCTGCTAAATGGATGGCATGATACCTTAATTTCCTAGCCAAATTTGAATACTGTAATTGTATTTTGTATGAATATGAACAACAGTAGGAAGGCCAATTTGGCTGGACCCCAAAGTAAAGGAAAGGAAGTGATGTATACAATAAAGCTTGAAAAGTAGGTTGGGGCCAGGTTATATAGGTATTTAAATGCCAAATAGAAGAGGTTAGTTTTGATCCTAGAGTCAATAAGAAACTGATGGAGTTTATTTACTAAGGGGGGAATGATATGGTCAGATGACCTTTAAATCACCTGGGGTTCTATGTGAAGGATTGAATGGAGTGGAGTAGAAATAATATGGAGATTAATTCGAAGGTCACTGAAATAGATCAGGTAAGAACTAAAGCAGTCCTGAACAAGGGATGGCTGTGTAAACGGAAAGAAGGGGGACAGATGTGAAATATGGGGAGAGAGAGAACACACGGTCTGGCAACTATATGGATATATTAGGTGAGGAAGAGAGGGGAGTTGAGAATGACAGTGTTAAATGTAGGTGACTAGAAAAATGGGGTTTCTCTCAACAGAAAGAGAAAAACTCAGAAGATGGGCAAGATTTTCAGGACAGAGATCTGCAAGGCAGGTTATTTATCCATGTCTGCTCTTCCTGAGCAGGTCAGTCTGATCCATTCAAAACAAAAAGGAGGTTGGGGAAAAAGGCTCTTACAAATCACTGCCTTCTGAAAAGCAAGTGGCCTAGGAGACAGAGGGCTGGCCATAGAATCAGGTGACCTCTGCTGAAGTCTTATCTTAGACACAGGCTATCCATGTGACAAGCCTTCAGGGCTCAGTCAATTCTCCAAGACTCTAAATTCCTGAGGTTTTCCAAAAGGAATTCCCTAGGCAGATTAAATCACAAGGCCTCCAAAATAAGAAACAGAGTATATATTGATGGCCTTATTAATTTATTTAATCATCAGTGATAGCCTAGTGCATCAAGAAAATGGCTGGATTTGGAGACAGAGGACTGATGATTCAAATTCTGTCTCTGCCACTTACCAGCTATTCAAAAAGTATTTATTAAACTACTATGAGTTTAAGTAAGTACCATGCTAGGTCCTAGGGATAACAAGTCCCAATTCTAAAGAATTTCACATTCTCTTGTGTGAAACATGTTCACATAATACGTACAACTGTAATCTGTGCAAAATGAATACCAGAAGTTTGGGGGGGATTATGAATGACCTTGTGTAGGAAGGAGCATTTAACATTCTCTTTAAAGGAAATTAGAGATACTAGGTTCCTTCAAGAGATGGGAGGTATGAAAGTACATGCATTCCAGGCATTGAATCAGAGACAGTTATGGATATGAGACATGTTACATGGGGAACTGGAAATAGGCCCATTTGGCCAGACTGTTGAGTGTATGTGTGAAGGAAAATAACCATTCCACTTATTGGTCTTGAAATTTAGGCCTAAAGCCAAATAGTGTAGGCCTTTAAATGCCAAATATAGGAGTTTATATTTAATCCCAGAGACAATAGGGGCCTCTGGATCCGGGAGTTGACATGGTGAGACCTGTGGTTTAGGAAAATTACACTGGCAGGTTCTTGGAGAAAAGAATGGAATAGAGTGAGACTTCAGACATGGAGATCACTTAGAAGAGTCCAGGCAAGAGGTGACAAAGAGTCTGAACTAGGGTAGTGGCAGCTGTGAGTAGAGAGAAGGGGGTGGATATCAGAGATGGAGTGGAAGAAATTATAAGATGGGGCAACCAATGCAAGAGTGAAGAGTCCACGATAATACCACTTTGGTAAACCTGGATGACTTAGAAGGCTGCTAGTACTAATAAGGAAATTCAGGAGAGTGGTAGGTGTGTGTGGGGGTGGGGGTGGGGGGGTGGAATACAGGGAGTTCTGTACCTGCAGGACATTTGGTTGGATGGAAACCCAGAGAGAATGGGGCGGAATACACTGGGGAGTTATCTGCATAGAGACAATAAATGAAACCACCACAGCCAACAAAATCAGAAGAGTTGTAGAGAAGAGCAGGAGGTCCTGAACAAAATTTTGGCACAACCCATAGCTAGGGGGCAGGATTTGGATGCTTATCCAGCAAAGGACACTTAGAACCAGTGGTTAGATGGTTAGGAGGATCAAGAGAGGGAAGGGTCACAAAAATCCCAAAAGGAAAAATACCCCAGGAGGAAAGGATAATTAACCCTGCAAGGATTAGAGTAATAAAAATAAAATAAGAACTGAGAAAAAGTCATTGGATCTGACAATTAGGAAAACAATGTTATATAAATATAACATACACATACATCTACATATATATGAAATGATAAATGAGAGAATTCAGAGAAGTCTGAATTTTTATGAACTGATACAGAACGAAGTAAGTAAAATCAGGAGATAGCATATATAACAACAATCTTAAATGGAAAGGACAATAAAATAAAATTAAATGCTGTAAAAATATCATGACCAAACTCAGCCGGAGAGAAATTTGAAAAAAAAAAACAAAAAACAACACCTCTCAGTTCAGTGCAGAAGTATGTATGGAATACCACATCCGCCATCAAAAACAACTGATGCATTGGTTGGTTCTTACTGAACTTTTTCTTCTTTCTTTTTAAATCTTTGTTAAATGAGATGACTTGCTGGCTTAGGGAGGAGGCAGGGATATATTTGGAAATGAATGTGATGCAACTAGAAGTTTTCAATAAAATAACTTAAAAAAAAAAAAGGAAATCTGTGTTAACTTTGAAGAAAGCCATTTCAACTGAATGAAGTGAGGCTAAGGCAGATTGTAAGGAGTTTAAAAGTGATTGAAAAAAACGTTAAGGCAATGAGCACAGAAAGCTATTTTTTTTTAAAGGAATTTGCTTGTCAAAGTGAGGTGAAGTTATCAAATGATAGCTTTAGGGAATGGTAGGGTAAAGTGAGATTTTTTTTAAAGATTATTTTATTTTTAGTTTATAGAATAAAACAAGTATTCCCATAACATAGTATAATTTTAAAAATAAGACTGCATATGAAGCTGCAGATTATAGCAAATGTACAACTTGCTAGTCCTATAGAATAAAGCTATCATGGAAATGTAGTCAGCAGGGAAAGAATCAAAAGACAGGAAGGAACTGAAACTGATAATGAGAAGAACTGATCACTATATATCAGAGGAGAGAAAATGTGATAGGATGAAGGGGACAGTAGGCAGAGAAGTTGATCTTGGCTAGGACATGTTCATCCGAGATTAGATTAAAGGGAGGAGAAAATGTGTGACAAGTCAATTCCACCTGGGCTTTACTAATTTCCTCATCTACAAAATGAAGGAATTAACCAAGATGACCTCTAAGGTCCCTTTCAACTCCAATGATCCATCCTATGTTTTCACAAGACATCAACTTAATCTTCAACAGAAAACCTTACATTTCAGATAGTTTCCCTAGAAAATGGCAATGAACTCCTACAACATTTAGTTAAACAAAGCTAAAGCCACAGATAGATCAGTAACTTTTCTAAAGACAAATGAAGAGAATTATCATCCTTTTTCTCATCGATCTTTCGGAACCAAAAAGGGAATAGAAAAACCTTTTCTCTACTGATGCTTGCAAACACAATATTTATTCCCAAGAATGGGACTGGAACTGATTTCAGTGTCTTAGGGAACTTCTTATACCAATGCAGGTTGGCACTTTTTCTATAATTTACAGTCTTAGACAACTGTCTAGAACAATGGTGTTAAACAAGGGCCACAAAACCCTATGCTCTGTAAAGATCCCTGAGGGCTGCATATTGACTGAGAATATATGTACATATATATATATATATATAATTTATTTTGTTAAATATTTCCAAATTACATTTTAATCTGGTTCTGCCACACTCCGGCATAACCATAGGCTGCAGACAGCCCCAGAATGCATCTCTGACATCTGTGATCTAGAACACTGAGGTTAAATCAATAAATTTGTCAATAAATGTTTATGAAGTTCTTACCATGTGCCAGACATTAGGCTAAGTGCTGAGAATACCAAAAAAAAAAAAAAAGGCAGAAAAGTCAGTCCATGCCCTTAAGAAGCTCAGAGTCTAAATGGGGGAAACAGCATATAAAAACTATGTACCAACAAGATACAGAGAGAAAAACTGGAGATGATCAACAGAAGGAAAGAATCAGAATTAAGGGGTGTCAGGAAAGGCTTCTTGTAGGTGTCAAGGTCTCACAGTCAAAGACAAGACGTGAACCTAGGTTTTGTTTGCTTCGAGGTCAGTTCTATATCCATTACTCATGCTGCCTTATAACTATACCCAATGACTCACTCAAAATTACACAGTTCTTAGACTCAAAATAAATTTAAGGGATTAATTAATACCTCTTCTTATCTAAATTTCACTTAAATCATTACAGATTGATGGTTCACAGAGCTAGAAGTCATCTAACCCAGCCCCTGATTCTGAGACCAAGGTCATAATTTGACCTTGTTTTAAAAAAAGAGTTCCATAACCTACTTGGGCACTCTTGAAATAATTTTGGTAAACAGTTTAAAAATACTTCTTGCCTGCCCAGTTAAAAGAATTCATGAACAACAGTGAAAATTAATGAATACTCAATGCCAGTCAGAGATCCTGAAAAAAACGGCTCATAAGGAGTCACATTCAGGATTGAGGCCATCATACCACAGTGGTGTCACAAGAGTCCAGAAATAGCAATGGAAGACCAGGAGGGGAAAGTTCCTCTGGCACTGTCTCTGGGTAGAAGCAAATGAATGCCTCTTATCTACCTGGCTGCCTGACAATCAGAAAGTTCTCCTTACATCTAACCTAAATATCTCTTGCTGAAATTAAAACTCATTTCTTTCGTTTTCTTTTTTCATGTATTCAGTGGATATAAGAGGTCAGCAAGGTACTTTGAGGGGAAAAAGTAAATTCATTGTTCTAGTTCTCATACCAGTCAAGGCAGAAACCAGAACTTGTCTTTGACCTTGCTCCTCCTGAATGAATAATTACCTTTTGGAATCACTTTCATTGAGGAAAGCACTTGTTTCTATAAATAAAACTGTGAGATGGATCTACAAATAAATGTGGCCCTCCATTGCCTCCATGACTTGTGCATAAAATGGGCTGTGAAAAGAATTTGACAAGTGGAAAGACTTAAGATTTTGGATAAGAATTCATTATTTGGTAAAAAATTGGAAACAGTATGGCAGAAACAATAAAAGGTCAAAATGGATACATGATCTAGATATAAAAAGAGATATTACAAGAAAATTATAAGAACATGGTATATATTACTTATCAAACTTACGGATGGATTAACTATATGTGAATAAACAAGAGATAGAGAGCAAAGTTAGGTGTAAAATGGACAATTTCAATTACATTAAAGAGTTTTTATATAAATAAAACAAATGTAGCCAAGATCAGAAGGAAAGCAAAAAATTGAGGGAAAATTTTTTTTTATAGACAGATTCTACAATACTTCCAAAGAGGGTTCTTTTTGCTTCTGATTACCTGTTGAGGCGCATGTCACTGTGTAGATGTAATGTTAATTAGAGTCAAAGAAGAGTCAAAGGAGGGTAGAGATAAGGAAGGAAGGGGATGAGAGAGGATGGGAGAGGAATGGTGAATGAATGCTCTTCCTTCCCTACTCTGTCTACTGACCTCCCTGACGGCCATGAATTTGAAGCGAAAATCCCATCTTCTACAAGAAGCCTTCCCCAATCCTTAATTTCAATGCTTTCCTCGGTTAATCATTTCCTATTTATACTGTATGTTGCTTGCCTGGTCTATATTTGTTTATATCATGCATCCTCCTTCAGATTGGAAACTCCTTGAGGGCAGGCAGTGTCTTCTGCCTCTTTTTGTTTTTTATCCCTAGCGAATTGATTGACTGACTTCAAGTATAACCCTTTTTTGTTCAACTTTAAATATAGAAATGTTTGTTTAATTTGGTGCTTGGTAAGTTCAAAAATTGTTTCGAATCAAGTCAGTTGTTTTGGATGCCATATTACATAGCTAACCCTTATTGAGCTTGTAGACCAATAAAATCCCCAGTTCTTCTCCAAGCAAACTACTAACTTGCCTCCTCCAACTTTGTACTTGTTATTAATATTTTTCAACTACTCAAAAGTTTACACTTGCCTCTACTATTGACTCATTCACTCACCAAGAATTTAGCGTGCAGACCTTATCTAAGGCACTATATTAGTTTCTAATCATTTAATAACAAGGTGAAAATCATTCCCTATACTTAAGAAGCATAAATTCTACTTGATTATACAACATTTATGCAGATCAGTAAATGTAATTTGAGATGAGGGAAAAAACCCTTCTAACAATTAGAGAAGTCAAAGAAAGGCTTCCTCTAAGTGAGAGGTCTTACATGGAACTCCAAAGGAAGCAAAGGATGCCAGGAGGCTGAGGTAGACAGTGAATTCTGTGCACATGGGGACAGGATGTGAAACGCCATAAAGGCAGGAAATGGAAGACTTCGTTCTTGGACTATGAAAACCAGGATCACTGGAATATAGAATATGTGAAAGGGAATAATGTGAAAAAGTCTGGTAAAGAAGACTGAAGACCCTCTTTCCCTCTTAGATTACCTCCCATTTACACTATATACATCTTATATTTACAGCTGTTTGCAAGTTGTCATGTCAACCCCCTATATTAGAATGTATGTTTTTTGAGTACAGGAACTATTTTTGCCTTTCTCTGTATCCCTAATGCTTAGAACAGTATAAAACATGCAGTAAGTACTTAAATGCTTGTTGACTTTTATTCTAGAGTCAAAAGGGGAGCCATTGCAGCTTCTTGAATGATAGATATCTGCCTTAAGAAAGCTGTGGCAGCTTCTTGAAAGATTAATTGAAGAGGAAGAAATTGGAAGAAAGGAAAGCAAATAGAAAGCTACTGCACTAATCCAAGTGAGAGATAGTGAGGGCTTAAACTTGGTTGGGGGAATCGGTGAATGCTGCAAATATTCTCCCTAAAGCTGAAGCCTGCCCAGATTTCTTTGCTGTGACCTACCATGCTGCCTACACTCTTACCTTTGTCCAAGTCCAGCACAGATCCCTAGGGCCCTCTACTGAAGACCGTTTTCTTTTCCAAGGAGTCATTAAATCATTAATGTGACAACTCTTTGAGCCAGGTCAATCCATTTAACTATAATAGTCACTAGCCCACATCTATAGGTTTTAACTAACAACAACAAATAATAGCTAGTATTTGTAGAGTGCTTTAAGATTTTTACAAAGCACTTTACAAATGCTATTTCATTTTATCACAAAAACCCTGGAATGCTATTACTATTCTCATTTTACAGATGAGGAAATGATGGCAGATAGCATTAAAATTATTTGCATAGGGTTACACAGACTATAAGGGTCTAAGGTCAAATTTGAACTTGGAGTTTCCAGATTAAAGTTTGAGTGTTCTATCCACTACAACATCTACCTCTTGAATAAGAATAAAGACATAATCCGATCAGTAATACAGTGATCCAAGACAATTCCAAAGGACTCATGATGAAAAAACATAATCTACCTTCAGAAAGAGAACTGATAAACTCTGAGTGCAAACAAGTATATTTTTCTCACTTGATTTTTCTTGCTTAAAAAAAGCAGTAACATGGAAATGTTTTACATGATATCATATACATAATTGATATCATACTGCTTGCCTGGAGTGGCTGGAGGAGGGGTTAAGAGGGAAGAAAGAATCTGGAACCCAAAAATTAAAAAGAAAGCTAAAAATAAATAATAAATTAGAATCTTTTTGGAAAGATATAAAATCTTTGATAATATCTATGTAAGTAACACTTCAAAATAAAATCAAACCATATATAATATCCCCCAATCTATGAGTCTAGTAATCCTGTCAAAAAAGGAAAGTAGGTTAGACTGGCTTAAGCTATTTGTGATAACACCATGTTGCTTCTATGATCACTTTTTCCTAGATGTTAATCTAGCAATAATCAAGACTTTTTTTCAGATAAAAAATCAAGTATACTCATTCAGCTTGTAAACTTTTTTTTTCAATCTGGAAAACATTTGCCCTTCTCTACTTCAGTGGTACCATGACTATCCTCCCTGATTTTTGACAGGGCAGCTTGGTGGAACTGTGGATAGAGCACTGGATTTGGAACCAGGAAGATTCATCTTTCAGTTCAAATCCAACTTCAGACACGTACCAGATGTGGGACCCGAGGTAAGTCTCTTAACCCAGTTTGCTTCAGTTTTCTCATTGGTAAACTGAGTCGGAGAAGGAAATGGAAAAACACTCCAGTGTCCTTGCCAAGAAAACTCCAGATGGGGTCAATGATGGAGTATTGGACACAAATGAACAACAAAGACAAGGACTTAGCAATCATATGTGGACGTTCTTTCTGTACCCTGGAATATTGTTTCATTGAACCCTCTGAGCTGACCTTATCTAGAGGACTTCTATTCCTATTCATCCTAAAGACAGCATGATGGATTGAGAGCCAATGAAATCACAGTTTCAGTCCCTGTCCTTACAAACATCCTATTAAGACTTTATTTTTTTTTTGGGGGGGGGGGGAAGTCATACTTTTTCTGGTTCAAAGATCATTGGAAAAAAAAACCAACAAAAGGCAAAGTAAGACTTGAGAAGCTTCTATACATCACATGTTACTTTTCCATCCTTCCTAAGCAGCAGCTCTTACTCTTTTCATTCTCCTCTTTTCCCACCATCGCAAAAAAAAAAAACCAAAGCATCTCCCTAGTCCTAGCACATTTTGAGATTTAGTGATTCTAATTCTATTCTTAAGACACTGTCTTGCTTTGTGTTCATTCTTCCCTACCAGTGTTTGTTTCTATCCTCAGTACTTTTTTGTTTATGTTATGTTTTAGGGAGTTCCCTGTGCATTCATATCAATCTGTTTAAAGAAATTCCCTTTTTGCTCTTCATCAAAATAGCTTCTCTTTGAGTCTTCAGAACTTCATTCTTGAGTGCTTCTAATTCCTTCTCAGCTGAATTCCCCTGTAGAATTTTAGTCAGAAGGGTCCTACCTATACGATCTCTGAACCCTTTGAAATTTGCTCACCAAAAATTTAGAATATGTTAAATATGTCCAGTTTCCTTAATTCTTCTGATAATTCAAAAAACTGTAATATATATATATATATATATATATATATATATATATATATATATTCATTTTTTCCCTCCATTGAGTGATGGGAAGTCTTCATACTCATTGAGTTCAGTGTTCTAGTTCATTTATAATGTAAATGTAAGTGGTTGGAAAATTATTTAAAACCAACTAAGAACTTTATTCATTTCACTATCAGTAGTTAGATCAAGCAAGCTGCAAAATGAAATCACTTAAAATCACCGACTTAGAAATCTTGCTCAAAATATCCTGCTTTATTAAAGGAATACAGAATTTTTCTTACATAAGTTTCTAAACAACTTTCCTCTTGAGGCAGTTTGTAAATGTTGCAAAGCATTGCTAGAGCAACTTGGTTGAAATCTATTAAGAATTGAAGAATTGTGTCCTTTAAAAAACTACTGAATTAGACATCAGAGGGTATTGTTTCATTTTTCTTTATGAGAAACTATAAAAAATTATTGCCTTCAAATTGGGAGAAAAAAAGGCTCAGGGGACTTTATGCTCTCTGTGGCAAGATGCCTCATGCAGCTGTTTCATCTACCAAATGAGAGGAGAATATTAGGAAGGGATACAAGAGATACTGTGTGTTCTTCTTCTTGAGTCTTCATTTGTGAGGAGAGACATGGAGAGACTATGAAATGAAGAATTCTCTAAGGGTTGGAAGCAACATAGAGGCAGTTTGATACCAAACTACTCAGACAATATGGAGGAGAGCAGCTAATGGTGAGGCAAAAAAACTCTTAGCTCTTCAATAGCCCCTAAAGGGGAATCCCTAAAGAGAAAACTGGTTTATCAACCACAATACTAGTTCAATTTGGGCAACTTTGGTGAGAACAGGTCAGTTAATTTTTACATAGATGAATAGCTCTTGAAGTGACCATGATATTGTAGTAAAAAAAAAAAACTAAACCCCAAAGAACCCTAATATTTATATTAATGAACCTGAGTAATCAAGAAATAGTGAAAATAATTATACTACTTGTAAAAGTAGAAAAATATGTAATACATTTTAGAAAAACATAACTCAATTTCTTTTCAGTCTTTTGTACTTAAAGATAAGTAATGCGTAGAGTGAACTGGAAAAAACACTTGATCTAGAATTAAGGGACCTGAGAAGGAATCTTGGCTCTTCTTGTCACCTGTAAGATCATGGGAAAGACTTTTCTGAACCTCAGTATACTAATCTATAAAATGGGGGATTTACTCTGGCTCTCTAAGGTTATTTGGGGCTTCCTATGATTCTATGATTTATATTTTTTAATTAATTGGAAAAATCACTTACTCAGAACATATGGGTTCAAGAAGCATTTATTAAGAATCTACTACTTACCAGGTGCTGTGCTACTGAGATACAAAAATGAAAAAGTCTCTTGCCTTGTCTTCAAGGATCATACTTTTTTTTTCCAAGAGAAACAACATGTACACATAATTTATAAGAGGGGTATCTGAGCTGAGCTCTGAAGCTTGGGTTTTTCGGATGCAGAAAGAACATTCCAGGCACTGGGAAAGGTATGGAGGAGATGGAAAGTCAGGGAGCAACAAGTACGGCAGTTATGCCAGAAGGTAAAGTATGTGAAAGCAGACTAGACTAGAGAGAGATTGTAAAAGGCTTACACATCCAGACAAGGATTTTGTATTTTATCTTAGAGACAAAAGGGAATCACTGAACCTTCTTGGGCAAATAAATAAAATGATCAGACCTAGACAAGAAAAGAGATGGGGTAGGTAGGCTTTCCTCCTGGTCTAACCTTAATCTAGAATAAGACAAAGTCATTTAGGTGATAATTATGTTTAAAGGGTATAAAACTCCCAACTAGAGACCTCCCTTCACAATCTTGTAACAAAGATTAGTATACAAATATGGAGGGGCTGGGGAGGTTTATGATCCTCATTGTTAACTGAGTTGAACAAAGGAGGGTTGAATGCGCAAACACATACACAGCTTTTGATGTAGAACTATTGATTGATGATTAACTACATTAAACTTAACAAGGAAATAAATGGGGTCAGGGACAGAGTAGAGGAAGGTTTAAGAGAAAGGGTAGATCAAGAGAACCAGTAATAAGCAAAAGAAACCTCAACTTTGGAAATTAGATCAGCAGTGGGAATGAGGGACACAAAAAGAAAGAAAATATAAGTATACAGAAATGCAGGATCTGGAAGAGAGACTGAGGGGGAACAGACTAATTATAAATACTAATGATTATTAAATTCCTTCTTTTTTCTACCTCCTTTGCAAAGAAGGCAATGTGGAGAAAATAGAAAAAGTATAAGATACACTGAAGGAAACACACAATTAACAGTCCCAACTGTGGATGGATGGTGAACTCATAAAATGCAAGTGGGTAGCAGAATGGATTAGAAAGTAGAATGAAACAATATACAAAACACATGAAATATTCATAAAGAGTTAAAATGAGTCTGGATCAAAGTTTATTATGCTTCATGTAAATTTTCAAAAGTTGGGTTAGTAATCATGGTCTGAAACAAGGCAACAGTAAAAATGGACATGATTTAAAAAGATAAGCAGGATAACCATATTATGCTTGAAGGCACTGAAGATCATGAAATAATATCAATATTTAATGTGCAGTCCTTAAATAGTATAGCATCTAAGTGCTTAAGGGAAAAAAACAAATTTTAGGGAGAAATTGACAGCAAAAGTATAATTATTCAACCAGGCATAATTTACAGAACTAGACAAATCTAAGAAAAAGATAAAATGAAAGACATTGAGGACTTGAATATAATTTTAGAAAAGTTGAAAATGCTAACTCTCTGGGAATTACAGAATGGGAATACACACTTTTCTCAGCTATACATGTCACCTTGCAAAAACTGATCATGTGGATCCTATGATAAGGCATAAAAATCTCCTAAATAAATACAGAAAAGTAGAGATATTAAATTCATTCTATGATGACCTCAATATAATAAAAATTGTAAATTCAATAAAGAACATTTAGATAAAGAATTCAAACTTAGATAGAGACTAAATAATTTAATCCTAAAGACTTGGTGAGTCACAGAATAAATTAAAGAAACAATAGATAATTCATCCAAGAAACTTTAAAAAATGAGACAACACAGAAAAATTTGGGGATGTAGCCAAAGAGCAATGCTTAGAGGAAAATGTATATATCTGCACATTTACATCACTAAAAGAGAAAGAACAAAGAAATGAATTGGGCATGCAATTTAAAGAAAGAAAAACAAATTCTAAACAAAAAAGGACTTACAACAAAATGAAGATGAAATAAAGGAAATTATTAGAAACTGTTTTTGCCAGATTATACCAAAAAACAGATAACTTCAGTGAAACAGATAAATATTGACCAAATATAAAAAAATCCCACATTAACGAAACAAGAAATAGAAAATGAAAATGTCTTGATCTCAGAAAAAAACTGAATTAGGCATAAAGAAAAACAACAGAAAAACAAAAATCAAGGCCCAAGTGAATTTACAAGCAAATTCTATCAAGCACTCAAAGAACAAATAATTCCATTACTGCAAAAATTATTTGTATTCCTAACAAATTTCTTCTACGAGACAAATATGGTTCTAATCCCCAAAACAGGGAGCAATAAAGCAGAGTCAAACTTCATTTTTATATCACTCACTGAATTATCATATTTTTTCTTCCTTAATATCAGTATGTACTATTTTGTAACAAAATTGTAATTTTGATGTATAAAAATGAATTTTTATAAGTTAAATCCTATCTTAAATGCAGTGGAGGAAGACGAAACTTAAAAGAATCCTGCTATCAACCCTTTTGTAATGCAGATAATTCACCCCCTAATTTATGTGTTCCATATGTTCATATTTTCATAATCTCATAAAGCAGAGCACCCTTATAAAAATCGTTTTATGACACCTGCTTTGGAAATTGCCTACAAGAAAGAGTGCACTTTGGGAAGGAAAAGAAACAAGACGGATGTACTTTTAACACTTTTCATATAATAAATGATATTTGAGCATATCTTAGGAACCTACATGGTGGCATTCTCCAATTATCTCTGCTTTTAAAAAGAAACATTCTAAAGGTAGACACAAAACCAAGGAAGAAAACAGAAGTGATGGCACAAAAACATTAGTGCAAAAATACTACCAGAAAGGTACTTAACACTTCCCTGTTAGTTATTTTTATTCTGTCAAACTGCTTGGCTAAGGAAACAGATGTAATAGAGAAATTAAGCAGCCTGCCTTTAAGTCTGTTCTCAGTTACCTTTTCCCCATCTGCCCTAAGCAAGGCAAAGGTCCCATTCCTTCTCTAATGCTCCTTCTTGGATCCCCTATGGTACCTATCATTTCCACTCCTGTGACCAGTTCCTTCCTGCAAGTAAGAATCAGATCCAGAACAGAATTTGCTCTTGTTGGTGTTAGTGTTAATGCTGTTTTGTTGGTATTGGTCAGGGACTTTTCTACTCAGTTTCTTTCCTGGGTTTTGTTTCCTGTGAACTTCTGTGTCTCAACTACTATTCTTTCACTGTAACTACTTTCTGTGGCATCTTGCTTGGGAGACATATACACACATATATCTGTACAGGCAGCTTTCTTTTTTTGGATTAAAGGTCTTTTGATTTTTTTTTTTAGGTTACAAGTCTTTTGACTAGTCAGACCCCCAATATTTATTAAATACCTATTATGTATAGCCCAGCACTGTCCTAAAAACTAGTGATACAGTCTAATGGGGGAGATAATCATGTAAACTGTGTAAAACAAGATATATACAAGATAAGTGGAAGATAATCAATAGAAGGAAGGCAATAGAATTAAGGTGGATCAAAAAGTTTTCCTATAAAAGGTGGAATTTTTGTTGGGACTTGAAGAAAGCCAGGAGGCAGAGATGAAGTAGGAAAGCATTCCAGACATGCAGTGAGCACCCAATGAAAATGCCAGGAACTGAGAAATGGAGTGAGTTTCTCATTTGAGGAAGAGCAAAGAGGCGAATGTTACTGGACTGCAAAATACGTGTGAACCATAAGGAGACTGGAAAGGTTGAGCAGTTTATAAAGAACTTTAAAAGTCAAAATGAGGATATCGGATCCTGGAGGCAATAGGAAGCCACTGACGTTTATTAAGTAGGATGTGCATATTAGAACTGTACTCAGGAAGATCATTTTGAAGCTGAGTGGAAGATGGACTGGAATGGGGAGATACCTGTACCAGGAAGAACCACCAGCAGGCTATTGCAACCATAAAGGTGTGAGGTGATGAGAACCTCGCAGTATAAGAGAAGAGAAAAGGGTATATATGAGAGATATTACAAAGGCAAAATGGCAGACCTTGGCAACACATTAGATATGGAGGGTGAAAAAGATTTGCACGAGCATCTGCAATTAAGTATATTCCATCTCTGTCCAGGAATCTGTCATCCCTCTATTTTAAGCCATCAGTCCAAATTACATTCTCAGATATATCATCTTCTTTTCCAATTGTTCATTTTCCAAAATTATTATTTTCCTGTTTTGCCTTCCCTAGAGTTGAGGAAAATTATTGAGGAAACAGTTGAGGAAAATACAACCTATGCCACTGTGCTCTTCAATTTATTACCCAAGACTCTGTAATATTTAATGGCAACACATTGTAGGCACCTTCTGGAACTATCATCTGTGCCCATATGAATCAACAAAAGGGGGTAGTTGTTATCCATTTGGTTAAGTCTTGGGGGGTTCTCTGCCAAAGATCTGAGTCTACAAAAGTCTCTGGTAAATGCCCAAAAGGCTGAATCCTTCACTCTGTCTACCCTGTTCAACACTTCTGCCAATGACTTAGTTGAAACCACTGATTTCACTATCATCAAATTTGTGGATGACAAGTCTATTAGGGAAAAATAACGAGATGGATAACAATATAGATCCAAAAGGAGCTCTGAAAGCTAGAATTACAGGTTAAATCTAACACAGAGAAATTTAAGAGGAAGAAACATAAAGATCTGCACTTAGGTTCAAGATGTCAAATGATCAATTATGTTATTGGGAAGAGCAGTTTCTGTGGGGACAAAAAGCAAGTAATATTAGCTAATTGCAAGCTCAATATAAACCGGTAGGCTCAAGTACCTACCAACAAAGTTAATCCAACTTCAGGCTACATCAAAAGAAGTACAGTATGCAGAACAAACAAGTACCAAAAGCACTATGTTTTTTGCTTATCCAACCACACTGTGGCATTATTACATTCAGGTCTGGACACCATATTTTTTTTTTAAATTTAACTAACTTATTTGTTTTCAGTTTTCAACAATCATTTCCATAAGTTTTAATTTTCTCCCCTTCCCTACCTGAGACAGCATACAATTTCATATAGGTTCTACACATACATTCTTATTAAACACATTTTCACATTAGTCATATTGCATAGAAGAATTAAAACAAATGGGAGAAACCATGAGAAAAACCAAAACAAAACGTAAGAGAAAATGGTCTGCTTCATTCTGCATTCCAATTCCATAGTTCTTTCTCTGGATGTGGATGGCATTTGGCTCAAGATGGACATCAATTTTAAAGAGAAACATTCACAAACTTCCTAGGGAAGTGTCATTAGTTTAGTCAAAGGACTCTAAAGAATATCTCCTAAGTAATAGTTACATAATCCCTATCCCAAGACCCACTGGCATGGGACTCTCTCCTTATTGATGGAGATGAATGTCCCCTTGTGTGAGGGGTAGGTGGGGCAGAGTTAGTGAGAGAACATCTGTTCTTAGTCAGTTCCCCACTGATAACTCTTCAAGAGAGTCTTGTGCAAGCACTAAGTAGAATTCAAGATTCAAGAGAGAAGATGGAAGAAGCCAACTCCATTTCAGGTTGCTGAAGGAAAAGATTCTGGAAAGACCTGAATGGAGCTGGCAGTCTCCATTATGTTCCTATTTCCAGCTTGTTGTTCTAGATACTTCAGGGAGTTTCCCCCTGTGTGAGATCTAGGACATTCTCTCTTGGTTGAGCTGTTATCTCACTCCCATTGGGAGAGCTTCTTCATTTTGTATTGTCTGGTATATATTCTCCTATATACCTTTTCTGATTTGTTTTCCTACTGATCTGGATAAATGGATTTCTTTGCTATTCACAATGTGGGTTCATTGTGAAATGGGTATTTGGTGGGAAAGGGGATGGATACAGAGCTTGTGATTCCCTTCCCCGCCAAAATCACACAGTGATCAAAAGTTAGCGAGAATCCACTCGTATCCCCTAGACAAGAATATTTAATGGGGCAGAGAGATACACTTCTAGACTAGTATTCACTCTCTCCTTCTGAGGAAAGCAAAATGGTAGCCTCTGACACAAACCTCCCACTTCCCCTCCTGACAGGAATGAAAATTCCTCTTGGAAAAGGATAGGGGGAAGAAGAGGCAACACATATCTATCCTGCCTCCCTTTGAGCCACACACAATGACAGGCCCCTTGCCATAGACAGGTAAGGATACGAAATCTGGAGAAGAAAAGGTTTAGGGATACTAAAAAAGCTGACTCCAAATATTTGAAGGACTCAGTGTCATGTGGAGGAATGATTAGATTTATTCTGTTTGGCTCCAGATGAGAGGACTTGGATCAATGAATAGAAATTACAGGGTGATAGATTTTTGTTCAATAAAAGGCAGAAAATTCTAATAATTAGAGCTGTCCAGTAAAAGAATTGGCTGCTTTGTTAGGCTGTGAATTCCCCACAGTCCAGATGCAAAAAAGAGCTCAACAGGCTAGAATGATAAGTCAGATACAACATAATTTAAGATGGTTTGATATAAAACCCAAATATAGTTTTTAAAAAAACTACAGTCAGTCAGTAAACAAGCATTTTTTAAGTGCTTATTGTGTGCTACATACTGTGTTAAGCACTGGGGATCCAAAGAAAGGCAAAAGACAGTAATCTGCTCTCAAAGAGCTCACAATCTAATGAAAGAATGAATACAAGGCTTAAAAAGAAGCTGGGAAGCCAGGGGCACCCTATCTAAGGACATGATGAAGTCCTGATTACTGGAGCATTCAAGCAGTCTGGATGAAGATCTGACAGACATATTGTAAAGCGGACTCCTGACAGAAGGTAAGACTAGAATAGTAAGGTCCCTTCAAGCTCTGAGATTTAATGGCTCGCTATATGAAGATTTACTGATAGGACAGGCAAATATATCATTACCATAACATACTCAGCATTGGAGTGACCCAGTGAGAAATCAGTAAATTCCTCATGGTTCACAAATTAGCTAATACTGGGGAGTAACCATTCAAACACTAACCTCATTCTCCAAATTTATTGTTTAAAATGTCTCATTCCTCAGAAGTCCCATCCTTAAGAGATCCACCCAATTCTTCAGTCATGGAAATTTACCCAGTTTGCTCAGAGGACTGAATATGTAAATCTACTTGTGGGAAGAGGATGTTTTCTCCAGAGCTACTAAGATTTTTTTTTACAGAGCTAGATTTATTTTTGAAAGAAAAAAACGTAACACCACTCTTTTAAGATGAAAGAGAAGAAATACTTCCTGTGGAAGGTCAATGAAAATTGTAAAATTTCACTGGGCAGTATTAAAAAAAAGAAGAAAAGATTAAGCAGAAATTGAAAGTTAAACAAAACCTAAATGAAAGAGCCTTTTTCAAATGTCAAGGTATCTCTCCTATTCTTTTGCATATCTGAGATACCAAAAGATTTACCAAAGAAGTCTAACACTTTCCTCAAACAGTTTTTAAAGAATAAAGCGGCCTTTTTCTGAGTAGTTTTAAACTAGTCCTGCTAATCCAGGGAAGGTCAAAATGATCATCTAAACCCTTTTCAGGCTTAAGATTGTATATTTGGAATGCTTTTTAATGGTAATTATCAGTATTTTTAATTGTGTAGAGAAACATAGCTGAATGTGAAATGTGAAAGTGGATCTTGGAAAATAAAGACTCAAGTAAAATGCTCAGAAAAAATGCTCTAATGAAATAATATAAATTTTGAAACAATATTCATTTTATTTGTTAAAAAAGTACACATTCTACATTTTTAATCAATATTTCCTTAATATATATTCATAGGAAGGTGCCATATTTAAGGATAACTTTTTATCAAAGAGTAGTCATGGAGAAGAAATGAATGCAGAATTAAGAAAGTAGAGGCTTAAAACCTAATGATACTTCTTACTATCTTATGAACTTAAATTCACATTCTCTAGAACTCCGTTTTAATTATAAAACAAGGGGGCTAGACTTGATCTTGATCTCTTCCAGTCCTATATCCTATGTTCCTATACATCAAAATGAAAATTAAAGAAATATCATTGTGTAGGGAACTGGCCAAGGAGGGCTTAGTCTTTGGAGAATGCCCAGTGTACTCTATCCATGAGGAGGCTTCATAGCCTACTTCTGGAAAAATGTGATGATGATTAATGGAATAGCCTGTCTTCAGGGATTCAGGGCATGTGCATACATTCTGTGACTGTATCTTATAGGCTTACCCCAGAATTGAGAGTATATATAAAAAGTATGAACAGATGAAAGCTTTTTCTCTCCCTGATTGCTTTTGAGTGAGAGGAAGAAAAATGACTCTAGACTAGTATGTAGAGAAGGGGCCTTGGTCCCTTATTTTTCCACTTGGACCACCACATGGACTTGAACACATGGTGCTGTTGCTTTTGTCTCTATTGTGTTTCTTTTTTCTTGATCCTATATGAAATAAAGACAAAAAGGATCGGGTCATAAGCTGATGAGCTTTAAAAGATCTTAAAAATCATTAGAAGTACAACCACCAGAGTCTAGAGCTGAGTCTGCAGGCAGATACGGCCACCAAAACCAGAGAGAAGCCAGCATCAAAGAGTGACTTCTGGATCTAGGCTAGAATGCATCACTCAACCTCGAAGCATCAGATCCTGCAACCAAGGGAGCGGCTCATCCATTTACCTTAATCAGAAGTGAATGCAGTGGAGAAAAGTCCTTGAAGAAAGAGAACCAGGAAGTACACTATCACCAGGTTGAGCTGGAGGAATGTTGTAGAGCAATCACCTTAAGTTTGAACAGCTCTCTCAAAGGACCAAGGACCATGGTAGAGGGGACAGGGTCATGTGTTTGTTGTTTCAGTTAATATTCTTCTCAATACATTCCTTTCTAAAAGCTAACTGATGTAATTTGGTTAACTGATATTGAAAAAGTAAATGGCTAAAATTGAAATTGGGGCAAAAATATTGATTAGATGACATTAGGGAGATAGTAAGTGCTCCAATAATAGGAGGAACATACTAAATGGAGGCTTAGAAGCAATAATATTAGAAGAATAGATAGTATTTATGTAATGCTTTAATGTTTAAAAAACACTACACGTGAAGAACTCCATATCTCTTAAAGTACTCCCAGGATCCTACAGGGGAAATATAGCCAATATATTCTGGGAATCTAACCTGCCAGTGTGACTATGATGAGTGCCTATATGTGCTTAAAATAAACATTTCTTACAAGAAACATTTTAAGAAATCTTATGGTATCTTTACAAAGAGATTTAATCCCTCTCCACCAAGGCAGTCAATTCTCTATATAACAGATCTTGCTCTAAAATCAGAGGTTCTTAAACTGGGATCTGTAAACTTGATGTGGTTTATTTTTTTTTTAACATTTTGATAAGTATATATCAATATAATTGGTTTCCTTTGTAATCTTTTGTATTTTGTTGTATGTATTTAAAAACATTTTTCTGAGAAGTCCATAGGCTTCTAAAGAAATGCCAAAACACCAAAAGAGAGTGTGTATGTCTGTCTGTCATCCTCCGTATGGCAGCCAAACTGATATTTCTAAATCACATGTCTGAACATGACACTCCCCTGTGCTCAAGATGCTTCCAAACACAACTTCTTTTATTTGATTTTCAAAGTCCTTTAGAGCCTGGATCTAACCTTCCTTTCTAGAATGATTTTTCTTTACTCCCCATCATAAAGGATATGTTGCCAACAAAATAGTCTACTCATGACATTCCACCTCCTGCTTCCATGCCTTTGCTCAGGCTGTTTGCAATGCCAAGCAAGCTCTCTCTCCTTCCTTCTGCATCCTAGAATACCTTCAAGAAAGCAAGTGTCTTTTTGGATCCCCTTGCTTTTTAGTTCTTTAAAATCCTCTCTCCTCCCAGTCCCAATGACTTTAGATTTACTTGTTTCTCCTGGGAAGTATTTTGAAATTTTCTCTCAAGTAGGTAGCAGAGGCTAACAACATATCTATTATTTCATCTGGTCTTCAAGTAGCCTTACAAGATGGATATGGTGGATATCATACCATTTTACGGATGAGGAGTGCAATGCTCAGAGAGTTTATATGAGGTAAAAGAAGCTAGGAAGAGATCTGGAACAATGCTGCGACTCAAGCTTCATTTCCTCAGTACAAATTTCCCATGCACCCTGCTTTTCTTTAAAGACCAAAATGGTATCCTGAACAGGATCACATAGTCTTGGGAATTCTCTGCTGAGACTTCCTGTGTCCCTGAACAACCTGGCCCAATACTGGAGGGCAGCCCTTATGAGAGGCAATACCATTTTTCAATATTCAGATGGGGAAAAGTATGTAACATTCACTCTTCTTGGCACCAAGGAGGGGAAGATTCATAAATGGAGAATTTCTGTGGATTTTTAAGATATAAAAACCACAGGTGACAATCTAAATGATCTTCCCAGATCACTGTATATAATTATGCAGGTTCTGTTTTGTGATAACTTAGAAAAATGGAATAGTGTACTACAACAGTACCACTTTCTTCTTTGCTTAATAACCTATCAGGGAACAGGGAGAGAAGAAAGAGAGAAAGGTTTGTGGAAATTGGGTGAAAGAAAGAAAATATCCATGAAATGAAAAATTCACTAATTCAGAGAGAGTCCTAACCTCAAAGTGTAAGTTTTGGAAATACGAAGGTTGAAATAATCTAAAATTTTTATACTGTAGGATTTAGAACTGTAAGGGACTTTAGGGGGCAGCTATGTGGCTCAGCAGATAAAAGAGCCAAGCCTGAAGTCAAGAAGATTCATGTTACTGAGTTCAAATTCAGCCTCAGATACTTACTAGCTGTGTGACCCTGCACAAGTTACTTAACCTTGTCTGCTTTGGTTTCCTCATCTGTAAAATGAGCCAAAGAAGGAAACGACAAATCACTCTACTATCTTTGCCAAGAGAACCCCAAATGGAGTCACAGAGTGAGACACAACTGAAAACAGAATAAACAAAGGGACCTTCAAGGCCATTTAGTCCAATATTTTAATTATGCAAATGAGGAAATTGAGTCTGCAAAAGACAATCAGTCTTTTCCCCCATAATGTAAAGATAAGACTATATGAACACCTCATACTCCATATTCACTGAACTCCACTGGCTTCCTATTACCTCAAGGAATGCATATAAAATGCTGTTTGGCTTGTAAAGCCTTTTACAACCTGGCCCCTTCCTACCTTTCCAGTCATTTTACCCTTTCCTCCCCTCCATATACATTAGGATTCAACACCACCTGCCTTCTTAATACTCCTCCCATGAAATACTCCCTCCCTAGACTCTGCATTTTCTATGGCTGTGGCCCCTGCCTGGAATGCTCTCCCTCTGCCTTCTAGCTTCCCTGGTTTTCTTCAAGACTCAACTCATCTCCTTCCTTATACAGGAGGCCGTTTCTAGTCTTCTCCCTAATGCTTTCCCTCTTAGACTACCTCCAATTTACAATGCATATCTTCTATATTCAGTTATTTGCATGTAGTCTCTCCCATTAAAATAGGAGCTCCTTCAGGCTGAGGTAGGTCCTATGGTTTTTTTTTCCTTTCTCCAGTGCTTAAGTCCAGCACCTGGGACCTAGTTAGCACTTATAATGAATGTTTCCTGCTGACTGATTGTTAATTTATCCAAGGTCAGTCAGGCAGGCAGTAAGGGGAAGAGCAGGGACCCAAACTCAAGGACTTCTGATTCCAAGTCCAATGCTTTTTAAATATTAAGCTACATAATATCTCTCTCATGTTTTGTGGTTAATATAGATAATTTTTAAATGATAACATAAAACAAGAGTATCACAGCCATGCCAATAACTGATTAACTTCTGATTAGCCCTGCATGGTAGCTATGACACTTCCTCCATTTGGCCAACCTGCAGTCCTTGGTCTGTGATCATTTCTTCCTGATGAACTGATGGCAAGTACAGAGGAAGGGAGACCAGAGAAGCACATCTGGGTGTGATCAATAAATATCCCTTGATGTTCTCTAAACCAAAATCAACCTCGAGAGCACCTATTAGCATGGATTCTTGTGGGTAATCCCCAAGGAAGTACAAAAAAGCCAGATAGCTACATTTTAGTTATTTGGACTTTTGATTGGGTCTCCTACCCATATATACCAAAATAGAAATGACTAATCTTTCATGGTATCTCTGATCTAAAGTACCTCAAATTATTTTTCTAATAACAGCTGGCTGGTGCCTACCTAGCATTTTAAGGTTTGCCAAGCACTCTACACATTCAGTCCTCATGACAAGCCTGAAAGATTGATGCTAATAAAGCTCACACATATAGAGAGTTTGAAGGAGTACAAATCGCTTTCCCTTAAAACAACCTTGTGGAGTAAGTAAATAATGCAAACACTGTTCTTCCTCTATCTCAAACAGGGTAGGGAATGTTAAGTAGTTTTCTCAAGACAGTGTCAGACATGGGAGTCAAATTCAGGTTTAAAGTCAATTCAATTCAATAACCTTTGAACTTTTGAATTTATTTTATGTCTACTACTACACTTGCTAAGCATTGGTACAGTAACTGAGGCCCTTGAAATCTGAGGATTTTTGGTTTTGGAGTTCCCTATTACTTTTCCCAGGTTGAAAGTGACTTTTTAAAGTAGTAAATCACAAACATCATAGCCTGAACCCCAATTTAGCACAACCCTCTTTTAAGACCTGATCGTACAAGAATAATGAATATATCGAAAAGATTTAAGAGATAAAAAACTGCAAAAAATAAAGAGGAAATCAAGTTATTGAATCATTTCTGTCCCACCTACAAATGGAAGCTATCTTCTATACCTCATCACATAGCATCATTTGTTTTCATCCTCTCATGTTTCTCTGAATTCCTCATATTTAATGTTTCTTACTCAAACGGAGCTGAGATTTTATCAATGTAGATGTTCCACCCAATGGTGGAGTATGAAACACATCCATGTTTGCTCATCTTATGGGAGTCTTGTCCAGGTTCACCACACAGGGTGTTATGTTGGCACCCATTATGTTGGCAGCCTTCATTTTCTCCTGATATTTCAAGGACATTAAGTGAAGCACGTGGGTTATCTACCTGCTATCCCTTGCTCTTGGCATAGGATCGGTCTTACATTCTATTTTAATCCCATGTATCCCTAATACAATCTTTTACTTAGGTTCTCCCTTGAAATTTCTTATCTGTTCTATGCTCACATTCACCATTCACCTCTTCATTACTCTCTACGAGATACTAATTCTGAATTCTTTAGAGATTGTATAGAGTTCTAAGACTCGTGGCCGCATGATGTTTGAGTGAACAGTGCTATTACAAAGAAAGACATACGCTTTCAAGAAAAGTTTGGGGTCACAAAGAGTTTTGTGAAGGTAATCTAGCCCATTTTCACTTTCCTATTTAAATCAAGGCCATTAACCAGGGACTACTGTATCTTAAACTATGGCCTACTGACTGTTGAAGATATGAAAAACTATAGGTCTTCCCTCTAATCGCATGTCATAATGTTTACAGTAGATATCCTTTACCCACTTCTTTCTTTTTTCTCTGTGGAGGGTTAGGCCAAACACTTTTGAGTGATTATGGACTTGACAGATAATTTTTCAGGTTTAATGCATCCAGTAGGGTGTCATTCACAGACAGGAAGACCTTACCAAGCTTAAGGAATCCTTTCTTAATTTAGTATCACTCCTTAAGTTATTATCAATGATACTTCACTTTGCCAACAGAGACACTGAAAGAATTTGTTGTACTAGGCTTCTGTGTCACAATGGCAAAACTTTAGTGAATTATTCTTCATATTTATCATGTCCATTTCAGATGAAGACCTAAGTAGAAAAAGGTTAATAACCAATTTAATGGCATATGACAAATTACGTTAATCTGGAATTTAAAATGCTTATCCAAAGTCTCTTTTTGAAAATTCCCACAATGAAACAAAAATACCCTTGAATACAGAGCAGAAAGTTCCCACTATATTTTACTTACAGTTTTGTATTAACTCTATAAGGAATACTGGGAGACATGAGAAAATGTATAAGTTGAAACAAAACCAATTAAGCAGAACCAAGAGGACAATGTACATAATGATTATAGTAATTTAAATAAAAACAGCACTAAAAAGCAGCTAAATTCAGATTAACTTTAAGGACTAATTTTGGTTCTGGAGAACAGATAATAAAAGAAACATTTCCCTGTTCTCTGGAGAGAGGTGAGAGACTGGGTGTGGAAATGTTCCAACTATCGTCAGATGAGGTCATTTTGGAGGTCAGTTTTGTTCAACAATGTTTGCAGTTATAAAGAAGGTTTCTGTGTTGGTCGTTCAAAGTACCACTCTGGGGTATGAAAAAGAGAAGGCATCAATAAAACTTTGAAAAACTGTATTTATTCCTCAATAATTTCATAACTTTACAAAAAGCTTTCACATATATTCTTTTATTTAACCCTTAAAACAATCTTATAAAACAGCAAGGAGAAGTATTATGAGCCATTTTATAGATTTGAAAGCTAAGGCTTAGTAAGAGCACACACATACATATACATACACATATATATATAAACATATATAATACACATACAACATTTCATGTACATTACCCAATTTGATCTCATAAACACTCCATGAGGTTTTATTAATTCCACTTAACCGAGACTTAGAGACACTAAGTGACTCGTCCATATCTCACAACTAGTGTCAGACCTCTCCTGGCACTAAGTCTAGTCCTTTTTACACTGTATCACAAAGTGACCCACCCAAATGAGTGGCAACACTGGAACCAAAGCCCAGGTCACTGCCTTCCAAGCCCCTTCATTTACAAAACACAGCTATGCAGACTCCATAAAGTAAATGGTATCCATCCTAAGGCTCTTGTTGTTCAGTCATTTCTGAGTCATGTCCAACTCTTCATGACCCCATTTGGGTTTTCCTTGGCAAAGATACTGGAGTGTCTGCCATTTCCTTCTCCAGCTCATTTTACAGACGAGAAAACTGAGGCAAACCAGGAGGAGTGATTCACCCAAGGTCACACAGCTAGCAAGTGTCTGAAGCCAGATTAGAACTAGGAGGATGAGTCTTCCTCACTCTAAGCCCAGCACTCTAACCACTATGCCACCTAGTTGCCCTTTAGGAAAGGATAAAAATCCCAACTTTTTTTTGCTTTAAAAATAAAAAACTCACATGAAAACAAAGAATAAAGAAATTAAATACAAAAGCACAGAGCAGGATGTACAAAAGCTACATTGGCTCAAATCATTTAAATTCTAAAGCATCCAGATTCTTTCTCTCTGATTATCAGATTATACTGTAAATACAAAAATATAGGATGAAGCTTAACTATCCCAGGATACAAATATTATTGGGGGTTTTGTAGTCTATGAGTATTTCATCAAATTCCCCATACCCCCAATTTTTTATCCTCTTTGACCCTGCCTCCAACCTTTCTTTGCATGCAAAACTTTCCTTCGCCTATCAGTGACTTGCAACGCTGACATGCATCCAAAGGGTTAAAGAGGAGATCAACCCACAGAGACAAGGGTGTTTACAATTAGTCCTCAGGATTTAACAGCAGGCAGGTGCAAGACACCAGCCCCACCATCTTGTAGAGTAATAATGGACAGAAGTGTTAAAAAAAAAAACAAACCACATGAGAGGGAAGGGGTTTCGTTTCTTTTGAGTGACCTCATGTTTTAAGGCAAATGCCTGTTGACAAGATGAACCCACCCCTGAATAGAAGGAAGTTGCACCCAGTCTCACAAAGTACAGAGTCAATCACCCCAGAGAGAAATCTCAACTTCCGTCCAAGACAAATATGGAATTCAATCTGCAAGATGATCTAAATACAGACTTTTAATGCAACCCTCTTTAAAAAATGTTATGCAAAGTGGGGGAAAAAGCATCCAAATAGCCTTTCATTGTGAGCAAAGCAGAAAATGTAATATGCCAAAACTGTAATAAAGCTAGAAAACTTTTCCATTAATTTACTCACTCTAATTATAAGTCATACTATCATGGAAAAAATATTGGATTTGGAGTCATAAAGATTCAGTCCAAATTCTGACTGCCATTTACCATACATGTGACTTTGGCCAAGGCATTTAGGCTTCAATTCCTAATCTATAATATGTGGGTGCTAGACTTGATGACTTCCAAGGCCACAGAGGAACATAGGATCCTATGATTTACTTTGTAGCCCCCAAACATACAATAAGTCCAAGACACACGAGAGACAGGTGTTGGGATGCTGAGTGAACAACACTCCAGAAGGGCTACAATCTTTCTAATCACAATATAATGAACAACAGCTGAAGGAAATATGATAGTTACAAAGAAGCAATGGTATCTCCTTTGCAGACCTAAGTAGTAATCACATCTAAAAAAAATATGGACAAGAAACTATTCATGGTTATTTTCTACACAGAGGTGAATTTGTTTTTGTACAAAATAATGGGCAACCTACTTAGCATCTTTAAAGTTATAAGAACAAAAAGATGAAAAGGAAATAGGGACCAAAGGTAAAATCCAGGGAAGCCCCACAGTCCAGCAGCCATATATACGAAGCTCCAAAGAGAACCCTTGCTGAAAGACGATGGGAAAAATGTTAATAGTTACTCAAATTAAATTATAATCTATTCCTAAAAAATGGAAAGTCAATGTAAACCTGAACCAAATGCTAATAGCCATTCAATCTACAAGAACAGCCTACATACTCAATTCAATGAAAACAATAATTTTAAATTTTAAACCATTAGAAAAACTACCTGTGAATACAAATTTTAAGATTTTTTTTTTTTTACCGATTTGTTTGGCCAATTCAAATATCAAAGCCATAAGCACTTTATGTTCTCTTTATGTAGATATTTGCCTTAAAACTAAAAATAAGTTGCCATTTCTCCTTATTCCAAAGAATAAAAGTTACTTAAAATTCCTGAATATGTGATTATTATAAGTATGAATATAGTGTTCTACACATCTTACCTATCTACTCCCGTTTACTATTTTTCCTTTTCCCCCAAGTGTACATTTGTTCATTCTTTTCAATATCCAAAAATCAACACCACAGAGGAACAAAATGTTAAATCTAACTATGACTGATGTAGCAATGTGGTGACAGGTCAGTTACCAACTTGTGGACGCCAAAAAACTTCAACCTGATCAAGTGTGTGTGGTAACAAATAGCAAAAAATTTCTTTGGTTTTCTTGTGGATTACTCCACAGAAAAATTCTTTCCATAGACTAAGTTTAAAGTATCATTTCATCGCCTTGTCTACATCAGATCATCTCAGACCAGGCAACATGAATTTTGCAAAAAGCAAAAAACAAATTTGAACAATGCTAAACTTTTGCTTTACTATTCTCCTGCTTCATAGAAATAACACTCTCATCCTATTGGAAAGAGCAGTGACCTGTAGCATAAAACCTCAGTTTGAGTTCAAATTAATTTGCAACATCTTTGATATTCAGTTTCTTCACTTGTAAAACAGGGATAATAACAATGTATTATAATGTATATAATATAAAATTAATAATAAACTACCTATCCTTTAAGATTTGGTGAAGTACTCGTAAACTCTAAGATACTAAACACCTAAGTTATTTTATATAAAGTTCCATCTCCCCTTTTTGGTGTCCTATAATCCCAATCTCAAGTTTAAGGTCAGTCCAATATACATCAGAAAGTCTTCATGTACAATTATTTTCCTGCATTGTAGGTAAGTAAAGGGTGGATGGGTTTTCATTAACAAAAAACAAAGTTAAGACTCCTGGACATAATTGGTCTGAATTCTCCCCCCACCCCAAATATCAAGGCATTTGTTTAATATGCACCACAAATGTGTCAGCTGTTCATTTCTGAGGACTGTCCATATTCCAACTCAAACTTCCAGGTCATCCTGGCTCCTGAAAGAAGAACTACAGGTAAAATCCAGGGAAGCATCACAGCCCAGTTAAGGTCCAAAGAGAGCCTTTGCTAGAAGACCATAAGAAAATGTGCTGCAAGTGTTCAACAAAATAAAACAAACAAAAATCTTATTCTCTTTCCTAGCCTCCCCCTCTATTTTTTTCCCTAAGTCTGTAGAGAATACTCTCTTTGCATGTTATTTCTCCCCAGAGACTAATCTCTTACTTCCCCTAACACCACCCCAGTTTTCTACGTAACCTTACTTGCCTTCACTTTCCACAGCACAAGTATCTATGCCTGGAGCTCAATGATTACGAATATAAAAGATCTTTTTTTAAACTCCAAGGCATTTTTAGAAAGAAAAACTCATCTTTCTAGTTTTTAATCCATCAGTGCTATCCAGAAAACTAACAGAGGAATAGTTCCAGACTTGATTTTGTTATAGCCTATCAAGAAATTCTAAAAAAAAAAAAAAAAAGAAAGAAAAGTTAAACCAAAACTAGTTTAAATAACTTTAATTTTAAAACAATACCTGCTAAAAAAATTTTTTAAGAGATCAGGGAGATCTAAGTCAACCAAAGATTAATTATAAAAGACTGGATAAGACTTACAGCTATAGAGACAAAAGATCACCACAGAGAATGAAATCCACTTTTAAAAAAATATCAGAAAATAAAGATAACCTTGTGTGAAGTCGGAAAAATCTAGGATTGGGACTGGCACTTATTACTTGTGCAGCAGGGCCACACAAGCTTGGTAAAGAGGCACTAGCAGGATAGGAGAGTTGTTTTCAAATATTCCAAGTCTGTCACATGGAAGAAGCATTAGCTTGGCTCAGGGAACAAAGCACAGAACAATGGATGGAAATTGTATCTTTCCATATTTGGGTTTGATATAAGGACAAACTTTCTAACAAACAGAACTAACCAAAAGTGGAATGAGTTTTCCCAGGGAATCTTGGGTTCTCCCCTCAGGTAGAAGGCTTCAGTAAAAAGGCTGGTCAATCACTTGTTAGTTACTTGAATTCCTAGAGCAGCTACTATGTGCAAGAAAATTACATATCCAGGTAATTTAGGGGAGATCTTGAGATATACATATACATACACACTGATGCAAAACTCTGAAACTTTTTTTTAATGAGTCAAAAAGAAACTAATCTACAAGTGGGATAAAAAAGTCAAAAAATTATATAAATCATTTGAAAAACTAAGTTATCTAAAAAAAAAATCATTTAAGATTTAGCTCAGTAAGGGAGCAAGACATGCCTATTGCAGGCCTACTTATTTGCATAACCCAAATATGCCATTTCTATGGATTATAGAAAAGATAGTCAGGATCAATATCTATAAACATTTGAAAACATTTAGGGAAGTGAACAAAACACAGTTCTATACATTAGTAGAGAGCATGACTACTGGCTGTTCTTCCACTCAACTGTCTGATAAATAAGACAATATGAGCTTAAGGTAAAAGAGATGAGTTTTAGGTTAGAGACAAAGTAGAATTACATAAATTTAATAGCTATGAGTCAAAAGAACAGCCTACAAAATAGATTATTTAATTCTTTCACTAGATGGCTTATTAGACACAAACACACCTATACAAACACACAAACACAGAGTTTATCTGTCTAGTTCAGGAATAGATACTGAAAATTAATGAACTTTTGCTTTCCTCTTGACAAATCAGTATTGTTAATTCATTTATTGGGAAATTAACTTATTTTTGTCATAATTTACTTCATTACCTCCCCAAAATTAACAGATACCTTTATATCCCAAATAAGTTTCTGAGTTATAGATAATATATGAAAACATTTAAACACCCATCTTCCTATGGTACAAACTATAAATCTTATTTTGCCTCCCTCTAAAATGTCATCTATTTCATAAATATTTAAGATACGGGACTGATTGCAGCATACCCAGCAATAAAACTAGCAAATATTGCACTGTTCTCATAACGGAGGGCAGGATAGAATAAGTTATTCATTGTTCACACTATCCACAGAAAAAGAAAAAAGACCAAAGTCTAAGATCAAAGATCCTTTTCAACTTTCTTCCCCATCATTATCTTTTATCAGAACAATTAGATTGCTCTATTTGAGTTTTTTAATAATTACATTTTTTAAATTACCTTATTATTCGACAATTTTCGATTTAAAAATCCTACTATGATTCTACTAAGCATTTCTCTATTTTTCCTTCCACCTATAATTGGCCTATAACACCCCCCCCCCCGCACAAACACACACAGAAGGTATATATAGATAAGACTAAAGTTCCAGAGAAAATACAATTAGGTGGTGATATACAAACGGTTTCTTAGAAAACAATGAATTTATATTTAACCTTCTTTGAGTCACTGTCTTCTCCTGAAATGCTATGAACCACCTTTCAGGAATCAATGGTAAAACAACCAATACTCTACTCACATCAAAATCCCAAGATAATTTGACACACAAATGTCATCTAGAAAATTATTCTTTGAAAGATTATCAACAAATCATTTAACTTTAAGACATATGAGAAAGTGACTTCCTCTCACTACAAGCATGGCTGTCAATACAGCAAAATTTCAAAAGTGTGGGAATTCCCCTGTAATGGTAGAGTAGTCCAAACAGTAACTTAAGAGATGTCATATAAAATTTCCTGAGGCTGAGAAAGGTTTTGTGATTGCCCATGATTAGGCATCTAGCAAATGTCAGAGGAAGGATTTGAACCCTGGTCATAGGATCAGAGATGACAGGATCACAGATTTCAAAGTGGATGCGACCTGAAAGACCATTGAGTCCAATCCCCTCATTTCACAGATGAGGAAACAGAAGCTCAGAGGTTTAAGTGTTAGCGGTTATATATATTGTTCTTACGGGTATAAATGACTAATATGGTCCTAGTGTCCATTCTCCATGTGAGGCAATGAGTTTTCTTTGTTTCATGACCACAAACTGCTTCCACTAATCAATCCTATCTACTTCACTCTATAAATTCAATTCAATTTACTGGGTTCTTACTTGGGACTATGTACTGGACTAGGTGCTTAGGCCATGGTTCTTAATCTTTTTGTGTATGTCATGGACCCCTTATTCATCCCTTCTCAGAAGAATGTGTGGAAAAGCATAAAATACATAGGATTACAAAGGAAACCAATTATACTGAAATGCAGTTATCAGAATGTTTTATTTTTTATAAAATAACAACCAAATTACAGATGCCAGGTTGTACTGATGGGAACATAAAAATATAGAAGGCAAATTCCCTGCCCTCAAGGAGCTCATTCGTAGGGTTAAACAAAAGTGGAGAATTTATAGAAAAACAATTTGATTAAATTCTTAACTGATTATTTAACACTTGGTATGTACGAATTTTTATAATCGCCAATTCTCTTGAAACATCATGTTCTATAATAATTTTCAAATCATGGATGCTTAAAGAAAGGTGAATGAAAAAGGGGACTTTTTGCCAACTTACAAGAGGCTATTACTGACTTCTAGCCAAGATGATTACCTGAATGGAGTCAGGTGGCCCAGCTCCCACACCTACTCTTAGAAAAAGTTTAAATATTCATTAAGAAAACCAATGATGATCTACAGTACTTCCATTTTAGAATTGTGCACAAATGCGCACACACACAGGTAATTTCTTGGTCAATAGGAAAGAAGGGTGTCAACAATGCCACAATCCACACAAACCACTATCAACCCACTAAGACCAGAGACTGACTTGAGAGAAGTCTGGAAAAGGAGAGGGCTTAGAAAAGGACAAATAACGGCAACAACCAATGTGGTGTGCTTACGATTAAGTGATGTGTGCAGCTCTCAGAGAGGGACACCCTCAAGGTCCCTCAATATGCAACACTCAGAAACTCAGAGATGGGGGAAGGAGAGTGTACAATGTAATTCTGAGAAGGTGGAGATCAGCAAAACAACTTAAGGAACATACTCCACCCAAAAGTAAAGTAGGAGGCAGAGCCAGGACCGGAACAAAGGCAGAAAAGATGGATAAATATGTGAAGATACAGATCACTATAAAGATGTATCATAGACCCAGACACCCAAAAATCCAACTTAGAAGGAAAAAGTAACTATTAACAACTGTAAGCAGAGAGACAAAGAAAAAAATATAGATCTTCCACAATTACATGATTACTTAAAAGAAATGAAGGGGTATAAAAAAATTAAATAAAACTATCTGGAGGAAGGAACTGAAAGGAAAATAGTTTAGAACAGAAAGTCACTTACCCAAGTAATGGACTCCACAAAAATCAGAACAGACCAAACCAAAATCAATGACTCTAAAAGGCGGGAAGAAATATTAGCACAAAATTGAAATGTTCAAAAGATGGAAGAAAATGCATGGAATGTGCCATATGACCTGAAAATAGGTCAAAGAGAGATAATTTAAGAATCACTGGTCTCACTGAAAAAGCAGTATTTTTTTTTTTAAAAAAAAGCCTGAACACTAGCTTAAGAAATGATAAATGAAAACTGCCCAGATTTATTAAAACCAGAGGACAAAGTCAAAACAGAATCCATCAATCACCTCGTGAAAGGAACCCCAAGAGGAAAAGTACCAAGAATGTCATAGCTAAATTCTGGAATTTCCAGATCAAAGAAAATATATTTCAGGCAGCCAGAAAGAAAAAGTTCAATTTCAAAGGAACCAGTCAGGATCACACAAGACTTAACAGCTTCTACATTATAAAGAGAAGAAGAGAAGAGATCTTGGCATTCAATATTCTAAAAAGGCAAAAGACATAAACAACCAAGATTAACTTACCTGAAAAGCTGATTAAAATTGTACAAGGAGAAATTGGACTTTCAAGAGAACTTTCAAGCATTTCTGTTTAAGAGATTCTGAAGAGAAATTCTGAAAAGCATACTTTTGTATGTTAAGAGAAAAGTAAAAAGAAAAAGCAATAGAGATGATTTTAGAGAATCCTGAGAAGTATAAACTAATATATAATGAAGTGAACAGAAATGACAGTGACAACAATGTAGACAAAAACAATTTTGAAAGACTTAAGGGACCTACATGAAATGTGTTTACTCACCTCCTGACAGAGATTCAGACTCAATGTGTGGAAAGAAATATTTTTTTGGCCATGACATGTTTTGCTCTACTATACTTATTGCAAAGGTTTTGATTTTCTTTTGTTGATGAGAGTGAAGAGGAGTAGCTATAGTACTTACAAAAATAAAAAGGAAGAAAATTTAAAAAAGGAGGGCCATTGCGACATTTTTAAAAGTAAAATACTTTTTTTAAAAAAGCAAGCAGAATGGAAAAGGTTTCTTATATGTGGTTTCATACACAAGGTTTCTCTTTTTTATATTGAAATGTTCATTTCTTGTATTTGTAAAGTTCAAAACTATTTTTTTTAAAATTTTTTCATTACTGGAAATAAACTGATGAATGCCAGCAAACTTGCCACCAGTCAACTATATGTGGTAGAAGGTCTTCTACGTTTTGACCTTGAGGTTACAGCATAAACACTACGTGTATGTTTGTGGGTGTGTGCGTATATGTTTATACATACACATACATATATCAGGAAAAAAGTGGTACT
Source organism: Potorous gilbertii (assembly GCA_028658325.1). Taxonomy (NCBI): domain Eukaryota; kingdom Metazoa; phylum Chordata; class Mammalia; order Diprotodontia; family Potoroidae; genus Potorous; species Potorous gilbertii. The sequence goes on from CM053770.1 coordinate 138,687,034, forward strand.
AGCAGACAAACAGTGGATGATATATTTGCCATCTTATATCCTCCATTATTTTGGTGCTGATGGTGAGAGACAAATTTTTCGAAGGGCCAACTTTGTCATTTCCTCATCAGCAAGAGGTAGCTGGAAAAATATAGAAGCTCAAAAAATACCATACCACCTGAAACATTCTTGATCTTGGAAGCCATAGAGGGTTGGGATTGGTTAATAGTAAGATGAGTGACTACTTGGGAATACTGGATGCTGTAAAGCTGATTTCTATAGTGCAATGGTTATCATGCTTACCTAAAAACAAGGAAGTTGGAGACCAGGTAAAAACAATGCAAGGTAATAGGTTAAGCTTTATGAGGTAGGACAGGAGTCCATGTCACTCTAGGCCTGAACCAGAGTAAAATGCAATTGGGAAATATGTAACAGAATAAAAGTACAACAGAACATATATATGTGCCATCAGGAATCCTTCTATCCAGTTAAGTGGCCCCTGTTTCTTGGTAAGATTGATACCACTGATCTGATGGTTAGGATGCTGGAATTGGATTCAGGAAGAATGAGTTCAAGTCCCACATCAGAAACTGTGTGGCTTTGGGCAAGACCTTTAACGTCTCCTGCCTCAGTTTCCTCATTTATGAAATGGAGGAAATAACCTGGATGCCCTCTGAGATCCCTTTGTTCTAGACCTCCCATCATGTGGCACAGCTACTCTCTCTTCCCCAGGGATTCTTTCACCTTGCCTCCAGGATTGACATGAGCTCCATTCTTCTGTTGTCTCTCTATAGTCATAAAGGAGATGAGGGATGAGTAGTAAGTTGAATCAGCACAATCCTGTCCTGGAAAAACTTAAGGCATACATTCCAACATTGAGTCAATAGTGTCTAAAGATAGCATATTGGCACAGAGAAGTAGCAGTAGTAGGCAGTTACGTGGCATGGTGGAGAGCGCAGGCCCTGGAATCAGGAAGACCTGAGTTCAAATCCAGCCTCGGACAATTACCAGCTTTATGATCTTGGGCAAGTCACTTAGATCCTGTTTGTTTGCCTTAGAGTTTTTCCTCATCTGTAAAATGAGCTGGAGAAGGAAACAGCAAACCACTCCAGTCTTTGCCAAAAAAAACCCAAATGGGGATGTGCAAAGGGTCGTTCATAACTAAACAACAACAATGTGCCACCAAGCATGAGAATATTGTATTTATTTGATTTCAAATAGATGTCTAGATGAAGTAAAAAAATTAAGTCTGTGGGTTACTGCTTTCTTGTAGGGGCCAGGGAAGCATCTTAATCCTGTTCTCATCCCATAAATCCACAGCCCCATTTTACCTGGCTTCTTACTATCCTGCCAGTTCCAGCTCAATAAGAAGATTACAAGGGGACCCCGAGGTCATCCCTGTTAGTCATCTCCGATCCTCTCTTAGCAATGGATACTTGATACGGTAGTTAGAATGCTTAGTTTATTATCACCTAGAGGAATTTCGAACTTTTTTCCCTTCCTTCAGGTTTATTTTAGTTACATGGCCAAGCTATTGTTTGGTAAAAGAAAAAGGTAGAAATTTTCACTAAAGTCACAAATGTTATAAAACAATGGGAAGAAGAAAACAAGGATTGTAACCCAAAAGTTTTATTTGTGAAAAAAATCTTACTTTTGAAACTTTTAATATTCCCATTTATTAAAAAAAAAATCTTTGCTTTTATCTTTTTTTTATACAAATGCAACAAGTATTTTACAGATAAAGGGCATCAAAACAGCCCGAAAGCAATGCTTTTCATTTAGGAATCTGTCATTAAGTATTCCTCAGATCATATGATATCAAATCTTTCCACCTGCTTGAGGGCTTTTTACTCCAGCAACAATGAAGTCACCTTTATTTTCTTCCTTAGATTTATTCAACCCAGCGAAAAACAATCTTGCAGAAAAAGAAAAGCTTTGAGAGAGAATAAGAACTATCTGACTTCAGTTGAGCCAGATCTCACATGTTATCAATGCACGAAATTCACTTTTGCTCCTCTTGGTAAAGTTTGGGAAACGCATCCCTGGTTAGCCTCAAGTTCCAGTTTTATAATGACTGAAGACTTCCACAAAATCTTCGAAGCCTATTTCTACAAGCTAAATCTTGCGTTACAAATTCTTCTCTGTGCATTCACAATATGACCCTGGAAACTTCTAACATTTAAAAATTAAAGTTAATATCTCTTAGTTTGTCCTTAATTTTAAAAAAGTGTGATGCTGAGACATGTCTAGGAATTTTAACTATCCAGGTTAGTTTAATTTTTTTTCAACTCTGAAAGTTGCAAGTATGACTTGCCTCATATGCTTTTTTGCAAGAACATACCTCTGATACAGAAGCAGATTGTCAACCGACCAAACTAAATATAGACATGGTGTCACCACTAAATGGCTCCCAAAACAGATGATGGTGGCACCTGCAACACTCACTGCTTATCTTACAGTATTCTTTAACCAACCAAAACAAAAAAAAAATTTTTTAATTAAAAACTAAGCATCAAGTGCCAGTTACATGCCAGGAGCCAGACAAATATATTTGATCTGCCCTTATTTTACAAATGTGGAAACTGAGGCAGAAAGAGGTGAAGTCACTTGCTCAGCTACTATCTGAAGCAGAGTGGAACCCAGATCTTCCTGACTTCAAGCCCAGCACTGGATACCTAAGTTACCATTCTTCCATTCTTACTATTTTTCTTTTATTTCTTTCACTTCCATTCTCCTCAGGACACCAGTAACACTTCTTAACCCCCTTAATCACACTAAGGAATAACATATCTGTCAACAGTTGGTCTAGAAATTCAAAGGATGTGATTCAATTCAAATAACACATTAATTTGTGTCACATGACTATGTCTTGCTTCAGCTTTCTAATCATCAAGGCAGAGAAAATAGTAAGACCTACAGAAAGTAGACCTGTAAAAAGGGAGAAATATTTGGTGGGCTTGCATCCCTTCTAGTTGTGAGTGTCTAATGTATTTCACAAACACAGAGTACATCTTTAAAATGGCTTCCAATATTAAAGCCATCTAAATGGAAAGTATCTAGCTTTTTGCATTTTTTCATTTAACTCCAATCTTATTCTGGTTAAAAAAAACTATAAACAATGTATGATATCACTTAAAAAGTAGAGTTTTACCTTTTAAATATTATAAAATGTTAATCTATGTTATTCAAAAATAAGTGGCAATCTGAGAAACAGAAAAAGAGGAATTAAGTCAGAGACAATGACTTAGACTAGGTATATTAGCTTTAAGAAACCTTTTGAAAGTATGGCAAAACCTTTTGAAAGTATGGCAAAACCTTAAAGTAAAAGTTAATATTAACTTTCCTTCTACTACACTCCTCGTCTCAGGGCAGATAATTGTGAATTCCGTACACTTCCTGCTCCTAGGCTCAGTTTTGATTTATGCCTTTGGGGAATTCTAGCAGCTGAATCCCATTCCATTCTGTTCAAAAGACAATGATTAAAAGCCTACTATGTTGAACCCTAACTTGTCTCCTGAGCATCAGTCTCCTGCCTCCAACTTCCCATCAGACATATCAAAATGCATACCCTACAGATGTCTTAAACTCTAAATGTCAAAAAACTAAACTCTTTTATCATTTCCCTCCAACACTCTTCCTCTCTCTCAGCTTTCCTATTACTTTGGTATCTAGGCTCCCACCATCCTTCTGGTCAACCAGGCTCACAACCTTTTTGACTCCTCACTGTCTTTCAGTCCATCCCCATATTCAATCAGTTGCCAAGTCCTGTTGATTCCACCATTTGCAGCACCTCTCATATACACAGGCCACTGTCACCTTACAACTAAAATATTGCAAGAATTTGTTGGCCAATTTCCTTTCCTCCAGTCTCTCACCACGTCAGTCCATCTTCCACTCAGCTGTCAAACCGATCTTCCTGAGAGCAAGCCTGACTAAGTTACCACCCTATTCTATAACCTGAACCTTTCCTACCTTTCCAGTCTTCTTATACTTCCTTCTACATATTTTGAAATCCAATGCCACAAACTTTTTTATCTCCTGGCTTCCTTCAAATAGCAGCTAAAATCCCACCTTCTGCCTGAAGTCTTTCATGATCTCCCTTGATACCAACTGTATTATTTCTAATTTATCTTGCAAATATCTGATTAGTACATGGTTGTTTGCATGTTATCTCTTCCATAAGACTGAGCCCCTCAAGAGCATGGGCTGCTTTTTCCTTTGTGATAGTGTCTGACACATAGTCAGGTGCTTAATAAATATTTGTTGAATTGACTTAACTACTACATGCAAGGTACTAAGCCAGATACTGGAGATAAAAAATAAAATATTGCATAGTCCTTGCTCTCAAAAAGTTCATATTTTAGTATAAAGGATAAGATGCATATAAAAATAATTATGATACAGGGTAGATGAGAATGAAGAGGTCAAAGTAGCAGAAGAAATCACCTCTAACTGGGGTTGGGGGAAAACAATGGAGGTTTCATAGGATCATAGGATATATAATTGTAACAAAACTTGGAAAGTGTCTAGTTCAAATCCCTTCATTTTATTTTTTAACTTTTTTTTCAGTTAACAGGCATTTGTTTTTCTCCCTTTCCTATTTTCCTTCAGTGGGGGGTGGGGGGGGCGGGGAGTTGGGAGGGAAGAAAACCCCTTGTAACAAAATATGCATAGTCAAGCAAAATGAATTTCCACATTTAGCCAGGCCCACAAATTTATTCTGTATCTTGAGTCTATCATCTCTTTTATCAGGAGGTAGGCAACATGTTTCATCATTAGTCCTCTAAAATAAAGGCTGACCATTGTTATTGATCAAAGTTCTGAAGTCTCTCAAAGTTGTTTGTCTTTAAAATATTATTACACAAACAGTTTTCTTGGTCCTGCTCATTTGCCTTTGCATTTGCCCCTACAAGTCTTCCAAAGTTTTTGTGAACTTGTCCCCTCTGTCATTATTCATGCTACTATTACATTCTTATGTCATTTTTTTGCTCTGCAATTCCCCAATTAATGGGTTCCCCTCTTAGGTTCCAGTTCTTTGCCCTACAAAGAGTAGCTATAAATATTTTTGAGTATACAGTTCCTTTCCTCTTTCTCTATGTCTCAGCAGCAGGCCTAATAGATATATTGCTGGTTCAAAGAGTATGCAAATTTCAGTGACTTATTGATCACACAGAGGCAGCTAGATGATGCAATGCATGGAGTCCTGGATGGTGTCAGGAAGAACGGAGTTGAAATCCTGCTTAAGGCACTTACTAGCTCTGGTATCCTGAGCAAGTTACTTAACCTCTCTGTTCCAAAAGTTCTTCCACCTGTAAAATGGACACAATAATACCTACCTCCCATGGTTGATGTGAGGAACAAATGAGATAACATTTGTGAAATATTTTGCAAATCTTAAAGTAATATGTAAATGCTAGCTTTTATTTTTGTTATTCATATTTGAGGGCATAATTCCAAACTGCTTTCAAAAATCATTGGACCAATTTCGAACCCCACCAACATTGCTCTGATGTTCCCGTTTTCCCACAATTTCTCCAAGAGATGACATTTTCTATTTTTTTTTGGTCATCTTTGCCAATCTGATAGATGTGAGGTAGAATCTTACAGTTGCTTTAATTCTGTATTTCTCTAATTCTTACTTATTTGAAAAAAATTTTTTTCTTTTTTTTCATTTCTTTCATGATTTCCTTGGAGATTCTCAATCTTTTGTTCTTCCAGATGAATTCTGTTATTATTTGTTATTGCTTTAAAAAGTAAGCCTTTGGTAGTTTGATTGGTGTGGCACTTAAGTAAATTAATTTAGAGGTTATTGTCATTTTTACCACATCGGCTCAGCCTGTCCATGAGCAATTAATATTTCTCCAGTTATTTAGGCATGTCTTTATTTCTGTAAAGAGTGTTTTGCAATTGTATATTCCCTGCATGTATCTTGATAGGTAGACTCTGAAGTATTTGATAGATTCCATAAATATTTTTAATGGAATTTCTCTATTTTTTCCTGCTGGATTATTGGAGAGATACAGAATTATTTTCCTTCATTTTCACATAAAGAACCAGAGGCATTGAGAAATAAAGCGATTTCTGCAAGGTCACCTAGCAGCCTACCCGGACTAAAAAGGTGTGCTTGGAACAGTACAAGGACTGGTCTGAAGCCAGGTGCCCAGCCCTTAAATGAATGGCATAATTAGCCTATTTCTTTCCAGCATGAAACCCTCCCTGAGATAAAAGATAGGTAGCTAGCTATCTACCTAGAGAAGTCAGATTTTGCTGTCAATAAAACCTGAGTTCAAGACCTTATTCTGCAATATTACTAGATATATGGCCATGCTAACAGTAAGTTATTTAACCACTCAGTGCCCCAGGGAGCACTGATACTGTAAGATGCCCTAGCATTGTAAGTAGTGGAGGTGCTTCCATTTTGCATCAGTGGAAAGACTCTGCACTAAGGATTCCCTGCACTGATAAAAATAAAGGTGAAGTACTCTTGTCTCTTTTCCATCTTCCTGCCTCTCTCTCCCCCATGAAACAGAGGCCAGATGAAGCTATTTTAAATTTGGAAGAAGCAAGAAAGTTTCTTGAAGACAACACTGCAACACACCTACTAGGGTTTAGCGCCAGGGTTTTCCACCTTTTGATGAGGAGTTATTTTTTAATTTTCTCAAAACCTTACTATTATTGAATAGGTCAGTGGGAGAAAAAAGGGTAGTGCTTCAGGATATGTTATTAACAGGGGATAGAAGGGGCTGCTGTTGGCTATGCCACCTTGTCCAAAAAAATACCTTGTGGAGCATCAGCCAATCAGCATTTATTAATGTTCAATAATATTATATAGGGACATGTTTATATTATTATAATATTAATATCATATAATACTGATAACATTATACATAATATTAACAATACTATTGTTTATTATATTAATAATAATATATAGTGACATACTAATGTTTATAATGAGAAAAAGATGTGCCAGCAGTAACCAGTTTGGGAATTCAACAGATAAATCTTCAAGTTCTGCTAAAATGTCCCCATCTACCACCACCTTTCCTCCTTTCTGAATTGGCTCCAGCCCCACCTAAACCCACACCTACTATGCTCCCACCCACATGGCAATCCTTCCCTTCCTCACCAAATTATCTGGTCCTCACCTCTTCTCAGTTTTTCATTATTTCAGAAAGAACCAGCTAATCTGGTTTGCTCTCCAGAAGTTTAATTGTGAAGATGACACCAGAGTTGACCAGTGAAGGAAGGAAGGAAAGGATAACAGGTAGAGTTGTGGAGGAAGTTCATTCCAGGCATGGTGAACAGTCTATGGGACAAATAGCATGTGAAATACAAAGGAAGGAGAGGGAAGTATGAGGAAAACAAATGACTGGAAGGCTGAGTACCTGAAGGGGGAGCAGTGTTAAGTCTGGAAAAATCAGAACCCTGAATGCCAGGCTATGGAGCTTGTATTTCATCTAGTAGTCAACATGAAGCCACTGAAATTTTTGACAATATGATCAAATCAATGCATCAGAGAAGGCTGTCTGGCAATTGTGTGAAGGATGGATTGGAAAGGTGATGCAGAGGGAACAGCTAATAAGACAGTGATTGTCTAGGGTTCTCAACCAAGACAGTAGCAGTGAGAGTGGAACAGAGGGAAAATATGGAAGAAGGACTGAAGAGAGTTATTGATAAAACCGGACAAAGAAAGTTCAAAGACATTACATGCAGAATAAAGTGTATTCTTTTATTCCTGGAATCTATATTTTCTCCACTTAACTTCACAAAGATGAAAGTAAGAGGCAATTTATCACGTCAGCAGGCACCTTCAAGCTAAGGGATTTCTATCCCAAAGGAAAAGCACCAACTATCAACTTCCACCAAAGCTTTCAAGAACTATTAAAATGCTACCCAATAAAGCCACAGAATTTTAGCACTGGAAGGGACAAACATATTAAAAAATGAGGAAAACAGATACAAAATAATTTCCTTAGGGGAAGCTCACAACCCTTCTGGGCCTCAGTTTCCTTGTCTATAAAAATTCAATTTGATTTGATTCGACAGACATTTACTAAGCAGAGCATCTTGGAGACAACAAAGTTTGGGTAAGAGAGTTCCCAGAAAAAGGGGGTTGAACTAGGTCTTTAAGGTCTCATCCTGTTCTTAGATTCACCAACTTTTTCTAGATGTACCAGTACTAAGAACACCAATAGGACTGATGATGTACTCTGAATTCTCTCTAAGATCTGTCCTATCTTCATCTACGGAATAAATATACATCAATGCAGTAGGCTGAGATGAAAAAAGAAAAAAAATTGTAGGGGAATATTATCGTCAACAAGTTAGAAAGAAGTTTAGTAAGTGGTAGAGGGGTCAGGGAGGTTTCTGAAGTTTCTAAATTGTAGAGGGGAGGGAAGGGTTCCTCTCTGAATACCAACAAAAGGGCCAGAGTCTATAAACAAGCCCAAGTACAAATAGGATAATAGTTCTATGATTCTTAGATTACTGCACAATTTTAGTCAGCTTGCTTTTAAAAAAAAAAATCTTCAACAAAAAAACAAAATGCTGTTACAAGAGACAAACATTTCACAAGGAGCTCACAAAAATGACACACGATAACACAATCTCCTTGTGAAACTTTGAGAGATCACAACCTTGCAGGAAGTAATACTACTACTTTACCACTTCTTATCAGTTCTAAGAAGTATAAAGCTGGGCCATCGCCAGTTGTATCAGTTCTAAGAAGTATAAAGCTGGGCCATCACCAGTTATTGTCTTGACTTATGCCTTGCCACTGGATTCAGATGCCTCTGAGGAAAGAGTGAAGCTGATGGTTTTGTACAGCTCTGCCTCACTTAAATCCAATTCATTGGAAAGATATCACCTTCCTGATGTCACTGGTCCTCTTCAAGAACAAACTGAATGAGAGGCATAAACCTCTCAGATTCCTTTAAAAATATTACTATAAGGCATCTCAACAAATCTTTGCTGACTTTACATTTTTAATGTCTTTCCCTTTTTTTCTCTTCATCTTTATTTATTTTTTTATTCAAGTGGAGAACAACAGTCTTTTGGGGCTTAACAAGTTAAAAGAGACAGACAACAACAAACAGATCCACAAATCTACTGCCATTCCGCTAAATCAGAGGTATTGAGAGATTTTTTTCATATGTGATATAACCACTTCTAGGCTAAAAGCCTACCTTCTCTATTACCAAATTCCAACCCCCCAATCCCCAGCCTCACAAATTCAGAGAACCTACACCTATTAATAAATTTGCACTATTAATGATATTTATCTGATTCTCCTCTACAAGAACTCATTAGAGATAGAACATGTGAGTTATAACAACCACTTTTGCATGTAGGTTGCTGGAAGGCAAGGACCACATATAGCCAATTAATTTTGTACAGTACTTCCTAAATGTAGTACTTCTACTGACTTTTTCATCCTTACAGGAATCAAAATTATAAGAATCTCTTCCTCTGATGTTTGAACTAGGCCTAAGTCAGTGTGATCAGGGAATTCAAAAATTAACCCAGAAATCTTGATCTTAATACTCTCCAGGAAGTACAAGATGAAATAGATGGCCAAAACAATTGGTGCCAATGGGAAGAACCAAATGTAATTTTTGGTGGCAGTACCTCTTGCTAATACATCTTTTATTTTCTGCCTTTCACTGCTTTATGGCATAAAACCAGAGATGTTTCTGAACCCTGCTCTACTAAAGGACTGTAAAACCAGTCACCACTAATCAATCAAGAAATGTAGGACTGTAACATCAAACATATTAAGAGCCTACTGTGCTCAATGCTAGGGGAGATACAGAATTCCTCCAGAAACTGATAGTTGAGTAGCAGAATAAAAGATCAATGGAGAGCCATAATATATCATCATCTTGAGGAGGCCTTTGAGAACCACAATACAGTGTTATGTGCAGGCAGTAGGGTGACAAATCAGGGAAGACTTCAGTAAAATTCATAGAATTATCTATAAGATACCATATGGAGCTGGAAGGGACCTCATTTTATAGAAGGGCAAACTGAGGCAAGTTAAGTAACTTGCCCAAGGCCACAGAGCCTTTTCTTTTTTTGGAGGCAATCAGGGTAAAGTGACTTGCCTAGGGTGACATAGCTAGTAAGTGTCTGAGGCCACATTTGAACTCAGGTTCTCCTGACTTCAGGGTGGTTGATCTATCCACTAAGCCACCTGGCTACCCCCACAGAGCATTTTAAAGGACTGAATCAACATGCTGAATGGTCAGGAGATCTAAATTCTGCTTTTCTTTGACTATGTGAAACTTTCTTTATATCCCCAGCTAGAGATGATCTCCAATATCTCAAATCTTTTAAACTATCTCACCTCTTCTAGACATTTATGCTCTAGTTTATATAATTATTTGTCATCCTCTATACTAGAATATAAGTTTTTGAAAGAAAAGACTATGGCATAATTCATCCTCTCCCACTAACTTGTCTCTTGAAACCTGAGCTACCTCACACCTCCTCAGTTTCTCCATTTCTATTAGGAGGATAAAATTTGCACCTCACAAAGATGTTTTTAGAATCCAAGCCTTCATAACCTGGCTGTTGTTTAGTGGTGTTGTTCAGGTGTCCAATTCTTCATGACCCCATTTTAGGAAGTTTTCTTGGCAAAGATACTGGAATGGTTTGCCATTTCCTTCTCCAACTCATTTTACAGATGAGGAGCTGAAGCAAACAAGGTTAAGCAACTTGCCCAGGGTTACACAGCTAGTAAATGTCTGAGGCTGGATGCGAACTCATGAAGATTAAGTCTTCCTGATTCCAAGTTCAGTGCTCTATCCATCACTAATACCCTTCATAATCTTGATACCACATACCAATCCAGTCTTATTTCAGATTACTCCCTTTTATGTGGTCTTTATTTCAGTCAAATTTGCCTTTTCATGATATTCCAAGTCCTACATTCCTATCTCTGCACAAATAATCCCCCAAGCCTGGAATGTACTTCCTCCTCACCTCCACCTCAGACTTCCTAGCTTCCTTCAAGGCATAACTCCTGCCCTTCCCTTCCCTTTCCTTCACTGAACCTTGAACCTATTGCACTCTGAAGCTCAGACACCATGGGGCCCCTGCCCCCTGCCTAAAGGCTCTTTTCTGGACCCTCCTGCTTTCAGAGTGATTATCAATATTAACTGTTACAGCTTCCCTCCCAGTCTGATGTCTTTCTTTCCTTTGCCTCATTAAAGAGGCCATGCCCTGGCTACTTCTTAAACAGGTCTATTCAATGAATGGGTGCTACCTCACCCTAACTGAGTACTGGCATAGACCTTGGCCTAAAGGGTCCAAAGTCTCCCAGTGCATCCTGGGTCATCTCCAGTTATCCTGGGGATTATCAGGTCACTGGATTCAGACGGCTCTGGAGAAGTGAGGCTGGTGACCCACACAGCCCTCCCTCATTCAAAACAAAGTCAAGTATGAGTCATGTCATCATTTCTCTGATGGCATGGTCTTCTTTGGCAATGAAGAACGAACACAACAACCCTTGTACCTCTGCCAGACTTTCCTGATTTCCTCCCCATCCTATCTCCATCCTAGGTGTTACCTATCTCCCTCTTAAAACTATTATACATTACTTTGTAAGATCCTTGCAAACACAGACTTTGATTCTTTTATATTTTTATATCCAGAGCCAAGCACAGTGCATTGTATATTGTAGGCATTTAATAAATGCTTACTAAGAAGTAAACAGAAGCAGGAGAACACTGTATAGAGTAAGAGCAAAACTGTGTGATGACTGACTTTGTTAGACTTAACTCCTCTGAGCAATGCAACGATCTAACACAATTCCAAAAGATTCATGATGGAAAATGCTATCCACATCCACAGAAAGAACTATGGAGTCTAAATGCAGATCAAAGCATACTGTTTTTTCTTTTTTTGCTGTTTTTTGTTTTTTCTGTCTCGTGGTTTTCCCCTTTTGTTCTGATTTTTCTTTCACAACATGATTAATGTGTTAATGTTTAATATGATCATATATCTATAGCCTATATCAGACTGCATGCTGTCTTGAGGAGGGGGGAGAAATCTAGAACTCAAAATCTTAATAAAAATGAATGTTGAAAACTAAAAATAAATAAAAAATACTTACTGAATTTGATAAAGCAAGATGAGAAATATAGGGTTGGACGTAGGCCTTCTTCAATATAATAATTAATGCTTGTTCAAGTCAACAAACATTTATTAAACACCTACTGTGTGTCAGGCACTATTCTAAGTGCTGGGGACACAAAGATAGGAAAAAATGAGATCACAGTCTAATGGGGGAAGATAATAGGCAAACAGCTAGAAGTTATATACAGGATATATAACTAATATATATACAGTTAATCTTAGAAGGAAAGTACTAGCATTAAGGGGGACTGGGAAAGGCTTCTTGACTGTCTAATTATCTCCCAAACACTTGCTAATGGACACAAGAAGTTATTTGAATAGATCATAAGAATCCTAACCAACTAGTAAAGAAAACAGTTCAAAATGTATGTTGAAGAAAAGAAGAGAATGAATGGAACATTACAGACTTAAAGCTGGAATTTTAAAGTCTATCTTATTCGATCTCCTTCACTTTACAATTAAGGAAACTAAAGCAGAGAAATGGAATAACTTGCCTGAGGTTACACAGGTAATAAGTAACCACTGCAAGATATGAACCCAGGTCCTTTGACTCCCATTCCAGTGCTCTTTCTAATGTATGACATTCCTCTCTGATGGTAAATATATTTGAATAGAAGTCATTAAATTAGAGTTTTAAATACCAGACCTGGGACTAATTTATATGATCTTGAGCAAGTTTCTCTGTCTCCATTTCATCTGTAAAAATGGGTATACTGCCACCTGCCCCACAGGGTTGCTGTGAAGATTAACTTAGGTAAGAGAATCGACTTTATTCTACAAACATTTACTGGGACTCTACTGTGTGCAAAGCACCATTCTGAGCAGCAAGGAAAATAGGAGATAAATAAGACTACTCACCAAGTTCCCAGAAGCTTATATTTAAACAGGGAGACATGAAGCTATTTTAAAATGAGTTTAAAACTGCTACCTCTATAAAAGGAGGGAGAAAATTGGAGAAAAGGAGGGAAAGAACATGGTAACATGCAAATCATGACACATTTGAGCCTGCAGGATAATTACATTAATGAAAGAAGAGTGGAAAGAGTCCTGGTTTGGGAAGCAAGAGCCTGACACTAACCAGCTGTGTGACAAATGGACAAGTCACAACTTTTAGGGGTCTCAGCTTTATCTATAAAATAAGGTAAAGTTGCTTTAAAATCTAGCCCAGGGGTTCCTCACATTTTTATCATGGACCAGACTGCCAAAATTCAGGTTAAGGGCTCCTCGGTTAGATCAACTCTGAAACTGCTTCCACATCTAAGATTTTTTTTAATGATTATTTATGAAGCACTTACTATGTACCAGTCACTGTGTTAAGTACTTTACAAATATTATCTCATTTTATCCTCACAACAATTCTGAGGGTGAGATACTATTGTTATCCCCATTTCAGAAATGAGCAAACTGAGACCTACAGAGAGGTTAAGTGACTTGCATGTGTCTGAGAGGTCACATGCGAACTGGAGTCTTTTTGACTCCAAGTCCAAGGCTCTATTCATTGTGCCACCTAGCAGTAATTATTTCCAAATTAGAAGATCCCCCAAAGGTCATCTAAACAAACCCCTGCATCTACTGAGATGTTACAGAAAGAAGTAGGAGGTAAATAATTCTACTGCTGAAATCCTTTTCATCTCCATAATTTTCCAACCAGGCTACAAACTCTCTAAAGACCAGCACTGTGTCTTAACACTTCCACTAACAATGGGATTCAATCGAACAGCATACTGTGAGAGATATTTCATTGCTAGTAGTAGAAATGATGATAGAGGCATGGGATCTATGTTCCAGTACATAGATTTCTTCCTTTCTCTTCCAATATGCAGCATTCCCACATCTCCAGGCAAGTTTATCTGTAGCTACTCAACCCTTTCCCAGTAGTAGGGAAGGCAAACAAGTCTTTCCCTCTCCCTGGTGATCAAGCTCTTAGAAGCCTTGACCCATGTACTAGGGCAGAGACTTGAAATTGTCTCAATGGTTATAAGCCTCTATTTGAGATGGAGTTAATCCTTTCTCTTCTCCTCAACCTATGCCATAACACACCCAAGGCAGAGCAGACCAGAACTTCCATCAAATCCTTCACTCCCCAAGATGATTCTGCTATATCAAGAAGATTTATTAATTAAGACAACATAGTATTTCTTTGTATCAATGATTAAAACAAAATGATATCTAATTGATGACAGAATCTCTAGTCCCCTTTCTGGGGATGATAGATAATGGCAAAATCTTCCAGAATCTATTTGCCTTTAGTTCTTTCTAGAAATAGTATTCACATTTGAAGTTTCCTGGAGGAGATATGTTTTAGAAGACTTTCCAGTGCAGATCTATGACTCCCTAAGCTCCTAGGAACAACAGATTCATCTACCTATGATTTGGGATTACTTCAATTCATCGCTGAAAGAACATAGTTCACTACTGTTATAAAAATACCTGATATTTACATAGTGATTTGCAAACATTATTTCATTTCTCATAGCAACTCAGTGTGATGGGTACTACAGATATTATCCTCATTTTGTGTAAAATTGGTTTCCCAGAGTTTAAATGACTACATTAGTAATCGCATCAAAAGTGATGAGATTTGAACAGAAGTTTTCTTGATTCCTAGTTCAGAAGTAAAAAGATCACAATTAGTTCCCTACCCGCCCACTCCCAATAACAATGGTGCCACGGATTGTTCCAATGCTACAAATAACAACAAAAAATCTCCTATCCTAAAAGCTTTAGAAGCAATAATAAAACATAATACTTTTTATTCTAGTCTGAAAGGATTTAGAAAAGTTACCAGATATGAAATACAAATTCACTCCTTTTCCTTTACACTTATTCAATAAACGCTATTTCAGTTCTTCTTAAAAAATTTAGCAATTTGTTTAAATAAGAACTAGGAACGCTGACATACACCTATTAAGAATATTCTGACTTTAGAGTTCAGCTAAAAAATTCCCAAGACTCAATAGACGGGCAAATTGTGAGCCACAATAATGAATGCAAGACTGTCATGAGATATGGGCAAATTAATACCCAAACAATTCTAATTTCTTGTTTTAAATCCAAATTGGCCACTGTCAGTACGGATTCTCACCAGTAGAAAGGACTCTATCTGTACCACAAACAGCAATGTCCAAAATGAATTAACATCTAAAGGTACTTGAAAGATTACTTACTTATCTGGCTTTTCATTGGTTCAAGTTTCTTCCAGGAAAATTAATCCTTTTGTTCCTAAATTTAGTTAGAGCAGTGCAATGGCACAAACTAACTCCCTGAAACTAGATGTAAGATTAATCATTGTGAATTTGACCATCCATTTCATCTGTTATCATCTGACTATCCTGAAACAATTTCATCTGGTCAATTAAAAAATCTCTCTTCTTATGAAAACTAATTTTAGGTTCTACAAAGACTAAAGCAAGTACCATGAGTCTTAAGCTCAATATTTTTTTAACTTAGAAAAGAAGAGAAAATAAAACAAAGTAGTCATTCGTATTACATTCTTGAAGTAGTGGTTAACACTCATTGCAATTATGTTATATTGTAACTAAGGCCTTAAAGGCTAGCTTTGTGATCCATTCACAAAACTCAGCCTATTTAAAACAGCAGTGCAGTAACAGTTTCTGAAGATGTTAACTCTAACCAAAACATAACTGGTCCTTCCCTGCTCATTTTAATGTCATCACAATTACAATACTGTTTGTCTGATTTATACCTTGTCATCTCAGCAAACGAAAGACTCTTATAAAGTAAAAAGTAACTTCAGCATTTGATTTTGCATTTCTCTTCATGCTGAAACACTTTACCTAAGGCAATATCAGAACCGAGTTAATAGTTTAAAAAAACAACAGTTTTTTGAAAAGCACAATTTCTCCTTTGTGCTGAGAACTTGAGACCTGCTCCCCTTTCTCTAAAGTAACCTTTCAGCGTTAAAAAAAACTGGCAAGGACAGAAACCCTATCCTTGCACAAATACTCCCAGTCACCTGAGTTTTTATTTGCTCTAACAACAAAAATTACCTATACAATTAACAGCTCCCATTTATATTTGTCTATCACTTGGCTGTACAGTATCTCATTTGACCTTGGCAATGCTCCTATGAGGTTGGCAGTGCATCCTCATTTTACAGATATGAAAACTGAGGCTTAGTATATTAGTGATTTGGACTGGGTCAAATCAATTCAACAAATATTTTTTATGTACTTGCTGTGTACAAGGCACCATGCTAGGCAGGGGTTCCAAAGACAAAAACAAACAGACATTCTACTGGGTAGGGGGGAGTAATGAAATAAGTCAGTGCTAAGGTTAAGACTAAACTAGCTGTTCTGTAAAGTACAAAAAGCAAGAAAAGACTAACTATTCCTGTTTAGCACATCATTTTATGAAGTTCATGGATTTCATTCTCCAATACCAGGACAGCTTTCAAAAATTCAAAGAATCAATGCATAAAATTACATTTGTTTGGGTTTGTTTTTTGGGGGTTTTTTTTGAGGGACGATCTAGTTAGTGGATATAGTGCTGAACTTGAAGTCAGGAAGACCTGTGTTCTAATTCTATTTTAAATACTTTTTTGACCATGGGAAAGTCAACTAAGGTTTTTAAGCCTTACTTTTTTCAACTACTACCAACTTTAAAGGATTGTTGAGAGGATCAGATAATGTTTGTAAAGTGCTTTGATAAACTTAAAAGTATTATAAAAATGCCCTTTTTAAAAAAAAATCTTAAACCCATCTTAATCAATTTGAAAACTACCATCAGCCATTTTAACTCCTGACCAGGAGAGCAAAAAAAAGGTACTAAATTAAATTAAAAGTTTTATTGGTTATTGCTGTTCTAAATGAATAATGGTAAAATAATTCTATCCACTTTTTAAAATGGAACTAGCCATCGCCAATCCAAAGGCAGCTATGTTGTTTTAGGTCAATGTTTTACTTTGAACTCACAAGAGGGGCTTTTTCACCTACACGAACTGAGCTACTAAGAAGAAAGGTGGAAAGCTGGCTTTAAGAAGGTATAATAAGCTTAATTGTTGTATATATCCTGAGGCACAGTAAGAAGAGAATGGCTAGCCAAACACAAAGGGGTTTCCAATATCATGTATAGTTTTTAGACAAAGAACATTCAAAAAACTGCAGCTGGCTAATAAAACTAAGAATTCCAAAAAGATAAGTTTCAAGTAGAGTGACCTGACATGTTACAGTACAGAAAAAGACAACACTAGAAATCTCTCAGCACATCTTCATTTTCAAGTTTAGAAAGAAAAAACCATGAATCAGACATGGAAAAGTGATATACCCAAGCAATTTTCAAATCATTTGTTCCCATCAACAACTTATCATAAACTATAAGAGACAGGTAAAGATTTGTTTTATGCGTCTTTGTGTTTGTAAGAAAGTAAACAAAGCATTCTTTTGTACAATCCACTCTCCCCACCCAAACTTTTTATTTTGTTTTAAATGCTCTAAAACACATAATTCATAACAACATTATAAATCAGAGTTTAACATGGCTAACCTGAAGAACATCTGGCTTTTAGAATAGTTTGTCCTACAGACATCAATCTGGCAACTTTTTTAAGATGACATGCTCCCTACACTTCAGGTCCAAGCTTTTCCCCTCCTGCCCCAACCAAAATGCTTCTATCTCTTCCCTTTACTAAGCGTAAGAAAAGAGAAGAAAAGGGCTGGAAAGTGCTGTTAAAAAAGAAAGGATAAAGGATTCCAGGATCAAGGGGGTGAATTTTTAAGCTAGGTTTTGACATATGTGCTGCTTTTGGGAGCCGGAGGATTTTTTTTTTTACTGTGGGTCCATCAGTGAAATGTTTAGCAATCTGACGCATCAGTTTTTAGAAATCATATCAAGCAGCCCCCACAACTGGGAGTTATCCCTAGCACGCTTCCCCTCCATTAAAACAAATAAACAAACAAACAGCTGGGGGGTGGGGCAGGGAACTAGTGGGGGGCCAGAAAATTGTTTATGTTAGGGACTTGCGGGGAATAGGGAGGATGGAGGCAAGAAGAGAAGCATTAGAGGACAAAGATACCTCCCTTACCCTTCAGGTTACCTCTCCAGGCAGGCAGGAACAATTATCAGCCCCAGGGAGCTGGAAGGACCATGGCCCTAGCTGCAGCTACAGCTTGGCAGGGATGAGCTAGGCTCTCTCGGGCGCTCCCCCCCCCCAACAAAAAATAAAACACAAAGAGAATCTGCCGCTTCTTCTTGCTCTGAGCGGAGTTGGGACTAGTACGGGGGGCACGAGAGAGGCAGCTGTGCGGGGAGCGGGGGGTGGGGAGCAGAGCGGCCGGAGGACCGGGCGAGGTGGGCATCTCTGCGGGACTCACCTCCTCCTCCTCCTCCTCCTCCTCCTCCTCCTCCTCCTCCTCCTCCTCCTCCTCCTGCTGCTGCTGCTGCTGCTCCCTCGGAGGCGGCCGGCCGGGCTGCTGCCTCCCCTCGGACTGCAGCCGCCTGTGTGTGCGGGTGCTGGTGCTCTGGGGTGAGTGTGAGTGTGCGTGTGCCTCACTTCCTCCCCGGCTCCCCTCCTCCCTCCCCGGCTCCCCCTCCTCCCTCTCCCGCTCCCCCTCCCTCGCTCCGCCTCCCCGGGAGGTGGGGACTCGGGAGCCGGAGCCTGAATCTCCGAGCTGCCTCCTCGGCCCCAACTCTCGCGAGCTGGAGGAGCCCCCACCCCCGAAGTCACCCCCCACCCTTCGTCTGTCTCCTCCCCTCCCCCCCTCCGCTGGGGGCTGCGAGCCTCGGAATGCGTCTCCCGGCTCGGCACCCTCCCGTCACCTGGCTCTCGGGGCCTCCCCTTCCTCCCGCGGCACCTGGCGGGGTCCGAACCTGAGCGAGGAGCCCCGGGGGGGCGCAGCCCGGCCCACGGGTGCCTGCCCTTTCTCAATCAAAGCTAGTCCCACTACTTTCCCTGGTGTCAAGTTCGAGAGGAAGACCCTGGAGGTGACGGGACAGCCGCGGGGACGAGCTAATACCGCGCGTTTGGATGTTGGGTGGTTTGGTTTTTGGGAGGGTACCTCCAGGGTGGGCTGGGTTGTTTTGGTTTTTTGTAAGGTAGAATTTCCGAGCCCTGAGGATCGTGAAGGAGACGAATGGAATTCCTCCTTTGACTTCTGAAGAAACATTTATTGATGAGGCAATAAGGTTTAAAGCCTAAGAGTCTAGGGTTTTAAAATTACGTTTTATTTTTTCCCAATTATCAAGCATTTTTTTAATCCTTCTCCCCCACCCTCGAAAATAAAAAAACTTTGTTACAAGCTAATCAAGCTTAGCTAGTCTTATCAATTACAATCATCCAGGTCAGTTCCAAAAAACTTATGATAAAAATGCCATCCACCTCCAGAGAGAAATTGATTAACTCTGGGTGCAGATTGAAGCAGTTTCCTTCACTCTATTTTTCTTGCACCCCCAATGTGGAAATATATTTTGAATGACTTCATATATAATGAGTATATTTTCTTGCTTTCTCAATGGGTTGAGAAGGGGATGGAGAGAATTCAAAAGTAAAAATAATTTTTTTTTAAATTGGAAAAAAAATCCGAAGCATAGTTAAACCAAACAAGCTCCCATCTTGGCCAAAACTGGGTTTCTGTTTCTAGATATTTAGTCTGTCAAGTCTGTGGCAGGAAGTGGACAGCATTCTTTATGTTCTGTCCTTTGGAATCACTATTGATCATTGCATTGATCAGAGTTTTTAAGTAGAAGAACATGTTTTTATTCATTATGTGACTAGGTGTGCCAGGGAAGAGAAGGGAATGAACATTTATGTAATACCAACTATTTGCCAGCAAGTGCACTAGGTCTTTTCTACAAACACTATCCCATTTGAACTACACAATAGCCCAGCTAGGTGGGTCTAACCTCCACAAGTCTCAGTTTCCTTGCCTATAAAAAGATAATCTTTTCCTTGCCTACATGGGACGATTTAATCTATCAAAAAGCGTTTATCAAGCACCTTCATTTTATTGTGCCAGGGACTAATGATACAAAGACAAAAATGAAGCGGTCTCTGGCCTTACAAAGCTTACCATTCCAAAGGAGGAAACAGTATACATAAGAAGATAAAAATATATGTCAAAGCAAAAATATAAGCAAAATAAATACAAGCTAATGGGAAGAGAGATCAGGAAAGTCCCTATGTATAATGAAACTCTTGATCTGACATTTGTAAGAAATCCTAAAAGGCTGAAATGAGTCGGCATTGGGGAAGCATCCTGCACAAAGATGGAATGTGAAATATGTGAAAAACAAAACAAGGTTAGGTTGACTAGATGTGGAGTGGTAGAATTTGTTTTGGGAAAAGGCTGTTCTTTGGGCTAACCAAAAAGAAATAACTCCTATGGGCTGCTGACCATTCTATCCCTGACCAAGTATTAAAGGTCTTATAAAATACACAATGTGTTAAGAGCAGCATATATTCTAGAAAGGACAGGCAAAATTTTACGTTAAAAAAAGCAATAAAACCATCCTTGGTATTTAAGGTCCATGACACAGGTTCATCATATGCTTCTGACCAGGTAAGGATGAAATGAAGCAATACTGTTGTTCAGTCATTTTTTATGTCCGACTCATTTGGCAAAGACACGGGAGGTTTGCTATTTCCTCTTCCAGCTCATTTTACAAATGAGGAAATGAAGATAAATGGAGGTTAAGTAACTTACCTACAGTCACATAACTCGTATATGTCTAAGGGCAGATTTGAACTCAGACCTTCCCATCTCCAGACCTAGTGCTCTATCCACTGAACCACCTAGCTGCCTCAGTACTGCATCTTTGCTGAATATACTTTCCATGCTATTGTTTAGTAATTTTTTGGTAAGATGTTACATTTTCTACCAGTGTTTCATTCAGTTCTAGTACTAATCCTGAAGCAGGCCTGAACCAAAATACATTCCTCACTCCCCTCCTCCAGAATGTCACAATGTACAAAGGTGTCATTGCCCCCAGAGAACCTCATTCAGAGAGTTCACCTCCAGCATTGAATGAAGGTTAATACAAGACCTTATATGTTTCAGGAGAAGTACAAAATGAAATAGAAAAGAAATCTTCTGTTCAATGGGTTTTTTCCCCTCTCTCACTTTTGTGCCTTTTCCCTTTTCCCAGTATTGTAGTGTAATGGAAATCTGCCTTTTATCTTCCTGGCAGGATCTCAGGTTCTCAATTCTTCTTGCCATCTTGATTCCACAACAGTATTCCAATCCACTAGGTGCTACCATAAGCATAAGTGGAGGCCCCACTGCCAATAAATAGCTGACTGGGAGGAAAAAGAACTCTTTCCCGTTTTCTATACTCTCCAAGAGATGCAAGTAAGTGTTAAGGTGAGGGCAAAGTCTTGAGTCCTTCCTTGAGAGCTGGGTTTTTTCCTCCATAATAAATTTTCCTCTTGACTAGCTTAGCCCAATTGCTAATATAGTGGGGTTTTGTTTTTGCTTTTATTTTGCTTTTAAGCTCTAAATTTCTCCTGTTTACCAACAAGCAGTGAGAGAAAGACACAAATGGGGGCAAATCCATTGTTTCTTCCAAACTTCAAACTAGTATCCTAAACCTTTTATATAGAAATAGAGCCCTCATTGTTTCTGCTACTAACCTCTTACAATTTCATCAAGTGTATTTGGATGTATTAATTGATCTGAGTTCCTCTGATCTATACCCCAAGTAAAGCCATTTGTTCAAAGCTATAATTTCACCCTCTTCATCAAAACCCTGTTACTAAACTCTACCCTCCTTTACATACACACACACACACACACACACACACACACACACACACACACACACTCTCTCTCTCTCTCTCTCTCTCTCTCTCTCTCTCATCAATCAATAACAGTGGGCAAATTAACAAACCTTCAAGTGCGCATCCAAATGAGAGGAGGTGGAAAGGACTAGTACATTGGATGGACCCTGCAGTTTATAAAGACTTTTGTACACAAACTCTCCCAACAGGTTTTTGAGGGTGCTTGACCTGGAGGTAACAAAGAGTCTTTATTATGCATGCTTAGACAGATGATTATTAATGGGACCATTTGAAATAATTATCACTTTCTAAACTTAGAGAACAAAAATTGAAAATTATTCCCACAGGTATATGAGCAAATCATTTAACACCTGGATTAAGTAGGTACTAAAGCTGTAGGAATTCCAGCACTGGGGGGCAAAATCAGTGAAATATGATGGAAGAGAGAGAAGAGGGCTTCTAAGGTGGAACTGTTTCTGGGCCTTGTTGAAGTAACCTGGAGACCGAAGTCACAGGAGTTAATAGGAGAAACCTAGGAATTATGAAGGAAGAGAGAGCCACCTGAAGGTCCATAGATATCAACAAAAGATATAGATAGGGAGGAGTGAATTTTAAAAGAACAGAGATAATTGCTAAGTTGTGGTAGCAGAGTGTGGTTATGCAAGTGTCAGTTTAGAGCAACAATATTTCAATTCGTTGAGGCAGCAGGGTATAATAGATAGAGTACTAGATTTGAAAAGCAGTGGACGCAAGTGCAAATCCTAACTCTCCCACTTAACTGTATGATCATGAGCAAATCACTTTGTTTCTGTGGGTCTCATTTTCCTCATCTGTATTTAGTAAGTTATACTTCATATAGAGCCAGGCTGCTATATTGGCCATTCAGCATCCTAAAGTGCCTTGATGGCCTAGAGTGTCTTTCTTCTCTAATCCATTAACTTGAGCCTCTACTGGCTATAATCTCCCTACCATTAGGTACCAGTGACTATTCTCCTTTCTGTTAGGTACCAATGACTAGTCTCCCAATTCAATTTAAATCCTTTACATCAGTTAGCTTTTCTAAACTTAGAGAACAAAAGTTGAAAATTATTCCCACAGATACGTAACAGTCATTTAACACCCGGATTAATTAGGTAAAACTGTAGGAATTCCATAAAAAGATATTTACTTCAAAAAAATCATAAAAACAAATGTACAAACATTTTCCCCCAGCCCCTCAAAGACAGACTCTTCCTCTAAGTAAGTATAACCTTAGTGTCTGGGGAAGAGAATGCTCAAAATTTAGCTCAGTTCCTTTATAGCACTGGTCCCATCAACTTCATGTCCAGATGAAGTATAGGTTGCATGAGTCTTCATCTCAGACTTCAACATGGGTGCAGAAAGTCATTCTGTAAAGTCTTCTTTTGGTCTTGGAGGCATCAACACTCCCCTGACTGCAAACTGTGACTCTAGAAAACCAGCTTGCTGCTCATGCCCCTGATTCCCCTGATGCCCCCTCCAGATCTAACTCACAAAGTTGGAGACTCCATTTCCTTCACCTAAGATGGAAAAGAACAAACATAGAGCCAAAAAAGGATAGAAACTGGGAAAGGCTGGGACTAAATTTACGAGGAGGCTTGGGGGAGGGCTACCATACTGTTTTCCCCATGATTGCCATGCTGATATTGCATTATCCCAACCAATCCTCCAAGACTGGATCCCCAGCCCAGTCAGCTTGTGGAGAGGAAGGGGGAAGGAAATCTTCCCTAATGGGAGGACAGGTCTCAGAAAAGGGATATAATAGCCACGAGACCACTGTGGGTCTGGAGAGGGAGCAAGCACAGAGGAAATCTTGTGTAAGGGAAAGGAAGGAGCACCTGGACCTCTGTATGTCAGTGCCTGGACCAATGATTGCTGCCCTGTTAAGAACAGTTTGTGTTGACAAACCAGTGAGTGGTAGTTCTGAGTGTTACTACACAACCTCCGGTGAGCTCTAACCCTGTTCTGCCATTCACTCTTCTTTATGATAGTACCCAATGGGCAGAACACCCATTACCTTGGTAAGATAGACTGGGGAAGGAAGAACTTAATAAAAGATGTTCAGCATTGTCTGCTGAGAGCACCACCAACCAGCATGACGAAAAGGTAAAGTTCTAGACACTGATTTCATTACCCGGAGCCCTAAAGCTAAGTACGTAATAGGTGTTCAAAAACTACTTGATGATTGGAGGAGTTTTATTTATCAAGAATGATAAAACTGTACCAAAGAGCTGCGCCAGGGCCTCATCAGGGTGTGAAGGTGACCTAGGGATCTGAAAGTCTTTCCATTAAGTACAAATTTTGGCAGGTTCTACTAAGCAGAAAAAAAATTTAGAGTGCAAACCTAGTACTACTATATATATATACATATATATATATATATATATATATATATATATATATATATATATATAATATACAATATTGTGTGTATATGTTATATACTATATATATAAACACTGTTGTGAGACTGAAATGAGATAGCATTTATAAAGCACTTGGCTATAAAGCTATAAAGCACTTAGAACATGGTAGATGTTCTATAAATACTAATTATGATGATGGTCGTGGTGGTGATGGTGTGATGATGACTGATAAGGTCTTTCTTCTGAGGAAAAAAATCCAAGTTCGGATAGTCCCATTACTTGGTTGACCTCAGGTTGATGAATTTCCAGCAGCTTCAAAGATCATCTACTAAGTAATAGAGAGGTCAAAATTTCCATTTATGGAGGAGCATCCATATGAATAAAATTACAACTCTATGAAGTATAAATAACGATGGGCAGAGTTATAACTTGCAGTTCTGTTCCCTTGGGGTAAGCCCCACAAAATGTGCCTTGGGGCATTCAATATGGAGGTTAATTTTCAAAAACAAATTCAATGGGAGGGCGTGACCATCAGTCAAAAATTTTAGACCTCAGGACATAATTCTGCAGAAAGGAGATATAAACCCTGAGATACTTCTAGATAAGTACTAGACAAGGTATCACCTGGTACCTTCATATTTTAGCATTATTTTTTGTTAGCTGAATGCGATTCTACCTGTGAAAGATTCCTTATGGGACTCCATTTCTGGCATCATAGCTTGTAAGCCCCTGCCAATGTGCCTCTAATTACCAGTCAGCCAGTAGATACAATTAGCAATTAGGGAAGGCACTAAGATGGCATACTGAAATCAGTAGGTATAAAACATTTCCCCCATAAACCTGGGGAAGCTTCTCCCACAAAGGCACACAATATCCATGGAAAGAGTAGGCTCCAACTTAGACTAAATGCTAAGGCATGGCTATAAGAAAATAGGCCACTTTCCAGCTCCACTTTAGGGTTGAGAAAGCCCCCTTGGGAAGGTATGATCTGGTAACTGCACTGGTAGTGATGTGGAAAGGCCCTATGATTTCTAGATTATAATAAGCAAAGGGCTATCCTGGGCCTGCCCTTACCAATGCCAGTGCTGAACTAATGTCCCTGCCTATTCCACTGCCGCTGGAGCTCATCATCGCCTGTTGCCATTGAAGTCATACTTGCTTGCTGCCACTGAGGCCCGTGCCAATTCCCATCACTGCAGCTAATGCCAGTACTGTGCCAGGGTCTGAAAAATCCCCATCTCACCCCTTGTAAAAGCAAGCACCCTGACATACATGGGTGGGGGGGGGCCCTGCTGTCACAGGTTCTTTGATCTGCTTTTCTAAAAGGAAAGGCATCTTTTGAGTCTATACGTTAATCAAGTATATGTAGTTTAGAGGAAAAAGTCAGCTCCTTGAACTTCAGAGAAATAAAGATCAACAGACAGGGCTTCCAGCTGCCTGACATGAGCAATACAGACATCATAGATCAACAGACAGATCCAACTATCTGACCATTACATACATACATAATTACCAGAAAGGGAAGCACTAATATCTGTGTTTTCAAATTGGGGCGGGGTGCTCCTTAACAGCTACCCAGAGTCACATCTGACCAAACAAACACTTCTAGTGGGTAAGTCCCAAAGCAAAACCTCACTCCAGAGTATTTGTTCACTTTTCAGAGCCAGAGGCCATCACACCACTTGAGAACCAGTGTGGTTCTCATTAACAAAAGGTGTGGACCTTCCTACAAATCTTCCCTGGCCCATCAGTGGATTGGGAAGATCTTCTTAATCACATTATTCAATCAGAGGCACTTGATTATACTAACACAAAAACAGCAAAAGATTCTGCTTTGCTTACAATCACAACCCTGTGTCAAGAAACAGAACATGAGTACTGTCCCCCCACCCACCCAATGCCTGGGACTGCAGGCACTAATGCTATCTCCCTGTTCTAGGACCTAGTGATGTTCCCCTTTGCCAGAGCCTTATCGGTGGATACGTAGTGCCTTGGGCACTGCCACAGCTCTACTATGCCTATACCTAATGCTACCTCTCTGTTCTGGGACCAGAGTACTGCCCCCCCAATACTGGAACTTGAGCATTGTCTCTATATTCTGGGACCTGTGCTGGGGCCCATTCATTGGGGGTGCTTCACAGGAAGTCACAAGTTAAAAAGAGTTCAACAGAGCAAGAGTAGAAGCTGCTTATCCTTTTTAACTATTACAGATACCTTCCTGTCCTCTAAGGTAGATTTGACACATTTGGACATGTTTCCAATTCCAGGAAGGTCCCTGGGGTCCTAATGAGGATCAAGCATTACATTTTCAAGCATGTCTCCCAGTGCTTTGCATCAAAGAGTTTCAACAAAGTCCATGTGGCACTGTTCCCAAAGGCTTCCTGAATGTCATATAAAAAGAAGCCCCAAGCATTTCATTTATCACAGTTCTTAGATAATCCCCAAATTACAGTCTTTAGGAAGGACTCAGGCCCAGCACAGATGGCTGATCTGGAGATCACTATCATCACCAAAAGCAAAAATTATGCAAATTTCAATTTGTTGTTATTGCTCACTTATGTCCAATTCTTATCACCCCATTTGGGGTTTTCTTGGCAAAGAGATGGGAATGGTTTGCCATTTCATTGCACAGAGGAGGAAACTGAGGCAAACAGAGTGAAGTGATTTTTCCAGGGTTGCTCATCTAATAAGCATCTGAGGCCATATTTGAATTCAAGAATATGTCTTCCTGATTTCAGACTGGCAATCTATCCACTGCACTACCCAGCTATCTTTCAATAGTTCATAGCATTTCTTACCTTCCTGGCACAGTTCCCAAAGATGCAGAACACATTCATATCTCTTTCTAGTTTACTCTTTAATTCCCTGAGGTCAATGGGGAAATAATATATATTGTGCATACATATGGCATCCCCAGAAGTGCCCCTAGAAGTCTTAGGCCTTCTGGAACTCACCTCCCTCTGCAACACCCTTCTCTCACTTTAACATTAAAGTCATTTCTGTGCGACTACTGCCAAATAGCATAGGCTACGCCTTACTCCTCAGACTGTTCAGGCTTAAGAATAGAGTGAAATGAGACACTGTAAGTCATATAACAGGTAAGAAAAGGAAGTTGACTTAGCCACAACATGAAAAAGAATATTTAGCAAGGATAGAACTTGGATTCAGTTGGGTGTGAATTTCCTGCCTCTGTGTTGGCCATGCTGGTCCACTGGGCAAAACTCTGAGGGAGGAACATCTGACTCCCTGTAAGCAAACTCTGGATTTAAGCCACCAGGAGACTATGTCATAAATTTAATCTTCAGGACCAATTAAATGTTGAGTGTCATTTCAGTACTTTTTAGGGGAAAACTAGCTAGACTATATAATGTAAGCTTTTAGGAAAAGCTAACTTAACCCTCATGGCAGGGTCTTAGGAATACTGCTCCTACTACAAGGAGATTTATAAAATTAGAGGCAAGATAAAACAATTGAAAGAGTTACCATTAGCTAATTTTACAAAAAGAAAAGTGAAAGCAAAAACCAACAATGAAAAGAGGGAATTCACAAAAAATAAAGAAGGAATAAATAAAAAT
Organism: Potorous gilbertii; assembly: GCA_028658325.1. NCBI lineage: Eukaryota > Metazoa > Chordata > Mammalia > Diprotodontia > Potoroidae > Potorous > Potorous gilbertii. The sequence continues at coordinate 138,714,846 of CM053770.1, forward strand.
CTAAGAAACTACTACTATACTAAATTATTATGGCAACAGAATGGGAAAACCAAACAAAATGTATAGATGTCTATAAAAATATGAAATGCCAAATTTCCCAAATCTGGTCATAGATAACATAAATAAATATTGCAGAAAGAGAAATTGAGTCAGTCGTAGGTGAATTACCAAAAGAAAAAACTCTAGATCTTGATGAATTTTCAAGGAAATTTTATCATATATGTTAAAAATAAAATGATTCCACATAACTCTTTCAAAAACAGAGAAAATAGTCATTCTACTAACCTCTATCTATGAGAAAAACATGGTTTTCACTCCCAGAACCTGGAGAGATAAAGCAGAGAAAGAGGTCTATGTAGATCAATATCATTAATGAAAATTAATACAGACATTTTAAATAAAACACTTGCAAAGAGATCATAGTAATATAGAATTTAAAGTTATTCATTATGAACATGTTGGATAATAGCTCCACATTAGGAAAAATTTGCAGGATAAATCATAAAAATTTCAAAGATAAAAAAAAATTTTAAACTTCAAAAAAATTTGAAGAGAACAAGCATTTATTAAGTACTTACTAGGTGCTATTATCATTTTACAGATGGGGTAACTAAGAGAGAGGTTATGTGATTTTCTGAAAATTAATTAAGTAGTAAGGGTATAAGGCCAAATTTGAATTCAGGTCTTCCTGACTCTAGGCTCAGCACCATGGAGCTGTGATATAATTTTATCAATAGAAAAGGCCTTTAATAAAATTCAGTATTCATTTATCTTAACACTAAAAAGCATAGGAATGAGAACATGTTTCTTTAATGTGATCAAAAACATTTCTATAAAACCAGAGCTAGCATTATGTGTAATGGTGAAATACGAAACTCTCTCAGTAAGATCAGGAGAGAAACAAGCATGCCTAGTGTCATCATGACTTGACATAGTACTAGAAATAATACAAGAAAAAGAAATCCAGTGAGTAAGCTCTGGCAAAGAGGAGGTAAAATTATATTCATATGATGCATGATGATATGATTCCCTTGAAAAGTAGAAATAAAAAAAATTAATAGAGATAATTGCTTCAGCAAAATACAAAAAATCATTGGCATTTCTGTAGATTGCTACTAAAATCCAGGAGGATGAGATAGAGAAATAGCATTTATGTTTTACAGTTTATCATTTTATTTTTCAAGCAAAAACTATCTTTAACTCATCTCTACCTCCCACTGTCCCTTAACCGAGCAAAATAAAAAAAAAAAACAAACTTCATTAAAGCTATCTATAGTCATATGAAAAAATGCTTTAACTCACTATTGATTAGAGAAATGCAAATCAAAACAGCTCTGAGGTACAATAACACACCTATCAGACTGGCTAACATGACAAAACAGGAAAATGATAAATGTGGAGAAGATGTGGGAGAGTTGGAACACTAATTCATTGTTGGTGGAGCTGTGAGCTGATCTAACCATTCTGGAGAGCAATTTGGAACTATGTCCAAAGGGCTATAAAAATGTGTATACCTTTTAACCCAGCAATACTGCTTCTAGAGCTGTGTCCCAAAGAGATCATAGAAATGAGAAAATGCACAAAAATATTTATGGCAACTCTTTTTGTGGTGACCAAGAACTGGAAATCAAGGGAATGCCCACCAACTGGAGAATGACTGAACAAGTTGTGGTATATGAATGTAATGGAATACTATTGCGCTATAAGAAATGATGAACAGGTGGATTTCAGAAAAACCTGGATAGACTTATATGAACTGATGCTGAGTAAAGTGAGCAGAACCAGAACAGCCACAATGTGCAGGGAGTGTTTTTGATAGACTAAACCCTTCACATCAAGGCAAGGACCTAAAACATTCCCAAAGAACTCATGATGCATAATGCCATCCACATCATGGAATTGAACGCAGAATGAAGCAGACTATGTTCTCTTTGGTTATGTTTTGTTTTTCTCATGGTTTCTCCCATTCATTTTAATTCTTCTATGCAACATGACTAATATGAAAATGTGTTTAATAGGAATATAAGTGGAGAGCCCATATCATATTGCAGACCACCTTGGGGAGGAAGGGGGGAGAAAATTTGGAAATTATGGAAGGGATTTTTGAAAACTGAAAACAAATTAATAAATTTGAGAGGAAAAAAAGAAAAAACCAAACCTACAAAACAAATCTTTTATCACATAGTTATATAGTACCAAAAAACAAATTCATGCATTAACCATGTCTGAAAATGTGTATTTCTTTCTACATATCAGTTCAGCACCTCTCTGTCAGAGATAGGAGTGATATGTTTCATCATCATTCGTTTAGATTTGGAGTGTGTTACTTCATGGATCTGGAGTTCTAAACTCTTTCAAAGCTGTTTTTCTCCATAATATTGTTAGCATTGTAAATAGTTCTAATTCTGCTCACTTCACTCTGCATAAGTTTATAAAGAGCTACCCAATTTTCACTGAAACTGTTCATTTCATTTTTTAAAATGGCATAATAATACTTCGTTATGCCATTCAACTGATATTCCACAGTTGGTTTATGCTGTTTCCCAATAGGAGGATATACACTTAATTTCCATTTGGGGGTTTCCATGAAAAGAACTACTATAAATATTTTTGTTCTTTTATTTTTCTTTAAAGGATAAAAGCCTCGTAATCATAAAGCTGGGTCAAAGAGTATATATGGTTTGGGACAAATAAATAACATTTTAAAAAGCCGCAAAATATTTTAAATGCCTGGGAGTTAATCTATAAAAGCACATACAAGACTTTCACAAATACAACTACAAAACAATTTTTGTATGTCACTTAGGACTCTGATCATTCCTCAGTCCCTAAGAACTCTGGACTCAAATGAACCTGAGTCCCATCCTGGGGGCTTACCCTGAACAGACAGTTTCTTTTTGACTTTTTGCTGCCACTCTGAATTAAGACTCCAGGAAAATCTCAAAAACGAAGTTTTTGGCTCATGTCTAGGTTTCTCCAAAAGTTTGTCACAGGAGTCCTAATTCCTGCATATCTACAATGTGGATATTTTGTATGAGACAGCCTTTATTTTGCCCATCACGGAAAATGCAAAAGATATAAAGGATTCACTGGAAGCCTGAACAGAGAGCACAAAACACTCAAATTGCCCATAAGTATTGTTAGACTCCTTCCAGAAGATAAAGATTGTTTGTGGGACTACTGAACCAATACACTTCCTTCATCAGAATTAACCACAAAGTAAATCTTTTTTAAAAATTCAGTAGGATACTTTTATATATATATATATATATATATATATATATATATATATATATATATATATATATATATATACATATGTATATATACATATATACGTATGTATATATGTGTGTGTAAGCATATTCTTGTCTAATAATAACCATCTCTGGAGGTGGGGAGAAGAAAAAAATTTACATGATAACCTTATATAATTATGCAAGTTTTACATAATAGATTTGCAGTTTCATATGCAATCATTTTTTTATTATACTATATTATAGAAATGCTTGTTTTATCCCATAAGTTAAAAAGAAATTTAAAACATTTTAAAGTCATATAGGGGTAGTAGGTTGCACAGTGGATTAGAGTACCAGTCCTGGAGTCAGGAAGAGCTGAGTTTAAATCCAGCCTCAGACACTTACTAACTGTGTGAACCTGGGCAAGTCACTTAACCTTGATTGCCTCCAAAAAAATTTGTTTTTAAGTTCATATAAAGGAATAAGATATAAATAATACTTAGGGAAATAATGAGGAAAATCATGAATTAAAAATAAAAAATTTGGCATTATTGGATCTCAAATGATAAAGGATTATTTAAACTCTGTGATGCTGGATAAAAAAAGTTGATCAATGGGAAAGATTAGACATTGTCACCCAGCTAGTATGTGTCAGAGGCAAGACTTCAATCCAAGTGTTCCTGCCTGAGAGCCCGGTTCTTTATCCATTTCACAAGGCTTTCACTCACATACTGGCTGTATGACCTTGACAAGTCACTTAATTCCCCAGTGCCCCAGGAAACTGTAGAACTGAGATGAGCAGGTACTGACCTACATGAATAGAGGGAGTTTCCTCACCAAGATTTTTTTGTACTCATGAAGTCACAAGTCTGGTCCCCAAAAATGCATCACACATATCTGAAAACATGTTTATCATGGCACTCTTGTTTGCCTGTTAAATTCTTTAGTTCTGTCAAAGGTCTCAAGAGGGTTAGTGGTTTAGAGATCCATGTGTTTGAGTTAAGAGATCCTCTTAGCCATCTATGCAAAGGCCATATATTTGTACTGCATATGCTAGCCACAACTGGGACCAGCCTAACTTTCACCTTGTTTGTGAGTAAGAGCTCTGAATCTCCATGCACATATGGCAAAGGACAAGGCACATCCAGAAGATAAACTGAGCATGAAATGACCTACCATTTAGATGCAATTTCCCTTTTTCTTCCATCTTCATTTATCCCAAGATCTGAATATTGATGTGATTCAATCCTTCCAAAAATTGATCCAGTTTGTTGGTGATTGGGAAAATATCTCATATTTAGAGTATTTATAAAGTAAGTGATCATAGATAGTCTGAAAACTATGATTCTCAATTCTCCCCACTTTCTTCTCTGCTTACTCTGCCTTCATTACTGCAAAACCAGAGAGGAGCTGCACAGGACTTCATATATATACAAGAACTCCTCCTCTATCAATCAGCCTATGCAATGAACATCCTGATACTTAGCCAGGCTGGTCCTAGGACAGAACACTTTGTTTTAAATACAGTTCTCAAAATTCCGATGTGACGGGGGACACAATGTGCTTTTTAATCCTTAAAATATGATACAAACTTATCACTATTGTCATCGCCATCACCGTTGTCACTGTCATCATCATCTCATCGTTTTCATTTTACTTGATGGTGTTCAGATAAAAACTTTTCTTGGGCAAGTCACTACCCGATTATTCCTCCTTTATATTACTGTTCTGTGGACCATTGTGTGGATGAATAAAATGACTTTAAAAAAATTAATCAACGTATTGGGCTGTGGGTTCACAGACAGAACAGTCCAACTAGCAGAAAGGACAATGGAGATGAAATAGAATATGGTTTTGATTTCTTGTTCTGGGTTCCTATGTTTTGAAAGCTTTTAATTCCATATAACATGGAAATTATTAGATTCCAGTACTATGACATCTCTTTAAACTATTGTCCTTTAATTTATTATTTAGTAAAAGGAATAGGAATCTCCCATGGTAGAATCTCTCAGAGCTCTACTGTCATGGTCTTCAAGATCTTTTGGTCACTGACATGTCACATTGAAGCATCCACCACTCTGTAGAGTATGTATACACACATTTATTAGGTATGATTATGTCTTTTTTTTAATACTAGTTGGTCATTTTATTGCAAACATAGAACATACCTTTGGTTAAAATCATCATGGTGTTCTGACAATAGGCATGCTATTTTCAATAGTAGTATAGATACACAATTCAGATTTGTCTTATCAAAGCAATGGAGGCTTGGAATGTATAGAAGTAAATGTATAGAAGTAAAATGTATAGAGCATGACTCCTGATTGCAAAGCCCATGGACCCAGGTTATTTCAATTTTAAATAATCATCACTTTTCTATTTAGCATTTTTTTTGTTATATAGCCATTCTTTACTCCTTATGATGAAAATACACATACATACACACAGTTTGAAGAGGCCACATTGTTGTCTGCTAGTTCAGAATTCTATAATTATTAATACTAGACTTCCTCAAGAAGTGGAAGATTTTTTAAAAGTAGTGATATAATAACCCTAGATTGTCAGTATCAATGGGATCCTACAAGATCCTTCTAAGTACAAGGTTTTATATAACAAGAATAGTTACTATAATCCTTGATAGGCCTACAGTGCTTTTATCAAGGATCCCAGAGCAATTTACAAACATTAAACCTCCCAATTTCTTTATGAGCTACCACATACCTTATTACCTTCATTTTAAAGATGACTCAACTGAAGTAGTAATGTTAATAAGTAATACGAATGCAAGTTATTATATGAGATGTAAAATTAATTAGAAACCAATTTAAGAATTCTACTTCGCAATTAACCACATAGGTTTACTTTATTTCTCTTTGTTATTATGACCCTAGTTTTTGGCTATCCTTCCCTCTCATTTCTAGGAACACAGTAGATTGCATAATCAAATCTTTTTTACCTGAAATATTTATCAGTAAAAATCATTAAACAACCCAAGGGGCTCATAGGTTGTGCCTGTTTCCACTCTACTAAGGGATCACTTTCAGCTCTAGACTGAAGCATGTACTGATTGGATTCATTCCTGAGGAAGTCTATCACCTAAAAGGAGGATCAGGGTCTTTTTCTTATATTTTTTTTTTCTTTTTAGAGGGGCATGGGATATTACTTAAATTTTAGAATTTGGTTCATGTCTGGAGTCTCCCCAAAATGGAGATTAGAAAGCTACTCATAATATAAATCAGATATAGGACAGCTACTTATTTCTTCCATACAAAAGAAAAGCTAAAAGTCACAAAAGACTCACAGTTGGTATTGATGACTCAAAACATGAAGCAGTTATATGACCTATAACTACTATTAATGCTTTCCCAGTAAGGAAAGACTTAAACATCAGAACATGCAACAATTTGAAGAACTGGCAGACTTAAAATTTCACCTTATTTGCCTACCTTTTTACCTAGAAGAAATTCCACTAATAAGTCTATACTCCAAGGAGATCAATGAAAAATGAAAAGGATTCATATGTACAAAAGTATTTATAGTAACTCTTTGTGCTGCCAAAGAATTGGAAACTGAGAGAATACCCATCAATTGGAAAATGACTTAAACAAGGTGGGGTATATGAATGTGATGGAATACTATTGTGCTATAGTAAATGAGAAGAGGATGGTTTCAGAAAAACTCAGGAAGACTTATATGAACTGATACAAAATGAAATGAGCAGAAACAGGAGAAGTATTTACATAGTAACAGCAATATTGTAAAGATAATCAACTGTGAAGGACTTAGAAACTCTGATCAATATGATGATCCACCACAATTCCAAAGAACTCATGAGGAAAATGCTATCCACTTCTATATAGAGAACTGATAAACTTGAAGTGTATTTTTTCTTTTTTTTTCTTGTTTTTTTCCCCCCATAGGACATGGCTAATATGGAAACATGTTTCTCATGACTTCACAGGTAAAATGCGTGTTCTATTTCTTACCTTCTCAAAGGGTAGAGAAGAGAGGAGAAGGAAGGAGAGAATTTAGAACTGAAAGTAAAATAGAATAGAGTTTAAAAAAATAAAATAAAATTTACTTGGTTCCAAACATTTTTCTTCAGATCAGTATCTTCTAACAAATTAGACCAGGGAGTGGGCTCACCTTCCCATTGTCAGTCATTTTCTTTTCCTAAAAGTGCTGTGTAAAGAGAGTAGCTGCTGAAGTTCAACCAATACCTACAAAGGAATCCAGGACCTCCTGAGGTTTCATGGTAGCCACCCCAAAGGCTATCTTAGGATCCTATGGATCACTGTATGGTTACCTGGAAAGAAAAACAAAGCAGAATAGGCAACCAGAGGTTCATCTAACTGAGTTTGCTTTAACTGATACATGGGAGTAGTTGTTATGCTGTTATAGTAGAGGATGTGTGGCTTCCTTCCCCAAGCCCTTCAGAAGAGACTTACTTGCCACATATCCCAGAGAGATGAAGTAAGAGAGGATGTGGAAATTGTTTCTTGTTTTTAACTGCTGAAGCCCCACCCCTCTGCCAGTACCAGATTATGGAGGGAGGAAGGGAAAGAACCAAAGGACTACTCACTGTTTGCTGTATCATCTCAGGTACTAATCCATTCAGTGTCAAGTCATACTGACCCTTTGAGTAGACAGAGGAGGTAAGCATATTGGATCGCCTCTTTAGCCACATTTCCATCAGGTGCAGCTCCTGTTACATATGCCACCAATTGGGCAATAAAAACGTTGTAAGTTAAGTAACAGATCAGAAGTAGAAATTGTTAGTTCTAATGATCATTTTGCTTGATAATAAGAGTTCATTGTATTACCTAGGACACCTTACTTTAGCTTTTCTATTTCCAATCTCATTTTCCTTATTAGCATTTTTTGAACACCAGAGATGTAGAAGGAAGCATGGAACTGACTCTGACCTCCTTTGTTCCCAGTCTTTAATTCATACTACTGAGAAACATAAGGTCTTCAGAATCTAAGGCACTTCAAGCCTCACAGAGAGCTGAGGTCATCATGATGAGAAAAAATATCAAAATTTTCAGAGTTGTCATGAGGGATAATTGATGGAAATGGGCTTCATAAAAGCAACATATATAGGTTAATCAATGATTACTTACTATAACAGTGCAACGAGGTAGCGCAGTGAATTGAGTACCGGGTCTGGACTCAGGAACATTCATCGTCCTGAGTTCAAATCTGACCTCAGACAATTACTAGCTGTATGACTTTGGCAAGTCACTTAACCCAGTTTGCCTCAGTTTCTTATCTGTAAAAGGAGTTGGAGGAAGAAATGTTGGACACAACTGAAAATGACTGAACAACAACAAACATCATAATTTAATATAATGACCATCATAATCATATTCCCAGCACTTTACATTTTTTCAAATCACTTTTAAATATATCATCTACTCTCATTTTAATATAAAGCAAGTTACTAGTGAAGTCAAATAAAATGAAAGAAAATAATCACTAAATGTAACTCAAAATAAACCTGTCCTTACTAGTTTTCTAAATGAAAATGAAAAGAGAGGAAGTAGTACATACTAAAATACTTTGATTATTTATGATCTCATCAATGTGTATAATTCTTCCAGAAAGGCAAAAGTCAACCCATCCATACCTTCCCAACCTGTGGTATTCTTGCTTATGTCCTCAGCATCAGGATCAAAATTCCAGAATACCAGAAGTCTTGCTTGCCTGATCTTTTGAAACTTGCACAGTTAGAATCTCTAATCCCTTTACCTAAATGGAGACAAGAAAATTCAGAGGTAGAGCGTTGAAGCCTGTTTCATGGGAGTATGTGGCCCCCTCAGATTACAGCATTATTTTTCATTGGACACCATCAATGACGTCAGACTAAGAGACTAAGAGAAAAAGACTGAAACTCTGACCTATAGTGCCTTTTGAAGGCATCCTCAGTTGTGGCTACTTAGTCAATTGAGTAGGTTCCTTCGAACCATATCATTAGCTGAATGAAACAAATGACAAAATGTTATTTTGCTTAAAGCTTAAATCTCTCCAAGACCCCTCCATTGTATGTCATCTCATCTTTTCTGGAAGCAGGATCCAGAGTCTCTTTCTTGTGAGAAGACTGTCAGAAGTATTCTGTACATGTACCAACTTTTATGCTATCAAGTCAGAAGTCCAAGTCGAAGGGAGGGTAGAGAGGGGCCCATGGTAACAGCTCTTCTGGGTTCCTCTATCCCTTCCCCCTATTGTTATGCTTGGGTACTAAATATCACAGGTGAGTTTCCCCATCTGTGTTATACATACTACAGTCATGAATGTTAACAGATAAGCTTACCCTACTTACAATAGTAACCCTCTTACAGTGTAAATACTAATTACAAAGTGAAGATAGGAAGGGCTTCTTTGAGAAATCTAGGACAGGGAGGCACTGGACTAGCTGTAGAAGATGCTTTTTGACAGAATACCACACTTCTCCCCTCAAGCAACACACAACAAGGAAAGGGGACAAGAAAGTTCCTAAATGTGATCCGATGATCTCTATGAACAATTAATTGGCTTAATGCTGGTCCATATTATCTCCTAATATGACATAGGACCTTAGTCATATCCCTTTTCTAGAGAAAACAGAAGCTTAGACAAAGTCTGAAAAGAAAAAAAAATCAAGTGGCTTCTAAAAGAGCTTACGTGACCAGGGAAAATTCTAAGGTTTTTAAAATAAAATCTATTTTAAAAAAAAAGTTACTGTTTTAGCAACATGTAGCATGAACAGCCCTAAGCCACTAGTGATAAGAATCTGAAAGGACAACAGGGAATGCAAAATCAATCAAACACATATTTGTTATAGGTACCATACTAGGCATGAGGGATACAAATCCAAGACAGAGAGACATTTCCTGCCTTCTAGGAGCTTATATTCAAGAACTCTTCAGGTGTAGCAGGCTATCCTTTCCCTCTCCCTGGGCCCATTTTTTTTTTTTAATTATTGAAAAAGAATAGGGAAAGGAGCAAAGTTTTAAAAGCTGGCATGAATCCAAGAAAATGAATTGATTCATGACCATTGTAAAGTTTTTTCTTCCTTTGTATGAATGTGACAATTAGATATGTATTTGTTGATATATGTCAATGAGAGGGGAAATAGCACCTTAAAAACTGAAATAAGGAAAAAAAAATGAGATTTTTTATTATGGAGATTTCAAATTATCTTATTGAGATTAGAATCCGATTTTAAAAGAATTATTTACTTTTGTTCCATCTACTTTTTCCTCTTAGTTTAGTCAAATAGGAAATGAAATTGGGAAAAGAAAAGATGAGGGAAAAGATTCTTTCACTAATTCCTAAATTTGTTTGCACTGAAAAACTTCATAAATTAGAATAATTTGATACATAGGGAATCAAGAAAATAGTCAAAAAATATCTTGATGGGTTTGATGCAAATTATAATGGGAAAGAAATTGGGTTTCAAGATGATTGTTAGATATATGCTGTGTTTCTTGTTGATGTTCCTTTGGATTCTTCATGATGGATTGTTAAACTGGGAAATGGCAGGTTAAAGAAACAACATTTGCACCTAAGATACATTCTTGCTTTCTTTCTCTGTCTCTTTCTATCTCAGTCTATCTCTATTTCTGAATCTCTGTCTTTGTCTCTGTTTCTATCTCTCATGTCCCTGACACTATCAGTACTCATGATCACAGCAGGGTACATATTTTGTTTCTAGCTATAATACTGCTTACCTCTTATGTGGACAACATACGTTCATGTTTTAAGAGTGCTTCCCTTTCTGAGAGGGGAACACCTCAAAAATTATGTCTTTCCTCCTGATCCACAGAACAGGAAGGTGTTTTTGTTGCTTTATCTTGTTTCTAGGTAGAATTGAGTGATATCAGTCAATCAACCAACAGGCGTTTATTAAATGCCTAGTGCAGGTGTAGGGAACCTGTGGCCTGGTGGCCAAATGTAGCCCTCTAAGTCCTCAAGTGAAGCCCTTTAACTGAATTCAAACTTCAAATTCCAGTTTGGGTTCAGTCCAAGGGCCACACTTGAGGACCCAGAAGGTCACATGTGTCCTCGAGGCTATAGGTTCGCACCCTGACCTAGTGGTATGTGTAATTCCAGTCATTTTTCAATTGTCTGACTCTTTGTGACCCCATTTGGGGTTTTCTTGGCAAAGCAATGAAACCATCCTTGATATTTGAAGTCCAGTAATGTTCATCACACACAGAAACAAATCAGTTCTGCTGCTGTTCAGCAGGTATTGTGGTATATTGAATGCCAGACCTGGAGTCAGGAAGACTCATTTTCCTGAGTTCAAATCTGGCCTCAGACACTTACTAGTTGTATGACCTTGAGCAAGTCATTTAACCCTATTTGCCTCAGTTTCCTCATCTGTAAAATTATCTGGAGAAAGCAATGGCAACCTACTCTGACATCTCTGTCAAGAAAACCCCAAAGTGGGTCATAAAGAGTTGGTCATGACTGAAAAATGACTAATGCACAATTTAATATTAGAAGATATTTAAGGTAAATCATTCATATGAGTAATTATCTAATTGAGCAAATTCTTGTTTTGCTGAAGAAGATTTAAGTGAAAGATTCCCCAATGTGATCATTTTATATTTCAAGTTAATTCTGTAAATTTGCTGTCCTATGAGAATGGTCTGTAAACCACTAACCAATGAACTTAATTTCAATTACTGGAAAAATTCTAAAATATATTATCGAAGAGATGGTTAGTGAACATAAAAAAAGGAAGCTGTGACCACAAAAGGCTGGTTTCTACAAGAACAGGTCATGACAAAAATAACCTTTTTTCTTTTTCTTTTTTTTTTTTGATAGAGTTACTGAACTAGCAGTCCAGAAGAATTCTATGGATATACTGTTACTTAAATTTTAGCAGTTTTTATAGAGTTCTGCTATACATTGGAAAAGGAAATGATAACCCAGTTAGGTAGGTCCAGAACTATTTGAATGATTGAACCCAAACAGTTTGGCATCAACTTAGAAGGAATATCCAAGGGGCTAGTAGGACTTAACCCTGTGCTGTTTGATAGTTTTGTCCAAGACTTGGATAAATATGTGCACAGAGTGCTTATCAAATTCCCATGACACAAAGCTGGGAGTGATAGCTAAGACAATGGATATTATCACCTCACTCAATAAACTTCAATGACCTTTCCAGTCTTTTGATAGCCTACTCTCTCTACTTTGTGCCCTTGGATATTTGGTCTCTTAGCTCTGGGCATTTTCTCTAGCTGTCTTTCATCCCTGGTATGATCCCCCTCCACATCTCTGCCTCTTGGCTTCCCTGGTCTCCTTCAAATCTCAGGTAAAAATCCCACCTTCTACAAATAGCCTTTCCCAATCTTTCTAAATTTTAGTGCCCTCTCTCTCTTAATTATTTCCTACTTAACCTATATAGTTTTTTGTTGTCTCCTCTTTGAGGGCAGACACTGTCTTTTGCCTCTTTTTATCTCCAGTACAGTGTCTAGCACATAGTAGGCAGTTAATAAATGCTTCTTGACTTGCCTACTGATTGGATAATAGAGAACTAGGGAGATCTCAAGAGGTAAAATATTAGGTTGAATGGAATAAAAAGAAATTCAGTAAGGTTAAATGCAAAATTGTTTACTTGCATTCCCATATGGGAACTCCCATTCATCATATGGGAGGTAGGGCTAGAGATCAGTTTTTCTGAAATCCACTAATAAGTAGGTTGCAAGTTCAGTGTGAGTCAATGTGACATGGCTGTCAAAAGAGCAAAATTCCTTGATCTTGAACTTGCTACCTTAAGTTTCATGGATTCCAAGTTCAACCACTGTATTCCCTTGATGGACTCTGTATTATACCTTAGCATCATTGAGCATCCAAAGGTAATTTGATATTTGTACATATATTTGGGCAAGGACCAGTTTTGACAGGACTTTGTTGGGGGAACAAAGACAGGCATTTCTTAGACACAGTATTTTTTTCTAACACTTTTGGGCTTAGTCTTGCTCTGTAAACATTTCTGCGCTGCCAATTAAATAATTGCACAAAAGCTTATTATTATATACAGTTGGGTGTCTGTAAGGACCCAAAAAACTTGCCAAGAGAAAGGAAGAGGAACACTTATTTGGATCTGAGAATTATAGGCTGACATTTAACAGGTATTTGGGGGTTATTGTCTTTTGGTCTCATTTGATCTGGGGTAATGGATATGGTTTAAAATAGTTCACGAACAAAAACTTAGCATCATTAAAACAATATAATAGTCAGGTCCATAATCAAAGAAGATGGGGCTCCCCTATTCAAGAAAAATTAAACAGAGGAGAATAAGTTGGGGAAATCCTATAATAAGCCCATCATTTATTTACCTGACCTTTCCTACTGATCCTCTTGATCCACACTGCACAGATTTAATATTCAGATTGCTACTCAGAGCAGGCCAGTAAGCCCTCTGTTCACCTTCTCCCCTTATATAATGGATTGTTAATTTGTTGGTATGAGAAACTTTAAAAATAGAAGTGCCTAATCCAGGATCAAAGAGGATCACAGTCGAATAGACAAAAACATTTATGATCCCAGAACATTCCATTCTATACAGTAAACTCCGAGTTATAACTGTTGCAAGAAATTTTGTGTTATCTGTACAAATATTATACAGCTAGTTATCTATTGACATACAAATATCCATATTAGTGTTCCCTTAGTTTACAACTGTGGAATGGTGTGATTGTTCCAATCAGCAAATTTTCCATCCTCAACAATTAAACTCTTACTGTCTCTCCAAAGCTTCCAACTCTTTTCTTCTCTTTTTAAGTTTCTACTTCTATATTTCATTTGTTTACAATGTGCTACATAGTCATCATAACACATACCAGGGAAAATTAGTAACAAAAGAAAAATATTATTATAAAATGTGATGTAGAAAGTAATAGTCATCATATGTACAATGGGAATTATATTTATTGTCTTCCTAATGTGTACAGGAGGGGGAGAGAGAAAGGAGAGAATTTGAAAATAAAAATTAAAAATAATTTTTTAAAAACATAATAGTCAGGTGATACAGTGGGTAGAGTGCTAGATTTGGAGTCAGGAAGACATTAGTTCAAATCCTGCCTCAAACACTTGCTGGATGTGTGACCCTCAGCAAGTCACTGAATCCTTCTCAGTCTCAGTTTACTTACCTGCAAAATGGGGATAACAACATCACAGGACCATTGCAAGGCTCAAATGAGATAACATGTAAATCATTTGCAAATCTTAAAGCTACTATATAAAGCCTTGCTTTATTATCATTAATAGGGAGATTTACCTATAAAAGTCTTTTGGAAGACTGGTAAAGAGAACTGATATTAAGAAGGTAATGAACATATCTTTCTCCAAAACTGAATGGGAGAGGATAAAATAAACAAAAATGAAGTCAAGCTGAGATACTCATTTATATCCCTTTCACACTATGTAGCCATCTATTTTTTGTTGACTTTCTTCAGGACTAATAAACAAGTGCATGGGCCCAATTTACATATACAATATTGTTTAATGCCAAAGGGAAAATGTTCCAAGCAAAGCTATGACCAAATTAATCCAATTATGAAAATCACTATGTTTCTTACCAAGTCCATGAAGCCCAAAGGCTAACAATCCCCGCTAAGAGACTGAGAATCTTTAACAAGCTCTTTAGCAGGTAGGGCTTTGTTCCTTCCTCTTCTCACCCTACTTCCCTAACCATATGCTTTATTGCACTGTCACCTGAGCCAGATCAAAAGGGTATTCTTTATCCTAGGAAAGCAAGGGCAAAGAATGGTGCTCATAAATGCAGGTTTGGGAGTTTACCTCAAACAAAATCACACCCTCATTTGGTTTGGGATTGTTAACACAGCGCCAATCATAGGGGAGGTGCTTCTGTACCTAGGACTTTGGAAGGAGATGTGTTATTTCATCTTTGCATGGTTTAAATGGGCAGTGGCAGTATTATTACCAGTGCAATTATAAATGGTCCAATTAACAAAGACTTGTAGACTTGGACCTCCTCTGGCCTGTGGGAATTCTCTCTTATTTTTTGGAAATAAAAAGCTAGAAGTGAAGCCCCTTCCCAAAGGGCAGTTAGCATATCACACCCAGCCCAATCCTATAGAGGAAAGGATTGAATTTATGCTGTTATTTGGTAGATCTCCTAACTACCTTAGGGATTATTTATCATGATTCCAATTCCCTTCATCTATAACAGAGGTTCCCAAACTTATTTGGCCTTTTGCCCCCTTTAAAAAAATTACTCAGCACCCTTCTAGAACTTTATTTTCTCTAACCCTTCAACTTTTTTTTTTAAATTTGCATCATTTCAAAAAATATAAACATTTTTAAATAACCCATTTTAATTTAATAATTCATTATAAATTTGTGGGGTTTTCCTGCATTGAAATTTTGATGATGCAATATAGTATTGTAAACAAGTCATTACATGCACATATCCCTGCCTATGCATGCTAGACTTCTTGACAATGCATGACATGCTCACCTGCCAACACTTGCTTGTTAAGACCTGTCAGCAGATTTGACCACTGATGGATTATTACTTACATTTTGTGTATTTTGTTGGAAAATAATGTAATCACTACAACTTTAGCTCTGTTACACAACAGATAAAACATGTACAAATAGTTTTTCAAAATTATCTTCTTTCCTTATATTTCTACCATCCAATTATTTTTATTCAATGCCCCCCAGTTGCACCCAAGGCTACTATCAACCCTCTGGATCATTCTAACACCTCTTCGGGAGTGGTATCATTCACTTTGGGAATCTCTGGTTACATCATTTCTCTTTTTCTGTACTCTGTGTGCTTGATCAGTATCTAGCATCTCTAAAGTATAGCCTCACTAAGAGGATATGAATAGTGGCCAATTGAACCATCCTTGGAAATGATCTTAGCTTGTACCATGATGACAATCATTTATCATAGTTTAATACTGTATTGTGCCAATACAATTTTGTATTTGTACCAATATGATACAATACAATATTGTATTTTAAATACCATATAACCATCTCAATTTTTCATTGTGATTACATTTCAAAATATCCTCAGTTTTTATGATCTGCATTGTTTTCAAGAGAAGGTCTATGCTTTTACCTTGGTATCCTCAAAGGCAATATTGAGAGAACATGAAAAGAATGAGTATTCTTTTAGATAAGCTGTCAGAAAATATGCATGAATTTAGAATCAAGTGAATTTTTTTAAAAACTGCTAAAAAATTACCTCTTCCCATCAGATTCAGGGGCTCTGATAGTCTCCTATAGAGAAAATATTCACATAAATTCCTTGATGTATGAATTTACAAAGTTCATGTCCAGACATGGAGTTTCCTGGAAGATGGTGCCTCAACAACATTTCCACGGAATTTCAGGAGGGTTTTGACATTGTCAGGGGGCTGGTCATACCAGGAAGATGATAATCCATCAATATACCAGGAACATTGTGAAGGAAGTAAAAAGTTACACTAATAAAAATCAACTAGATAATAGAAAAATTAAATGAAAAGCAACTGAACTTTTAACTTCTTTTAAAAACCATTAACAGTTCTGATATAAAATAGGAAGCAGGGGGCAGAGCCAAGATGACAGAGTAAAAAGACTCACATATGCTAGCTCCGAACCCACAGCCCATGGATCTCCTGTAAAAAGAACTCCCACAAATTCTGGAACAGTAGAAGCTGTGCAGCAACAGGGTGAAGGAGATTTCCATTCCAGAGAGCCCTGAAAAACTGATCCCAAAGGTCTGTTGCGCACCAGACGGGAGCAGTGCCCAGCCCTGCCCTGGCTGCGCAGCACTGAGAGGAGCGAGCAGATCCAAGCAGGCTTCAGGGACAGAATCTCCAGCGGCCGCGAAGGTCCCTCCACCCACAGATGCACAGGTCAGTGAGAGAGACGTCTGGAAGGGCTGAGAGGGGAGCGGGGTGTCTCCATGACTCGGGCCTCCTCAGAAGGCAGCAGCAGAGGCAGTGGGTGGCCAAAGGCTCCCGGAGCAGGCAAGAACTCGGCAGGACCTCCATTATGGAAGGTCTCTGCATAAACCCCCGAGGGAACTGAGCCTGGGAGGCGGCCCTGCCCCCACCTGAGCACCAGAAATTAAGCTCCCATTGAATAGCAGCCAGGCCTGCCGCCAAAAGCCCTGAGGCTGGGGAGCAGCATTAGAATCTC
>CM053770.1:138732741-138768239 GCA_028658325.1 Potorous gilbertii
AGGGAAATATAGTTACTCTTACACAACATGACTATTATGGAAGTCATTTGCAAAACTACACAGATTTGGCCTATATATTGAAAGGGAATGGGTCGGAAGGAAGGGATGGGGAGAAGTTGGAACTCAAAGTTTTAGGAACAACTGTTGAGTATTGTTCTTGCTACTAGGAAATAAGACATACAGGTAATGGGGAATAGAAAGTTATCTGGCCCTACAGGACAAAAGAGAAGATGGGGTAAGGGAAGGGAGGGATGAAAGAAGAGAGGGCAGATTGGTGATATGGGTAATTAGAATGCTCAGTGTATTGGGGAGGAGGGAGGGGACAAATGGGGAGAAAATTTTGGAACCCAAAATCTTGTGAAAATGAATGTAAAAAGTTAAATAAATAAATTTATAAGAAAACTAAAATAAAATAAAAGATTTGCCCAGGGTCACACAACTACTAAGTAACTGAGGTAGGACTTGAGTTCAGGTTTTCCTGATTCCAACTCCAGAACTCTAGCTAGTATTTTCTTGTCATACACTCATTTCAGTTGTGTCCAAGTCTTCATGACCCCATTTTGGCAAAGATACTGGAGTGGTTTGCCATTCTCTTCTCCAGTTCATTTTTACAGATTAGGAAACTCAGATAGTAGGTGTCTGAGGCTGGATTTGAACTCATGAGGATAAATCTTCCTAATTCCAGGCCCAGTTCTCTATTTACTGCACTATATAACTGCCCTTAACACATACCAGCCAGTAAGCCATCTATCTGTTCCTGTGCTGTAACATTTAACAACCAGGAGCAAAAGCAAGGGAGCCCACAGAAAAATAAGTCAGGCAGTTGCCTATGCTCAGAAACACCATAAATGGTTAACTCAACAAAAATGTATTAAGCAACTAATACGCATAATATACCCTCAGAGCTCTACAGGGAGCTGTTTTTATCTGACTTCCTCTTCCTAGCATAGATTACATCTTAATTCTAAGGGGTGGCAAGGATAGTTAGCAAAAACTCATTCAATACTATGAAATTTTACTCAAACTGGAACCTACCACATGAGTTTAAACCCCTTTTTTTCCCAATGCTAAAAGTTACTGTTAACAGGTCAAGTGTTTCGCAAACCTTAATGTGAACTGTAGTTATAAACAGGCTGTGTTTGAAAGTGAAGAAGTTTCACTTCATTGAGTGCTTTCTTGTAGTTAGTTCTGAGCTAGCTGGAAACATACACTTGAACTTAAAACTACATTAAGAATTTTGGGAAACCTGTATTATAGGTGCATCGTTGGCACTTCCAACTGGCCACACTACTAGTCCCTCTGCTTAGATACTTACCATTAGTTTGAAAAGGCACATTGGTGTAAGCTTTGTTGAAATTGGTGCTGATTGCTCTCTTAAGTACATTCAAAGTGATGTGTGAAAGGCTGGTATAAAAATAGCTGTCAATGGCTAAGACCAAAGAGTAGGAGCCGGTAATTCCACAAGTCAGTATGTTCAGCTACAAGAGATGATGAGAAAAGCAGTCTTAGACTCCAATCTCCAAAAGAACACTAATCTCAATCAAATGTTACTGCAAGTTAAAAGGACGAGTCCTGTCTAACCCAAGGGTTGACTGTAGGAAAGTACTGACATTTCAGTCATGTCACCATGACAGACTGAGTTAAAATATTTAATACACTTTACAAACTGCTTGCACCCTCATATGAGATTCATATTGCTTGGGCATATGCAGGCATCAATTCATTTAATAAATATTTATTCTGAATAAAGCTTTATTCTACAATGATATTAACCTAGATGGAGGACTACAATTTCCAGGCAATTCCTATGTGGTATGCTGGTTTTTTACCCTTTTTAACCAATTTTTACAAGACTGCCTTCTTCCAGCAATGCTGTGAGGTAGGTCATAAAGTTTATATCCATTTTACAGATGAGGAAACAGAGACAGGTCAAAATGACTTGATCATACACCAAGAGCCCTCTCCTCCAATACATCAAGCTGAAAAAGGCCAAACTTTTCATTATGTTACTAAGCCACAGAATATCACAGAACTGGAAGATCCTCAAAGGCCATTAAGTCTGACCTATACTTCCCCAAAAATTATTGTTGCTCAGTCATATCTGACCCTTCATGACCCCACTGGGGCTTTTCTTGGCAAAGACACTGAAGTGGTTCATCATTTCCTTCTCCAGCTCATTTTACAGAAGAGGAAACTGAGGCAAACAGCGTTAAGTGACTTGTCCAGGGTCATACTGCTAGTAAGTGTCTGATGCCAGATTAGAACTCAGAAAGATCAATCTTCCTGACTGTAGGCCTAGCCTTCTATCTACTGTGCTATTTAGCTGCCACAAAAAAAAATTACGTCTACAAAAATACTTGAAAAGTGACTATCAAACCCATTTAGAGACCTCTTTCTAGTGAGGGGAAATCTACAAAACCCAAGGCAGCCTTTCCAGTGTGGAACACACACACACATACGCACGCACACATATACGCACACCTGCACATACACGCATACACGCACACACACATGCACACACACACACATGCACATATACACATATTCACACACACATAATCAATTAGTCTCTAAAATCACAATAGTCTTTTCAGGTATCTCTTTCTTCTTTTCTTCCTCATCAGAATCAGTTCCTTTTTGTATCTTCAAAATGTCCCCCCTTACTTTTTTATCTTATTTATTTTTAGTTTTGAACATTCACTTCCTTATATAAGTTTTCAATTTTCTCCCCCTCCATCCCCAAGACAGCTTGCAATCCTATATAGGTTTTACATATACATTCCTATTAAACATATTTTCACATTAGTCATGTTGTATAAAAAAATTAGAACCAATGGGAGGAATCATGAGAAAGGAAAACAAAACAAAACAAACAAACAAACAAGAAAACAGTCTGCTTTGCTCTACAGACTCCATAATTCTTTCTCTTACTGTGGATGGCCTTTTCCACCATGAGTCCTCTGGGACTGCTTCAGGTCCTTGCCTTGCTGAGAAGGGCTAAACCTAACAAAATCAGTCACTGCATGCTGTGACTTACTGCATACAGTGCTTTCCTGGTTCTGCCCCCTTCACTCAGCATCAGTGCAGAGGAAGTCTTTCCATGCTTTTTTGCAGCTTGACTGCTCATCATTTCTTATCCCTTACTTTTTGAGACAAGTATTCATTACCTTAGGACACCAAACATCAGTATCTAAAATCACGCAATGAGTATTTTAATTGTCAGGACATACTTACAATTCTTAGGCAACCTGTGAAAACTACCGGAACTGAAACAGCCATACAAGAAAAGGTCACCCAGAACACAGCATCATCATGAAAAACCTTCAAGTCTCCTGGAAAAGAAAAAAATCATTAGTCACAAATAGTCCATATGAAATCTAATCTTCTCAACATAAAGGAAACAAATACACTTTAGTTCCTTGCAACTGAAAGTTATGGATCTCAGATTTACAGAGTTTGGAAAGGTATAAAAAGTTGAAAAGGCAATAAATTATTTATCTTATAAGGTCTACATGTATATTATTATATACAGAATATATATTACATATATTGTATGTCTATATATGTGTATAATACATATTATACAGACACACACACATATCAATAGGTGATGTAATTAACTGGTATTATATTTAGCTATCAACTCTCACAAAAGTGGATCTCACATACAGTATTAACAGAACCAAAGTATATTCAAAGAATATACAGTGAAAACTGTTCAAACCAAATTCTCATACATGAATTGATGGAATATGTGTGTATGGAATACAAAGCTAATTCTCAAAATACTTCCCACCAAGCTACTAAATGTCACAAGAAACGTGCGTTTTTGGTAGGTAGCAGAAGCAGCAGCGAGAGGGTAAGTCACCACAGAAGAGGACAACGAGCCATTTCCTTTAGTGTTGGCAGAGGTTGAAAGCACAATAGTATTAAAACATTTCTCTCCAGGATATTTTTAGATGTCCTAAGTGCACAAGAAACTACCTATCCCTTAAATTTCTATTGAAATGCCTTTCCTTCAGGGAGCCATCCCTGCCCCTCTCTAACCTCACAACATAATAATACACATTCATAATAGTGTTATCTACATGTCTGTGTTCTGCCCTTATTGGATTATAAATGCTTAGCACAGTAGTCTTCCCAGCAGGTATTTAATGTCTGCTGAAAAGATTCTTTTACATAAACTCCAAAGGCAGCCCACATAAGTTTTGGGTTTGACTTTTAAACACCTCCAGGAAGTACTGCTAGTACTGCTCTCTGTGCTCAGAATAGCTGGTAGAAATGCTACAAAATATACATTATACATGATCCTTGCTCTCAATAAGCTTAACAATATATGGCAATCTCTGTATCCCAAAGAAGTCAAAGCAAAGAGAAAAGGACCTATTTGTACAAAAATATTCATAGCAGTTCTTTTTGTGATGGCAAAGAATTAGAAATGGAGGTATTCCATCAACTGGGATTTCGGCATATGATTGTGATGGAATACTATTATGCTATAAGAAATAACCAGCAGGGTGGCTTCGGAAAAACCTGGGAAGTCTTATATGAACTGATGAAAATTAAAGTAAGTAGAACCAGGAGAACACCGTACATGGGAACAGCAATTTTGTGAGGATAATCAACCACGAAAGACATGGCTAGTTTGATCGAGACAACAATCCAAGACAATTTTAAAGGATCCATGATGAAAAAGGCTACCCATCTCTAGAGACAGAACTGATGAATTCTTCATTGTTTTAGAAAAGATGAATTCCGAATGCAGACTGAAACACTTTTTTACTTTCTGTATTTTTAATGTTGTATTTGTGTTTTCTTTTGCAACAGGGTTCACATGGAAATACGTGCTGTATGACCTCACAGGTATAATCAAAATCAAAATGCTTGCCTTCTCAAACAGCAGGGAGGCTGGGAGGGAGGGAGAAAATTTGAAACTCACAATTTTTTTAAATGATTGTTAAAAAAATTTTTACATGTAATTAAAAGATTTTAATGAAATTAATATATAAATATACAATATAAAAATAATGATAAATGAAATAAAAATATTTTTAAAATCCAACAATGTAAAGCATTCATTATGCATATATATGTATGCCAGGCATTTGGGGAAACAAAAACAAAAAAAAGCATCCCCACCCTCCATTCTATTGAGGGAGAAAACACTACCATGTATATTTTGTATATATCTGTACCAGAAACAGGATTAATGCCCACAAAGTAACAGTGAATAAGGCCATAATAAAATTAAAAATTGAGCAGCAAGGCAGCATCCTAAACGCCACAGCAGCTCAGAAGGCAGGAAGAGCTGTGAATAGGGATTAAAAGATGTATCAGATGTAGGAAAGTCTTTTCAGGCTAGAGGAACATGACACAAAAACAAGAATGAGCATGCTACAAAATATGTGGGAAGGAGGCAGAGCACAGAGAGATCTGCCAAGTTGGATCAGTTTCATGCCTGGTAATGACTGGTGAGGAAAGGTGGAGAGGCAGGGCTTTGGACAATGTGGTAGAGAAACTTGGGAAACTGGTTATAAATTCTTTCCCTTAAATAAAATTATACAACAGAAGTCCTCCTCTGTTTTTCTACAAGTTAATAATAGTTTTCCAATTTTAAAATACAATTTTATTGAATTTAATTTTTTGATTTAATTTAATTTTTTGAACAAAGGGCCTAAACATACAATCTCCTACCTAGTGGAGTAAAGAAAACCACAGATGAGATAAGGAATCCCAGCACTAGTCCAACACAGAGCATGCAAATCAGGATCAACCCAAATCTCCACCAAACCATCACGAAGAGAATTCCACCAACGCCTCCCACAACTGCAGTCAAAATCAGGCGATCTATGCAAAGAGGGGGAAAACGAAACCATTTTACTCACATTTTCATACTCTATTGGCAGTCATGACTTGAAGCAAACAAATTCGGCTTTAATATGTCTACGAAAAACTAGGATTTAAAATCATAGGAGTCTTCAATGACCCACAAAAACATGTCAGCCCAGGAACTCTCCAAGAAGCCTGCCCCAAGAAATGCTAATCATAGCTCTAAGAGGAGACTGAGTTTACAAAATCAACAAGTAGGTTGGCGTCATAAAAATCCATTAATTTTTTTTAACTTCCAGAAAAACTCTAGAACCAAAGGCAAACAAAACCAGTTCCATTATAAATAAGACAAAGTCACCTCTAAAAACAAACATAAATATTCAAAACATGACTAATATGAAAATATTTTGTATGAGAGCACCTGTATCAAACTGCTTACCATCTCACAAGGAGAGGGAAGGTGAGAGGGAGAAATTTTGAAACTCAAAATCTTTTTTTAAAAAATGAATGTTATAAATCTTTACATATAATTGGGGAAATACACTATTTTTTTTTAAACCCTATGGAAATAGTAGCTTGTAGGCAGTGACTTAGTCAACGTTCTAACCATACTCTCACACTTATCAGTGGTAGTGATGCTTTCTATATTATTTTTATTCTGAACTTAAACACCAAATAAAACAGACATTTCCATGTACATAGTAGAGCAGAAAAAAGAGAAATGTACATGAAAATACAGACCTCTTGTTTATACAACTTTTCTTTTCTTTTTTAAGTTCAACATGTAGCTTTCTGAGCTGTCCTCTCATCCAGGGCATTATTGAGGGATTAAAATGTGATGGTTGTACAACATCATACCCCATTTACATCTACACAAAGATATATAACATACAATAGGCAGTCTGGACCTGTGATTTCACTGGTATAGGAAATTCCCAAAACCTCAAAGTTCTAGTGACTTGTGCAGGTATACAAATAGTATATGTCAAATGACTCAAGCCCAGATCTCCCTGACTCAAAGGGCAGCTCTCCAACCACTATGCCAAGCATTCAGTATCATTTATCAGGGAGCTAAGAGAAGGCTGGGGAACTAATTCAACATTTTCCTTCTTAACTAAGCAAAAAGCTTATTTTTACTTACCATCATACTGAAGAAATGTTAATCTTGTAATCAATATATAAAAAAAGAATCCCACGAAGATAAAGCCTATGAAGAACAGTTCTAAAAATAAACCACAAAGAGGAAACCACAGTTCAATACTCTGTATTTAAGTACATCGGTGAATTTTTAAGGTAACATTTTGTTCTCATTAACGATATACCCTTGAGTGTCCAGTCTCTGGACGTTAGAACGCTTGGTGACAAAGGAACAAGAAAGTATTATGTGGCACAACAGAACTGAGTGGAATTATTAGGCATTCAGTACTATTAATCTTGAAACACGCCCACAGTAATGGCAGCAGGGTACACGTCTAGTATATACAAATCATCTTTCAATTATCCTCTCTGGGAATGAGGCAGATTTGTCATCATCTGAGCCTGGTACCCAGCTTGCCACCCAGCATGCACACACAGACCACTTCCAACTTCGACTCTAGTCAAGGATCACCCGTTAAATTCTAATATTAACCTATGCAAAATGAATCAGAGAAGTAAATTGGTTGACATTGATTTCTTTTCCTTATCTCACTATTTTCTTATAAGGGATGACTCTCTAAGTAGGAAAAGTATAATGTGAGTTTACAATCTACATATGTCAACGAGGTGATTAAAACAAAACATATCAATAAAAAATATTCATTTTTTTAAAAGAAGCAAACTTGCACCTTTAGAGTTCTACCAATGCCAAAGATGGGATACTGAACAATCTATTATACCATTCTCCCTTTTAACATGAAAAACTAAAAAAACTGTGTAACTTTAATATAAAATCTAGTAATAATGTCTGGAGAAGTCAAGGACTTAGCAGCAATTGCTCACATATGGGAAAAGGTCTCAATTTCTCACATCATAAATTCTTCATATTGCTCTTCTTTCCCAGTTAGACATGAATGACTATGAGTGAGACAGCAATGAAGAAAATGCTACTATATGTCGCATTGTACCAGCTCATTCTGAGTCTCTGATTGAAAAAATATAGTGATTTTTTTTTCAAAGCCTTCATAGCCTCAGGATATATACCAGCTGACTTCCTCAGGATGCTCCTACCATTCCATTTGTTGCTGTGGTCTTTGGAGTTCTAACTTGCTCTACACAAATCCATTGGAAGCCTGTATTTTTATAGGCACAGACCATGACAAATAAAACACTTTGAATTCTGCAATAGGTGTCTCATTTACACAACATAAAATGTAGTCATTATTTCCCCTCCCCCCTCCCAAAAAAATCACATCAACCTAAAGGTTTCAAAAAATAAAAAATTGCACCAAAAGAATTCTGTAAGGTCATACAAATATGTGGTACTCAAACCAATCTTCTCTTCTGAGGGAAAAAAGTGGAATTCTAAGTACTGAGGAAAGGCAAAATGCAAAGTAATTCCTAGTCCTCACACATTTGGCTGAATATATGGAGATGTTGTTTGTTTACATCATAAAACACAATATATTAAAAAGGTAGAGAATACCTGTTTTCCAGAATCTGTGTCCAAAGAAACAAATGAAGAGACCAAGAATAGCAAAAATGGTGAAAAACACTTTGGTTGAGATCCTTCCTAGAAATAATTAAAATAAAATAAGAGTCACATTTGGTGATCATCTGAATGGCCACCCAAGCTTAATTAACAACTAGAACGACCAAGAGTATGAACTGACGCAAAAATTTTGCTTTTCAATAAAAATCCTCATCCTACTGTCTCACTTTCTTTCCTATTGAGATTTTTTAAAATGGCTTATATAAACTGACAAAGCTTGATGCTTTGAAGTCTTCTTCAACTCTGGTCCTTCTAAGTGTTTACAGACCAAAAGGTCAAGAGAAAAGAAAATAAACTGATCATATTAAACAGCTGTGATATCCACTTTGAGCACAAGATCCCAGAGTTAGATATGAACAAGAATTCCCTATACAATCTACAGCATTCCCAGATGGTCAGCCAGCCTTTGTCTAAAGACCTCCACCACATTCTGAGGCAGTACATTCCCCTTGTTCGTGGCTCTAACTGTTATCAAGTCTTTCAAGTCTCTCTCCTCTGCTGCCTCCCCACTGCTCCTAATTCTGCCCCCTGGGTCAAAGCGGAGCAAGCTCAATCCCTTGTGACAGGTGAGAGTGAGCCTAATGCCAGCACCCTGTCAATTCGGATTAAATATTGAAATGAAATGAGGCACTGAAAGTCATAAAAAGAAGTTGTATTTGCCCAAAAATAACGAAGATATCCAACAAGAATACTGTGGCCTTCGGCTTCTCTGGATACATCCTCCCTCATCTCCACCCAAAAATATATCTGGTCAGCAAGGCAAAATATGGTGTCACCAAGTCAGAAGTGCCCTACTTTCCGGCTTGTCCATACCCTTTCTAAAATATAATAGTCAGAACTGAACACAATATTACAGATGAAGTCTAATCAGAGAGAAGAATGATGCCATTATTGATGGCTTTTCATGTTTTGGACACTCTGTCTTTAAATTCAGCCATATCTCACACTGTCACCAGAGCTTACAGTCCACTAGAACTCTAAATTCTTCTCAGATGACCATGCTCTGACAATATTATACATGAGTTAAAAAAAAATCAACTTCATAAGCAAGGATTTTACACAGATCCTTATAAAATTTATCTTATTTGATCTCAGCCAATACGATAGCTTTGATGCCATCCTTCAGGCCCATAAAATAAGCACTTAATTATATTTTTGGACTTGATGAAATTGTTATTTAAAAGCATAAATCCCAAAAGCATCTATTAATACACCGAAAGTCACAGTGCTAAAAATTAAACCCATTTTGCTAATGGCACAACTTGCAGTAAAGAAAGTTTTTTTTTCTTTATGTCTTAACATAATTAATAATGAAGTACGGTAATTAAATGTTTCCTGGTGTCCATGAAAACCTGATCCCATGACTCTTACTTTCAAATTTACAGTCTAATAACTCGGCTTCTCAGAGATAAAACTGCTTGATCAAAGTACACTATTTTTCACTTAATTTTTTCATGGGTTTTTTTTTTTGTCCATGTTTTCTTTCACAACATGAATAGTATGGAAATATGTTTTATATAGCTGCACATGGATAACCAATATAAATAGTTTACTGTCTCAAAGGGGAGAAGTGAGAGAAGAAGGTAGAGAATTTGAAATTCAATTTTTAAAAAAATGAATGTTAAAATTTGTTTTACACGTAATTGGAAGAAATAAATATTACTCATTTGAAAAAGAGATTTAAAAACTGCTCTCTAAATCTGCAATCGACATGATCATAGATCTTCAGAACCAAGTGAAAAGCCCTTGGTATATTTTTAAAACAAAATCACCTACATTCTTCAAGTGTCATATTAAAATTACTCACACTTTCACAAAACAAAAGCAAAGTACTTTTTTCCCCCCAGAGGTCTGTCTGTTGGAAATTACCAATCTATTTAGAATAGGGGTGGAGAACTGGGGCCTTGAGGTCCCATGTGGCCTTCTAGGTCCTTGAGTGCAGTCTTTTGACTGAATACAAGTTTTACAGAACAAATCCTTTTACTAAGGGGATTTATCATGTGAAGTTTGGATTCAGTCAAAGGCTGCACCGGAAGACCTAGAGGGCCACCTGTGGCCTTGAGGCTGCAAGTTCCCCACCTCTGGTTTAGAAGTTTTCCTGTTTTGTCATGATGGTGGTTTTATCAACCTATCAGTGGTGGGGGAGGGGGAGAGTTATGAGGTTACCTACTCAACCATCACATCACACTTACCACAAATTGAGGGTATAGTAGTTTTCTATTTGTTGCATGACCTTTTTACCCAAGATTCAAAATTACTGACCCTTTAAGGATAATCCAGTCCAACCTCCTTATTTGGCAGACAAGGAAATCACTCAAAGGAATTAAGAAAGTTTCTCAAGGCCACACATCAAGGTGACATGAAAGGATTCCCCCAAGTTCCATGCTTCTATGAGATGCTTCCTTCCGCCTCTGCTGCTGGCTTTCCTTCTCTATTTCAATCTCTTCATCAAAGATGTAATCTCTACCCATTTACTAATGTGACCAGATATTGATAAAGTGCTCAGAAAATTTCAAATGTTGACTGAGAAACTTTATCAGGGAAAACCAAGAACTTAAAATTGAAAGGGGCTCTGTCCTACCCCAAGCAAGAGCATCAGATATCTCCCTCTTCTTGCACATACTATCAGACTCTTGATGTGCTGGGTAGTTCTGTTTAATTTCTCTTTCTTTTTTATTCTTTGTTACATGGAGATGACTCACTGAATAGGAAAAGAGAATGGAAAACCAGAACATTCACGCAATATTGGTGAAGCTGGAAACTGGTCCTGCCATTCTGTTAAGCAATGTGGAACTATTACCCAAAATTTATAAAACTGTTTGATAAACCCTATGATCCAGTGGTACCATTAATAAGTCTATACTCCCAAAAAAATCAAAGAAGAAGAAAAATGGTCCATTATAAAAAAATATTTATATAAACTTTTTGTTGTGGTTAAAAAAAAAAGTGGAAACTGGGGGTGGGAAGGGGCTCATTAACTGGAGAATGGCTGAATAAGTTAGAGTATATCAATATGGTGGAATACTATTGTGCTCTTAGAAATGAAGATGGGTTTGGTCTCAAAGACATCAGAGGAGACTTATACAAATGGAAATAGAGCAAAGAGGGCAACAGAACCAGTCAGAAAATTTACACCACAGCAATAGCATTGTAAAGACACAGCTCTGAAAGACTTAAGAACTCTAATAAAGGGCCAATTGTGACCCAGCACAACTCCAGAGAACTCAGGACCAAATATGTTACCCACACCTTGACACAGAGGTGATAGATTCAGGGTGCAGGATGAAAGGGTTTTTTTAGACATGGAAAATTAAGAATTCACATTGTTTGACAACACGTATTTGTTACCAGGGTTTTGTTTTCTTTCTTTTCCAAGGGCTGGGGGGACAAAGCGGAAGAGAAAGTAGATTTTTATTAATTTTAAATAATATAAAATTAATTTTAAAAAACAAAATATGAATATAATGATTAAGCAAATGTAATCAACAATGCACCTCTTTCATTTGCAGACATACCTGAGTTATCTTTTTAGCTAATAGCTAGTAAAACCAAATTATTGAAATGAGCTTAGAACCATGTGCACATATATATAAAATTTATAAATGAATGCACATGTTTTTTAATTAAAGAGAAGAGATATGGAAATGAAGGTGTGGTGATTTAAAAAATAAAAGATGAATAAAACTGTGGAAATTTTTTTTTTAAAGAGAAATTTCACATTTTTTTCTAAGGTCCAGGTATTTGCTTGGGCATCTCAGGATAGCAGCAAAAAATAGAGAAATGATATGTAGTCAAGGCAGAATACTCTGAGGGAAAAGGAGGCAGGTCTTCTTAGACCTAAAGAAAATTGTCAAAGATTTACAGCACCCCTGATTTAGAATATGTAATGGGTAAAGAAACATCAGCTGGGAGAAACAACACAGACAACAAAAATGAAAACAATCACAAATTTTAGCTTGTTGGGGCTAAACATAACCATACTGAAATTCCTTATTTGCTGACACCAGTCTTGGGGTCGAAGGGTTCTTTCTTGATTTAGATGAATGGAGTAATGCACTCACCAAGAGAAGAACAATTATCTGCAGTCGTGTTGAAGTGACAGGCATATGTGTGAGCAGGAACGTAAGCGGTCGATGTATTTAAAACTGGGTCCCGTACAATAACGTTATAAATTACACCCTGTCCTGGGAGCGACGAGAAGTAAACAATGGTCTTATCAGTAGATTTCAGGGTAGCAACCTGAAATAAAAAATGACAACTTGATTACTTTGTGCCCAAAATTAAACAAAAACTCCACCCCACATATCACAAATTCAACATGCCTGTAGTAATAAAATTTAAACAAGTCACTGTAATTGTTTTCTACAGAACAGACCCAAAACGCTTCGGAAGGTAGCACCTCTTTTTTTTCACCCCCCCATCAGCAACAAGATTTAACATGGCATCATCACAAAGCCCTTCCATAGTTTATAAAGTTTCATAACCTAGGCTGTGAAAAATACAGGAACAAAATCCTTGAAGGGCATTAGAAGACGAACTGAATTATTTTCTAGGTCGCCTGGGTATCCATTCTGCAATTGAGCAATTTATCTCCTCATCTCCAAGTTTCTATTCTTCCTTTATCACGGGAGCTAAACAACATTGTTTGGTTCAACATTACACAACAATGTGCGATGCACTTCTCCTAAATTCAGATACATGTGCTTTGAAATGCCCAATCATGAATCACTGTTTCTATCACACCACAACCTACCACTAGGGTGGCCTTATATGATACCACTAATATACAGATGTTAAACTATTCTGAAGTTTAATCATTTGCCTTCTAGATGATTTCAAAGGTTCAAAGCCCTCTCAATTTAGAAATTAAGCAGGGACACTTGCCTATCAATCAGTCCACTGAAGTACATTTATCAAGCCCCTACTGTGTGCCAGGCACTGTGCCTTTGCAAGAGTATAGACAATGTGAGGGTTAGGATTTTATCGATTAGAATTTCTGCAGTGCAATAAAACTTACGAATTTATCTTGCCTGCAACACTAAGATTATTCAGGCTCAAACATCAGTCCCCTATTCCTTGCACAGCTAGAAATAAAAGTTTCACATTTATGACGCTTGATTTATCCTGAACACACTATATTCCTTAAACTTATCAAAGGTTGTTTGTGTGACTATTATGATGGGAGATAAATAATGCCCATATTTATCTTCTCTGTATCACTCCATCAGGTCATACGTATTCTCAACCAATATTTACACATTTTAAACCGACCAACTCATAATATGAAAACTACCTTGGGATGGCATTAGTGAAGACTCCCAAAATTTCAAGGAGCTGAAGTTTTGTGAACAATGTGTAAAGAGCTTCTCAGAGATTAATTAGGCTGGACTTCAGGCAGGAGAACAATCGTCCTACGCTGGACACATGCTCAAAGTCTTTCCAATTTGGTACAAGGTACCCAAGTCTGTTCTCTGCCCATATGACCTTCTAGAATCTATTGTGTGGCCTCCATGGCACAACAAGGCATGAGAGTAAGCCTTTCATGGAGTAATTTCACAAGATTAGAAACCAAACAGAATGAATTAATAACCCTAAAAGGGTTAACCTTATCTCAGTGGCATCTGAGAAGCTGCTTTTTCTTTCTTTTTATTTTTTTTAACTTACTTTCCATCCCTCATACCATGTCACAGACTGGGCACCTGATTCCAAAGAGGAAGATCAAATATTCTTTTCCACACTTGTTTTCATTGAATGGTATAAGTTCTTTAGTCCTTCTCTTGGTTCCAATCACTTCCCCAGTTTTCTATAAAAGCATCCCTTTCATCAATTCTTACAACTTACTAACAATCCATTATATTCACATATCAAAATCTGTTCAACCATTAAGTTTTTGGTTTTCTGCTATTAATACTTTTCTATACATGGGTCCTTTTCTTCCGTGCTTGATCTCTTTGGGATATCAAGGATCTAGAAGGAGATTTAATGGATCAAATGGAATGCACGGTTAAGTAACTTTTAGGGCACAGCACCAAGTTCCAATCTTACTTTGAAACCACTGGTTTCTATCTGAGACACCACGGACATCTTCTGTATGTGTCTTAGTAATACTTCTTCAGTCAGGTTGTTCTCAGGCAAAAAATACTGATAGACATCATACTGCAGCCTCCACCGGGAGTCCAGGCCTGTCTCCAGATCACAGGGTGATGGATCTGTGCCTCTAAAATAAAACACAATTATGCAGAAGCAAAAATAACTCTTCCCTTACAAACTTAAGTCTCAAGTATAAGCAAAAAAAAAAAAAATAAACTAGCACTTAAAACAATTATATGGACTTAAAAGAAAAATCTTAAAATTATATTTAAATTACAGAAAATGCACAGCCCCACTTTGCACATAGAGAAAAGGTAAATTCCATTTCTCTGTTTCATGATCCATTCAATCCAACCCAACAAGCATTTATTAAATACCTACTATGTGCAGAAAAGCACAATGCTAGGCAGGGGACACAGATATAAAATGAAAATCAGGAATAATTTTGTACATATGGAACTTTTCTTCCTATCAATAATCTCCTTTGTAATATTAACTTAGAAGTTGAATCACTGCATCAAGGAATGTAATCATTTTCTAATTTTTCTTGTATCCTTCCATATGGCTTTTCAAAATAGACCAATTAACAGCTTCACAAGCAGTGAATTATTGTTCAAGTTAGCTTTGTAAATCATGCACATCTAATCTATTCTACTTATATACATTTCTTTTCAAAAATTGGTAGCCTATGGATAATTACTATTTCATAATAAGAATTTGAAAGCTGGTAATACTATTTACTTCTTAACTGCTTTTTTTGGATAGTTTTCCTTTACATTCTTGATCTTTTGTTTCTTCACCAGAATTTATTACTTCATATAATTCTATATAGCATTTTATTGCTATTTTCATTGGAATGGTGCTTGTTAAGGAGTTTTGTGATAGAGACTATATTAATCAGGAACACTAAATACTTCTGTTACATGCAGATCTTCCTTTTGTTTCTGTAAAAATTGCTTGGGAGCTGTACTTAAGCCTTTTATGAGTCTTGCTAAGATGAATAATCAGATATTTAACACATTTTGTTATTTTAATTGAAATTTATCCTTTTATCCATTTTACTGGTTAGAAGAACTATTAGAACATATATATATATATATATATATATATATATATATATATACATATATATAAACTATTCAAGTTTAAAACTGCACTAAGACTTTTAGGACTTGCTGAATAAAAATGCTGATTATATCTATGGATTTATTTTCTATTCTGCTATTTGGCTGAAGCTCTACATTCTTAATTTGTGTTGATTCTCTAATGTTTTCTAAATATACTATTGTGAGAAATATGCTGGCAAAGAATAAGGCCTTCCATGATGAAGCCAGGAAAGCAGTTCATGTTGCTCTTGCTACACAGACCTAACAGCTGAGCTCAGTCAGTCCTTACCCCCCCTCTCAGCCAATGCCTCTCCCCGTCACTCATTGGCTGGATGCAACTTCCTAAACCATTTATTCCATGTTTTTCTCCTAGATGTCCTGCACTGCATGTGCATTCAAATTAGCTTGCTCCAGCCTGGGGGTATGTTGGTTAATACTAAGCAGCTTGTTAAGCATGAAAACTTCTGCCTTCTACTAGATCAGAAGCTGGCTCTACCAAGCCACAGCTCTGATTTATAATCTGAGGTTGGGAGCGTGACCGTACAAGTCACTTCTGTGGAAGCAGAACGCCTTCCTCTGCTTCTCATGCTAGGATGTTACTCACAAATGAAGATGTGTCTTCTTTCCCAGTTCTCGGCCCCTTCATTCCTTTCTCTTGTTAATTGTTTATCCTTTTACCTCTGCACTGACATTTTTCATCCAGGCCACTCAGTTCCTCAAAGAATCTACTGATTCAGCTATACAATGTCATGTCAGTGTCTTTCCACCTTTCAGTGATTTTTTTAAAAAATCCCTATTTTAATATATGCCAGATCCTCCTTCATATCTCTTATTGATCTTAACCATACTGGAAGGTCTTGTCATAGACCTAGTTTGGATTAAGGATGCTTGCCAGACATAAGTGTTGTTACTGTTCAAATCCAGTCCTACTCTTTGGGACCCTGTGGACCATATCACACTAATCCTGTCCATGGGGTTTACTGCGAAGGATACTAGATACTAGAGTGGTTTGCCAGTGAGTTAAGGCAAACAGAGCTTAAGTGACTTGCCCAGGGTCATTTGGCTAGCAATTGTCTGAGGCAGCATTTAAACACAGGCTTTCTTGACTGCCATTTCCTTGTCTAGCTCATTTTACTCATGAAGGAAACTGAGGCAAACAGGACTTGCCCAGGGTCACACAGTTAGTAATGTCGGAGGTCACATCTGAAATCAGGCCCATCACTCTCTATACTATGTCACCTAACTACCCAATATATTTTATCTTTAGAATCCCAGCAATTAGTAGAGTCCTTGAAATATACAGTAAGTAATTAATAAATGTTTGTTGACTAAAGGTATAAAGTTCAAATAGAATTTGAGAATACCCTTGTTCTTCATGCCTTAAGTATGATAAAAACAATGATCATTTACAGAGGACTTTAAGGTTTGCAATGTGCTTTACAATATGTTAACTCATTTACTCTTATTCAAATCTAGCCTCAGACAAGTGTCTAGAAGTGTGACCCTAGGCAAGTCATTTAACCCTGCTTGCCTCAGTTTCCTCAACTGTATGATGAGCTGGAGAAAGAAATGGCAAACACTCCAATATTTTTGCCAAGAAAACCCCAAATGGGGTCACAAAGAGTCAAGCATGACAGAAATGATTGAACAAGTAACAATATACAATTCTGTACGGCAGGTGGTATCATCACTCCACTTTACAAATCAGGAAACTGGGGCTAAATGTCCAAGAAAGGATTAAAAATCAGATCTTCCTGACTCTTAAGTCCTGCACTGTAACCACTGAGCTACCTTTACATATAGCTTTACAAAATATAGCAAGTTTTCATCTAAAAGCAACCTAGAAAATGACACACACCTGTCATGTCCTAGATTTGCTGGGGCAAATTTGATAATTGTTTCATATAAATTATACTCCAAGTAAATGTTAGGATCCACATCTAAAGCAAACTCCAGGTTACAGCCTCCAGGAATAGGATCTAGAAGTAAAATATAGAGTTAAGTTACTAGAGATCATGTCCCTCAAATCCTCCAACCATATACATGTGCAGATAAGCAAAGCTTACAACTTTTCACAGCCCAACATTTCCCCCTCTGAAGGTCAATGCCCTTCAGATCTCAGTGATATGCTATACCAGCCATTGAGAGAAATGTATAAAAGGGAAAGAGTGTGGGGGAAAAGAGAAAAGGCTGAAAAACTTACTTCAATGTAGAAGAAGAACTCTAGGATGGACAAGAGAGAAAAGTGTGCCCTTTAATTTACAATTTCCAAGACAAGAACAAATACATAGAGCTGGACACTCACCAAGGGCTACTGGTGGCTAGTCAACCTGGATTGAAATTGAGGGTCATTCATTAAATCTAACAAGGTTAACAATGTAACAGCTCTTTTCTCCAATGAATACCACCCACAGGAAACTGCAGACAGAGAGTCGCCTTCAGGTTAAAGGTACTAACTGGCTTGCTGGAGGACACCATGTAGCTCAAACAAGAGTTACCTTTTGCGGAATAAGAAAGTGCAACAGCCACAATCCAGACATTCTCAGCATCTGAAGTCTCTAAGTACCACGTACAAACGTACTCTTCTGGTTTAAGAACAGAAACTAGACCTTTGTCCACACCTGTTCCTGAAACATCTGAACGAAGATTCTGGAAATGAAGGGAAGAAAAATAATCACCACAAAGCACCACCACCACCACAGACATACTGAATTAAACCAGGCTGACTACAAATGATTTGCTCTTATTGGACATTCCCCCCAAGGCTGATACTACAAATTGATGGTTGGATAACAACTGGAGACCTCATGAAATGCCTCTCCACAAAGACCACTATCAGAAGTAGGAGGAAAGGGCCTGGTCAAAAAGAAAACTAAATTATGAAAGACACTGATTTTTTATACAATAAATTCCCCTAACAAATATTCTCCAAGGCAGAACCTGCTTCCATCAATATAAATCAATAAACCATTATTTATTAAATGCCTACTATGTGCCAGAAGCTGTACTAAACACTGGTGATACAGAAAGAGGCAAAGTCTCTGCCCTTAAGAAGCTTACAATGTAATTGATTATTTAATGGATAATCTAATCTATTAACACTACTCACTAACTATGGCTCCATCTTGATTTTTAAAATAATAATAATCCAAAATTTTTAAAGTCCACTATATAGAAGAGAGATTTAGTTCTATTCGCTTTCTAACAAATCCAAAGAAAGCAATGAATTGAAACTGGGGAAACGCCTCATACCTTGTGCAAAGAGACTGTTATGTTCTTGTACTGAGAATGCACTTGAAAGATTATAAATGTGTCGTTGCTTTTAACATGACGCAATAAAGCTTCTTCTGGAAAGGGCTTGTTGAGCATGAAATGTCTAAATTTCCCCAAATAAAATTCAAAAGGACCTGAAATGGGAAGATTTTTAAAAAATTATTATTATGTTTGTACTTCTAATACCAGGTGCTGAAAGCATCATCATAGGCATATCATTACAAACATATATATTCACCTTCCACAAGAGAAACAAGCTGTGGTACCCAGTCCCTCCAGAAGAGAAAAGATACTGGAGAAAACAAGGTGGAAATCAAGTATTCTACCTCTAGATAACACCCTCTAACATCATTCCTCTGTTTCAAACTCACTGGATTCTAAAACCTGGTCAAACAAGTAAACCTAGTATAAATAATTTTAGACAGAAAGAATTTGGGTGTCTCCTCACCTCAGTTTCTATTCCCCTTTTTTCCTACTATTTTTCTTTCCCTTCTTCCTGCCTTAACTGGACAAAACATAGACCTCAAGTCTAAGACTGTCTTAGAGTATATCGTATTTATTCAGTAAAATTTTAGTTTTTAAAATTCACTTCTTGTGAATACACCCAAGAGAAATGAACATTCAAAAGAAAAAAAAATTTTTTAAAGCAAAAAGCTAAGACAGACAAATGCTTTCCTGACTTTCTCTAGGCTTAAACATCTCTAAATATATAAAACACAATTATGTACAACAGTTTCTAATCCTAAATCACTTTAAATCTATAAAATATACATTTCAAAGTACTATATATATTTCAATTTCCTCAAGGAAGTTGAAATCTACAAGGATGAAAAGACTTATCCAAGACTTATCTCACTTCTTTCCTGTTCCCTAATTAGGTGAAGCTTAGTCAGAGCTGCAAAGGATCACCAGCAAGTTAGGAATAGGCAAATGAAGTGAGTTGTATGAGGCAAGGGTTAGCAATTTAGTAAGAATTAAGGCTGGGGTCAATAGCCTCAGCAGGTAATCAGGAACCCAGTGTGAATGAGTGTGATTGGATGGTGGGGCTGCGCTGTGTTCTGGGTCCCAGGGAGCCCAGTGTGGGTAGGATTAGAAAGCCTGGCCACGCTTCTCTGCATGGAAGGAGGGTGCATGCATATGGATGAAAAGTAAAAGGGGGTGATGAGTAAATCACAAAGAGAACTACTTGGACCACAGGTCTTGAGTGAGACCGCGGTGATGGAGGGAGAACAATTGTGGTACCATTGCTGGGTGACAGCCATGAGAGGCAAAACATGAAATAAGGCTGTAAAGGCAGGTTGTGGCCAGATTGTAGAATGCCATAAATGCCAAGCTGAATTTTTATTCATCCTTGGGGGAACCGAGGACACCCTTGAGCACGGAGGTGACAGTTACAGACCTGTGCCTTGGTGTGTGTATGTCTCTGTGTCTGTGTGTGTGTGTTTGGGAAGAAAATATAATCAGGAACAGAAACACTTCAGTTTGAAGGAGAAGCAAGTTTATGGGAGATGACGAATTCCATTTTTATAATATTGATACCGGGATCAATTAACAAGCACGTATTAAGGCTGCTATGTGCCACTCACTTTAGATAAAGAGACTAAAATAAACTACCTCTGTGCCTTGGGAGCAGTACCTTAACTTCCATACAGATGTCAGTTTCCTTAACTATAAAAGGAACAGGTTGGATCCTGTGACCTCCAAGGTCCCTGACAGCTGGCGATCGACGATCCTAAACAGTCTCTGCCTTCAAAAAGCTTATAACACGCAAGACAACATGCAAAAATTTAAGTCTATTGAATAGACTATTGAAGCAAGTATTTTGTAAATAAACAAATCCCATGAAAAGTCAATTTTAAGAGGAGGCATAATAAGCAGGTGAGGTCGGCGAGAATTAGCACAAGCCTAATGTAGGATGAGATGGCTTTGGTTTTGGGGAAAACTAGGACTTCTTAGAGAAATGACAAGGGTGTACATTCCAGTGTTGCAAAGGCATAGAGATTGGAAATGATGTTGTTTGACTGGCACCATGTTGTGCCTTTTTAAATTAAAATCATGAAAAAAAATGTTTTTAATATTTTAAATCAAAAATATGCTCACAGTAGCAGAGTTCACAGTGAATATAAATTAAAAATATTCCCAAAGTTTCTAGGAAGTAGAATTGGTTCTCTCCAGACTAAGATTGACTTTTGCATGTGCTGAGAGGATTCATTTAAGGAAATGACTCGCCACTTAGGATTCTGACCCCAAATGGTTAAACAGAAACCTAGGCATAGTGTTCTGTCAAATCATTCAGGTTCAAAAAAATAGGAGGTAATGAGCTGAATAGATAAAAGTGCTTTAAGAAAAAAAATTCCTTTCAGCTGACGTCTCAGGATGCATGTC
Source organism: Potorous gilbertii (assembly GCA_028658325.1). Taxonomy (NCBI): domain Eukaryota; kingdom Metazoa; phylum Chordata; class Mammalia; order Diprotodontia; family Potoroidae; genus Potorous; species Potorous gilbertii. The sequence goes on from CM053770.1 coordinate 138,754,114, forward strand.
AGTCTAACCGTTGAGATCCATACACCACTTCCTTCTTCTATTTGCTGATTTCCTGAATACCAAAAGAGGGGCAGGGGAGCCTCAGGTGTCTTGAGTGGCAAGAACCAAGCAAATGTCACCCTACAAAAATGCCACACTTTAGGAAGCTACAGCCGAAGCTGGGAAGGAATAAACGTATATCAAGAAGAAAAGCTACCCACTGAATTTGATTTTTCTTTACCTATAATCCTTGACCTCTTTCGACTGGAAATGACCTGGCAAGTTAAAACCCATCAGCAATTCCCGCTGGACTCTTGACATAAAAGCAGCTGAAAGAGTCTTGCATATTTCACAAATAATTGCATATTTTTCCAATCATCAAACTGTCTGCACTTTTGATAGTGTGTCATACATCCAGGAAGACTCAGAAAAATTGCTGTCAAAGTCCTGGCACTGTCAAGCGGTTCAAGAGCAGAAAATATGATTTTATCAGTAGAAATGACACTTAAAAAGAGGCACTGCCATCTGTTTTGTTGCTTTACTTTAAGGACTGGCAGCTGAAATCTCCCATACGCTGTCTCCCCGATTAGAATGGGAGCATTCTCGCATTATTTCCAATATTTAGCACAGGGCTTCTGAACAGAGTAACTGCTTAATAAAAAATTGGAATTACAAACTGGAAATTACAAAACATTGGCCCTATGAAATAATATTATGCTATTAATTTCTACCCATGGAGACAGACTTAGCAAAGGCAGACCTGGGCCCTAAAGACAACACAGAGCATGTGGAAACGGGGCTCAACGTCACTCTTCTGACCACATCTGGGAAAGCATACATGAAAAGGATTTCACAAGGTTTAATTAGGTCTTATGACTGGGAGTAAGCGGTAGGAAAAGAGGCAGAAGGCAGATCAAATGGCATTTACAGAATAATCGCCTTGAGATTGAGTCCTGAGAACGGCGCAGTGTGAATCTTGCCCGTGATCAACCAAGACCTCTAAAAATTTTCCCAGCAAGTCTTCATAGGAACCTGATTCAACAGCAACAGGCTACTTTTCATGTCAACATTTAAACTCAACTTTCAATCATCACCCAAGGGATAATTTTTCTTAACTCCAGTCCACAAATAAACAATGAGAACTAATCTATCTTTTTGTACCCTAATTAGACCCTAAGACATTTCTAAACCCAGGTTATTATTTAGTATTTACTTATTCCCTGCATTTCTCCCTCATGTTTCCTGATTTTTTTTTTTAACTCTCTCCCACTTGGTAGTTAGCTATGTGTTCTCTAGATAATTTAGTGTGGAGAGATACGGCCTCCAAATCAAGAATATCTGGTAGTTCAAATCTAGAGAGAGAGAGAGAGAGAGAGAGAGAGAGAGAGAGAGAGAGAGAGTGTAAAAACTGCAAAACAGCTGCTGATCTGCATTGATAAAAGAAGTTCCCTCACTGAGAAGTCTTTACACCAATGAAATCACAATTCTGAGCAAAAACAACAACAAAAAATTAATCTCAAATGATTAACAGAGACTGCAAATTAAGATGAAGAATTTAGGCTCAACAAAGACAGGAAAACTGTCGATTAAAAAATATCAGTTACCCACTTCAACTCAAACACTGCTAGATACTAGGAATACAGGAGAAGGAAGAGGAGGACAATCTTTGAGTCTTGGGAAGATAAAACACACAAAGCAAAAGCTGGTTTTTTCCTAATTTTTAAGAAACTGAAGAGGAATAATGGAATATTATTGTGCTATAAGAAATGACGAACAAGTAGACTTCAGAAAAACCTGGAAAGATTTGAAGGAACCGATGCTGAGGGCAGGGAGTACTGTACACAGTGAAGGCCACACTGTACGATGACTTGGAAAGACTTGGCTCTTCTCAACAATGCAATGACCTCAAACAACCCCAGAAGACTCATGATGGAAAACGCCACCCAAATCCAGAAAAAGAACTCTGGAGCCAGAATGCAGATGGAAGCAGACTATCTGCTCTTTTCTGTTTTTTGTTTTTGTCTTTCTTTCTCATACTTCCTCATATTAGCTCTAATTCTTCTATACAACATGACTAATGTGAAAATATGTTTAATAAGAAAAAAGAAACTGAAGAGGAAGAGATTATTTTCACTGGGGGAAAGGACGCAATCCAGGAAGGTCTCATGGAAGTGGTACCTGAGCTGAAGGGAATAGCAGAATAAACGTTTACTATCACTATTATGTGCCAGGCATTGTACTGAGTGCTTTACAAATATTATTTCATTTGATCCTTATAACAACCCCGGGAGCAGATGCTGTTATTGTCCCTGTTTGACAGCTGAGGAAACTGAGGCACACAGAGGTTAAATGAGTTGTCCTGGTTCTACAGTCAGTAAGTGTCTATAGCTACATTTGAACTCAGGTCTTCCTGATGCCAGGCAGAGTACCTTATCCCCTTTGCCCCCTAGCAGCCTCTTGAGTGAAATGAATTGTCCAACGATACAAACAGCAGTTAGGAAAGCTGGGATACGAACCCGTGTTCCTCACACCGTACCTCTAGAAGCAGAAGGGTAAAAATAAAGCTAATATATCCATTTAAGCAGAAATACAGAGTGCTTAAAAGAGAAGAGAATGAAGAAAACTAGAAATGGAGGTTGGAGAAGATCACAGAAAGCCTTAAATACCAACCTTGCATACAAGTTTATATTTCATCCTATCAAGTCCTTGGAGTTAACCTTGTATGCATCAAGGATCCCTTTGACAGACTGGTGAAGCCTATGGAACCCTTCTTGGAGTAATAATTGATGAAGAGATCATAAAAAAGGGAAAAGAACCCACATGTACAAAAATATTTATAGCAGCTCTTTTTGTGGTAGGAATTGGGAAACTGAGGGAATGCCCATCAACTGGAGAATGGCAGAACAAATTATTGTATATGAATGCGACAGAATACTATTTTTACATAACAAATGATGAGCGGAGGACTTCAGAAAAACCTGGCAAGACTTACATGAACTGATGCTGAGAAAAGTGAGCAGAACCAGGAGAACACTATACACAGTAACAGCAACTTTGTTCGTGGTGATGACCAACTTTGACAGACTTAACTCTTCTCGGCAACGCAATGATCTAAGACAATTCCAAGTCTCAGGGTGGTAAATGCTACCTCCACATCCAAAGAACTATGGAGTCTGAATGCAAATCAAAGCATACTATTTTCTCTCTCTTTTTTTTCCCCGGTGGTTTTTCCCTTTTGTTCTGATTCTTCTTTCACAACATAACTAATATGAAAATATGCTTAATATGATTGTACATGTATAGCCTACATAAGACTGCATTGCTGTCTTGGGAAGGGGGAAAAATTTAGAGCTCAAAATCTTATGTAAGTGAATGCTGAAAACTAAAAATCTGTTATTTAAAAAATAAAAAAGGATAGTGTTTGATGCCTACATGCAAAATTGAAGGAAAATACTAAATTTCAGTTAGAGGTTAGTAAAAAGAAACAGGTAATATTTTTTCCATCCAAATTCATGGACTCCTGAAATCTTAATAAAGCTCTCGATGGTCCATGGATCCCAAGTTTAAAAAAAAAACATTATGGGACTGATGATGACCTTTGAAAAGGAGTAGCATGGCTACTTGCAATATTTCCCCAAACTCCTTAATAAAAATACAAAAAAACCTATCAGAATCACACCTCCACAAGATCCAGTTAGGTCCTCAGTGTTGTTCCCCACTTGTTCAATTCATTAAAAAAAAAAAGTTCTCTCCTCCCCTACAGACCTCATAGTACTGGCATCTCAATCCCATGGGTCTCCTAAAGAAAGGTCAACACCCTATGGAATTCATGCCAATTACTATTCCAAATGAGATAACATGTAAAGTGCTTTGGAAACCTTCAAACACTATGCAAATGCTATCTACTATTACCATTCCCTCTCCTTCCTCCCCTGAAGTGAGTCTCCCTTAAAAGTGCCACCAAAATAGGGTCACTCCTTTTCCAAGGTTGCGAGCTGGTCTTGGAAGCTGTGTTGACCTCTATCTACAGAAAGCACTTATAGCAGCTGAGAACTTGATATAAAAGCTCTTTAGAATATCTTTGTCACAATTACCAATTACTTTCTGCAGAATCCTATGCCTTAACTAGCAGAGGGACCAAAAGTGACATTTTTCGATCTATCTTTTCACACTATTCACACCTTCAAATGCAAAGTTATTAGATTCTTTGCAAAAAAAAAAAAAGGTGAGAGTAAACTCAAGCACCTTCAACAGAAATATGGACAAGAGGCATTCCAGTGGGCTCCTGCCTACTGAGAACTAACCACTCAAATTTCTGAAATTTTGTTGTATGGAGCCTACTCTAGCCAGCCCTTCTAACTCCCACCCTTCAGTTTCAAGGCATTTTGAAGTTAGTTTTTCTGTTTTAATTGGAATACTTGAGCAAAGGTATGTTCAATTAAAGCAAGACTGGAGGTTTTTTTGGAAGCCAAGGTGGTACAGGGTTTCAGGAAAAAAAGAGATGATCAGGGGCAGCTAGGCGGTGAAGCAGATAGAACACAGACCCTGGAGTCAGGAGGATCTGAGTTCAATCCTGCCTCAGACACTTGACACTTACTAGCTATGTGACCCTGAGCAAGTCATTTAACCTCAAAACTAAGGGAGAAGGCAAAGGGGATGAGAAATGGAGAAAGACCAATCAGATTTGATAACCAAGAGCCAACTGGTGACTGAAGGATGGAGTGTCAGAATGTAAAGAGTTTAAAAGTAAATATTGAGGGACCAGCACCACCAAGTTTTAACAGTGAAAGGAAAAAGAGACAGGGCAGCTGCTGGAGGGTACGGGAGGGTCTGCGGTGTCACACCTCGTTCCGCACAAGTGAGGAACCAGAGAAACTGATCATTGGGATGGGAGATGCAGGGCCGGAAGGGCCCTCGCCGCTACTGTTCAGTCATCATCCTAGATTTTCTTGGCAAAGATGCTGGAGTGGTTTGCCAATTCCTTCTCTAATGTGTCCCGATTTTACAGATGAGGAACTGAAGCAAATAGGTGTTAAGTGACTTGCCTAGGGTCACATAGCTAGTAAGTGTTCAAGGCTGGATTTGGACTCGGGTCTCCCTGACTCCAAGTCTGGTAACTTATCCACTGCACCTGCTACCTGGGAGGACATCACATCCAATTCCCTGATTTTACATGAGAAAACTGAGGCAGAGAGAGGTTATGACTTACTCAGACTCACATACTTAGGTATTTGAGACAGGATTTAGGTATAGGGCTTCCTGCTTAAGACAGATGGAACAACATCCTTGGAGCTAAAAGGAGACAAAAACCTGAGAAAACCCGAGCCCCAAAGTAGATAGGCAGAGTACCTACGGAGGAGCCATGTGCTATAAAGAAATGATGAGCAGGTTGGTTTTAGAAAAAGATGGAAAGCCTTGCATGAAATAACGAAGATGAAATGAGCAGACAAAAGAAGGTCATACACAGTAAAAGCAATATTGCTCAAAGAGTAACTGTCAATGACAAAGCCATTCTGAGTATTCAAATCGACTACAAAGGACCTATGACGGAAGACGCTAGCTACTTTCAGAGAAAGAGCTGATAAACAGAAGTGAGCATAGGTTTATACGCCCATGTACACACGTGCACATATGTATATTCATGTGTATATATACATGCACATTTTATCTCTGTCAATGGTGGCCGTCTCTAGTAAGGAGTGTGAAGGGAGGGAGGGAGATAGTTAAGAACTTAGAACATAACAAAAAGATTTTAATTTTTAAAAAAAGAAAAGAAAGGTAGCTAAACAGTCATCTGCTCCAGGCCCTAATTTCCACTTCCCTGGACTTTCCAAACATGAATCCAACAAGAAAAAAGGAGACAGGAAGGGGAGAGGGTTATTTTTCCCATAGCAGGCTATTCATACTGAAAGAAACAAAACATTTTGTTGCAAATTTCACCATATAAATGTATATTCAGCCTTTTTTCACTCCTCCCCATCTAAAAATCAGGCTAACACATTTGTACCAGTTAATCACGGTTTTAAAATAAGGCCACACTTCTCCCTAATTCCCTTTTAAGAACTGAATCTCTCTCTACTGTCTACTAGAAGCTTTGAACTTTATTATAATATATACACTTTTAGCTTCTCACAAAATAAATAACCGTGTGCCAAGAAGAGCAGAATTTTCCTGCTTCAGCTCAACAAAAAAAAAAAAAGAAAGAAAGAAAGAAAGAAGAGCCCCATATTTGCTTAGCTTACCTTGTACATCATACCTTGGATGGCTAAACTTGTTTCCCCTTTGACCCCAATTTTAATTAGTTCACAATCTGCCCATCCAATTACAAAGCAACGGGTTTTTTTTTCTTCCCTTTCTTCCTTTTAGACACTTTAAAAGAACCTTATAGTTTTCTCCTTAAGAATGTACTGTATACCATATTCTAGATGAATTACTGACAGGTGTACAATTAAATAAAGAACACTCGTTGGCAGGAACAGGCTGAGGAGATCCTTCTATCACAGATTCAGAGCTGGGAAGAAACGTTGAAGTCACCTAGACCAGTGAAGTCAAGCTGAGAGAAACAGGGGTCACAAAATCACATGTAAAGATCCCTGTGGGCCACATATAGATGCAGAAAACCACAGGTGTTAATTTTTTTTTAATTGAACAGCAACACAACAAAATTAGATAGGAACTATAACTTAATCTGGTCCAAGCTACACTCAAGAGTGTTGTGGTCCACGTTTGGCCAGTGCGTGTGTGACACCAGGGATCTGGTCAACCTCAATTTACAGATAAGCAAAATGAAATCCAAAGGGTTTAAGTAACTTGCCCATGATCATATAGTAATAGGTGTTGCAGGATGTATAAACAATATCAAATTGCCTGCCTTCTCAATGAGGCACAAGAGAATAGGGATGAAGGGAGAGAATTTTTTTAAATGTTAAAAATTGTTTCTACATGTAGCTGGGGGAGGATAAAATATTACATTTTTTAAAAAGAAAGAAAAAATGTCACAGGGCCAGGATTCCAACCCTGGTCCTTGATGCCTACAAAGCTTCCTTTTGACATTTTTTCTTTTTAGTTTTTACATCACTTTCATTTTCAAAAACTTGGGAGAGTCAAAGTTATCTCTTGTCACAGATAACTTTATTAAGTTAAAAAAAAGCTCGGTGAAATGCAAATTAAAAGGTATTACATCACACCTATCAGATTGGCTAATATGACAAAAAAGGAAAATGGTAAATGTTGGAGAAGATGTGGGAAAATTGGGAAACTAATGCATTACTGGTGGAGCTATGGACTGCCATTCTGGAGAGCAATCTGGAACTATATCCAAAGCACTATAAAACTGGGCATATCCTTCGATCCAGCAATGCCACTAGTACGTCTATGTCCGAAAGAGATCATGATAAAGGACCCACATGTACAAAATGTTTATAGCAGCTCTTTTTGGGGTGGCCAAAAATTGATGGGATGCCCATTAGTTGAGGAATGGCTGAACAAGTTGTGGTATATGAATGTAATGGAATACTATTGTTCCATAACAAATGATGAGCAGGTAAGTGGATTTCAGAAAAACGCAGAAAGACTTAAATGAACTGATGCTGAGTGAAGTGAGCAGAACCAGGGGAACATCTTACACAGTCACAGAAACACTGAGTGATGATCAACTATGATAGACTTAGTTCTTCTCAGCAAAACAATGATGCAAGACAAGTCCAAAAGACTCATGATGGAAAATGCTATTCACATCCAGAGAAAGAACTACGGAGTCTGAATGAAATGCACACATACTATTTTTGCTTTTTTTGTTTTTTGTGGCTTTTCCCTTCTGTTCTGTTTTTTCTTTCACAGCATGACTAATATGGAAATATGTTTACATGATTGCATATGTATAACCTATATCAGATTATAAGCCATCTTGAGGAGGGAAGATGAGATGGGAGAAAAAAATTGAAACTTAAAATCTTATAAAAAATGAATGTTGGAACATGTAATTGGAAAAAATACTATTTTGTAATTGGAAAAAATAAAATATTATTTACTCTCCCCCCCCCAAAAAAGAGCTCAGCAAAACCAACTTAATGCATCAACTGATTCTGATAGTAATGCCATATTCCACACCCACAGTCATCCACCTCTACAAAGGAAGAGCTATGTATTTTGCCTTCTTTGGGGGCAAATGCCTTTGATTACAATTTAGACAATGTGTCCATGAGATGCTAATATAAGTGTCCCAAAAATCTTAATGAAGACCTAAGCTACTAAAAACTTTTCATACACAAATGATGCCAAAAAAAAAAATCTTAGTGAACTTCTAAGCTTTACTAACTTAAAACTGCACTAAGACTTTTGAGACACTTCGTATATCTTTGGCATCAAGTATTTTCCCAGGACCTCTTCTATCAATAGCAGGTCCACAAGTAAGAAAGAAGGCCATAGCAACTCTATGGAAAAAGAGGTACTTGAACCAATCCAATGAAACAGATATTTCTTAAGCAGGTAATATATTCCAGGCAACAGTCAGAATGGGTAATGGATAGAATTGACTTCACAACCCGGAAGAAGCTATCATTCTCCTAGGAAATTTCTTAAGAGTATAAGAAAAAGAGCAAGAATAAATGTGCTTTGATAGGCAGTTTCCTGATTGAGAGATCTCTACGGCAAAGAAATCACAAGTCTAGGGAAATTTTAAAAAGGTGCAAACTGCTGTGTTTGGATGCTGTAGGCACAAAAACGAAACAGAATTAAACCTAACCTCTCTTGAGCTTCTTAGCTTATTGCCCAGTAGGACTTGGGAGGAAATCTTGGACCCTGCCACGAAAAAGGTCCAATGTTTCAGTTGTGCCCAGATATCATGGAGATAGGTTAGGGCCTGAGCTTGACCCTCACTGGGAAGAAATTTTAGTGATATCACAGACGAGCACAATTCACTCCATCAATATAGACTGCAATCTCCTACCCTGTGGAATTCTTGCCAGTATCCTGACACAACTAACATTGGATTGACCCTCTAATGAAAACCTTCACTGGACCATGTGGCCAAGAGTTACACAGAATGAAAAAGCATGTGGATGGGTTACAAGGGTGGGGAACCTTTGGCCTTGAGGCCACATGTGGCCCTCTAGGTCCTCAAGTGTGGCCCTTTGACTGAATCCAAATTTCACAGAACAAATCCCTTTAATAAAAGGATTTGTTAATAAAAGTCTTCTAATCTTTAGAATCTCTACTATTTCTAGGACTATATCCCCGAGAGATCATAAAAATAGGAAAGGGTCCCACATGTACAAAAATATTTATAGCAGCACTCTTTGTGGTGGCCCAAAACTGGAAATCAAGGGGATGCCCATCCATTGGGGAATGGCTGAATAAATTATGGTATATGAATGTAATGGAATACTATTGCGCTATAAGAAATGATGAACAGGAAGACCAGAAAGGCCTGGAAAGACTTATATGATCTGATGCTGAATGAAAGGAGCAGAACCAGGAGAACCTTGTGCAAAGCAATGACCACAGTGTACGAGGAATTTTTCTGGAAGACTTGGATCTTTGTAGCAATGTAAGGACTTTAAAAAATTCCCAATGGTCTTTTAAGGCAACATGCCTTCAACATCTAGAGAAGGAACTATGGAATTCAATCACAGAACGTAGCAGATCATTTTTTGTGTGTGTGTATTACGTTTTGGTTTGTTACATGATTTCTCCCGTTCATTATAACTCTTCTACACAGTATGACTATAGTGAAAATGTATTTAATAGGAATGTATGTGTAGAACCTATATAGGATTGTATGCCATCTCAGGGAGGGAGAAAGTGGTGGGGGGAGGTAGTGGGGAGGTAGGGGAAAAAATCTAAGTTATATGGTAGTGATTGTAAAACATTAAAAATAAATAAAATTAATATTAAAAAAATTAATAAAAAGAATCTCTACCATTGGGGAAAGAGAATATCCACATCTTAGCTCTCTATTTACAGCATCAAACAATTTTAGATTTGAAGCTTAGAGACCAACTTCTTCATTTTATATGAGAAAACTGAGACCCAAAGAATGACTTGTCCAGGGTCACAGAGTTGGTAAGAGACCTTACCAACAGTTGAATTTGGGTCTGTTGATTCCAAACCCAGTGTTCTTTCTACCCTATGAGGCTGCTGCACTGTTTCAGGATATCAATTTTTATACTGTCACACTCTGAGAATTTAAAGGTCACCAACACTAGAATATTTGTGCAAAATAAAAACCTCAACAGAAAAATTCTTGATACAACATTTAAACGTTCAGTTTGAGAACTGGGAAGTCTGGCGATTCAAAATCTAGGATTATAAAAATTTAACTATAAACAGAGTAAAGAAAAGAAGCAAAGACCCTTTACAATAGGGAAAATGCTTCTGACATATTTCACTGCTAAATGGCATCTATATCAAAGTGCTAGGTGAATAGGAACTATTATCATCAAAGAGAAAGAGAATAGGGTTAATAGAAGGAATTATTACAAAACTCAATTTTTAAAAACTCTGCAGGGGGTAGAATACTAGAATGAAATTTTTGGAAAATCTGTGTATTTTTAATTAGCTACAGATTCCTGCCTAATACTCCACGTAATGTTTTCTCCCACTCAACGTTATCATAATGATATAATTTGACCACTTTCTGCAAGATGCTTTTCCCAGTCCCCCTCAATCTTAGTGCCTTCTGGATCCCCAGTGCTTGGCATAATACCTGGCACATAGCAAACTCTTAATAAATGTTTACTGACAGTTTTTTGCCTTTCCTTCTCTTCCCCGAGGCTTACCACAATGTCTTAATTAATGATAGGTCAGTGACTCACTGACTGAGGGTCTATAAACTATAAGCTACCCCATCCCAGCGGATGGAGTACTGGACTTTAAGTCATGAAAAGAAGTCAGTGCAGATACTGTATGCACCTTGGCAAGTTACTTAAGTACATTCTGTGAATTCCCTCATCTACAAAGCAGGACTAATAAAGACTTGGAATAAAGATGTCTGAGGCATGAATGAATAATACATTTAAGGCACTTTGCCACTGTTACTGCACTATTCAAATGCCTGATATCAGACTAACTCACCTAAAGAATCCACTCACCAGTTTTAGGATCAACCTCACCACTGTAAGAATCCACTTCTCACACCTACCTCTCTTTAGGCAGTAATAACACTGTCGGAAAGGCCTTCTAGGTGCCAAGTGTTATGGACTTGGCATTTCCATCTCAAACTTTGGTTTTAGGAGATGCATAAAAATCCTGATAATGACTGTGCTAAGTCAAAGAATGTCTAAATTGTCTTTATTCATCTTTAGCTCACACACACATGTCAAAACAAGCCTGGTTACTTAATGGGAACGGTTAAGTTCTCTCTGAAGGAAATGCAAGAAGCTCCCAACAGAAGAAACGCCACAGGGACTTGAGATGAAGGGATAAGAAGAACCTCAGAAAGCTTCAGCAACACCCAAATGTCAAGGGAGTGGGGGAGCACAGTCTGTGCCTTCAATGATGTGAGAAACTTCCTGAATCGCTCTGCAGTTTGGTTTTAGCTGTTAGCAGGGTGCCAAGACCAGTCAAAAAGTTAGGGCCTGCTTATGATCAAAGGCAAGTTCTACGTCAGCCCCAAAGGACACTTAAGCCCTGGTCTTCCAGACTGTGAGGCCAGCCCTCTTTCCGTTAAAGCTGGGAAGTTTCTTGGATCAAGAATGAATTAATGGCTTTTTGATTCCATTCTTGACCAAACTCTTCCAGGTTAAAAATGCCAAGTGCTTCTGATGAGTGGTTTTTAATCTCTGACAGTGTGTGTATAATATCTTGTTCCTGATAGAACAGAAAGACCACTGGGTTTGGAGCCGGCGGGCCTGAGCTCTGGCGCTGCCTCCATCACGTGACAGATGAGTACCCTTAGACAAGCCAGCCCGGGATAAAGTACCACGTGCTCTGCCCATGGTGCCAGGACATCGGGCATAATTATGGCTTCAGAGCCCTACACCGAGGCTCCGGGGATGTTTCTGTAGACTGCTTTGCATCATAAACACAACCCCGTCTTCTTGAGACAGAGGAAGCACCAAAAACGTAGCACTCGCGGCGGCACGAGCGGGCATGGCTGGCACGCAGACCATCGGCTTGTTTCAGCCGCCCGCCTGGAAGACCCCATCCAGGCCCCAACAGCGAGAGCAAGCCCACGGCGCTGAAAGGCTCTGGTGACCCCCCCCACCCGGGGCGGAGCAGGGCCGGCACAGCGCAGCTTGTGAGGACCGGCTCTGGGCCCGACCGAAGGGACCGCTGAGACACGCGGAGGCCGAGGCCCCAGGCCGGACGGCCAGACCCGGGGTGCCCAAGGGGCCGCACCGGCAGGGGGCCGCCGGGGGCCGGGGCCCTGCTCCAGCGCGGACACCGAGGCCGCGCGCCCTTCTCCGCAAGGCGCCCGCCAACCTCTCAAAAGGCACGGGAGCGTTTTTAGATGAAGCGTTTGGTGACGTTAGAAAATAAAGTACAGTGTGTTCTGTGGCAAGAAACAGTGCGTTAGCGAGGCGCAAATGTATACATGCATACATATGAAAGTCGTGCGTATGCACGTATTATACATACATACATATGAAAGTCGTGCGTATGCACGTATTATACACACATACATACATATTAAAGTCACATCTATGCACGCGCACACGTATATATCCGTATATATGATATAGATACTAGAGACACATGCGTATATTAAAGTACATACACGCACCCACACATAAGGTTCTATTACACATATAGTATACACATGCGTCTGTTAAAGTCATACATACATACACATACACACGTACTATATATGTCATATATATCGATATGACATATATATTATACAGACACGCGAGCGGGCAGCACCCCCGCCCCCAGCCCCCCACCCCCGCGGCCCCGGCTCGCTCCTCACCTACGCTGGAGTTGTCCCGGGTCTCGCCGGCCACCCCCAGCCCCGGCCCCGGCCTCAGCAGGACCAGGACCAGGGCCAGGGCCAGGGGCAGAGGCAGGGCCAGAGGCAGGGGCCCCAGCAGCCCCATGCCGGCTCACGAGCCTCACGAGCCTCACGGCCCCGCGCGCCGCACCTGTCCGGCCCGCGCCGCCCCGCGCCGCTTCTCGAGGCCCGACTGGAGGCTTCCTCTTCCGGCGCTCCCCCGTGCGGGCACCCCGCGGCTCCGCCTTCCGCGGGGGGCCGGGGGCACCCACTGGCGCGGAGGGGCGTTTTCCCGGGAGCCGGCGGCTCCTCCCCCCGAGTCCGCCTCTGCCGGCGGCCAGCTCCGAGCCGGTCCGCGTAGCCCAGCTGGGCACGGCGCCGAGCACGCCGTAGGCGCTTAATTAGTGCACGCCCCCCGGCTGGGGGCGGGGTGGATCGAGGATCCCCGGGTCGCTGACCTGTGTCCCCCAAGGTTCCCCTGGGTTTTGCGGTCCTTCTTAGAAAGCCTGAAACCTGAAACCAAGCCCCGGCCCGGGTCCGCCCCCGAGCGCGGGGGTGCAGGCCCCGCACCTGCGAGCGCCGAGCTCCGCCGCCCCTGGACGAGGCCGCCCGGCCTGGCCGGCGTTACAGCGGACCGACGGGACGCACCGCTTTCTAGGACTGTTGGGCTGGTTTCGGTTTGTCGTGGTTTCCCGGTTCTCCAAAGTGAAGTCTGGAAGTGGAGGCGGCTTCCCTCGCTGGGAAGGGGGCGCCACAGGGACTGCTTCGTCCCGGCGCGGGGTCGAGCCAGGGCGGCCACACATCGGTAACGGCGGAGGACCCCGGACGTCCCCCATCCGGTTCTCCCCGACGCCTTACAGTCAAGAAGCAGGCTGCGTGATCACTACCCCGGGCCGCCTTACTCGTACGGTTCGGAGGGAGGACTGGAACTCGGGGCTCCCGATTCCCATCCCCTGGGCACTCAGCCGCGCCACCCGGCCTGGGTCTGGGCTTCTGGATCGCTGGGTTGTGGGACCGGCTCCCTGACGTCCTCTAGGTCAAACTGGACCGGCTCCCTGACGTCCTCTAGGTCAAACTGGACCGGCTCCCTGACGTCCTCTAGGTCAAACTGGACCGGCTCCCTGACGTCCTCTAGGTCAAACCGGACCGGCTCCCTAACGTCCTCTAGGTTAGATGGGACCGGCTCCCTGACGTCCTCTAGGTTGTTGGACCGGCT
>CM053770.1:138768739-138822185 GCA_028658325.1 Potorous gilbertii
ATAGAAGAGAGGGCAGATTGGTGATAGGGGAAATTAGAATGCTCAGTGTACTGGCGTGGAGGGAGGGGACAAATGGGGAGAAAATTTGGAACCCAAAATTTTGTGAAAATGAATGTAAAAAGTTAAATAACTAAATTTATATATTAAAAAAAATTAGTGCCTCCTTTGAAGCTAAAACCAGAAAACAAATGCTCTAAGAAGCCAAAGTTCAGAGGTCCTAGAAAAAGAAAATTCTTGCAAACCCTCCTTTGAGTTTTCACATTCACCCAATCTCACCTCAGCCTCACTGAGGGGATCGTTAACAACCAAACTGAGACTTGCTCAGTCAATCACACTTTTTTCCTAATTCTGCTTCTTCCTCCCAGAAAAGATATGGGGGATTCCATGTCAGGAAAGCATCCTCTCTACCACTGCCTGAAATATTACTAAATGCATTCTTCTAACAGGTGTGAATCCTAAACACAACAAAGACTTTTCTGATACTTCTCTCTCCACTACTTGACAGAGTTATAAAAATACCAGTTAGGGTAAATGGTAACAAAATAAGAGAACCAGATTAAAAGGCAAAAATATTGACAAAAAGAGAGATAAAAATATCTCTATTTGTAGATGACATGATATTCCACTTAGAAAATCCCAGATAAGTAGTGAAGAAGCTGAGATAATCAGCAAAGTGGATTAAAATTTGCTCTAGCAAAATAGATTAGAAAATAAGTCATAAAAATCAAGTTATGTACAGTATGAATAAACCCCAAAAAGAAAAGCTATGAAGAGAGATTCCTTTTAAAATACACAACGTACAAAGGTTACAAATATAGCCACAAGCTATATAATGAAACTTCAAAATACACTTTAGAGATATAAAGTCTAAATTAAGTGGCTATACACCAGTCATATTTGAGCTGTTCCAATAAAAAGACAATAATATCTAAATTTATTTTAGCGATTACTTTACATAGCTAGGCAAAAATTACAATATTTTGAGGGTCAAAAGGATCTAGAGTCTAAAGGGATATGAGAATACAAGAGAAGGGTCCATAGCTTTACTAGATCTCACATTACATTAGCATAGACAAAATCAATGAAGATAAAATTAGAAGAGTAACTATAGAGTGGGGGAAAATATTTGCAAAAATATTACTAATAAAGATCTGATATCCAAATTATAGAACAAACTGACATAAAGAAAACAAGAGTTGGTTTCATGTCCCATAACACAATCAAAGACAGCAATGAAGGTCCAATATGTATCAAAATACTCCTCGCACTCTTTGAGGTAGCACAGAATTAGAAATCATGTTTCCATCAATTGGGCAACGGCTGAAAAAAACCTTGTATTAAGAAATAATGATAATAGCAACAGTGATGAAGATAGTTAGCATTTACATAGCACTGGTACTTAGCTTTCAGCAAAGCATGACAGACAAGAGCCTTGGGATGCAGTCTGCTATGAGTAGAAGTGGTTCCTAGTAACTATTCAAATCTCTGCATGTGCTACAGGGAAGCTAGAGTCACTATGGTTCAAAGCACCTCCTGGTGGTTTCCAAAGAAACTGGAGTCTAAGCAGCATGAATACCTATTCTAACACCAGATATCAGCCTTTTCAGTGACCATGTAAGGCAAATGTTTTCTATGGACAAGAGAATACCTGTAACTTCCTTTAGGAAGCCGAGTGGATAAAAAGCAGCAATTACTCAAAATTTAAATCAGATTTTTTTTTGTACTCCAAATACATTTCTATCAGTTTGGTCACCTCTAAAATTAAGGAATTTGAGCAACTGCTCAATTAAAAAATGCAACTCACTTCTATATATCTGAATATGGGATAATTCATTCAGATATTCAAACTGTCACTATTATTGACCTAACTGTACAACTATGGACGAGTAACTAAAATTGTGAAAGAAAGAGAGGGAAGGAGGAAGAGAGAGATGGAAGAAGGAAGGAAAGAAATAAAGGTGCTAATAATGACACAGTACTTGTCTCATAGAGCTATTATGAAGTTCATGAGATAATGAATTTAATAACTCTGCAAACTTTAAAGTGCTATATGCATGTTACCTATTACTAATTATAACCAAACTATGCATTGTTATTCCAAAGTCAAATAGCCTAAGTTACTCAAATTAGGCCACACAAGACTTTTATTAATGGACTTGGAAATCAAATGACAAATCACACAGAAATCTTAAAACCCCATTATAAAAAATATACAGTGCACTTTAAAGTTTTAAGGAAACTGGAAATTGCTGGGAACTAATAGTACTTTGCATACTATTGGTCCTTAAGAGTTAGCTGAATGAATAATTTTATACATTAGTTCCCAGGATTAAGAAATGTACAACTGGTTTTAACAAAAGTTACAATTCTAATGTTTTTATTATTATAATCTATCAAAAAATTCACAATGATTTACTTACCACTTTTTAAGAAATCTACATGGGCTTCTTTATGATGAAGTAATTCCACATCATAATTGGCAGATGTGTTTGCATGTTGTTCTTCCTTTAATTGGAGACATTTAAAAATCAATTTCTTCATATTATTAAATAATAAATAATTTTGGTTTTTGTTTTAAGGTAATAAATGGTCATATACATTAGAAAGGAGTAAGTTCTAACTTTGCAGTAGTTTGCTCAGTGACTTATTTAAAGATGCAAGAATTTTTTCCCCAATACGGAATCTAATCAAGAAAAATAATTCTCAAGGTTGTAAGGAAAAATAGTCTCATGGTTGTCATATCCGAACTAAAAGAAGCTCCTCTCTCTGGAAGTACTGAAGCAAAAGCATCAAGGCCATATCTGGCCTACAACACTCCCAGTGCAGCAGAACTAGATTAAAATGTAATTGGGAAATAATTAACATAAATTTTAAAAAAGAAAACATTAATGTTACTATGTCAATGTGCACCTGCAAGGACCCTTCCACAGGATTTAATAACTCCCTTTCCTATCTGAGTTCGACACCACTGGCTAAGAGAATTACTTTTGCTTCCAATCATTCTAACTAGTATTGCTTCTTTGGCACTGTTTAATGTTGAAAGGTTGTATACAAAACAAATAAGTTATGTTTACCATCATCATAACATCTTATATTTCTACAATTTACAAAATACTTCTAAAAATATTTTCTAATTTTATACTCATAACAACCCTCTGAACTAGGCAGACCAGGTATATATATCTCTCTTTTTTATTAATAAAAGGCCACATAGGCTCAGATAAATAGTGTCTTAAGTCACATAACAAGATGCAACCTTAAAATTTTAACCTAATTCCAATTTCCAGTCAAGTTTTTCAAATTCTCAAATATCCTACAATACTGACCATTTTACCAACAAAAACCCAAATGGGGTGAAAAAGATTCAGATACGATTGAAACAAGTGACCATTTACTCAAAATTGAAAATAAAACTTTTGGCTAAAGATAGCATCTTTAAATAGCTACAACAGATGAGCAAGCACCATAAAACATCAATTAGCAAATACAGAATCATCATCATCTTAGGAACTTGTATTCATAAAAGAGTAAACACAGACTCCAGCACACTGTATTCTAAAAGGTCCAAAGTAGAAAAAAGTGTCACATCAACAGCACACAAATCCCATCAATAACATAAAAGCAAACTATCTGCAAACCTAAAATTTTTGCTATAATGTACACTGAAATTATATTTAAGATATTAAAGCAAATCAGTTTCACTGTATTTGCTAAGTGCTATGTACAAAAGATTCTACTGAGGCAAGCACACATTTTCCATCGAGGGTCTAGGCAATGTAATTCAAAGAGTCTTTATTTTTCCTTCTTAATATTACTTAAAAGAAAATAAGAGCTAAAAAGACTCCTGTCACTTTCTCATTCACACTACTATTCAAAGTGTGATAGCAAAAAAAGCTAAGTAGATAATTAAATCACAGTTTAGTGATGGAGTGATTGGCACTGGTATGGAGTATAATGGATACAAAGATACAGAGTCTTAAGAAAAACCACCTCCAGTCCTTCATTGGGGTAGTACTAAGGGCAGAGATTATTTTATTTTATTTTGTCTTAGTATTCCTAGCATCTCACTTAACAAAATGTTTCATGGCCTATTATTTTGTGATCAATATCTATTAGTTAATTAAGATTTTTATGTTAAATGGTTAAAAAAATTACAGAGGAAAGAAAAGCTTCACTAGAATGCACAAAATCAGGAAAATCTAGTAATACAGCTATCAGGAAAAGAATCACAGACACAGCAATAATATGAAATGAACACATTAGTTTTTGTACAAAATTATATAAACAAAAAAATTTACATAGCCTCATCTTAATTGGTATAATAACATTAGGGCATTTTGTTCTGTGATCCTTCAAGGCACATATCAACAGTTACTGACCTGGTCACATACAGTGAATGTGGGCTAGCAAAAAAAAGAAAATATGATATGGAGAGAAAAAAAATGCAAAGATCCAATTAAAATAAACAGTAAAGTTCAAAATAATTTTTAAAAATAGGAATATAGTCCCTCCATGATGAGAAAAATTTTCATCTTACCTTCATTGGTATATTGGTAATAGTGGTAGAAGCCAAATCAAAGTGTTGCTGTACTAAAATATTTAATTTAGTAGCAAGATGCCGTCCTGCTCGAACACTATGTACTTCACTGGTTAAAACTGGAGACAACTACAAATAATAAATAGTAAAGAGTATTAATGAATTAGAATCTGTCACTAAATACTTTATTTTTTTAAAGAATATTTTCTAACATTATTTTACAGAACTTAAAAATTAAGACCCATCTAATTAACATTATCACTTACTTTGTTTCTACGTTTTCTTGGTTTTAAGTGCAAATGAAATTCCAGAAAAAAAGAATATAAATGGAAACAAAGCAGATATGACAAAATAATCTTTTAAGAAGATTTTTTTTTTGTACAGAATGAGGGGTTCATTGTTCACGTTCTCCTACTGGGAATGGTCTGATAGTTTAAAACAAATATTCCAAATCACTAATAAAAGGAAAATAACTTAAAACAATTCTGGGATTTCAACCTTACAGCCACCAAACTGGCAAAAAAGATGAACTGAAATAGAAGGCTGTGGAAATACAGGTACACTAAAATAGTGGTTGGTGGACTTCAGAAGTAAACAATCTGGAATCATTCCAGAGAAGAGACTCCAGAAGTAGGGAACCTGCGGTCTCAAGGTCACATGTGGCCCTCTAGGCCCTGAAGCGCAACCCTTTGACTGAATCCAAACATCACTGAACAAATACCCTTATATTTTGTTTGGTGAAGTTTGAAGTCAAAGGGCCACACTTCAGGACCTTGAGGGCTACATGTGGCCTCAAGGCCACAAGTTCCCTACCCCTGGAAACTCTTTATTGATTTATCTGATTTATTTGATATTTATTATTTGATCTAGAGTACTCACTCTTAAGCATACATTTAAAAAATCAAATATAGAAAGGAGTATAAATTCCAAAATGTTTACAGCAATATTTTTGTAATAAGAAATGGAAACAAAATAGCTAGCTCCATAAATGAAGACAGGGTTACAGAAATCAACAAGAATTTTTAAAATATCTCTGTGCCAAGCACTATACTCTATGCAAAGGAGGTAAATATACACATATATATATATGTATGTGTGTGTGTGTGTGTGTGTGTGTGTGTATACACACACACACACACACACACACACACACACACACTCAAGGAGCTTAAATATTGTGCAATAAATAAAAAATGAGGGATTCAGATAAACCTGAACATATGCACTGATGCATGGTAAAGTGTTAAGCAGACCAGAATAACCTATATAATGTTACTAAGCAATAACGTAAATGAGAAGAACACTGACAAGAAGGTGAATGATGAGTAACTACAATGACTTTTTTGTTCCAGAAGAGCAGAAGAGAAGCCAGGGACCAAAGGTGCAGAGGGCTACAGCCACTGTAAAATATGGTCAGAGTACGTGTTATTTTTGCTTAAATATTGTTCTTTGCTACAAGGGATGAACTAATGCTGGGAAAGGAGAGGGAAGTCATTTTACCAGGAAATTACTGTGATATAAAAACAAAAAAATCATAAATAAGACATTTAAAAACATAAAAAATGTGTTGTCCACAACAACTTACTAAAACTATTCACTTAGGTACAGAGTGCTACAATCTGTACCAATGGAATAAAGAACTACACTGATGACACCTACAACCAGTTCCTCATAAAATTAATGTACCACTCAATTAGAGAAACCAAGAACAAAAACCATTTACTCAATACATATAAAGATAAGATACCATACTAGTTTAAATTATTAGCTTTGTTTAACCTTGTGAGAAATAATTCTGAAGACTACAAAAATTAGCATTGTGACCCTGGACAAATCAGTTCACCTCTGTAAGTGTCAGTTTCCTCATCTGTAAAAAAGGAAATAAGTATAACTCCTACTTCACAGGATTATTTTGAGGATCAAATGAGATGGTAAAGTGCTTTGCACATAAATACTAGCTACCATAATTATTACTTACTGTATTTCTGTCACTTGCAAACAGTAATATGTTTTATACAAATCAAGAACTCTAGGTCAGAGAGGTATCAAAATAATTATCTTGAAAAACAAGATGCTGAAATGCAAGGATCAAAAACAATTCCAAAGGATTCAAGATGGAAAATGCCATCCACAATTAGGGAAAGAACTATGGAATCTGAATGCAGAGTGAAGGAGACGATTTTCTTAGTTGAAAATTAAAAATAAATAAACTTAAAAAACACAAGATGCAGAGTAGGTATAATGTTAATCTACAGTCTTCCTTTTCTTCACTATCATTATAATATTAATTATAGGTCCTTCACATATTATCACACACATCATCAATGGGTGTATTCCCTCCAACAATGACTTCCACTCATGCATGTCTGCCAATTCTGCATATCTCTAGTCCATGCGCCCCCATTAAGTGTGTCCCAGGTCCACTGGGGCTTCCACAACTTCTCTTGACACCACAAAGTACCCAATTCATTGGTTTACCTATCTTTTTTGCTTATATTTTTCTTTAATGACAGTGGCAAACAATTTTGGCAAAAATATGTTTTATACCTTGCTTAATATCAACAGAAGATCAAAGTTATCTTCATTGTCACATTACTTAAAGAATCTTTTAGGATCTTTACAATATTCAGAGGAAAAGACTTGATTGGTAGACACCCTAATTTAAGATGGCATTTAAGCACCAGTAGAATTGTACAACTTTGCAGCCAATCCGATGACTAAAAAGAAGTTTGTTTTAAAAATTATTTGTGATCTTCTTCAATTAGAATTCTACTTCCACAATTTCAAGTACAATTAAGCCAAAATAGTATCATGCGAGCATATGGAAATAATATAAACAAAAAGTATAACAGGAAACGGGATTAAGAAAGGTAGGATTTCTCAGGAATAAGCTTTCCATTGTAAATGGTTTCAGAAATACAGCAACATTTAATGCAAACTACATACTCACTGTGTATTATTTACAGTTCGTAACCTTTCCTTTGTTAACTTACTTAAGATCTTACCTCCTTTTTAGGGCGATCTGACACAAGACTGTCTTCACCAACTGGGTAGGTATGGATCAAAACTAATTCACACTTCTGAATCTGCATGAGACTTAAGAGACAAATTTTTCACTTAGAATATCATAGTACAACACTTATTTGCTTATGTGAAAAAAAGCTAAATTTCTCCCAATTTGTATGTTTATTTCCCTGGAACTTGCAAAGTATAAAAAAGTACCAGAGTAGATATTATGGTTACTATAAAAGCTAAATAGTTAAGAAATTTGCACATTCATACAAGTTCAACAATTATGGTCAATTAATAAGAATTTAACACTGTACAATTTAGGACTGACTTGTTGTACATTGGAAGGCAAATTGGAGGAGAAACATGTAAGATAATTTCCTAAATGTTTAGTACAAATGCTTCTATAGAAAAAAATAAAGATATTACTATAGCAAAGGACAGAGAAAAAGTTTTCATCAATAAACCTTTTCCCAATGATTCACTGACCATAACCAGACAAGACTTCTCTTCATTTACCCTCACAGTAATTGGTAAGAATACAGAGATCTGGACTCAGCAGCATTGCTGGCAATTTGTTAGTTTTAAGAAATA
The DNA here is from genome assembly GCA_028658325.1 of Potorous gilbertii. Lineage (NCBI taxonomy): Eukaryota > Metazoa > Chordata > Mammalia > Diprotodontia > Potoroidae > Potorous > Potorous gilbertii. The sequence continues at coordinate 138,776,880 of CM053770.1, forward strand.
GTACTCTAAGGCCAAGAAAACTATTTGTAACAGAGAAAATATTTGTAAATTTTACCTTTTAGTTCCCCATCCCCCTTTTAAAAGGGAACAGCTACAAAACAAGTACTGACGGTTATGAAAATATTGGAAAAAATGAAAGGGAGAGAGCAAACAATTTAAAGGAGAAGTATGTTCAATTATCTGAGGACTTTGTTGTTTCTGTCGTCTTTAAATTACATGATTGTTACTCCTCAGGGTTCTGTTAGACACACACCCATGCTCTTTGTGGTTGATACTCACTGATCTGAATTAGCAGCAAGTTTGTTATGCTCATGAATGGTTTCCTGAACACAGTCCTCAAGCATTCGCACATGACTATCACTATGGATTAAAAAGACAAAGATGATCATAAGAGACGACACTTTAGGAAATTTAGTTTTTAGAAAAATCCAATCTATCACGTATTTTATTATATACATAAAACTTTGAATGATAGGTCTTAGAATATTTCAACAAAATACCACTATAAATAGCTTAATGCTAGAAAATGCAGCCAATTTCAAAGAAATAAATTGAAAATATTTGCATTTTAAAAATCAATTTCTACTCTAAAAAAATCAGTGGTTATTTTGGCATAGAAGATGTATCTTTCAACTTTTAAGATATTTCTGCAGCCTTTTAACAAAAATGCAAATTAGCAAACTCTTGTATTTGTTTAGGAAATTTCACACCTTTTTGCATTAGTAATACAGATTATTCGTCCTCTGTTTCCAACACGTTCTGCATTCTCCATCAGCATAGTGCGAGCTTCATGTTGATACTCAGTAATCTTGCAGAGGGTTTCCACTGCTGCAACCAGACCATGCAAGATACTGCAGCATTCTGGATCTGCACGAGGATTAGGTGGTCCAACAGCAGCTAATGCAGCCATTAACTAATTAAGAGAAAGAGGAAAAAAATTGTGCGACAACAATGCAATCAGGACTTTAGGCCTATCTTATCTTCTTGTGCTTCTAGAGAACTTGACATTTACACAAGTTATGAGTAGGCTAAAAACTTCAATTACCCTTCCTGTGGGAAATCTGGCTGTCTCTAGGCAATACAATGAAAAGCATTCACTCAATATACTATAATCAAAATTATCCATTAATATTTTACCTTCCTTAGAATATTCCATATCTCTCACCTGGCCACTAACTCTTACCCAGAGTTATACACCCATATTAAATTATCATATCATACATATGTATATATGTATATGTATGTATATATGTACATATATATGTGTATACACACACACATATGCCCTTATCAGAATTATATACCCTTTCCCAGCTAATTTTATACTAACTTTATTTGATTTTTTTCAAAGTTTGTAAACTGTTTAATGGAGAACGCAGTTATAACGTGTTTCAATGTCCATGATCCAGTTCTTTTATACAACTAATAAAAAATTGTTTTGGCTAAACCAGATACTGAATCATCTTTTCAACATAAGTATACCCTCATTCTCCACAGATTACTAGACTGAACCAAAAAAGCTTCAGATGTGACTTTTTAAGTGATTAGTCCAAGATCATACATATAGTAAACCACAAAACCAGAATTTAAACCTCCGAATCTAGAGCTCTTCTCAGTGTACCATGCTGCCTTCCAAATTTGTTGAACTAAAATGACTACTTCAAACCAAATTAGCATATACTTTTACACTTGGTGATTTCATAGAAAATGTAGCAGAAGGATGAACAGTAAAAATCAGGGTTCAAGATTAAGAAATTGAGCCTCTGAACAGCATTATACAGTGAAAAGAGCACTGAATCTGGAATCATTTGGGTCCTGGGTTCAAATTGCATTGGTGATTAAAGGCTAGTCATAAGTTTCCTCAACTGTAAAATAATAGTTTGGGCTGAATGGTCCCTATTATCTTTTGCAACTCTAAATCTGTGACCCTTTTATGCAGAAGCCTCACACCAGAAGTATCAGATACATTTTTGACAGGAAGGTTAAGAAAGTTACTAAACGAAACTAATGATATCTAAATAGACAGAAAGTTAACTAGTTACTGACACAGGAATCATTTTATAATCTGCAACTCATCTGTACCTACATCATGAGGGAAAACTAAAGTGGGGGCCATATGAATGGAAAAGGGGAATGGATATGATATGCTGTGGAAGCAGGTTTAACAAGACTTGTCAAGTCATCACAGATGATGAATAAAACTGAACAACTGAAGAACTCTGCAACTGTTAACCTAGATGGTGAAATCCTCAAAAGAAATAGGGACATTTAAAAAAAAAAGCAGGTTTTAAGGGAAGATTAATGCATGCATGTTGTATTGGACATGGGTCTAGGGTGTCTGGGGAACAGATAGCTGAAGATACCCAGTAGAAAGCTGGGCACAACTGGACTATGGGAGGTAATGAGATCACTGAGAAGATAAAGATAAAGAAAGGACTCAGAAAAGATCTTTGAGAGTGACCTATTATTAGAGGAATATTACAGATAATGATCTAAGAGACTGAGTGGAAGAGAGCAGTGTCCCAAAAACAAGGGAAGAATATCCAGGGGAAGGATAAGTGCCAAATGCTCCCGAGAGGTCAAGAAGGATAAGTACTGAAAAAGTCACCAGATTTGGTAATTAACAGACTGATGAAAACCTTTGAGAGAGCAGTTTAAGTTGACTAAGTGATGAGGTCAAAAGCTGGTCTGTCTCTTTTATTTATCTTTGTTCCTTTATGTCCCTCAGAAAGAAGCAAGTATGAAAGAGAATAGCATTCCAAGGTCAGTGAATTTATAATTAAATATTCCCATGAACAATACATTTAAAAAGTTAAGTATTCTCTACATGCAATAAAGTTTGAATGTATGTGTATTATGAATCCATTGACACAGAAGCACAACCTTAGTATACTTCCAAAGACAAATGCATCCAAAAGAGGTATCAGATACATCTGGGCTGGGTTTTTTGGGGGGCTGGGGGTTCTTATAAACATCTCAATTATCTTGAAACTAAGAGAAAAGGACACAATGGAAAGATCTGTAGTTGAGAGAGTTTAAGGTTCAGGATCTCTGAGCCTGTTACCTTACCTGTAAAGTAGAGTTAATACCAACTCTTCTAACTCATGGACTTACTATAAGGAAAGCACTTTATAAAAGCTTAATCTGCATATATTAAGTATTATTATCTTTAAAATTCCCTACAGCTCTAAATTCCACGCCTCTGTGACATACATGTTCTATTTGGCCTCATGGCTTCCATTAGAGTCAGGATCTGGGTTCCTGGTTTACAGAAAACGGGTACCCAGGAAGTTAGGGCAAGCATGCACTTTATTATATTAGTGCAGTACAGCAAACAGGCAAAAACTAAAAAAATAAAAGCAACACACACACATACAATATGGCAATACAGAGACTTGACCACATAGAACCAGGGTCATTCCATTGTGGGAGATTGTGTGGTGGCAATATCTCAGTGGAAGTATACACCAGAGAGTGGAGTGGGATAGACATAGGGATGCAGCAGGCTGGAAGCATCATCCAATCAAGTCTAAGTTACTCACAGTATCAGAATGAATCAGAGAAGTGGAAAAGTACGAGCTGTCTATCATGTCTTACATGTTTATGATCATTAGCCTAAGTGACTCAATATTGGAGTCCTATTACTTATAACTACAACATTAAACAATATGTTTCAAAAATTATAATTTTCACAATACATATTTCTTGGTTATCGTCCACTATAATTTAAAAAAAGGAGGGATGGAAGAATTTTCTTTTGTGACATTTCCATCAGAGGTAAAACTTCAATATGAAGTACTTTAGTTATGTATTGCAAGTATCTGACTCTTATCTGCCTCGCTTGCAAAATGTATTCATAGTGAAAATGTAACAGGATTCAAAATATTAAAAACTGGCATTTTTCCCAAATTATACAAAGGTTAAACATTTGAGAAATATAACTAAATCTGCAAAGTCTATAAGATTAAAGGATTCTAGTTTTTCATTTAAAAGACCATTATATTACCTGAATAGTGTTTTATTTTGTTTTCAAACATACCTCTTGCAAATTTAAACATACCTCCTGCAAATTCTGATCTTCTTGAGTCCAAGAATTTAAAACATGAGGTCCAGAGTCACTAACAATGAAATTCACCTGAAAGGTTACAAAGTTATATTTAACAGTTATACATTCAAATTACAAAAAACATCTGTTCAAGGACTGGTTTGACTCAGTTACCAAACAGTTACATGGTAGTTACATAAAGAATCTCCTTCAATCTAAATATAAAGGAAAGATATATTTACAGTTACCCTTTTCACAACGTGGAGCAGTGCTCCTTCGATCTGGAAAATCTGAATAAAGATTTTTGTCCCTACCTTCACACCAGAGAAGTCTGATTTTTTTCTTTTTTCTTTCATTAGTTGTTTACACTACATTATTGTAAAATTTGGGTAGATATTATACAATATTATACATGTATTTTATGCATTTCTGAGTTTCTAAACTTCTGTGTCATCTGTGGCTTCCACAAAACTCCCCCCAAAATTCCCACTTAATTTCTTATGTTGACCCATGATATATCAAAATTGCAAGAGAGAAAGTTGAAATGTGGAAGGGATAATTGTATTTATTTATGCATTGTCTTTTCTCCACTAAAAAAAAAAATCACAGATAATCTAAAATTCCTTTACATTTGACTTCAGAATACAGCCAAATATACACACCTGACTTTCACCTCAAATTCCACAACCTCCACCTTACTAAAAGAAATCTGAAACCCAACTAAATAACTAGAGAGATGAGAGGTTGCTTCTCTTTTCTCCAATATTACAGAAAGCAATAAATAAATGAAAATCTACTTTTGCATAATCAAGTTAACATTCTTGAAGATGTAATCCTGAATCATGAAGAAAATTTTAACAGAAAAAACTATCACTCTTCCACATACCTTTCAACTAACAGATTACCTTAATTTTAAAAAGTATTTTCACTAAAGGCTTACTATGACACCCCTTATTGGTGTAAAAATAATCCCAAGATTTTTTCACTGTACTGTTTAAGTTCTAGCTGGAAAAGCTTCAAGTTGAGGCCCAGCAAGAGACTGCTTATCTATTCACAAAGGAACAGCTTAACTAAACACAGAGAAACTCATCACTAGAAGGCTATTTATCGATGATGAATTTTTTTTCTACCACAGCAAAGTCATAAAAAATGTCAACTAAATTCATGACTTACATTGTAAAGGGAAAACAAACTAGTTTACTTACCATGTCCCCTACAAGCCATGGAAAACTCTTTGCACAGGGTATCCCTTGGGTCTGGATAATCTCCTTCCTCAAATCTAATTCCTGGAAGATTTAGGATCTTTCCAAGTACAGCTCAGTTGTTACCACCTGAGGAAGACCCTTCTGAATCCTTCCACTGTCAAGGCTCTCTACCTCTAAAAGTACTTTGCATTTAATCTGTATATGCTTTGGGTGTGTTACTGGTATATGTTATTTCTCCCCAACAAAATATAAGCTTCTTGAGTGCAAACATGGTTTTATTTTTTCTTTGAATCTCTAGTGTCTAACACAGTGCCTAGTATGGAGAAGGTACTCAATAAATACTTAAGTACCTGAAATGACAAGATTGTAACTCATTGAAATATGAAAAAGTAAAACTACTTGAAACTCTTCCAAATATAATTTTCCTAATACTGACAAATTCTCCTGGCTTAATAGGCAATCATCATATATTAGTCTCAAAGAGACAACTCATGTTAAGTGGAATACAAAACGTACTATGACCTTTTCAGTCAAAAGACCTTTCAGTACTGATACCTTTTCAGTATAATTAAAATATGCATATGCAAATAAAGTATATCTCAAATTCATTCTTTCCAGCACACTTGAGACATCAAATATATACTCACCAGTTTTTTGAAAGGAAATATGTCATACATAATCCTGCAGTATTCCATGGAGGATTCTACTGAGCAAGTCCACAATGATTTAGATATGGGTGCCAGTGGTATGATTCCTTGGGTCCTATTTTTCACCAACATGTCAAACTCTACATGTTGTCGGCATGATTCTGCCATATAGGGACAATGATCCACAACAAATACTGTTTTATGAGACTCAGAAAAAATTTTCATTTTTTTTTACCTACAAGGAAATAAACATATTAGATGAAAACCTTTTTAAAAATGTAAACAAATCAAGATTGATGGAAGTGATTGTAGAAAACTGAAAACAAATAAATTAGCTAATTAAAGAAATGTTTAAAAAAAAGATGCGCTGACAGCACATTTTTTAAATCCATGAGGCAAAAAAAAAGATGAACATTTTTATTTCCAAGTGAAATGATAATAATTTTACATAAAAAAAAGTTAACAAATTCTGATTAGTATCTAATTTTTCCTTAATGAAGACTTGGTAAGAGACATGAATAAATCACTGTAGGAGTTGGAAGCATAATTTGATAAGGTCTCAACTATATTCAAAATGTTTCTCAATTTTTAGTGTAAGCCAAGTTATACTGAACTTCTACTCTATTACAGCTGAAAAAATTAATCTTTGTAAAATTAGCTTTTTGACTGAATTTTTCACTGCATGTAACATTTTGGTGCATATTTTAACCACTAAGTCATTGTGTCCTCAAAATATATTTAATGTTAATAATTTTATATAGTCAGCTCTCCGTATTCAACCTTTCCACGGTTTGCAGCAGAAAATGCAATGGTTTAAGAATCCAAAGAACTGAATTCTAGCTCTGTGACCCTGTGCAAATCACTTAGCCTCTTTGGACCCCAATTTCTTTTCTATAAAATGGGCATAATGCTTGCACTATCTTGTACATTTCTCTACCATTTTTACAAGGGTTTAAAATTTACTTTTTTTTTTTTACAAGAACACTGCAGGGGTTGTTGCTCTGTTTTTTTACCTGACCTGTTATTCCAATGAGGAATTCCTACCAATGATGATAGACCCTTGCTCAGAAACTCAAAGTCTTCCAGATATGCCTGGAATACTGAGGAGTGGCCTGCTCGAGGTCACACAGCCAAATGACCTAGCGATAGGACTTGGAGACTTTTCTCACTTGGAAACTTTCTATTCAGTAGAGTTAGAGATAGTGAGTACAAGTTTAATCATCTCTATTTTACAGTTGGAGAACTTGAAACTCAAAAAATGCAAATTATTTGTCTGGGGTCCATACCTTTCAGGGTTGTTATGAGAAAAAACGTTTTAGAAATTTAAAGCACTATACTGACACTATCTACCTATAATAAAAAAAATAATTTAAAATCAATATTTGCAGGCTTCATTTCTAAGAAATCATGAGAGCTTTGAATAAATGTATAAACTAGGCAAGTTTTGTCTTTTTTTCTTTGCAACTTCTGGTGACCAACAGAAAGAACAAAAAGCAGGTAAGCGAAGACAATATAAGGTCTGAAAGGGACCAAAGCTTATTAATCAACTTCTAAAAAACTAAAAGTTAACTATCTGATGACTTTCCAAAGCCAAATATACCTAACCTTTAAAAAAGGGACTTGCTGGGGACTTCTATAAAAATAGGTAATCTGTTTTGTCTTGACTTTTGATCATGAGTAATTTTTTCCTCATTAAAAAAAAAAAACCTGCGTCTATTTGAAACTCATTAAACAGACTACCTTAGCCAAGCATATGGCAAGGAAATGGAAGTATTCTTCTTGGAAGAAGCTTTCCACCGGACAGAATTTGTTTCCAGAAGCTATTTTCACTTCCCGCTTTCGAGTACTTCAGTTTCACATAGAACATTATCCGATCTAAAATCTCCAGAAGAGCACAAGAGGAGGAACCGCCAAGTGAGCGGATAGGATACAAACTTCAGGATAGAGATTCGCTTACTTTTACGCCTGGTCCTGCTGTGGAAACGAGCCCAAGGCTAGGAGCCACAGCCTCTCTGGAAGGGGCTGCTGAGGGTCAGCAGACGGCCAGGAGTGTCTGCTACGACCGAGAGGAGAGCATCGTATTCATCTTCGGGCAGCCCGGTCCCTTTCCAATTTCATACATAGACGCGCACGCCAATATACAAACACATTCGCGCGGCGCGCGTGCGCAGCTGGCCGAATTCCCGCCCCCCACCTTAGGCTCCCCTTAGCCCCGCCCCTCCGGCTCCCGTCGAGCTCCCCTCCCCCTCAGTGGTCAGGAAGCCCAGGCCACGAAACACCGAAAGGGGGCGGAGACAGGGAGGAAAAATAAAGTCCCGGCCTCTAAGGGCTTTCTCCCCGATGGAGACCCCAAATCACCCCTTGGAGTGGATGGGCTAGGCCGTCGGGGCAGCCTCGCTAGCCTTGCAGCACGAACCGCAGCACCGGCTAAAACGCATCCAGCGCCCAGAGCGCAGAGGGGCCCCCCCTCGCCTGTTCGCTCTCCGCCCTGCTTGGGTTCCACTGGCAACGCTCGCGAGACTCACCGAGAGCCCGAGAAGAGCGAGAGGGAGGGAGGAAGTGGAGGAAAGAAAGGGGAGGGGTGAGACGTTCTGGGCCTCTCGCGGGAGTACTGCAAGAGTGTCATCGGTCAAATCTCCGCGCCGCGACCCAGAAGGGGAAAGGGGCACGGCAGACAAGTCTCGCGAGGCTTGAAGTGCTTTCGCAACTCTCGTCCCGCCCCCTGCCCTGCTCCTCTGGTGCCGGAGGTAGAGGGAGCAGCCCGGCCCCCACTCCGCGATGGGGGGTGGATCCGGCCGCCTCCTCTCGCTGCTGGCCCTGCCCGGCGCTGCCGTCACCTGCTGAGGGTACCCAGGCCGGCGCTGCGGCCCCGTAGGGAGCAGAGGAGCCCAGCCCTCCGGGGGCAGCCGGGGCCCCGCCGGCAGAACCCGCCCACAGCCCGATCCGAGGCGGCGGAGCGGGAGACGACAGTAAGTACCGGGTACCGGCTCCGGCGGCTCCGGGGGAAGGGAGAGAGGGACGGGAGCAGGAGCAGGTCGGAAACGTAGCGGGCCCCCGCGGGCGGGACGGCCCTTCGCCGGCCGGTGGTGGGGAGCAAGACTCGTCCGCGCCTTCTTCCTGCTCCGTGGCCTTCCCGTCTGTCCTCCCAGGGCCGGGGCCTAGGGGAGAGGAGCGCTCCCCACCCCCACCCCCTGGGAGAGGCGTGTGCGCCACTGACAGAAGGTACTGAAAAAAAGGAAAAGGTGTCTGTAAGGAGCGTAGAACGTGTCACCGGGTCCTGTTCAAGGAGGCACACACGAAGGCTAGTCTTTGACGCCTGCGTGGCCCCGAGTGGGCACGATCCAGAGCCCACCGGCCCAGCGCCTGGCATATCATGGGGGCTTCGTCAATGGCGTGCCGGCTTGACCGATGCAAGGTTAATACTGACGCTGGCCAACTTTTCCACCCCTGGCGCTTCATAAACGGATTGCCGACTGGTCGACTTTGTTACACGAGACCGGCTTTTCTTCCTGTGAATCAGTAGCACTGTGCCCGACACATAGTAATCACTTTATAAATGGCTTGCTAACTGGTCAACTTTTGATGCAAGATAAATATTGGCACTTGTCGACTTTGCTTTGCTCTGTGAGTCAGTAGTGCAGCCCCTGGCACGCTGCAAGTCGGTCAACATTCATGTGCTGTGTGAAGTGCTGGGGATACAAAAAGAGGCCCAAGACAAAAAAACAGGCAAGCAAATATGTACAACGCAGTCCATATGCATGATAAATAGGAAATTATTATAAGAGGGAAAGCACTGGAATTAATTAGAGAATGCTTCTTGTGGAATTTTAATTGACACTTAGAAGAAGCCAGGGAGGTCAGTAGTTGGATGAGAGGAAGAAAATCATTCCACACATGAGGGACAGCCAGTGAAAAGGCCAGGAGTCTAGAGATTAAAGTATCTTGTTTGTGGAAGTTCATGCAGGGAAGTAAGGTATAAGAAGATTGAAAAGGTAGGAAAGGGTTAGGTTTCAAAGGTATGTGAATACCAAACAGCATTTTGTATATTCTCTTGGAGACAATAGGAAGCCACTGGAGTTTGTTGTGTAAGAGAGTGACATGATCAAGATCTGTGTTTTAGGAAAACCACTTTGGTGACTTGAATGGAGGATGGATTGGAGTGGGAAGAGACTTCAGGCAAGTAGACCCACCAGCCGGCTGTAGCAGGCCTTTAATAAATATCTGTTCAATTTAATTTAGCTGTAAAGAAGACCGGATTGAGACTCTGAGGATCTAGGGTCAGTCAAGTCAATCATTTATTAAGTGCCCCTTCTGTTTGGAGTACAAAGAAAGGCAAAAAACAGCCCCTGCTTTCAAGGAGCTAGAGCAGGAGTGCGGAACTTGCAGCCTTGAGGTCACTTGTGACCTCTCAGTCCTCAAGTGGGGCTTTTTGACTGATTTCAAACTTCACACAATAAATCCCCGTAATAAAAGGATTTATTCTATAAGTTTTATAAAATTGGATTCAGTGAAAAGGCCACACCTAGAAGGCCACATGTTCCCCAATTCTATGCTAGAGATTAATGGAGAAGACAATGTGCAAACAATTATATACAAACAATATATACAGAATAAATTGGTGCTCATCTCAGAGTGAAGCCACAAAGACTAAAGAGGACTGGAAAAGGCTTTTTGCAGAAGGAAGGACTTTAGCTGAGGCTTGAAGGAAGTCAGGAAGCTGAGATGAGGAGGGAGAGCACACTAAGCATGGGGAACAGTCACACTTAGAGTGGGAGAGAGGGAGTTTCCTTTATCAGGAGTGTCACAGGCTGATATCACTGGATCAGAGAGTTACCTGGAAGGAGCAGGGGAGTAAGTTTTAGACTGAAACAGGTAGGAAGAAGCCAAGCTATGAAGAGCTTTAAAAGCCAAATTCAGACCCATTCTTTATCCCTTACACTTAACTTCTCCAGACCTAGTTTCCTCATATGCAAAATGAGAGGCTAAACTATATGGTCTCTAAGATCATATATAGTAACTATTCACATCAATGTGAATAAGCACTTTAGTCACAACAACCTTGTGAAGTGGGCACAGCAAGTTAATGTCTTTAATTTATAAATGAGAAAATAGTATCTGAGCAGTTAAGTCCCTTGCACAGTCACACAGCTAGTGAGTAGCTAGAATTTGAACTTTAAGTCTTTTGACTCTTAAACCCAGCACCTTTTCCACTATACTGCTATATGAAGTCCAAGTATTAAGCTATAAGGCATTTCACTTTCCATCAGTATCTTTAGGAGAGAGGAACAAGAATCACATAAAAATGAAAGACGGTTGGGGACAGGGACCTCTTAGAGTTATATAGGATTTAAAACAAGAAAGAACCCTAGAGATACTGTCATACAAACCTTTAATTTGATGAGGAAGTCCCAGAAAGATCATAGGATCAGTTCACACATCATAGACACAGAACTATATTCCTTCTACAGATAATCAGATGATGATGGTAAATTGTTCTGACATTTCTTCTACCTTCCCCAGCAAACATTACAAGGCAAAATTGTCCATTAGCTTTCTCTTTCCTGGTCCTTTGTGCACAGGGGAAGTTCAGTGTTTAAGTTCATTGAACAAACATTAAGTGCCTTCCATTTGCAAGTCACTGTGCTAAATTTTGCGGGAGATAAAAAGATAAGGGCACAGTTCTCAAGAAATTTCTAATGTTTTTTAGAGCACTTTTTAATAACCATACTGGTTTTCAATTAAACTAAATAGCTGATAATACATTAACTTAGATCAATATTCACTAAGTTTCTCTCTGATGGACATTGGATTGAATAAAGAAAAAAGTGACTAGATTTCTCTTTAAATTCCTCATAATCAAATAAGAAAACTAAACAGCTGGCAACTACTATTGAGGGTGGATGTTGTGTTCTCTTTTATCAGAAACAGAATGTACTAAAGCCTCTGCCAAAAGTGTCATTGTGCATGTTATAGCATTAGGCTATAGGTAGATGAGAGGCAGCATGGCTAATGCAAAAATAATTATCTGTTTTTAAAAAATTTGTAATTCATACTCATGAGGAAGAGGTCTAAAGGTGGATCCCAATTAATTAGTTGTTTAAAATAGATAAATTGCGATAATTATTTTAAACAAACTTCTAAGTTGAGGGACAAATCTTGAGATTTGGTGAATTTCCTCCTTGACTCCCCTAATGGTTTGTTATGAAATAGAAATTTATTGTTTGGTTCTAAACAAGGCAATTTTTTTTTTTAAAGAAGCAGTATGAAGGTAAAACTGAAGGCACCTGCCTTGGAGCCTGAAAAGTTTGGGTTCAAGCCTTGCTTCTGACACATACTAGTTATTGTGACGTCTTTTAAGTCGCTTAACTTCTCATTGCCCAGGCAAATCTGTAAAGACTATACATTTAAGGCTAGTTTCTGATTTGTTGAAAGGAGTACCTTATCTTAATGAAATAATGGGTCTGGTGCAATGAAAAACAACATACATATAATACTTGAATGTTTGGTGGTTTCAGTTACAGGAAATGAATATGCAAGTAGTAATGGTTTCTGTAACCTCTCTTAAGCATTTTTTTCTGGAGCATTAAATCACTTGGATAAAGTTGTTAGTTACTCTAGTTCTCTTCCCTAAATAGATTGTTTAAAAATTTTGTTATTATATAGTATAGTATATAATACAACAAATTCCCTCATTTCTGTGTTAGCATTTGTTATTACATAAACTTCAGAGGAAGAGCAGTTATCCAAAATTTTATTCTGGGTTTTGATTGTGCCATTTTGGTCACAAACTTTGAAGGGGAAATTTATGAGACTGGCAACAGTATCATAAAATAATTGCCAACAAATTTAAATGGATTATATACTTATTAGACACATAGATACTAGCTTGAAAAACTACTGAGTTTTCCTTTCTTTATTGAAATTTTCTCTTTTATTCAATCAACAAATATTTGAATATAGAAATAAATTTAAAAGAAAATCATATATAGAACTATTAACTTCTGTTGTATAATTTATTTTAGGAAGATATTAAATTTAACACCCCCTTTTCCTTTTGCTCACCTCCCTACTATACCTCTTGGTTTTTCTGGCTGCCTTAAAAATATGGTCCATCAAATGAGATAATGTTCATAAACTCTTCGCCAACCTTAAAGCTACTGTATACATGTCAGTATATGTACCTATACATCAGTATTGAGTTTTGGTTTTGTTCTTTACTTCAAAAAAAAAAACACCTTTGGGGCAAATATCTTAGGGAAAGAAAGTCTTGAAATTTTTATGTGACTTTTACCTTCTCCTGGTCAGAACTAGCCTAATCTAATACAGTGGTTAAAGGACTGAATTAGTAGACCCCTATTTAGAAAATATAGTCAGTTAGGTGGCACAGTGGATAGAATGCCTGGCTTGGAGTCAGGAAGATGCATCTCCCTGAATTCAGATCTGACCCCAAGACACTTAATAATAGCTGTGTGACCCTGGGCAAGTAATTTAACCCTGTTGCCTGGTTTCCCCATATGTAAAATGAATTGGAGAAGGAAATGGTAAACCATTCCAGTATCTTTGCCAAGAAAATCCCAAACAGGGTCACAAAGAGTGGAATATGACTGAATTTGACTAATCTTGCTCTTAGGGTTTGATTTATTATAGGGTATACTGAGGACCCTATGAAAATTAGACAAATAGGTCATTCTCAGAAATCTCAAGTAGTTAAGCATTTGACTTGAAATGTTTTCCGTTATTTTTCTAAAACTACCCATCTCAAGTCAGTTTTAGAAATTATAGTGTATTTTGATATTCTTTATAATCCACAGTTCCTTTGTGTTTGCATGTTATTTTTTTTTATCCAATACATTTTATTACTCACAGTACTCAGCATAATATTGGCCAGAGAAGTGTGTTTATGATGCCTATTGGTTGATTAATTTAACCTAAAGTAAATCTTTCTATCCAAAATCCATTCATTGAAGAAATATCTATTGAACAGCTCCTATGTGCAAGGTACTGCTAGGTTCCTTATGGGCTACCAGAGTAAATAAACTATATTCTCTATCCTTGAGTTTAGAGTCTAGATTGGAAAATTGTAATATAGGCAAGATATAATAAGAGAGGTAAAAATAGTATCCACTTGACTTCTGAAATAAATGCAGAGATCTTGTTTAGGAAGAAAACATTTACAGCAGTCAGATCCCATTTGAATTTTCAAGTAAGTGTCCAATTCAAACACAGTTTTCATTTTTTACCATGTAGGAGAGCTATATTACTCCTAGTATTTTTTATGATGTTAATTTTTCATTCATGACATATTATACCTGTCCGTCATAAAAGTAGTAATATGCATAAAATGCCTTAAAGTTTGCAAATCATCAAGTCTTGAGGATGATTTCAATAACTTAAGGAAAAGAAGTAGGCCAGTCCACATTGTGGGGACCTCTAGTAGATGCTGTTCCTACCACTTTGCAAACTTTAAAGAGACCTCAGAGAACTAAAGATTGGCCAGTGGAGTCACTTCCTAGTCACTTGAGTACAAAAAACTGGGAATTCCAGTCTCTTTCTGATGTTTGACTGGTAGACCACTATGGGCACCTCAGAAGCAAGGGGATCTCCATTCCTTTGTTGAATATCCTTACCCTGCTTAAATAAATCTTTTTTTGTTAGTGTTATAATGAGCCAGTGGTGTCTCATTTCTTACAATATTGTATTGTATCTAAACTACCGACTACTAACTGAATGTTAAGTGATTTGCACATCTTGTGCCAGGCATTGTTTGTGTCCAAGGCAGGTCTTACTGACTTTGGAGCTATTGGTGAAGACTTCCTGACTATTCCAGCTAGCCTCATTATTATATTTCTTTCATCTTGGGCTCTTATCAGTACTTAACAATACAGTTTTTAGCACTTAAATGTATGTAGTCTTTCCTTAGACTTACCTATGCAACTAGTTTATAACTCAGACATTTATTGAGTAATTTATATGCAAGGTATGTGTGTTCAGGAAATACCCAAGAAATCATCTGCCTTCTGAGGCTTGAGTGGGAGGTGGGGTGGGGGGAGGGAGATGAATCAAATACTTCAAGAAGGAAGTAGCACTTGATGAGACTTTGAAGTAAACTAAAGATTCTATTTTTGGCCACCTCCTTCGCCTTCCTCAGTCTTCCCTCCCTTCTATCAGCTCTTCTCCCTTTTTCCTTACTACTTCTTCCCTCCCTTTTAACCTCCCCTCCCTTTTCTTTCCCTTTTCCCCACTTGTTGCCTATAGGGCAAGTTAGATTTTAAAACTTAACTGAGTAGTATGTTGTTCCCTCCTTGAACCAAATCAGATAAGGGTAAATCTCAAACAATGCTCATCTACCCTCTTTCCCTAATACCTTTCTGTGCCTCTTCCTGTGATTAAACTAAAAATTCTAAAAGCCACAAGTTAGTAGAGTACAACTCAGCCTTGAGAGATAATTTGTGCAAAGGCAGAGATGAGACAGAGTGCTAAGCTGAGGAAACAGCCAGAAGACCAGGTTTTTTGGAGTGATATGAAATATATTTAATAAAAAGATATGCCAAGATTTGTACCTCAAGATTGTCAAAAACTTCAGATGATATTCTGAGGAGTTTTAGTTTCTTCTGAAAGGATTAGGGAGCCAGTGAAGATTTAAGCAATAAAGTATGAGTAGACCTGTGCCTTAGGCAGATTATTTTCATAGCTATGCATAGGATATATTAGACCAAAAAAAAAAAATTGGAAGGAGGCAGGAATCAAATAGGAAACCACTGTAGTAGTCCAGACAAGGAATTATCAGAGTGATTCAGTGTAGTAGGTACCTTTTTGAACAAAGAAAAAAGGATGAGTTAGGGAGAAACCTTGTGGAAGCAACCAATTGAATCTGGGGCATGAAGAAGATGGGTGGCTGAGGGTGATAGTGGCCTCAACAGAAATAGCAAAATTTGGAGGCAGGATGGGTTTGGGGGGAAATCAGATGTTCCATTTTCTATATGTTGAATTTGAAATGCCTACAGAACATGAAGGGAAAGTGCAGTTCAGCAAACAGTAGTATGCATCTGAAGTTCAAAGTAGAGTTTAGGACTGGATGCATAAATTTGAGAGTCGCCTGCATTTAGGTAATTGAACTCGCTGGAGATGACAAGATCAACATAGAGACTGTTGAGAGAGAAGTGCTCATGATAGAGACTTATGGATGCCCATATTTATTGGGCAAGACATGAATGATGATACAACAAAGGACACTGAGAAGAAAATGAATCAGATATGTAGATGAACTAAAACAAATCAGGAAGAATAATGTCCAGAGATGCAATGAAGCCAAGAAGAATGAGGTCTGAGAAAATGCCATCGGGTCTCACAGTTGAAGTTATTGATAACCGTGGAAGCAACTAGGTGAGACAATATCCTGGAGAAAGTGCTGGGCTTGGCTTTAGACCCAAGTTCAAATCTAACGTTACGTACTTACTACTATGTGACCTGGGCAAATATTTAACCTCAGCTTCCTCAGCTAAAAAATGAAGGTAACAATAGTGCCTTATAGGCTTGTTACGAGGATCAGATGACGTAGTATGTATAAAGCATTTAGCTCGATACCCGGTACACAGTTAGCCACTTAGTAAATGCTTGTTCTATTCCCTTCCGCCTTGGAGAGAGCAGCTCCAGTAAATTAGTGTCATCAGAAATCACAGTGACGGTTTCAAGAAATGAGCAGTGGGAAGTCAAGCAGTAGAAGTAGCCTTTCTAGGTATTTGGTTCTGAAAGGAAGAATTGAGAATCCTACTTGGATTGTAGGAACTTTAGTAGATCTCAGCAGAGGCAATTGATTTGCCCACACCTACCTCCAAGTGAGAAAGAAAAAACAAAAACTCCTTTTACAAACATGTATGTATATATGTGTATGCAATCAAAATACATTTCTGCATTGTCCATGTCCAAAAAATATACCTCATTCTGCATCATAAAGCCTGCACCTCTCCATCATGAGGTGGGTAATATGTTTCATCATTGCCTTGTTCTGAGTTCAGTCTATCAGAGTTGTCTTTCTGATATCAGGGTCTTTGTACAAATTGTTCTCCTAGTTCTGCTCACTGAGTGAAGTTTATAAAGTAAAGTTTACATCAGTTTATGCAAGAGTTCTCAAGTTTCTCTTAAACCATCCCCTTCATCATTTCTCACAGAACAGTAGTATTCTGTCATATTTCTATAATATAATTTATTTAGCCATGCATTAATTTATAGGCACCCCCTCAGTTTCTAGTTCTTCGCCATCTCAAAAAAGGCAAGGAGCTACAAGCATTCAGTGCTCCCCAAGTCATCTGATCCAGGGAAAAGTCTGATTGCTGGCACCCTAGGTGCAAGCAACAAGCCTATGGGCATGTCCACTTTATTGTTTTAATGACTACTGTTCCACTCAGTCACTATCCATTAGCTGGAAAGCTCTGCTGGTTCACTGAAAGAACTGTCAGCTTCCCTTTGGTCTGGGATTCCTGCCCTGCTTATTTCTCTGATTAGGTTAAAAGATGGAACTGAGATCCCCCTTCACCCCTAGTGCCTGAGTCAGACAGATACTGCTTGCTTTCGATTTTGTAACTTGGTTGGTATACAACCAAGACCAGAAGAAACTCCTCACCCTGGAATGCAATAGGTCTCCTCAGTCTGTGACCAGGAGCTGAGTAGTGGTTAATGGTGTTGTCAGTTGGCACCTGTTTTTGCATCCTATACAAGTTTAGGTCCCTGTATGCTATGTCTGGGGCCTTTCCTTACCCTGGTACACAGCCTCTCCCTGTGCTGGAATGCTCATGGTTAGCTCCTGTTGTGACTGCGCACAGACTTCTTTGTTCTCCCCATTCTGTTGTGAGATGGAAAAATAACTCCCTGTAATTTTAACCTCACTGAAACTCTTGGCTTTCGTGATCAGGATTCAATTTGGTGTGTCTTCTAGATCTCTTAGAAGGAGTTTTTTGAGGGGGAGCTTGCTGTCGTTCTTCTTGCTACTCTGTTATCTTGACTCTGCTTCCCTCCCAACTCTACTTTGACCATCCTGTGACCCTCAACCAAGCCAAAATCCCACAGCATCCGCAAGGGTTCTGCTCTTGTCTTTTTTCATTGAAGAATGTTAGGGTGGGGTAGTTTTATACAGAAACAGAAACCAAGGGGAAACAGTTGATGGGGCAGGGGAGTTTGAGTTAAGAAAAGAGAAGAGGGAAGCTGACAAACGATTGCTTCTGGTCCTTTGCTGAGGGGGAGTGGAGAGAAGGCAGTGTGGTGGTTTTGAGAAGAGAAGGCTGGGAGTAATTACTGCAGACAATATGGGAGTAAAATTAGAGCAGAATAAAAGCGTAACAGTGTGTCTGTAACGGCTTCATTGAATTTAGATAAGGTAAATTCATATTGGCCCCATCTGGCAGAATTGCATGACTTTTGCCAGCAGGTTTCTTATATACAGGTGAGCTATCAGCAGAGAAGGCAGATGCTGGAAATAACCCACAGTTAGTATGACTCAGTGGTCATATTTTGGTCCTCCATATTACTGCACATATTTTTGTTAGTCCTTCATTTTATGAAGTGTGGGTGGTGATTTCTATATTTTTGTAGAAGAAACCTAAAGACCTGGTTAAACTAGAATAACAGAGATATCGTGTATCACCCTGAGATGCCTTTTTTCTAGAGAATGAACTATGCTGATACAGTGTTGTTTTAGGGCTTTTAACTAAATGCCAACAAAAAAATGGAAACAAACTAGATGTTACTATATTTTGTAAGGTAGTATAGCAACCATAGGACAAAAGTTTGATTTTACTTACTGTTATTCCCAGTCCTGTAGAAATGAGCTGCACAATTGAAAAAGCACTTGCAGATGCTAAAGCACTTGTTGAACGATTAAGAGACCATGACAATGCAGCAGAATCTCTGATTGAACAAACTACAGCTCTCAACAAGCGAGTAGAAGCAATGAAACAGGTTTGTATATCTTTTCTTTTCTTTGTTATAAAAGCAAACATTCATTTGGTTTAGATGTGTCTTGAACTGCATTGGTGTTTAGTTAGTACCTTTTTGCATATATAATTCTCTAGATATAGGAGAGGGCAAACTACTGCTAGAGGGCCATATGCAGGGCCTGTGAGCTAAGAATGGTTTTTATATTTTTAAATACAATACAACTTTATTTTAAAATGTGAAAATCATTTTTAGTAGTCCTAGAACTGAGTAATTTGATATTTTAAATTGAGATCTTAACTTTAAGCAATTGATATATGTAGATTATTGCATTTAATGTTTATGTTCAGCTTTAACATATTTGGGTACAGATAGTCCCTCCTACTTTTTTCTCTGAGTTCAGTTTCATATACTTTTTCTGCCAAATGAAGTTTGGTGAGTGACTTTCAAAGCAATCTAGTCCAAACTCCTCATTTTTCAGAAGAGGAAAATGAAATGTAGGGAGGTAAGTGCTTTCCCTTCCCTAAGACTACACAGATAGTCAGCTTCAGATGCACTGTGTGAGCTGAAATCCTCTCCCTCCAGTCTGGCCTCCAGAGCCTCTTATTGGAACCTGTATGTTTTTGTAATTTGAAGAGGTAAATCATTTTGTTCCTGCTGATCAACTTGTATAAAGTACAAGAAATTAATATTGTTTATGACTAAGTGAATAATTCTTTTTAACAATAGTTTTGCATAGTAATGCATTTCTATAGTCAATAAAAAATGCACAGAAGTACTGTTATAATTTTTCATTGTGCCATTCCTTTCTAGGACATGGGTTCTTTAGAACTATTTGCATTAATGCAGGATGCATTTTAAATGTTAAAAATACACATGCATATTTTTTCATCTTTTAAATAGGATATTTACAACAAGTAATAGGCCAGAGGCATAGTATTTCCAGTGCTAGAAAGTTATTCAAGTACTCTTGAGTACGTACCCAGGTCTCAGTGTACTAACATGTTTCCTAATAGTTATTCTTTTGTCCTGGTAGAAGTTCTTCACCTTCTCTGTTTTCACATAGATGAGAAACAGTCTTCTTTCAACAGGCTCATTTGTAAATTGTAAGGAATATATTTTCGCTTGGAAACATTGCAGTTAAGTTCCTAGGCCAATCTGTAAAAATTTGCTTAAAATCTAAAGTATCCTAGTACTATAGAATCTGAATATCATATATAACTGAGGAAAAGTCATATGGAGTTCCAGGCTCAGATACCAGAGACATACCATCCCCATGTTAACACACACTCTTCCCTGCCTATATGCTTGGCAGTGTGAGAGGGGGATGGACTTGAAGATGTGGTTGATAGTGGAGTGGTTTACTTTGGTGGAAGATTCCTACCCTATCAAGCTCCTCAACTCTGAAACTCCAAAATATAGGCTCATGTCTTTTCTTCTGTGGACCCTTGGATATTATTTAATGAATTTTGAGTATTCTTTATTTTAAGTAAATTGGATTCACAGAATTCCAAAGTTAAAGAATTTTTTTCTTTTCTTTAAATTTTCTTTTTATTTTCAGTTCTAAACCTTCTCCCTTTCTCTACCCTTCCCCCACCCATTGAGAAGACAAAATGTTTTTGTTGTTTAGCCATGTCTGGTTCTTGATGACTCCTTTTGGGGGGTTTTGTTGGCAAAGATGCTGGAGTTTCCATTTGAATACTGGAGTTTGCCATTTCCTTCTCCAGCTCATTTTACAGATGAGGAAACTGAGGCAAATAGTGTTAAGTGACCCGGATTATGCCACTAGTAAGTATCTCAGACCAGATTTGAACTCAGGTTTTCCTGACTTCAGGCCCAGCACTCTATCCACTGCCACATTTAGCTGCCCTCACAATACCAAGCATATGAAGTCATTCAAAACATATTTCCATATGTTAGCCATGTTTGGGGGGTAAGGAGGGGTTGTAATTAAAAAGAGAAAAAAATATGCTTCAGTCTACACTCTGAATTTATCAGTTCTCTGTTAAGTGGATATTTTTCATCGTGACTCCTCTAGAATTGTTATAGATCATTGAAATTTTTCTGCTGGTTCTGCTCACGTCATTCTGCATTGGTTCATATAAGTCTTCCCAGGTTTTTCTGAGACTATACTTTTACATGCAGTACAATAATATTCCATCACATCCACATACCATAATTTGTTCAACCATTCATCACTTGATGCACATCCCCTTAGTTTCCTAGTCTTAGCCATCACAAAAAGAGCAGCTTTTAATATTTCTGTACATAAGGGTCCTTTTCCTTTAATCTTTGTGGCATAGACCTCGTTGCTAGTATTATTGGGTCAAATGATATGCACTGTTTTATACCACTTTGGGCATAGTTCCAAATTCTCTCCAGAATGGTTGGACCAGTTCACAGCTCCACCAGCAGTGTATTAGTGTACCTTTTTTTTTCCCATCTCTCCTCCAGTATTTGTCATTTTCCTTTTCTGTCTTAGCCAGTTTGGGTGTGAGTTAGTATCTTATTATAGTTGTTCTAATTTGCATGATTATTAGTGATTTAGAGTGTTTTTTTCACATTATTATTGGTAGTTTTAATGTCTTTTCTGAAAACTGCCTGTTTGGATTTTTTGACTGTCTAGGTAGGGAATGGTTCTTATTTTTATAAATTTGACTAGGTTCCCTGGCTATAAAATTTTAAAAGGAGGAAATTTTAATTTTAAAAAATTTCCGGCTTCCAGTATTGAGATTTTAATATCATATAAGGTCAAATTATATATGCTGAAGTGTAATTTTGCATCCCAGCTCCACTAACAGCAAATTCCTAAATCAGAGTTCCAGGAGTAGTTTCTAGAGAATTGGGATCGACTAGGTAATTTTTCTGTTCTCCTCAGTAATCAAGGGAAATCACAGCAGTAGTAGACTTATGTCATAGTTGGAAAAGTGCTGCAAAATACACAAGTAGTGAACTAAAATTCCCAATATGCTTGGAGCATAAGTCAAAAGTTTTCATTTCAAGGCTATGGGGACTCTTTTCTTCAGGAATGCCACTCTGGTTTCTTAATGTAAGTCAATAATAAAATATAACTTTTCAGAAATTTACTATATAGCAAGCTTTTCAAGAATACATGAAGAAAGTTGTGTAGTATAGCTTCTTACAAATGAATTAGTGGAACAGACTTAAATTTACATTTTGTTATTCCAATTATCTGAAACAATACTCCTATCTACTAGTGACATAAGTTCTGTAGTATAAACAATTCAATGAACTGAATGTAAAAATGACTGATCAATTTTTCAGATTAGTAATGAGTAATTATATAAAAAGAGAACTGAGAATATTTTGTCTCATGGGAATGTATTACAGGAATATTCACAAAGAGGCACTATGCCATAGTGCATACAAGGCTGGCATTAATCTCTGAAAGACCTGAGTTCTGTCTGGTCTTGCCTTCAGCATATGTTAGTCTTGTAACCACGGTCAAGGGAATTAACTTTTCAGTGTACCAGATAACTTTCTATAAGTTATAGATGAATTGCTAAATTATATTCATGAAAAGTAGGGAAATTCCACCAGGAGTTCCCCTATGCCAGTAAAATCATAGGTCATGACCTCCTCCTCCCCTGATCTCACTCCCCAAAAAAGGGTAAGGGTTAAATTGCTTATTGATTTGTAAAAAAGTAACTGACATAAAAAAATTATGTTCTAGTTTTTTTAGTAAAATGAATATTTCTTTCATGAAATTGCTTTTCTTCTTCAATCTTTACAATTAGTATCAAGAAGAAATTCAGGAGCTTAATGAGGTTGCAAGACACCGGCCACGATCTACATTAGTTATGGGAATTCAGCAAGAAAACAGACAAATCAGAGAATTGCAGCAAGAAAATAAAGGTAAGTTAAAGTGCTTCTAATTATGATAAATTAAGAGTGAAACCCTCTTCAGTGACTGTGAGACTGGATTATTTTCTGAATTTAAAATAAATCAGTAAATTTTTGTAAGCAAATATTGATATAGATTTGAACTTGCTTTGCAATTACTTATTTTTAAAGAAATTAATTTCAGTACATTAAAGGTCATGATATTTTTGTTATTTTTACGTCTACATCAGGATACTTTGTCCACTTGTTACCATTCATTTCCCCCTTATGGTTATACGGTAGAGTATATTCTGATTTTCTGGTTATACTTTAATTGCTTTGCATTATTTTATAGTATCATAGGATTTTAGAGTTAGAAGGTAATTCACTGGCCATGTAATCCAGCTCAAGTCTGAATAAGAATCTCATCTACTGCATACTTCCTTTCCCTTCACTCATTTTGTTCCTTCACTCACTCCTCCTCTTGAGAGGACAAGAATTAAAATATCCATTATATATATATAAAGTCATACAAAATGTGTTTCCATGTTATTCAAGTTCTGAAAGAAAAATGACAGAATGAAAAAATATGCTCCCATTTGCATTCTGAGTTCATAATTTCTCTCTCTGGAGTAGATAGCATTTTTCATCAAGAGGTGGATAATTGATTATCTTTATAGTCTTGCTGTTTCTGTATAAATGTTTCTCCTGGTTCTGGTCATTTCACTTTGCATCAGTTCAGTTTTTTCTGAAGCCATCCCCATCATCATTTCTTACAGCACAAAAGTATTTTATCACATTCATATACAATAACCTGTTCAGCCATTCTCATTCATTTTTCAATGCCTTGCAGTTTGACTTCTAACTCCATCACTCAGCTGAAACAACTCTTCTCTCCGAAGTTATCTTCTAATTGCCAAATATGATGACCTTTCTCAGTCTTCTTCCTTCTTGGTATCTCTATAATGTCTGACACTGTTCACCACCTTCTTCTCCTAGATAGTGTTCACTCTCACATCTCCTTCCAAATTTGTCTGTTTCTATTAAACCACTATTCTTCCAGCCACTCAGATTTATAACCTCAGAGTCATCCCTTACTCTTCATTGTTCTTCACCACATATATCCATTTACCTCCACAACATCTTGCATCAACTCACATAACCATTACCATTGTTTAGGCCTTCATCATCTCTTCCCTGGAGCATTAAAAAACTGTCTTAATTGATATCCCTGCCTCAGATCTTGTGACACCAATTCGATATCCATAGCTACTGCTATGAATATGCACATGTATTTCCAGGGTAAATTTGCAAAATATAATAAACTCTCTTCCTCAAAGGCAAAACCAAAATATTTACTTAGAACATCACTATTAGGAAACCAGGAGGTACTCATCACCAATTCAGAGAGTGCCAACCTCTTAAGCATTCTTTCTGTTAGCTCTCCCCACAGACAAGTTCCCCTAGGCAAAATTCCTCCCTCTGTCTGCTCACTCTTGCTTGTCTCTCTTTCACCAACTTTCTATTTCAGTTAAATTCTTTTGGGCAAGCTCCTCCTACTCTTTTTCCATTGGGCAAGCTCTTCGTACAAGGGGTTCCATGTGACTCAGACTGTATCACAGCTGTGAGCTCAAAGCAGGTCACGGAGGCTTATTAATAGACGGGGAAGAGCTTCCTACTCCTTTAATATTAATTAGTCTCTCCCTCTCTCCATGATATTTTTCATGTTTATACCAAAGGAATGTTGCTTGAAGCACACTCTCATACTTATGTCACAGGTCAGTCAGCAGTGGATTGGAGGGAGATTAACAGGATGGTGCCAGATACAAAAGAAGTGATAAATTAATAACAAAAAACATTTCTTAAGTGCATACTGTGTGCTACCCACTGTGATAAATAAGCACTAAGGATACAAATAGAACAGGCTGCATAGTCCCTACTCTCAAAGAACACACACTTTTTGTTAGAGTAAGCAATATATAAAAGACAGTTCAGCTCTTGGGCAGATCAAAAGGCATGGCAGTATTAAGGGTCAGCAGCAGACCAGATGACAGTGCTACGGGTTAGCAGGGCAGATGGAAAGTTCTGGAGGACTTTATGAGGCAGTGGCAGGGTGAATGATAAGGGTCAGCCATTTAGCATTTCTCCCAAGCTGTGTGAGCAGGCAGCAGCTCACTAGTTCTGGACATCTCAGGTCAGGAAAATGTGGTAAGAGGCAGAGGGGGAATGGTCTTCTCCGTCAAGTTATCCTGGAGGGGCTCTGGGATGGCCTGGGCGAAGTGGCAAGAAACAAAGGCAAGGAGGAAGAGCAGAAGGACCTAAGAGAATAGAGAACTGCTACACAGTACATGACAAGATGGCTAAAGAGGGGGTTGACGCCTAAGTAACTGAAAAAAAGCAGTGAAGTTCCTGCAGAACAGATAAACGTTCTTTCCCTTTAAAGACTGAGAGGCAGAGAACTTACAGGACAGAACATTGCATAGCTTGTCAAATTCAGTTGCTGAATTAGAAGTCTTTGCTTGTCACAGAGACTTGAAATGACTATAATACAACAAGAAAAGATATCAGTGAAATTTGCATTTTTGTCAAAACCATGGAATTTGCCAGTAAGGGCATTAATTGCCTTGGACAAAGCTCCTTTAGTAAAGTGATGGAGACACAAAATCATGCTTTTTTTTCTCCTAATTAATACCATACTAAACTACTTATGCCTGAAAGTTTATCTTCAAAAATAATAGGCTTCATATCCAGTGCGTTATTCCATTTTGTACAAATTAGCAGATAGCAAAGAAGCAACCCTTCTGCCTAATACCCTTTTCCTTTCTGTCTGCACATCACCTTTACCACAGTCTATTAGTGGTCAGCATAATTGGTAGACCTTCATTCTCTTCTCCCAGAACACAGTACACATAGTACTGGACTCTCTGCTTTGGATTTTATACAGCTCCTGCTTACAACCCAGAACTTCTGTTGTTACATCCCACCACATCAGGCCCAGTGACATTGACCATACTACTTGGACCAAGGATATGTGCTTCTACTGAGGGTTTTGCCACCATTTACAACATTCATTCATTCAATAAGCATTTCATTAAGTGTCTGCTATATGTAGGGTACTGTGTTAGGTCCTGAGGGAGATACAAAGATACGATTCCTGCCTTCAGTGGAACATGCATTCTAGTAGGGAGGGGATATTGCACATGAACAAAGTATCATAATGCATGATTAGTGCAAAAAAGGTCCAGAGAAAGTGTTCTGTATGATCCAGGGAAGAAAAGACCATTACTGACTTAGAGGAGGAGAATTATTATTGCGATTTGAGCAGCGCTTTAAAGGAGAAGGAGGATTGAACCTGAGAACTATGGGGGTTAGGTATTCCAGGTATAGAAAATGATCTAAGTAAAGGTATGGAGACAAACAAGTACCGGGTGCTAACTTTATAGAATCTAAGTTCAAAGAACTCATTAAAGTAACTGGTCTAATTCCTTGCATAAATCATGCTTTTGATAAATTGCTTCCATATCTCAGTATTTTGGAATGCTTCTCTTCCTTCTGACTCAGCTAAGTTGCTGTCCTCTCTATGCATCCTCCCAATTTCTTCCAGTTAGAGTTTATTCCTCTATCCCCAGTATCTCATTCTTCTCTGTTTAACCTCTTCCCCACACTGTTCACATTTTAACTTGTATGTAGTCATTTGCATATACTTAATGTCTGTTTTAATTGAATTAAATAAATCTCATTTGCAGGCTTTCTAGTAAGTGATATCCAAACTCAGCTTGAAGACTAAAGTGTAAGGAATACACCGAGTCAGGTCATGCAATTTTTTTAATGACTCTGGTTGTTAAGATATTGAATCAGATCATCCTCTGTTCAGCTTCTATCTATTGGCACTGGTTCTGCCCATTCATGCCAAGAAAAAAAGTAATAAAACCACTTCTGGTATATGATAACACTTTAAATATTTAAAGACAGGTTGTGTTCTCATCTCTAAGTTAAATCATTATGGAGATTGCAGCTAGTCCAGTTGGGTAGGAAATGAAGGATCAGACTGTAGGTGGTTTCAAAAGCCTAAAACTTGAATGTCTTTTTTTTAATAGTCTTATTTACTTATTTTTAGATTTTGACATTCATTTCCATGAAATTTTGAGTTCCAATTTTTCTCCCCATCTCTCCCCTCCCCCCACCCTATAACACCTTGCATTCTGATGAGCCCTTCCCTCATAGAGCCCTCCCTTCTGTCACACTCCACCCTTCCCTTATCCCCATCTTCTCTCTTTTCTTGTAGGGCATGATACATTTCTATACCCTATTACCTGTGTTTTTTATTTCTCGGTTATATGCAATAATAATTCTCAACATTCATTTCTAATACTTTGAATTCCAATTTCTCTCCTCCCTTTCTCCCCACCCATCCCCACTGGGAAGGCAAGCAATTCAATACAGGCTATATATGCGTCGTTTTGCAAAAGACTTCCATAATAGTCATGTTGTGTAAGACTAACTATTGCCCTCCATCATACCCTGTCCCCCTTTTTTTTCTATTCTCTCATTTGACCTTGTCCCCTCCCAAAAATGTTTACTTCTAGTTACTCCCTTCTCCCAAATATTTGCCCTCCTTTCTATCATCCCCCTCACCCCACTTGTCCCCTTCTCCCCTACTTTCCTGTAGCATAAGATAGATTTTCATACCAACCTGAGTGAGCATGTTATTCCCTCCTTAAGCCAAATGTAAAGAGAGTAAGCTTCACTTTTCCCCTCACCTCCTCCCTCTTCTCCTCCATTGAAAAAGATTTTTCTTAATCTCTTTTATGACTGCTAGGGGGACCCTGGCTCCCCTCTCACCCAGCTGGGAAAGCCCTCCCACACTGACCTTTGAAGCTTTCTTTGTCACTTGTGGGTTGAGGGATCTGAGACCCTCCCTGCTGAGGATTCTGCCCTGGAGGTCTGTTCAGGTCCTGTTCCTCCTGGTGCAGCGCAAGCACATGTCCCATGGAATGGACCTTTCCTGGCAGCCTTTCAGGTTACCTTTGGCTGGAAATCTCTTTCATTCTGTCGTTCTGTGGCTTCTGCTGCTCTAGAATTTGTTGAGAGTCATTTTTTACAAGTATTTTGTGGGCTGTAGAGGAAGCAGTAGAGTATATGCATCTTTCTACTCCGGCATCTTGGGTCCGCCTCATAAAACTTGAATTTCAAGAAATTATACATTAGTAGGAAGTAATAGGATCAACTATTGACCATTGACCCTGATGGATGACTGAGAAATTCTCTTCTCTTTCTCCGTGTGTGTGTGTGTGTGTGTGTGTGTGTGTGTGTGTGTGTGTGTGTATGTATGTATGTATGTATTTACACCCTTAATGAGAAGTGTGGATTTGCATAGGGATCATGCATAGGTTATATACAACAGAAGTATTTGTGTCCATGGCACACACCAAGAGGGGCAGGTCATGCCTCTGATACATCACTGCTGGTGTCTTCTAGTGATGTTACACTGCTTTCCTGCTGACAGTAAGATTTATGCTACCCATCTTTAAGGTCTCTTAATGCCATCCATTGAAGGTACTTTGCTTAGTAAGCTTCTTCCCTGCAGGGGAGGATACGGCTCAGCATGCTCTTTCAACCAGCTCCACCTTCTTTTTCTAGAGTAAAATAATCAGTTGATGAGTAATCTCTTTTTTTTGTTTGCATTTTCATCAAATTTTAACAAAAGACATCTTGCATTTTAGAAAATTATTTGGGTGTTTGTACCAAAAATTTACTTTGCATTTTTATTCCAGAATTTGAGTAAAATGTATTTTGATTTTTGATAGAATTACGCACATCTCTTGAAGAACACCAGTCTGCTTTAGAACTCATAATGAGCAAGTACCGAGAGCAGATGTTTAGGTTGCTAATGGCCAGCAAAAAGGATGATCCAGGTATCATAATGAAGCTAAAGGAGCAACATTCCAAGGTATTTTTTTCCTTTTTGTCTAAACTTTTAAAAATGAAAAGGGGACCCATAGGTTAACTTTATTTGCTTTGTTAATAATAGCAGCCTCATTTAAATATAATTGTTTTTCAGCTGTGATTTCTTCCATTTCTGTTCTTTATTTCCAAATTTGTAAAGTGTTTCTAATGTTTGATCCTTCTACCTTTTTCTGATGTTTACTTTTATCTGTTGTATGATGTATTAAAACATAGTCTAGTAAGAGAAATACAGGTAAATCTTTATTCAAAATTCTATTTTTCTAAGATTTGAGTATTTAAAGAATATTTTGATCTTCTGCCTTTGTGTATTTCAAAATGACTTCCAGAAAATGAAAATATTTAAAACTCTAGGATAAAAAGAAAACAGCAAACAACAGAGTGGTGACTTAGATGAATTTTAAACCCTTGAAACTTATCATAAGATATTTATCTCTAAGTATTGAGACAGATTATTACTTATCCTAGAGGAAATGAATTTACCTGCTCTCAGAATTTAACAATTGAAAATTCAGGACAAAAATAAAAGGGCTTTGGGTTCAGAATTTCTTTAACAATAGCCTTCATCTACGTAACCTAGAAGAAAATAGGATTGTGAATTTACCTTACTTTCTGTGAGATGGAAAGGCAGAAATTAGTTTGTGCTTTTAACCATTCGCTTCTTTATATATCCATAGTTCTGTTGTTTAAGAAAAGATGAAGTAGACTGGCTAATACTAACCCACATTCTTAGGAAGACTGTCATGAAAAATACTCATAATTAATATTCTTTCTCACAGCCGAACAAATGAACAGCAAGATAAGCAAAAGAAAAGATCTAGAACCGAACAAACTATTTAAAATACAGAGGTAAAAGACTTAAGAGTGCCTTCTAAATAGGACCACTAGAGAATATACATATTTTTAAGCATCACATGGCAATTTTATAAAAATAGGTCGTGTATTAGGGCACAAATTACAAATAAATATAAAAGTACAGTAATATTAAATGCCCATTGTGGAGCATAACCAAATAAAAATAATAATCAATATAGAGCACAAGCAAAAGATACAACATATAGAGATTTGATTTCCTGAACAATAAGTGGTTCAAAGAACAAATCACAGATGCAATAACTATATGAAAGACAGTGATAATGATAAACAGAAATAATAACTACATAAAAGACAGTGCTAATGATGAGACAACTTAGCAAGATTTCTGAGATGAATCTGTTCTTAGAAGAAAAATTGTTTCCCTAAAGGCATACATTCAAAAAATTTAAAAAAGATTTGGCTAATAATATACAATTTTAAAGATTAGAAAACTAACAAGCAAACTCAGTATAAGTAAATAAAAGAAAATATTGAAAACTAGAGAAGTAACAATTTGGAAATCAAAGAGACTTATAGAACTGATAGACCAATTAAAAAGCCATAGCTATTCAGTTAAAATACGATTCTTGGGGTAAAATAAACTTTTAACTAACTTGATTAAAAAGAAGAAAGGTAAATCAAATTAACAAAAATGAACAAGTAAAATCACAATGCAGAAGAAATAAAAACAATTACCAGAACTTACTATATACAGTTAGATGTCAACAAAACTTGAAATTGTGTATAATAGAGGATTTTCAGTAAAACCATAAAATAACCAATAACAGATCACTAAGTAGTGATTTTAAGTAATATAATTTAAGCAGCGATTAAGGAATCCCTGATCCAGACAGATATACATACAGTCATTTAGATTAAAATGAACCTATGGAACTGAGAAAACATTTTACCAAACTCCTTTTTTGAAGAAAAATATAGTCCTAATACCTAAGTTAATTTCCATTAGATTGTGAAAGGCAAAGGCCAATGAAAGGGACCTGTCTTTATATCCTTTGTATCCCCAGCACGTAACATAATGCTTGGCACGTAGTATGCACTTAAGAAGTGCTTGTTGGCTGACTAAACTGGGAAAGCATAAAGCAGAGAGCTATAGACCAGTATCATTAAGGAATATTTATTTTAAAATGTAAATTAAATCCTGGCCAAAGAATTATTGCAATTTGTTTGACAAATCATGTTCATTATGATCATATTGGATTTTTGACATAAAGGTTCTGATGGCTCAGCATTAGAAAAATTAATAATCATTTTTTAAAATTTCAAGCCACATAATTATTTTAGTAGTTGCATAAAAAGCTTTTGGAAAAAAAGCAACAAATTTGTGCTATTGAAAAAATACCCTACAATGTATACGTACAAACAGATCTAAAACTAAAAGCTAGCATTCCCAGTAAATACAGAAATAAAGATATCTGCCTCTTTTTCCCTCTATTATTTGACATAGTCCTGAAAATGTTTGCAATAGCACTAAGACAAGAAAGAAACAACAGACACAAGAGACCAAACAGATTTTGTCCTGTTTGCAGAGGACAAGAAGGTTTACTGAGAAAATCTTAGGAAGTCAGCAAAGAAAATTAACTGAAACAATAGCATCAGTAAAGTCATAGGCTACAAAATAAACTGATAACCAGTAGCATTTCGATTTAGTAATAACCAAAGCCAGGAGGAAATAATAGGGATGTCCCATTCAAATAACTACAAAATGTATAAAATAACCTGGTACTCAATCTACCAAAGTATATTCGATACCTGTATTGTTGCAATTACAAAACAGTACTTCAGGAAATAAACAAGAGCTTAGTAACTGTAGGATTTTTCAGTGTTCTTGGTTGCTCTTGTCAATATAATCAAAATGGCAGTAATGCTAAAGTAAAGTCATCGATTTAGTACTGTACCAGTCAGACTACTGAAGGGGCACTTTACAAAACTAGACACAATAACAAAATTAAGGAGGAATAAAAAATTGAAAATATCAAGGGAAATAAGGCAAAAAGGTAGGAATGAAAAGAGAATAGCATTTACCAGTTCGAAATTATATTAAAAAACAGCGATCAAAACAATTTTTAAAAGCACATAAATAGAATAGACTAGACAAAGAATGAGAAATAATGAAACTTAATAAAATCAGTATTCAATAAAATCTGAAAAAAATAAATCATTTAGGAAAGAGATTTAACAAGAACTTCTGAGAAAACTGAAAAGCAGTCTGGCAGAAATTAGGTGTAGACCAGTATTTTATACCATAATCCATAAGAAGTTCAAAATGGATACCTGCATTCTCAAAAATATTTATAGTAACACTTTTTGTGTTAGCAATGACCTGGTAACAGCCCATCAGTTAGAGAATGACTTAACAAATTGTGATGTCTGATCATAATGGAATATTAGTATGCTATAAGAAACAATAAACATGATTAATACAGAAAAAGCTTGGAAACACACAGTGAAGTAAAGGAAGCCAGAATCAGGAAAACTGTACACTAGGATGACAACACATCAGTTGAAAACTACAAGCTGTGAAATTATAATGGTCAATCTTGGCCCAAAGAAAAGATATATAATTCTCACTTTTCCTCAGAAATGAGAGACAATGTTCTCAGACTTTCTCAATATTTAGTTAGTTTTGCTGAGCTTTTTTTTTAATAAGGGATTATTCTTGGAGTTGGGGCCCGGAGGGGGTTTCCGTAGGAAATGTAGGTAACATAAAAACAAAGATACCAATCAAAATATTTTTTAAAAATAAGAAATCATTTCCTACATGCAATTTTCTGTAAATGGGCATTTATTATTTTTCCATAGGGCAGAGCCATAATTATTCACTTAAAAATATTAATGATGAAATTGATCTTAACTAGGTTGCTATCTAAACTCTGCAACAATTCATTGGATAAAAGTTGTCTTTTATGCTTTTCATACTCTTTAAAATCTAAGTAATGATTATTGGAATGTCTTTTACCATCTGAATTACCAAGTGACAGTGTTAAAGGCATTAATTTAAAGTATTGCTCTGTTATTTGAAAATAAGTTTGTGCATTTAGAGTAAAAATTGCTTATTACCAAATGGCCCTTGAGGCTGTGTTTTTGGCCACAATAGCTCATGGAAAAAGTCTGAGAATCTTCTGTGTCATTGGAGGGAGTACTCAGAATGATGAAGTTACAAGGTGTTTTTTTGTTTGTTTGTCTGTTTTTTTGCATTTATGAGGCTGATTGGAAGAATGCAAAACCTAAAAACTAACAGGTACTTAGTCTTAATCACTTTAAAACCCTATGTACATATATGTATAGTTCTTCAGATAATTTATATCACAGGAAGAATTAATCAACAGCCATTATTCAGTTATTATTCAATAAAACAATAAAGTGAATAAATTTACAAAATCTGGTTCAATGCAAAATTTTATATAAATGTAATCCTTGGAAATTCAAGTAACACCCTCATGGGACATAAAAATCCAACTGTTGCAGAATAAGGTAAATGCTAAAAGCATGTAATATTTCCATTAAAAAAAGGTTAATGGTGAGTCAGTGATATCATTGATAAGAAAAATGTAATTCCTATAAAGCTCCCACATACCTTACATTTTAGAGGGAGAATATCTTTTGAAATATTTCTACCCCAGGACAATAAAATTTTTACCTGTCTAGGGAAAAAAAAAAGAAACCAGTCCTAGCATAGACTCTTTACTGAAATCTGAAATGCTGGACTTCTCTGGTCTCATCCAGTAGTGGCTATAAAAGGAATAAGTTGAACTGAGATTGTACCATTTACCCTGATCTCTTTTTGAACAGTTAGACATTGTTTTTTAATACTCTTAAACCCTCCCTTTCACAGTGCAGAGCTACTTATCCAAAGTCCTGGTATCAGTCTCCCGTAATAATTAATGACTATTTCTTTTCTTGTTTCTAATTCTAACTAATACATAGTGGGTTTTTTTGTAATTTTTAATTTTTATCCAAAAGGAACAATTTTTAAAATATCATAATGGCAGCATTTTGGGATAAGCAGTTCCCCATTGGGGCTACACTCTGCTGTAAATATTTGTGCCCATAATTAAGTTTTTAAGCACATATTTTGATAGAAGTGGGAAATTGGGAAAGGCCGATTTTTAGCCCAAATAATGATTGATTTTTAATCCTTTTTTAAACTGATGTCTTTTTGGAACTCTTAAAAAAATTTTTCAAGTAATAAAGCAACTGGCTAACACGCATGAACTAACCCATTCAGTTTTTAAATTACGGATCATATCCGTATTAACATTATAATGACTCTGTACTACAGATTGACACGGTACACACCGTCACATCCCTGAAGGAATCTTCCTTGGTGCACCTCGACGAATCCTTGAAGCAACTCATCATGGACCGGAGAGAAGGCACTTGGAAGCAAATCTGAATGTACACTAATAAAACAATTGACTTGGGGGATTGTTTGGAGGGGGGTGCCACTGTTTGATATTTTAACTTTTAACATTGGATTTTAAAATAATGAAATTGCCAAATTGCTAAAAATTTAATCAATAAAATGTGCTTGTGACTACCAAACAAAAGCATGAAAGTGCGGAGTATAGCCCTCCACTCTCATTCATTCTCACGATGTAATGTTACCATGTATTGCAGAACACATAACATGACAGATTTTTTTAAGGTTATATAACATAAGGTAGAATGAGCCTTCCATTTCTTTGCCTTTGTTGACTGTTGCTGCGTAAAGTTTGAGTTTTTTCATTTTGTTTTGTGAGAACTGTTGATTAGAATCTTATTTTTGTACTTCTGGGACATCAGAGGAATCATTTTCTTGACAATAATTTATCGAATAATGTGTGTGGAGGGATAATTAATGAGAAATTAAAATCATTGTTTCAGGATTCTTAGTTTGATTCTACATTTCATAAGGTCACAATTAGATAAAGTGTTTCATCCATTGAGTCTTTAACTCTGTTGCTTCAAGGTCAAGTATGTCAAGTATTTTAATTGCAGAAGTCCTACATAATAGAGATTATAAGGGATTGAGGAATTTATTGTGTTGTAGGGACTGTTATAACTTTTCCCCTTATTTTTAAAATCAGCATTAAAAGCAAAAGTGTTGCCTTTGATGCCTATTAAAAGGTCTGTGGCATTTTCTTTAAAGATTTAAGTATTTATTTGTAGACCATAAATTTTTACTGCCATCTTTCTCTGGTTCTAGCTTCTAAAGTTGTTCTTAACTCTGTAATTTTAAGTTTGGTATGAAAAGCCTGGTGTCTTCCTATGACAATAAAGTGTTACTAAGTGTTTGAGTTTTATTAGCATTCAGTTGTGTTTAAAAGTAGGGCAGTTTGATTGGGGTTTGGAAATGTTGGACATTACATAAGTTTTCCTTGCAATGAAATTTTCTGTGGCAGAATTTGGAATGTAGAGTACTGTCTTTCATGCTTCCATTTGAAAGCTAAAGTATTTCCCTCACATGGGCTCACCTTTAAATTCAGAATAGGTGGTTTTGATGAAACAAACCTAAGAGTTAGTTACATAAATGTTACTTTGATTGCTGCTGATGATTTTCTAATGCCTTTACTTACTTGTGAATGTTTTTATCATAGAACAAGTACTTCCAGTTGTCTATGTAAAAATATTGCATCCTTGGACAGGTTTGTCATGAAGTCATAATCAAAATCATCAAATACACTTTTTTTTAATGTATAACTTTTCCCACCAAACTAATGGATAAACTTAGCCTACGTTTTCAGGTGGCCAAAGAAGTTAATAGGGTTGAGAATACTATAGCTGTATTAATTTTCCCTGTGTTCTGTTAGTTACTGCAGTGGTCAATATTTATATGGTACTTTATGGTTATA
Organism: Potorous gilbertii; assembly: GCA_028658325.1. NCBI lineage: Eukaryota > Metazoa > Chordata > Mammalia > Diprotodontia > Potoroidae > Potorous > Potorous gilbertii. Next base: position 138,812,218 of record CM053770.1, read on the forward strand.
AAGTATTTATTAAATACATCATTTCATTTGAGCTTCACAGATCCAGGAGGTGGTAATAAAAACATTATCATTTTATAGAATTGAGAAAATTGAACTTGGGTTTTTAATAATTAATAGCAGCTGACCTGTAGCTATATAAGGTTTACAAAGCATTTTATGTACATTATGTATAAATAAAACATGTGTATGTAGGTATTCATTTGAGTCTCCTAAAAACTCAACTACTTTAGGTAATATCCTCATTTTGTAAATGAGAATTTAATGCAGATGAGGTTAAACGATTCGCACCTCAGTTATACAGCTACTAAGTGTGAGAGGGAAGACTTAAACTAGATATTCCAAGGCAGTATTCTTTCTACTTTACCACATTGCCTTTTTGTAAGTGACATATGGATCTTTGGGACCTTAGCTTAAATTCCCAGTATAGTTAAAATGTAGCTTATTTTAGAAGATAAATTACAATTTCCTTTTGGCTAACATTTTTAGTAAAATATTCCTTAATTGATAATCAGAGATTTTAGTACATCGAAGTTATTCATAAGGAAAATGAATTGTATCCGAAGTGATGACTCTTCCTTTCATTTTTATGATATTTTGAACTGATTTGCTTAAATGTGATTATGACATTTACAGGCCCTGAATAATAAAAAAAATTTCAGAGGAAATCATACTTTGGGAAATAAAAGTAAAGTAGGAGGTAGAATCTATTTCAGGTATTTACTTTTTCAATAAAATTAGTCCGTTATGGTTTTACAAAAAGAGAAAAAAACATATTTGGGCTGCTTTTATGGAAATAACAATGTAAAGAGTATAAACAGAATGAAAATGTAATTCTTTAATCACTTTTTTTCAAACTGATTGAGTATGAGTTAAATGAGTTTTGCTGTTTGTGTTCCATTAAAGCATATGCATTTTTAACTTGATAGTCCTATAAACAAATATGTTTGGCACCTTTTAGAATATAAATTTAATTACACAAAGTAGGGGGAAGCTCTGGAAATATTTTAGATTAACTGAAGAAATAATATTCTGATCTGATCTTCATTCTTGCTGTTCTCCCCTCTTATTTTTAAGGAATTACAAGTACATGTGGACCAGATTACTGAAATGGCGGCAGTAATGAGGAAAGCTATTGAAATTGATGAGCAGCAGGGCTGCAAGGAGCAGGAACGAATTTTTCAGCTTGAAGTAAGTTTTAAATTCTGAGTATAACTTGAAATAGCCAGTGCTAAATCAAACATTTGGTCAGAGGAAGCACCTCTTTGGCTTTTGAGAATGGCAGCCATGTTTCAGCTAGTAATGAAACCCAATTGGTGTTTAAGGATGAAGAGCTCTTTTTAAATTTGAAGAACTGAAGGGTATTCTTCTGCCAGCTGTTTAGAAATGTGTTTTTGTACTCAAGTATGACATATTGTTACATTCTTCTCATATGGATGACAGTGATGTTATACATTAAATACCTTCCCTATATAAAAAGTTTATAAAGTCCTGTGCCTGATGTGGACCAGTAATCATTTGACAGACCAGAAGTAGTAATTAGTGATAGCTAATTTAAAAACTACCCCTGTTTAATTTCACCAAATCACTATACTTCATACTCTTTTAAGTTATTATTTTCTTACATCATTTTTTTAAATTCTTCACAAATAGGCACAACATTCTTTCTAAATCTAATTACATTCTTTGGAGGGATATAAATGCATTGGGCGCTTAGTTTGTAGCTGAAGAAAAATGAGCCATTATTCTTGAATTCAGTGGACTAAGTGTCTCATGGGAAAAAAACATTTTGAAACATGTAGTATTTGACAGATGGCCAAGTACAGTTTGTCTCTTTAATGAATAGCTATGTTCTTTATGCCACTAAAGCATAAAATAAGACTAACAAAGAAATGGTATTAAGTCAGTTGTAAAAGATTAAAATAAAACTCCTTTGAAAATAATCATGACTAGAAAGTTACAGGCATGTTACTGAGCTGCATTGGTAGAGGAAGTTTACATAACAGTATACCTCTACTGATGAAATCACAATTCTAGACATAGGTGTGTGTGTGTATATATATATATATATATATATATATATATATAAAATTATGTAAAATATTTTTGCAGTTATGAAATGTTTTAGATTGGTTACTTCTACATATTTCTTTTTTTACCCTCAGAAAGTTTACCTTTTTTTAATATGCACCTTGATGTATGTGTGATATTTGAGTTTGTTATTTATATTTTTATAGCAAGAGAACAAAGGCTTGAGAGAAATCCTTCAGATAACTCGAGAATCATTCCTGAGCCTCAAGAAAGACGATGCATCAGAGAGTACTTCTTTGTCAGCACTGGTAACCAGCAGTGATCTGAGCCTGAGGAAGAGCTAAAGAATGTGGAAAATCACTGAGCTTCTATTGCACAGCTCCTAATAAGGAACCAGGGTTTACTAAAAAGTTGTTAATGAATTGAGCACCAGAAAAATCACAATCTTACATCAGCCCTTCATTTCATTTTTATATTATGTATAATACACTGGCAAATGACATTTTAAAAAGATACTAGCAGAAGATCAATATTTGGTTGTCATTGACCTTATTATTCCTATTAAAATTTTTAATGGGAAAGTGGAAACTTTAAGCCATTGTTATTAGGTAAACAAAAGTTCTCATATATAGAAACTACTGATCATACTAGGCCCGTGTCACGCTGTTATTTTTCTTAACTTTTTTTATCCAAATATATATATAAAGCTATACGTAAAATTTATGCAGTTACACCATTTTTTAAAATCCACATTTTCTTAGCTTGGACTTATAAAAAAGGAAATGTATCCATTCCTAAATTTGATCTCTATTTGATATAAAATGGCTAGCAAATGGTATTATACTTTACATGTACTGGGCTTGCCTTTACATTTCTTAAGAAATACCTTTCAAAGATATCAAGGTTATCCAAAAAAAACTTTTAAAAGATTGTTAAAGTTTTGATTTTGTGGTATAGGCCATAAATTGGATATGTGTTTGTTCTTCAAGCCTACATCCTAATAGGTGCTTTTTTTTTTAACTAGCAGCATACCATAGTTGACATTTTGGGTAATAATTGTCCATAACTTACTGAAGGTGAAGAAACGTAGAAACTATCTTTTCAGTAATGAAAAAGAAAGCTATACTACTTTCTGAGAAAGAAAACCATATAGAAGACAAGATTATTCAGTAGGTTGAACTACTACTTTAGAGGGAGGAAAGGTTAGGTTTGGATTCCTGAATATACATTAATTTGGTCAGGTTTATTTTCTGGTTGATTTTAGGAATATTAATCTATCCATTACCCAGCTGTCCCAGTTGGAAGACGTGATATAGCAAGCCAGGAATAAAGAGATTTGAAGGGGGCAAAAAAAAACCAAAACAAAACTAATGTATTTATTTTAGCCTTGTTAATAGTAAACAATTTTCACCTTGTTTATAAAAAGAAACCTTTATTCCTTATAAAGGCTTGTTTGTCTTATTAGATTCCAACAGGAGCAAAGAAACTATAATTGTAGGTCTCTCTGAATCTGCCCTCAAACTCATCTGTTCCTAATAAATTTCAGATTCTTTATGACCATCACATTGAAACAGATACTTGGGAATAGTTCATTTTCTTGGATTTTATATAAACTTCAAGTTATTTATTACCACTGTGTGAATTTTCAAAACAGAAAACCAAGTAAAGAAGTAACTTAGGTTTGGGCCATTATTTAAATAGACAGAGTAGAAATAGAAACTAAGCGTTCTCAAATTAGCACAGATTATGAATTCCATTTACATCATCTGCTGAAGAAATGTTACTCAGCAGAATCTATTAATTAGTGTGTGAAGTCTCACATATTGCTAAGAGCAACAACTATTTACTCAAACTTACCTTCCCAAACATTGGGTGTCTTTTTTATTTAAAATAAAATCAAGCCTTATTCCAGAGGCCTTAGTGAAGATTTTCAATAAAAAACATTTTTTTCCTTAAAATTGTTTGGTAACTCTCTTCTGTCTTATTTTGATTAAGAAGAGTACTTGACTTAGTAGCAGATTGCTCCAAGTGATTTTGATTTTATCCCGTTTAACTTGAGAAAATAAAAAAAGCTGCACTGTTAAGATTTAGTATGTGGCAATCTTGAGGCAGCTATTAAAAAAATGCTTGATGAGTATTTTTGTAAATAAAGTTGTGATTTAATTTATCTCCTCTTGCCTGTCATAGATATATTGTGTTTTTTGAGATTTAATTTTAGGGTTTTGCAGAGTTTCATTTTGTGTAATAAGTTTCAGCACATACGCATTATTTTTGTAATCCAGAAGCTTGAAATGTGTATTTGGAATGTACTGTATAATTTTATCAATAAAGATAATTGATAAAATTAGTATAATTTTTTCAATAACTTAAAAAGAAATGCATAATTTTTCATGTTCTCAAAGGTTTGTCTGTCACAACCATTTTATTAAGAACATATATATGTGTATAGTCCCACAGTTCCTAAAGGCAACCAATTTGTGAAGTGGAGATAATCCTGAGGTTAGGTGCCACAGCTTCACACCTCGTAGTTAAATATCATTGAAGTATAACTCACAGTCTGGTCTGCTGAGTCCAAATTCAGCAGCTGTGAGGATCAACCTAACAAGTGTTAAGCACCCGTTATATTCCAGTCATTGTGCTAAGGATACAAGTACAAATAAGGAAACAGTCCCTACTGGCTGGCAGTAAGCTTACGTTCTCAGGGTGGAGGCAACAAATACACATGTAGCACAATGGACAGAAATAAATGCCAAGAATACAAGGTAGGTTGGAGGGTGGGTTGAGTGGGAGGGTACTAGCATCCAGAGAGATCAGGAAAATGATGCCCCACCTGCACTTTGAAGAAGAGAGGGATTCTGGGGAGGTCATTCCAGACATAAGATCTGGCCAGAGTAATGACACAGAGATCTTATTAGGAAACGAGAGAAGGCCATATCATACAGTACAATGTCCAAAAAGGCTAGAAAGGTCAGCTGGAGCAAAGTTTGTATAGACTTTGAAAAACTAAAGAGAGGGATTTCATTTCTAAAATGGAGTCTGTCCAGCAGTTTCTCGATGAACCAAGGAACCAACCCCTAGCCTAAAATACCTTCCAAGCAGAAATAAGGCATTGTTGAAGTGAGAGACTGCCCATTCCTATAGGTATCCTAAAAGTACCAATAAAGCAGGTTTACTAACACTGAAGCAGAGTCATGCTTACAAGGAGTCATGGTATGAAAAAGTAGGAAAGCCTAACCGCTAAAAACAAACCAAAAAACCCCTATCTCTGGTTACCTGAATTCCACATTTGACCTCTTTCAGCCCCAAACCAGAGCCATGTTCCAACGGTACAACGATAGCCTCAAGTTAAGCAGCTAGGTCCATACTACTGAACCTTCTGAAAGTAGGTGTTTAATAAAATTTGTTTTTAGCACTCACAATTTATTATAATAAAGTGCATTTTAACCCTCTGTCCCCAAACTGAATTGCATTCATATTGTCTGACAGCCAAACAGACCCTATTTTAAAATAATTCCAAACTTGACAGTATTTTCAAGGTCAAGTCATGCCACCTAAAGACATTGTAAAAAATGTACTTGGTTTATAATATTCTTTCCTTCCCTTGCTCTCATCATCAAACAGTGGTAGCAAAGATTTCCTCTTTATCAAAAAACCTAAATTCATATGATGAGACAGAAGCCAGTTTTTACATATAGATGAAAACAGCAAAAAAAAAAAAATGTCTTTACCAATTTACTTAGAAAAACCTTAAGTGCTATTTATACAAATTAGAATAAAGGAACTCTGAAGACCTCTATTGAGCACACTGAGTTACTATGTATAGTACTATATGTACTTAAAATTTAAATACATTCTCTAATTTGCACTTTTCATGAAGGGGGTAAGAATCCAGATAACAAAGTTAAATAAGGAACATGCTTTATTCTAATTTTTTTCTTCCAAAACTGGAAACACAGATAAGGTAAACAGCCTGGAGAAAAGTTTTCAGAAACACATTTATTATAAAAAGATATACAAATTTCTGCTTTTGATTACTCACAAAGTATTATGACAATTTGAAAGGTTAAACAAAGTGTGTTTTCTTCCTTAATTGAGTACCCTACTTTTACAATCCCTAGCTAACAACAAACCTTGACTTTACAAATAAATATATGAAGTTGGAAATGCATCCTGTAGGCACAGACCCCACGCTTAATGTAAAAAAGAGGAGAGGGAGAAGGAGGAAGGGCTTTCCAAGTGTAAAGTGTTATCAGTGGGCCATATTCAGAATTCTCTATTTTATTGAGATTCACTTAAACCTAAAAGGCCAAAGGAAGGGTGGACAGTAGAAGAATTAGGACAAAAAACACTTTTTTTTATTTTCCAAGACTATTTTTAAAGGTAAAAATTAATAACTGTCCACTAATAAATTCCCACTATCACAAGGATGATACTAAGAAAACTGCTGAGAGCTACACTGCTTCAAGCATCAGTGATTAACCCATGTATAATCTTGAATTAGAAATTCCCACTAACTTGAAATTCATATTGGTGAGCCAAGTCTCCAGTCCATTATTATGCAGCACTGGGAGAAGAGGCCTGTTGGAGTTAGTAGTACAGGGCACAACGCCTTCTTGTGGTGAGGGAAAAATGGTTCTCAGACTATAAAGGAAAAAAAAATGAAAAAAGCAACGGAAAGTTGGTTGTGTCCCAATGCTAATGACCTTCATTGAAAACAGCCACATCTTTAGTGTCCTTGCATTTACCCTCCACTCCACTAAATTCACTTTCAACCACCCAGGTAACAAGAGCTTTGAGAAAGAGACTGTGAGACGTTTTCTTTTGTTTTTTAACATTTGTGCCAACACCAGCTAATAGTCAAAATGTAAAAAACACTTGATTTTGAGTTTGTAAAAAATAGGGATGAAAGCTAATGAGTGTAAATTCTTTTCTAAAAGAAAAACAACCCATATGCTCTCAAACAACGTTTTTCAGAAGTTTTTAGTATTATGCTGGAAATGCCCATAAAAAGGTCATTTATTTGGATTCTGAAAACTAAGTCACCAGACTTCATTATCTATAAATTTTTACCTCTTTTCAGTCCACTGAAACATCAGGTATGATTCTACTTTAAGCCAAAAAAGAAAGATTGCCTTTCCCATAATACAGTCTAATGAGAGAGAATCCAGAGGTCTAATAGGAGAGAACAGAGAAGATCACTCCTCATTACTAGCCAGCTTCTGATAGTTACATGCATCATTCCTCATCCCTCTACATACTCTACAATTCCAAGTACACTCAGTATAATTTTGGTATACTGACAGGGGGCACACTGTCAGGTCCCTAGACCTCCAGCAACCACAAATAGATTCAGCCTAAGATTTGCATAAACCACCACCATAATTACACAAATTAAAAGAGAAACATTTCAAGGGGTTGGGAGAAAAATTAAGAGATTTCAATAATAAAATGATAATAGGCCTTAGCACACATTTCTCCACTTTATATCCCCAACAGCCCATGGCCTTTTCTTTCCTTATTATCTACATTTAAAGGATTAGGTTGAACATTAAACTCAAAGCTCTCTTTTCAGATAACTTAAAATAGGAAAATGCTTTCTTACCATTAACAGATATCTCCTGCCTCCTCAGAAACCCTCCTCCTCAATAGTACCTAGAAAAACATGTAACTGCCTCTGAACACTGCTTTATCATGACAATGTCCTAAAGGCATGTCAAACCTTGTGTGACAAGCACATAGAGACTAACACAGCCTAACATGATATCCCAGGCAGCACACACTCTCTACCCTTCAGACGCTCTATGGATTTCCTAAGCAATCAAGGCATAGCACCATAGTTGATAAGCATTGCTTCCAGCGTTCATGCTGATTTTGTCCTTTGGATAAAAGGGAAGCAATGACAGGGCATCTCCTCCATCACAGTAACAGAGGCGTTCTTTCTCCGGATGCTTCCTCCCCTTGAAATAGCTGTTTCAACTGTGTTAACTTGCTATGGAGTCTCTCTCTTAGGGGACGAACATGGTAGCTGGGGTCCAGAATGTTGGTGACTCTGCGCTCCCTTTCTTGTTTCCACATTTTATATGGGTGGGGAGGGAAGAACGGCTGTCCCCTCTCTCTCCGGATCTGTAATGTGATTCCGCTCACTGCCAGCATTCCCCAGATAGCCAGGATAACAAAGTCTACAAAATAGGAGAGATACACAGCTGAAATGCGTATTTTAGAATCCAACTGACTTAAATTCAGTTTTCTCACGTGTAAAATGAGCATAAAAATACCTCCCAAGTTAAAACGAATGAAATAACTGGGAAGCCCTCAACACAGTACCTACCTAGCACACAGATGTATTAACTACATAAATGTTATTTATTACCCTTATTACATAGCGCATTAATCTATTCATCTTTGGCCATATGGCTACTCTGACGATCAATCCCAAGGACGTAGTTCTTAAATGGCACTTTGCACACACTGAAGGCAAATGTAAGGTGCCACCCCTTTCTCAACCACCTTTACTGCTACCTACATGAATGGGAGCCTAAGTCCCTATCATGGACAGCAATAGACCTTTCCTGCCGCTTCTGAGTTGGTAAAAAGAAACAATAGAACTGATTCACTTGAATATTTGTTGTTTGTTATAATTTATTGTAATTTGAAATGAATGAATTACATAGAGGTGGGCTTAGAACGGGAAGAAAAGTTTGGACCATGTGGATATTGCTTCAGAAATGATTCATGCAACACCTGTTCAAGTCTCCACTCAGTTCTCTTCCATTTTTCAATCTCCCTATTCCAGGCCCCAGACTCTCAGGCCCTTCCAAAGGCAATCCAGGGAAGAGGGAAGGTTATACAAAGAAATAACCGGGGGTGCCCTAATTGTGCCTATGCCCTGTAGCACAGAGGAACCAATCACAAAAAATAAAATAGATAATGACTAGTATTTATAGGGCTCTTCAAGGCTGACAAAGGACTTTACAAATATTATCTCATTTAAACTTTCCAGTAACTCGGAGAGATAGGCACGGTTATAATCCTCATTTTTACAGAAGGGGAAACTGAGACAAACAAACTTTAAAAGATTTGCCTGGGGGGGCGGAGCCAAGATGGCGGAGTAGAAAGACGCACCTATGCTAGGTCCGAACCCACAGCCCATGGATTTCCTCTAAAAAGAACTCCTGACAAATTCTGGAGCGGTGGAAGCCACGCAGGAACACAGTGAAGGAGATTTCCGTTCCAGAGAGCCCTGAAAAACTGATCCCAAAGGTCCATCTTGCCCCGGATGGGAGCGGAGCCCAGCCCTGCCCTGCCCTGCCCCAGCCGCACAGGGCTGAGAGGAGCGAGCAGATCCGAGCAGGCTTCACGGACAGAATCTCCAGTGGCCACGAAGGTCCCTCCACCAACAGACACACAGGTCAGTGAGAGAGACAGCTGAGAGGGCAGCAGGATGTCTCCAGGACTCAGGCACCCTTGGGAGGCAGCAGCAGCTGCGGCCAGAGAAACGGAGCAGGCAGGAGTTCGGCAGCAGCTCCATTCCAAAAGGTCTCTGCATAAACCCCCTGAGGGAACTGAACCTGGGAGGCGGCCCTGCCCCTACCTGAGCATGAGAATTTAACCTCCCATTGAGTAGCAGCCAGGCCTGCCTCTGAAAGCCCTGAGGCTGGGGAGCAGCATTTGAATCTCAGACTCCAAGCACTAGCTGGGCAGACCTAGGCTGGGGTGGAGAGGAATCTCAGAAGTCAAGTAACTGGCTGAGAAAATGCCCAGAAAAGGGAAAAAAAATAAGACCATAGAAGGTTATTTTCTTGGGGAACAGATAGATGTTAGCCCCTTTCCTTTCTGAGGAGGAAGAACAATGCTTACCATCAGGTAAAGACATAGGAGTCAAGGCCTCTGTATCCCAAATATCTGAAATAGATACCCCATGGGCTCAGGCCATGGAAGAG
>CM053770.1:138822685-138880185 GCA_028658325.1 Potorous gilbertii
CCAGCTAGTGCTTGGGGTCTGAGACTCAAATGCTGCTCCCCAGCCTCAGGGCTTTCGGCAACTGGCCGGCTGCTATTTAGGGTAAGATTAAATCAGGTTCTCAGGTTGGGGCAGGGCTGCCTCCCAGGCTCAGTTTCCTTAGGGGGTTTATGCAGAGACCTTCTATAATGAAGATGCTGTCGAGCTCCTGCCTGCTCTGGGAGCCTCTGGCCACCCGCTGCCTCCCGAGGGGGCCCAAATCATGGAGACACCCCACTCCCCTCTGAGTCCGTCCAGACGTCTCTCTCACTGACCTGTGAGTCTGTGGGTGGAGGGACCTTCGTGGCCGCTGGAGATTCTGTCCCTGAAGCCTGCTCAGATCTGTTCCTCTCCGTGCTGTTATGGCCAGGGCAGGGCTGGGCTTCACTCCCATTTGGTGCGCAACGGACCTTTGGGATCGGTTTTTTTAGGGCTCTCTGGAATGGAAATCTCCTTCACTGTGTTGCTGCACGGCTTCCCCGAGAGACATTAATTTTGAAAGTAGAGCTAACTGAAGAATTCAGTTCATCAAATATGATGCTGATTTAGCTGACTGGCTGCAAATGATTTTTATAGACTGTGAGTGTGTCTGTGCCACTTCAAGATATTGTCAAGCTTCCTCATCTACCTTCGCTGCTGGGCAGTTCTTTACCCCAAATGGCATTATTGTTCTCTGTTCTATTCAGTTTCCCTTAGTAGTGGTTGCAGGGTCATAACAAGCTGGTTTGTAGTTCTCTCTGACATGGTAGAGAGGTGTAGTGAAAAGAATACTACATCTGGAATTAGGAGAGATTTGGGTGCCATCTGTTAACACGTATTTATTAAAAACCTATTGTGTGTCAGGCAGTGTGCTAGGTGCTGGAGATTCAAAGACAAAAAGTAGTCTCTGCCTCCAAGGAAGTTAGTAATAGCTAATAGTAATAGCTAACGTTTATAGGGTGCCTGCTGTTTGCCAGGCGCTGTAGTAAGTATTTGACAATTATTGTCTCATTGGTTCCTCACAACAGTCCTGCAAGATGAGTGCTTTATTCCCATTTTACATTCAACGAAACGGGCAAACCTTAAGTGATTTCCCCAGGGCCACATAGGTGGTAATAGTGTCTGAGGCTGGATTTGAAGTCAGGTCCGCCTGAATCCAAGCCTGGTGCTCTCTCCACTGCGTCTTACTGACATTCTTTTAGGGCAGAATTACACATACATATGGAAAAAAGTCCAAAGTAGTTCAGAGAGGGAGGGTGGAGGAAGAGGAAGAAAATAGAAACTAGTGGGGGTGGGGTCAGTCTAGGTTTTCTGGAGTCACATCAGTTGTTTTCCTCAGTGGCATGTAAGCTTCTTGAGGACAAAGGCTTTTTATTGTTGTCTTTGTGTTTCCAGGGCCTAGAACAGTATATGACAGAACAGGAATTCAGTGAATACTTGCTGAATTGAGTACACACACACACCCACGCACGCACTTGTATAAAAAGAGAGAATATAGCTGTTGGGAGTTCTCAATGAGGAAATTCCTTCTGGGAGTGCAAATCTGCAAACTTTCTACAATTTATAATTTACTTAGTTACCTGGGGACCCTGAGAGGTTAAGTCATTTGTTTAGGGTCACTTAGCTAGTATGTGTCAGAGAAAGTACATGAACCCAGGTCATGCTGATTCTGAGGTCTGGCTTGATACTAATTTCATCATGGTACTGATGATTTGTTTCCCAGACATGGAAGATAGCCTGGGCCAAAGTACAGAGGTGAGGGCAAAATATCACATAAGGACTTTAGAAGTTGGAGTTTACCGGGAGTGGGGGAGGATCAAGAATCTTAGGCTGCTTTTGGGAAAACGTTTGGCTACTTGGATATCTTCTGTCTTTAGTGTATCCATGAATAGGACAATCCAGGTCAAGAGCTTAGTGAGGATCCTCTACTAGTGCTCCAGAAATTGCCCGAATCTTCATTGTCCCCTGCATAGACTTGCAACAGCATCTGAAGCATCTCTACTCCCTAATCTGTGGGATTTTAGCCTGGAGTCTGATCTCCAAAGGGTCTGTGGATAGATTTAAAGGGATCTGTGAACTTACTTTGATAGCTGTATTTCAGAATATTTGGTTTATTTTATAATCTGTGGATTTTATTATATGCATTTTGAGAAGAGGTCACTAAGCTTCTTGAGCTGTCCCTACAGTGTTCCATGACCCAGCAGAAGTGAAAAGTCCCCTGCTCTCACCCAGCTTTCATCCATCAATCTTTCTGTTTTCTTGCCTGTCAGCCAGAATAAATGGTATTTTGCTTAATGCTTCACAATCCAACTCTTATTTCTCTTTAGACTGATGCTCTCTCATCAGAGTTACTTGCTCTTCCCTCTATGTCATAGTTCATCATCTGCCTCTGTGTTTTTGCCCCCGTGCCTGGCTGCCTCCTTCTTACAAGAGGCCTTTCCTGATTCCTCAGTTGTTAGCATTCACCATCCCCTGAAAGGACTTGGTATTTCTTTTTGTATCTCTTTTGTGTGGAGTTGGTATGCCCTATGTACCGAAGACACTTGCTTTTTAATATTTCTCTAGTATGGTGCATTGAACATAGTAGGCCCTTAGTAAATATTTGTTGAATTGAATTAAAATCTGGTATCTTACATAGAAAACTAAAGTGTTATGCTGTTTTTTTTTTTTTTTTGGATATATTAAAGGTGATCTCCACTTGGGTGGCAGTAGTAGAGAAGGCTCATTTAAAGAAACTGTAACACTTAAATGGTGCACACCAAGGACAAATAATGTTGGTAAGTACTTAAAATAATTAAGCAAAATAAGTTATTAAAAATAAATTATAAGGTATTTAGGAAATTTAAAAAAAGATAGGTTTTCTCCCCTCTAATTCTTTTAATTTTATCTTTAGTCATCATTGGTGAAAATCATGGGGGAAGTAACTTCTTTCTCCGGTAATGGAAGTGATATATTATGCTTATTCACATTAGTGTTTACTTGTGTTTCAGAATTGCATTATTGCACAGGAGCATATAGAATTTCACCTGTAGATGTGAACAGCAGACCTTCCTCTTGCCTTACTAACTTTCTTCTGAATGGTAACTTTTTCCTTTGTTTCCATCAGTACAATTACATGTGTAATTTTATAAGTGAGAATAATTTGAAATAGGTGTGCTATTTCACCACAGATAATTGCTAACAGAATATCTAGGTCTTGAAAATTGTTTCCCTCTCTGTCTTTTAAATTTCTTTTGCACTAATTTCTTTGAACTTAAATATTAAAGAACTTAGTGAAGTGATTTTTCAGATTCAGAAAATGGCTTGTGTTTCTGATATTACTCAAGAATAATGTTTGAATAATGAACATTATGACTAAAATATTTCCTGATTTTTAATTGCCCCTTTGTTAATTTCAAATTAACATTTTGAAGGGAAAAATAACTCAGAATTACTTCTTTGATTCAAAAAAGTTTTTTCTAAACTGTAATATTGTTATAAACTTAGTCCTATGTAGCACAAAACCTATTTTTTGTTTTGGTCCTGACTTGTGTTTTAATCAGGGTAGGGAATTCTTGACCTAGAAATTCATTTTACCAGTGCATATTTGTAATTTTTAGTCTTATGAGTAGCCTGGAGACAAGATGTTAAATCACTTGCCAGGAATCTCACAGTTGGTATGTATTAGAGGAAGAACCTGAACCTAAATCTTGATGACTCCAAGGCTATGCTTCTGTCCACTATGTTTCCCTGCCTTTCTTGAGGAATTTAATTTATATCATTTTATCAGGTCACTTTTATGAGTAACTTAGAGTGAAGTAGTAAATTTGTAGTAAATTTGGTTACACACTTGGAGGATAGAATGGCTACCCAAAATTCAAATTTTAGTAAAGGTATTAGAATTAGGTTTTGAATATTTCTAGGATGACAACTGCTCAGAGCTATATTCTGCTGCAGAAATCTCCAAAAGAATTTCCTTTTAGAAATGACGGTGGTACTTTGAACAGGATGGAAACATAAACTTCATTGAGAAAAATCTTAACATCTGCAAGAACTCAAAACTTTTAAGTACTTATGGTAATAATGAAACATTATGAAACAAAAGTGGGACTTCCCTTTTTACCGATGCTCTTCTAGAGACCGACTAGAAGTTCTCTCACTTTCCTTTTTGGTGTCCAAATGACTTATGAGTACAATAAGATATTTTATCAGGCACCAAACTTTGATAGCTTCATTTATATAAATCTGAAAAATTAGAATTAAAACAGTAGGCTGGGATACAAACCTGCAGGAAAAAGACTTGCTAGATAAAATCTGTGGTTGGGTGAATGAAGTGAATCATCCAGAAATACGTTTAAAGAGGAAAAAATGATCAATTTGAATTAATTTGTTGATCTTGCTCTTGACAGGTCGTTCTGTTCTACTGGAACAACCACGAAAATCAGGTTCCAAAGTCATTAGTCATATGCTTAGTAGTCATGGAGGAGAGATATTTTTGCACGTCTTGAGCAGTTCTCGGTCCATTCTAGAAGATCCTCCTTCAATTAGTGAAGGGTGTGGTGGGAGAGTTACAGATTACCGGATTACAGTAAGGCTCTTATGTCTATGAGTACTGCTTTAATGTTTTGAATTTACCAGACTGTTAAAGGGACTTTCCTGAGTAAGGTGGTTTGATTTTGTTTGTTTGATTCTGTTTTTGCTTAGTTAGTTTTGTGAACTAAATAGTTTTGCCACCAAGATTGATTTAAATATTTAATGATAACTATGTATTCTTTGTATGATTACTTTAATAGGAGACAAAAAATTCTATCAACAGTATTAGCCTAGTATTTTTTATTGCTTAATTTTCTGTCCTTTAAAGGAATTGAACTTCTCAGAAGTTTTAGCCTTCAACACTTGTAAATGCAGTTCTGTTTTTTTCCATGTTTTAAAGATTTCCTTAATCCAAACATAACTTTATTTTGGCTCAGATCTCTTTTTGTGTGTTTGAGTGTGTGTGTGTGTGTGTGTTTATGTGTATATGTGCATATAAACATAATGTATGTGTGCACATACACTCATATTTTTCAAGATATTTATCCAGATTTATTAGAAATGTTTCTGGACACACACCATGCAAAAGAAACAAAAGATAGTGTCTTGTGGTTTTTCATTGCATGATATAGAACATAAATTTTAAGAAAGGTTATTACATTTAATCCATACTGTGTAAATTAGAAAATATAGTTTCTAATTTTATCTTGTTTGGTTATCATTAGGATTTTGGTGAATTTATGAGGGAAAACAGATTAACTCCTTTTCTAGACCCCAGATATAAAATCGATGGAAGTGTTGAGGTCCCTTTGGAACGAGCAAAAGATCAGTTAGAAAAACATACTCGTTATTGGCCTATGATTATTTCACAAACCACCATCTTCAACATGCAAGCAGTAAGTAATTTTAAATTGTTACGCAGTTTCAGTTTTATTTTTTGGCTACACAGTTTTGCCAAGCATAATAAATATTTAGCTTATTATGTGACAGTTATATAACTTATTCTGAACAATAAGGGATGCCAGCTGTGGAATATATACAGTAGAAAATAAGCCTATTGTAGTACGAAAAATACCAGCATGGTAGTCAGGAGGTTTGGATTCTGGTCCTGGCTCATCATGCATTGATTTATGACTTTAGGCATGGCGTCTCAGCGCCTCAGTTTCCTTGTATAAAAAAATGATCATATTAGATCAACAGTTTTATGATCCAACCTTCCGAGGAGTCCCTCAGATCACAACTATTTTCATAGTTTCATAATGGTTTTATAATTCATAAACCATAAACTATTTCATAATGACATTCTAATTTCTAATATGATCAGTATTGATAGATAAAGTTCCTTGGAGCATCCTCAAGAACTTTTAAGAGTGTAAAAGATTTCTGAGACCAAAAAGCTTGAGAACCACTAGATTAGAAAATCTCTAACTTTCTATTTCTATGAAATAAGTTATTCTACAGTTATTTATTTATAATTCTACATAAATAACTGTAGAATTGTAAAATTTTAAAGTTAGGAAAGACTTTAGTCTGTAGTCTTCCCCCTCTTGTTAACAACTAAGGAAACTGATTCCCAAAGAGGTTGTGATTTACCCAAGAGTGTATAGATAATTGATAGCAAATCTGAGAGTGTAACTCAAGTCTTCTGACCCTTCAGGCCATTGTTTGTATTCAAGAATCTCATTTAAAAGAAGTTTTGTTCTAGGGAGCGCAGCTTGCCCTCCCCACTTTGAATAGAAAACATAACTTTATAACTGTTTGTAATTTTGATTGAAGGTTGGGTTTTGACTCTTGAAATATTTAAAATAATATGAAATATTTCACTTTGACTTTAGGTGCTTTGGTTGTTCAAGTCATTTGAGTTTTTTTTTAATTAATAGGTAGTTCCATTAGCCAGCGTTATTGTCAAAGAATCCTTAACAGATGAAGATGTGTTAAACTGTCAGAAAACAATATACAACTTAGTTGATATGGAGAGAAAAAATGATCCTCTGCCTATTTCCACAGTTGGTACAAGAGGAAAAGGCCCCAAAAGGTAGATGATTTTTTTTAACCCTTTTAAAATAATTTTAAATTTAAGAGGTTGACATTTAGATAATTTTTTCTGGTTGTCAAATAATATAATTGGTTCCACAATAAGTGTCATATAGGAGAAAATGAGTACCATGTTTATCATTTCCTTTTCTTACTCAGTGTTGGTTTTTATTTTATGGCATTTTAGCTCTGGTGTGTTCTATCTTACATGAAAAAAATTGTTTTGTTTTTCTTTACTACAGAGATGAACAGTATCGTATTATGTGGAATGAGTTGGAAACCCTTGTCAGAGCTCATATTAACAACTCTGAGAAACATCAGCGTGTCTTAGAGTGTCTGATGGCGTGTCGGAGCAAACCCCCAGAAGAAGAAGAGCGGAAGAAACGAGGGAGGAAGAGAGAAGATAAAGAAGACAAGTCAGAAAAGGCAGCAAAAGACTATGAGCAAGAGAAGTCCTGGCAGGATTCAGAAAGGTGACTTTTAAAAGTTAATAAATGAACCATGTGACACGTTCTACTCACCACACATTTAAATATTCAAATATTTATTTATTAGTAGTTTGTTTTATCTGGTTTTATTATTGTGTAATATAGCATTCTCTCAAATGCTGTCTTTAAATGTCATAGTTAGATTTAGAGCTCAGAGGGACCTTAGAGGCACAAATGAGTCACAAGAGGTGCAGAGAAATTCAGTAATTTTCACGAAGTTAAACCAGCAGGAAGGAAGAGATGCAGTGCTGGGATTCAGCTGATTGATTGAAACCTTTATCCTGTAACTCCCAGACTCCCTGTACTTTCCCCCATACGATGGTAACGTTCAGCATCATATATATCCTTTTCCCTAATTATACAGAAATGTATTACTTCACTAGTTAAATTTATTGTCACTTTAAATTGAGGGAAAAGTAAAGATAATTGTTTAGAATTTACATTTTTTCAAAAGTTGAAGCTATGCAAGATAGCTATCATTTTTGCTACTAATTTGCATTAACAGTATACTCAGTTCTTGCACTGTTTAGGGAAATAAAATTAAATTTTGATAAACTGAGCAAAAAAAATCCATAATTATAAATATATTAACGGCTCAACTGGCTATTGTTGGTGTGTACATCATTTTTCCATCCCACCAGAGATGAGACTGAGTTATGTGGAAGTAGTAATGTAGTTAAGGGCTTTTAATTTAGGGTGTTTTTTTGTTTTTGTTTTTTTTTTAATTTGAAGGGCTCCTTTCTTCCTACTCAAGAGAACTGAAATCAGTAGCATGTAAAAATAGGTCCACCTTGTCAACAAAGAAAATTTCTTCTCATATCCTTTGTATCCTAGAAATTCTCCTGTATGTGTCCCAGAAATACTTTTCCCTCCTAACTCTGCCTCAGGAGAAGAGTCTTGGTTGCTAACTTTCAAAACTTAGAACATTATCTGTCATAGAGGGAAAAGTCTGAATGATAGTTTTGCCTTTTTTTCCTAAACTGGTAGAAGTAATTTTTTTATCAGCAATTTTAAAAGTTATTCCTAAGATTGTTAATTTCTCTCTGTAAATTTACCTTAAGTTTTTTAAGCCTTTTATAGCTAAATTCATTCTGATTTAGTGACATTTTATTTTTATTTTTTTCAATTATGAACTTCAAAACAAAAATAAAACAAAACCTTTCAATATACAAAGTTCAAAAAAGACACATATGTTATATCTCATACTGTATATGATCATATATGAATTATTACAGTTTGATTTTTTAAAAGGGTGTTACATTTCACAAAGTAGCAATAAAGCTGCCCTATTGTTTTCCCTTCTGAACTCATTTTGTTTGCTTCTGTCATTTTTAAATTGCTTACTCTTCCCTTTTTCTATGTCACTCTTAGTACTCAATAACCTTCTTTCTAAGAATCTCTGAGTCTTCTCTTATCACAAATAACTGTAGTCAAACCAAACAAATCAGCACTTTGACCAGTCACCTCTCTGCTAAGCGGTAGGAAGCACACTTTCTCATCTGTCACTGTGATGATCCCAGTTCTGAAGTCTTCCACAATTTTTTTCCCTCTGTTTTGTCCTTCTCTGTGTAAATCCTTCAACAGCATTTTGAAAGTTTCATAACATTTAATCCTAATTATTTAATTAAAAATTGTTGAAATTGAAGGTTCTTGCTTTATATCACTTTATGCATTTTCTAGGTATGTGTATGGTTGGAGGTACAAAAATTTTGGGGAGGGTGGTGTCTTTTTGTTTTAAACTTATTCTATGTAGAGAAGTATTGATTTCCAAAGACTGACTGATTTAAGAATTAGGTTAAAAAATATACCTTAAAATTCAATTTTTGAATTTCCTAAAGATTAAAAGGAATTTTAGAACGTGGAAAAGAAGAATTAGCTGAAGCAGAGGTTATTAAAGATTCTCCTGATTCTCCAGAACCTCCAAACAAGAAACCTCTTGTTGAAATGGATGAAACGCCACCTGTGGAAAAGTCCAAAGGTGAGAGGAGCTGGGACACCCTGTTTCAAGAGGCTCTTAGAATCTAGTCTTCTCAGACAGCATCATCTAAATGGATCTTTGTTGCCTGAGGCAACAAAAAACCCCCTTGCTATATACCTTTGAATTTCAAGTCTCTATTGCCTGGAAAAATGTTGGGAATGAGATAGTACAATGATAGTACTATTAATTTCTTTTGAGAATAAAGTATTGTAACGAAGTCCATTTTAAAGTAAAAACAAAACCAAATCTTTGTAAATTATGCAAGGTAGAACTGTATGCATTTTCAGCCATATATGACAAGAATACCTTTTACCCGTTTTCTTTTTGTGGAAGGTCAGCAAGACTGGCTACAGAATCAAGACATTGTTCTATTGGTTTTATTTGTTCCCATTTCTCTCATTCTATATTTTTGTCCTCTTCAACTGTCAGTCCTTCTGTTTATTTCAGTCAACTCCCCCTTACTTGTTGACCACCTCATAACTCCTATTTAAAAAACAAAACAGTATTTATATTATTTTAGTGTGAATGAGTTTTAAGCAATTTAATCCTTTACTCACTGCATGTAAAAATCTTTACTTGTATTTTAAACCTTTTAATTCTAATTATGGAATTAGCTGTCTGTCCTCGTTAAAGGAATTATAGGCGTCAGCAAGCAGGTGAGAAGGTAAGTTTTTGAGAACTGTCTCTACCTTGAAGGTAACTGGTGTTTTGTTTTTCTGTTTGTTTTGTTCTTGGTGGGGCTTGTTATAAAGGAAAGGGGCAGAAAAATGAATTAAGAATTTGTCCAGTCCCTGTAGTTCCATGACTCTCTGTTATCAAAAGAACTGCCATTTCCATAGCATTTTGAGATCTGCCGTGAATCTTCGCTTGTATTACCTCATTGGAGCCTTACCATCGATCTATTAGTGGTCCTTCCCCCCCTCCTTTTCTCTTTTTACGAAGAAGAAGATAGAGGTACTGTGGGGCCGTTGCCAATTGGTATATAACTAGTAACTTTCAGAGGGGAATTCAGTCTACAGTCTTCTCAAAAGCTCCCCCTGTCTATCCGTTTTCCTGCTGATCCAGAATGCTTCATACTAGAACTTAGCCTTGGATTTAAGAGCAGAAACAAGGAGGTCAGCTGACCACATTGCCATTGCCAGGGGTCTTGTTTTAATTTTGGGAGTTAGGAGAACCCAGTGTTGTTTCATCTTGGCTTCTGGGATCTTGAGTCTGTCCTGCCTTAAAAGATGATTGTGCACCCTGAACACCTCTGATGCTTATTGCTTGTGCACTCTTGAGCTCAGCACCTAAACTTCCTGGCCACAATTTTCTCATCTGTGTAATGAGGCTTGTACATGAGAGTCCCCAGAAGTCCCTTTCAGCTCTAATCTGTGGTCCACTGATCCTTTCTTCATCTTCCTTTCCTGTCTCTTTCTTGGTCTCCCTTCTTACCTTCTATAATGTAAAATTTTCAGATTCATACTTTGTTTTCTATCATAATTAACAGTAAAGTACAGTTTAAAACAGATGTAAATGTAGTATAAACCTTGTGTGATAAACTGAAAAACATCCGTATTTCTCCTGTTATCAGTCAGTCAGCAAACATTTAGTGCTAGGAATAAAAAAGGGGGTGTGAAATAGTTCCTTCCTCTATTATCTTTATCTTTCTTAGTGAAGTTTCCGACAAAGCATGGCATTAATATAGTTTCTTAGTTAATTGTGCTGTTTTCTGGCATATGGATTTGTAAATAAATCTATATTATAAATTGTAACATCTCAGGTCAGGTATTGAGAAGAAAATGAAATGATATTTTGAATTGACTAAGTCAGAGTGTATTTGATATCATTTAGGGGCTCTTCTGTAGATTATTTGACATTATCAACGTATTTAGCCTTTACTAGTTTTGTGCCACTATTTTTTAAGTGCCTAGAGTAAGCTGAGGAAGAGGAGGACTCTAAATAGCTTACTTATTTAAGGGTAAATAAACTGTACCTTGGAAATAAAGAAAAAGAAAGCTGTCTGTATGTCAAAACACATTCTGGTGTGTGGGGAAGAAAATTATTCATGATACACTAGATATCTGCTTTGCTGTCAGTGTAGCAACTTTCCTTTCTCCTTATGCTCTTAGCAAAATACTCTGAGAATATTCTGTTCTAATTTACAAAAACTGTAGATTGAGCTTAACTTCTTGTAGTAATAACAACTCACCTTTATATTGACTTTTAGGATAACAGAATAGTTTTTGCAGATGAAGAAATTGTGTTTGAGAGAGGTCAAGTGAAGCTAGGTAGCTACAAAATTCAAACAAATTTGATTCTGAATCCACTGGTCATCCTGGATACTACATGGCTGTATTTTTTCTCTTTATGTGTTATTTCAGTTTACTCTTGAATCTGTATAGTTGATATAGTTGCATTTTTCATTTGCCTTATTTTGCTCTTCATTCAAATCATGAAGGTAAGATATTTATCAGCAGAGACAAAGATACACTTTTATATTATCAAGCTTCAATCCTACATAGAGAGTATTGATTTAAGAAATTGCTTGGAAATAGTGTAAATATTTTTTCTAACCATTTTTATTACATTTGCTATCTTAAAAGAGATAAATTACTTTGAATAAGGGGAAGATAACTTGGTGGGTAGGAAATACATAGCTTATATGTTTCTTCTCCTTTTTTTTCTTTTCAAATAAATCATTTAATCAGTTGTCATAAAATATTCTTTGTTAAGAAACTAAAATAGAAGGTTAATTTAATCTTTTCTTGGAATTCTATGAAATAAGTTAACATTGCTACAAACTTGACAAGTCTAAAATTGAGTTGATTTATTGAAATAATTTCCATACTTTTTTCCTTTTCTCTTTTTTAAAATTTAAATTAGGGCCAATGTCCTTGCTGTCTTTATGGAGTAATAGGATTAATACTGCCAACTCCAGGAAACACCAGGAATTTGTTGGTCGTTTGAATTCTGTCAACAATAGAGCTGAATTATATCAACATCTGAAAGAGGAAAATGGGTTTGTATTATTGATTATGGTGCCTTGCAGAATGAGCACTGTCACAAAACAACTCTTCCCTTCAGAAATCCAACTCATTTTAAATGCCAGAGTGGTCTATATTTTTATGCTTAAGGCAGTAGGGAGCCACTGAAATTTCTTAACAGGACTGTGAAAAGGTCAGACCTGTTCTTGAGGAATATCAGTGTCAACTTGTATTGGATTAGAAAGTGGGGAGGCTTGACGTAAGGAAACCAATTAGGAACCCGCTTCAATAGTAGTCCTGACAGGAGGTGAAGAGAAGTTGAAGTAGGGTTGTGGTTTTGCTAGTGGAGGGAAGAGCACAGATGTGAAAAACGTGGTGGCAAAATTGACAAGACTTGGCGGCTGGTTAGTGAGAGTAGAGTCCAGTATTACTCTTAGGTTAGGGAAGGGTCCTTGTCAGAAATAATGAAGTTAGGGGAAAGGTGATGGCCCTGTTTGGATTATTCTAGATTTAAGATGCCATTGAGACATCAAAAGTAGAAATGTCTTAGCAGGCAGTTGAAGATGTAAGACTGGTGCTCAGGAGAGAGGAGAGCTGGATACATAGCTTTGTAAATAACTTACAGAGAAATGGTAGTTGAATTCATGGGAGTTGATGAGGCCAACAGAGATGATTTTGAAAGCAGGGGAGAGAAACCAGTTCGAAACCATTAGCTATACCCACATGTTTGTGGTAAGACATGAAGATACTACGGAGGAAATTAAGGAGGACAGGTGGGATAAGAACCAGGAGAGAGCAGTGACAGGAATCCCAGGGAGGATAAATGATCAGCAGTGTGAGGTCAGTAATGATTCATATATTTACTCTTCTGTTAATATGTTAAGATTATCAAAGTTAGCAAACGTAGACGTTCTTACACTTGAGGGTAGCTTTTAGAAATGCTCTGAAGAACTTGTGAAATTATAGGGTGGTGATATGTTATAGAATGTAAAGAAACAAAGTGAAATGCTGTTCTTTTTAATACTTATTGTGAGAGTTAGGTTTAAATTCAAGTAAGATTCAGACCTTTTTGTTTCTCAGCTATTTTTGAGGACACATTTCTTATCAAGCTTTCCATAATATGGGTCCCACTGGCCTTTCCAGTCCCATGTCCCCTCTTCATGCATTCTATTCTAATCAGACCAGCTGTTCCCCTGTGCAGTACATTCCATATTGCTCAGGTGCCACCTCCTACTTCTCCCCCTCATTCCCACCTCACGCATTAGTGCCCTCTTTGTTCATGAAATTTCTTTGTATTTATGTACGTTATGTTCTTCTAGTAGACTATTTGTTCCTTGGGGGCAGGACTTTGTATCTTTAGTGCCTTCCACTAGTAGACATGGTAAATTTACTGTTTTTTTAAAAATTGCAGTTGTAATTTTGCTGATAAGAAAGAAGGGGAAAAATCCTTGAATTTTGGATTCTGCTTTGGTCATTTGAATATATTGAAATTTTACTTGACTCATTTCAGTTTGGGAACTCTTTTGCAAGATTAAGATCTTTAGAAGAGTAGTGGAGTAAGACTATCTGTTAGATGTTTCCTTCTTCCAATATCTTTGTTTCTCTTCTCTTTCTCAGGATGGAGACAACAGAAAATGGAAAAGCAAGCCGGCAGTGAGCAATGACTTGAAGAACTAAACTTTAGTATATGGCATAAACTTTTATGCTAGATTTGATACTAGTACTTTTTCAGCAAGATTGTATAGTTACATTGCCTGGACTGATTTTTACAATTTTATAAATTTCATCTAATTTGATCTTTTTTGTATAAAATGTAGAATCATACAGGATTAAGTGAAGGATTCACAGATTGGATTTGTCTTACAAATCGTAAATGTATTTTAAAGTAAAGAGCATTCCTTCTGGAAATGTTAAAGATGGTCTTGTATTTCTTTGCCAAATAAAATTGTTAAAATATCTTTAAAATAAAATATTGTAGAATTTTTAAAATTTAAAAATATTGCTATACTTACTTAGCCAAAGCTGGTTTTATAATTTTTTTAGAAATGTTTTGAAATATTCTAAAATTATAAGAATTAATAGATAACCATGATTTAAATCTGGCTTGTTAAGCATTGAGCCACAGACTACTATGCAAACACTAATTACTATGCAAGGTATTGTGCTGTCATCAATTATGTTTTATTTTTTTTGCCAACATGACAATCTTTTGTCTTATGTTTGATGTTTTCAGGGAATCTATTTTAAAACAAAGCTTTTCTCATTTGCTCTTATTTTAAAAATTGTTCTGGAAAACTGTTTAGTAATGTTGGCTAATTTTTTGAAGTCAGTACTGAGAATACTATGATATCTCCTGTCATAGATTAGAAGATGTCTTTTTCTGCACCTGTGATATAAGCTGGAATCTGAATAGATCTCAGGGCTTTCAGAAATACAGGCCTTCTCCACTGTTCTAGGTTTATTGGGCTTCTTGTTTTCTTAAAGACTATTCATCTGGAAGGTGAATGTTGACAAATAATAATTTTAGGGCAGTTTCCCTAAGTCCACATCACAAATCCAGTTTTAAGATTTTCATGTCTTTAAAGAAAAAGGAAAACAGTTTTCATTTGAACTTCACCTATGCTTTGAAACCTGTCTGTTCTCTGCCTTTTCAACACAAAGGCAGTCTGCATAGAGCCATGGGCTTTTGGTGTTTCCATGAAAATATGGTCAATGTAGACAACTTCCTAAATTCAAAAACAGCCAGGTTTCATTTTGTGTCATCATGTCAGAGTAGCTTCTGAGTATGTAGTTCTGCTTTATTATGACTGCATTATCTATGACTGCACGAACTAGAAATCCATGTGTAAAATTCTTGAGACTATGTTTTCTTAATTGTGATGAAATATAAATGTTCATTAATCTCAGCATTATCACGTAAGAGTTGAATTGATATACGTATGTGTACATCAGAAATACGACAGTGTACTTCAGAAATAACGAGGGCGTGTGAAAATGTCTTAAAAATCTCTAAAACATAGCCAACATTCCAATAGCCTGTTCTAAAAGAAGGGAAATGTTTTGGAAAACTCATTAATTGAATAAGTAAATTTATGGATTTTTAAAAACTTGACATCTGCCTTCAGGAATTAGGCTAAATACCAGAGACATTTTAAAAATAGGCTTATAAATGGCTTGAACCCTTAAAGATAGCACTACATTTGTTCTTCTGATCGTTGCTGTTACCTCCTAGTTCAGCGATACATAGCACCTTCACTTTTCCCTCAAATATGCTTTATGAGGCACCACTGAATTGTGTTAGTACTATTTCCAGCACATTTGAAGTGAAAGTACTAAGTATAATTAGAGAACAAAAGCTTTTTACAAAAAATTCGTAGATAGATCCTGTTAAATGAGAACAAATCTAACAGTTTGCCTGGAGTGAGGCAGCATAAGTGGTATAGGGGATAAAGTTCTGGACTTGGAAATCAGAAAGGTCTGAATTTAAGCATGACCTCGGACACTATTAGCTGTATGACCTTGGGCTAGTCACTTAACCTTGTCTGTCTCTGTTTATTCATTTCTCAAATGAGGCTGATAATATTACCAATCTCAGGGTTGTGAGACTTGAACGAGATAATATTTGTACAGTGTTTGGTACAGGTCCCAGCACATAGACATTTAATCAATGCTCGTTACAGTACTTGTTGCTACATGTTTATAAAAGCTATAAAGATGGTGCAGAAAATCCCATGGGTGTGAGTAACTGACAGTATTAGCATCAGAGAGAAGACTACTCTTTTCTCAAGTATAGTAGAAAAAGCATATGCTTCCTTATATAACCTAGGAAGTTAAGATTAATTGTAAACTAAGCAGTTGTCTAAATGAAATAAAGATTATTTTAGGGGAAAATGTAAAATCTCCCATTGTCTGGATAAAAGTGTAAATATATTTGCCTCACATCTGGACTTGATCGTCAGCCTTTGAACTTTTTGGCGTCTGTCTTGGCTATACAGAAGTCTCTCTGACTTCCTCATTCTTTGCCGGATTCTGGATCTTCGATAAGTGACTCACCGAAGGGAATATTCAGTCTGGCTCTAGATATGATGGAACAGAAATATGGATTCAAACCATTTCTAGTTATTAAATTTATGACAACAGACAGCTTTGTTGAAGCATGTGTGTGTACACACAAGATACGAGGATACATATATGTGCCCAGAAGCTTTGTTGGCCACCCGCAACCTCAATTTTCCATTCTGGCCCCTTGAAATGAAGTAGCACCAGAACTGGTGGCTGGTTCCGAGTGGCCAAATAGGTTAGGACTAGAACTCTTGCTCTCAAGGAAAGCAAGTACAACTCGTTTTAGGAAGGCACTCATCATAAGTGTACCAAGAATTCTCTTCCTCCTGAAGCTCACTCTCGCCAGGAATTCACACACTCTGAGGAAGGACTTTCTGCCCCTCTGATTGGATGGCTCCCCCCTCCTTTAAGAAGGACAGCCCAGTCTTGTCCTTTCCAGGACTTTTTCCATCATGCTCCCTCCCCGCATTCAGATTCTTTTGTCTTCCCTTTCTCTCTAGTCCCCTGCTTTTCAGCTTTCTTTTGTTGTAGATAGGATAGTGTATAGAATGCCAAGTCTGGGGTCAGGAAGACTTGGGTTCAAATGCAGCCTCAGAGACATACTACCTATGTTACCCTGGGCAAGTCATTTAACCCTGTTTGCCTCAGTTTCCTCATCTATAAGGTGAACTGGAGAATGAAATGGTGAACAACTCCAGTATCTGCCAAGAAAACCCCAAATGGAATCATGAAGAGTTGGACAGTATGAAAAGATTTGACAGCAACAACATTGCATCAGTGAAGTCTGGGCAGACATTTTCATTGGTCCTCCTTAGTGTAAACCACAACCACTTCCTGAATTTTGTTCTTGGGACACTGCTTCAGTGAACTGGTGTTGACTAAACGCAGTGCTTGATTGTACTAAGAGATTACAGTAGACCCAGATCTCAAGGTATTTTAGTGCAGTATGCTCAATCAGTAAGTTTGCAAAAAAATGAACTCACTCTCTTTTAAAGGCAGCTAGGTGGTGCGGTGGATAAATCGAGGGCCCTGGAGTTGGGAAGACTTGAGTTCAAATTCAGTCAGACACTTTCTAGTTGTATGACCCTGGGCGGGTCACATCACTTGTTTGTCCCAGTTTTGTAAAATGGGGACAATAGTAGTGCCCCTGCCTCCCAGAGTTGTAAGGATTAAATGAGATAGCAATTGTAAAGCACTTAACAGTGTCTAGCACATAGCAGGCAGTACGTAAATGTTAGCTATTATTACGGTTGGACAGATGGTGCAGTGGAGAGAGTGCCAAACCATCAAGAAAGCTCATCTTCCTCATATACTTATTAGCTTTGCGACCCTGGACAAATCCGTTAACCCAATTTGCCTCAGTTTCCCCATCTGTAAAATGAGCTCAAGAAGGAAATGGCAAACCAGCCCAGCATCTTTGCCAAGAAAACTCCAAATGAGGTCACCAAGAGTGGGACTGACTGAAAAATGACTCGACAAAAATTCTTACCTCAATCATAGTAACAGAAGAGTAGCAACTTCTTTATGCTCGTTGTGCAAGGATCCAGGTACATTGTTGCACTCAACCCTTCTGTAGATGTTTTGCCTCAGGGTTGCACATTGATTCTTAGTCTAGCCTAGATTGTGATTGCCCATCTTAGCCCTAGGAGCCATTCGCACTATTGTTTAGATTAAGTAAATAGTGACCTCTCCCAGTATCACGGTGTTTATGGAGTGTACACAAGCAGGTTTCTGACCCTCATTTTCTCTGCAACCGATGACCCTCTCCAGATGGGCAAATAGGTAATTAAAAACCCTTCCCTTGTATACATTCGTTTAATAGGCAGTTTGATCATTGACAGTTCTGTTACTTCCATGTACTAGTTCTATAAATTTCAAGTCTCCAGCCTTCCATCAGTAATCATAGGAGGGGAATGTGAAGGAGGAGAATTCAACGAGGGTGAACAAAAGGACTGGGGGCAGGTCACAAAATGCCAACTTTGTGGCTACTGGCTAAAACTCTATATCAAGAAGCTGAGGCACATTAAGGTTGGATATATCCTTGTTTAAGAACACACTTCATGAAATAATTTACATTTACTGGTAAATTTCAAATTAGATCCTATGCCTTGTACCCTCCTCTCGGGAAAAATGCAATTCATTTACTCTGAATAGATTTATCCTTAGTGTTGGTCAGGGAACAGGTTGAGGCCACTGTATTTGTGAGATCAGGAAACTGATACAGAAGACAAAGGAGGCAAGTGGTTTTCATTAATTTGGGTAGCAGAGACAGAATTAAAGGAATATATGAAAAGGAGAGGGCAGTTAGGTGGCACCGTGAATCACTGGTGACCTTCCAGAATAAATTCAGGAAAGTGCTGCTGGAAGAAATTTGGTAACAAGAAGTTGAAGAGAATTGGGAGTGAGGCATCCTATATTGTTTGATTGTTTTCGACTCTTTGCAATCCCCTTTTGGGACTTGCTTGGCAAAAATACTAGAGTGGTTTGCCATTTCCCTTCTCCCCACTCATTGTACAGATGAGGTAAACAGAGTTAAGCTGCCCTCTTAGATTATCTCTACAGTCCCCTCCAGGTAGGAAGAAGAGGAATAATGAGCGTTTATCTCATATCTGGTACGTATTGGACTGGACGTATGTGCTTTACAAATACTATCTCTGGGTGGTAGGTGCTGTGATTATGCCCATTTGAGGGTAGAAGAAACTGAAGCAAACAGGATATAAGTGACTTGCCCAAAGTTTGTGTCTGAGGTCACATTTGACCCCAAGCCTAACACTTTACCCGCTGCTCCCCTTGCTGTTCTAGCTTTATGATCTTGTAGGATAGTTTGTACTGATGTTCACTGTCAACACATTGAAAATGTGGCAAGTAGGGGAAAGAGATGCCACCACTTTATCCTGGGTCAGCTTTAATGACAGAAGCATCACTCAGTCTCATTCTCAGTTGGGTTTCCCAGGGGTATGACTGAGGACTCTGTGTTAAGCCTGCTGTCTGGAAAAATTGTGCTCATTCTCAAGCATTCATTGATCAATATTCTGTGCCTGAGAGTAAATCACTGAGACCAGACATACACTTTAGTCCCCAAGCCCCTTCTTTCATTAGCTAAAGACCTTTGTGAATTTGGATAGCTCTGGAAGGGGCCCTCCAGGCAGATGTGCCACTTAAATGAATAAACAAGGAACTCTCCTTAGGAGAGGACTCTTGTCAGAAAGGTGCCACACCATGAATCTGCCTCCAAGAGGCTGGAAGTGGATCTAGCATCTTCCTGGACCTGAAAAGTGGTGAGTCAGGTTTTCTGTCCCATGGAAGAGTGGTTTCTAGGTTCATAAAATGAGATAAACTCTTGCTCCTCTAGAGGTCTTCGGGAAGCTCCCACTATATAATCATACTCATGAATGTGCCAGAACTTTGGTGACTGCTGCTTGGCCACAGGAAGGACATGAACAGCATCTCTTGTATGTGTCCGCACTGAAATAGCCGTAGTCCTGGTGCAAGTTCTCATCTCCTCATGTTGGTCTGTTATGATAGAAGTCTGGAGTGTCTCTCTCCTAGTGTCTTTCCTCTAGTCCCTCCTCTATTCTGTTGACAAAATGCTTTTTCCTAAAGTTCAGGTCTGACCATTACCACCCCTTACTCAATAAAGGATCCCTATTGCCTCCACAAATAAACATTAAGATTCTACCCCCCCCCCCTTTTTTGGCTTTTAAAGCCTGTCCCAATCTTTCCCCTTCCTATATTTTCAGTCTTCATACATTTTACTTTCAGACATATTCTGCAATCTAGAAACACAGGTTTTCCTTTTTTCCCCCTCAAATTTATTTAGTTATTTGTTTTCAATTTTCAACAATCACTTCCATAAGTTTTAAATTTTCTTCCCGTCCCTCCCCAAGATGTGGGGCATGCAATCTTAGATTCTTATTAAACACATTTTCACATTAGTCATGTTGCATAAAAAAACAAAACAAATGGAAGAAAGCATGAGTAAAACTAAACAAAACATAACAGAAGAGAAAATAGTCTGTTTCATTCTATGTTCTGACTCCGTAGTTCTTTCTCTGGATGTGAATTGCATTTTGCATCATGAGTCCTTTGGAAATGTTCTAGGTCCCTGCATTGCTGTGGAGGACTAAGTCTATCAGAAACAGTCCTCGCACACTGTGGCTGTTTTTGTGTATAATGTTCTCCTGGTTCTGCTCACTTCACTCAGCATCCAGGTTTTTCTCAAGTCTGCCTGCTCATCATTTCTTATGGAACAATAGTATTCCATTACATTTCCATATTGCAACTTGCTCAGCTATCCCCCAATGGACGGGCACTCCCTCGACTTCCAGTTCTTGGCCACCACAAAAAGAGCTGCTATAGACATTTTTGTACGCAACACAGGCTTTCTTGCTGTTTCTCACTCAAGATACTCAGGGCACTTCAAGATTCATCTCAGATCCTACCTTCTTCAGGAGACTTTTCACAGTCCTCACTTCCCCTAACTCCTTCCAAGGTTTTTGTTTTTATTCAGTAATGTCCAAAGACTTTTCATGACCTCATATAGGGTTTTCCTGGCAAAGATGTTGGAGTGGTCTGCTCTTTCCTTCTCCAGTGGGTTAAGGTGGACAGAAGTTAACTAACTGGTTTACTTAGAGTCACACAGCTAGTGAGTGTCTGAGATTGGCTTTGAACTGAGATCTTTTGGACTCCAGCCCCGACTTTTTATCCACTGTGCCATCGAGCTGCCTAAGGTTACCTTCCGTCTATTCTGTGTATATGTTGTGTGTATATATTTGTGTGTTTTCTGGAAGTGAGGAACCATGTTGTTTTGACTTTGTATCTTCAGCATGGTACCTGACATATAGTAAACATATAATAAATGCTTATTTATATATATAATAATTAAACATATATACATAATGCTGACTGAATCAATAAATGTCAATCAACTCAGTACAGTTCTGTCCTAATTCAAATGACTTTCTGAGTTAATATTATGAGTATTGTTAGGGTCAAGGCCAGAGATTGGTTGATAAAGACTGGAAAGATAAATCAATGGAAGGTTTAGCCTACCTATCTCCTTCATTTCTTCCTGGGCTGCTCTAGAGAGCAGAAGACTCAAGTGGACAGATCTCCAGTGTCTGGCCTATCTGTTCCCAGATCTGGATGGTGAAAACCAAGTATTTAGGCATTTTGGTGGATCACTGAATTCACCAGTGGATAGTTGTATTGGTAAGCACCCCAGCATACACAGGGGGGCCTTCTACAACAGGTTCTTAGATCCACATTCATAAAAGGAAAGCAGCTTTCAAGGGGGGATAGCCATCACTTTAATTTAGCACAGGTATCAGAGAAATCAAAAGTCAACAGATATGCTTCCAAAATGTCTGACCATTACATACATACCCAGTTACCAGAGAAGGAAGCATCAACTTCCAGGTTTTCACTGTGGGGGGATGGAGGTAGGGTCCTTAGTGTCTTCTCAGAGTCTCGCTGTCAAAGAAACCCTTCCAGTCCATAAGCCCCAAAGTAAAACCTCACCCTCAGAGTATTTATACACTTTTTAGAGCCAGAGGGCATAATACTCTGACCCATTGCCTCAGTAGAAAAAACAAAAAAGTACTTGGGACCCTCCTACAAAACAACTCCCCTAATCAAGTTTCCCACAATGGGCAGGCCCTTCCATGGGTGGGAAAGATCCTCCTCGATCTATTATTCACAGGCACTTTTAGTAAAATAAAAACAGCAAAAGATTCTAATTTGATTGCCATTACAATAGTCCTGTGTGATTACCCTCTGCTCCTTTTCTACTAGTCTGGCACTGGTCACCATCATGGCAGAAGGGGACCACATAAGAACATTTTCTGGTTTTGTCCATTTTGTAAGGATGCTATATATATATATAAAAAAAAAAACATCCCCTGGTTACCAACCTTCTGCTGGTGAGTTTCTCAGGACTAAGATAGGCTTGTTGGTAGAAATATGACCTGCCTCTTAGGGCAATATTCAAAGTCTTCTGAGTTTAGTGGGACCTTTTGGAGCAGGTATTCTCTTGAAATAGCCTTCAAGGACCCAGTGACACCCCTATGTTATGTTTTATTATAACATTACATTATAATATGATTATGATAATGTATAATAATATAATAGTTATTATAATATGTTATAAAGGACAATATTAATGATAAGCTACTAGCTTTTCTTAATATGCAGATTGATTCATTAAAAATAGCTCCGATTTATATAAAATTATAAGTAGCTCAGGCAGCTAGGTGGTGAAGTGGATAGAGTGCCAAACCTGGAGTCAGGAGGACTCATCTTCCTGAGTTCAAATCTGGCCTCAGACACTTACTAGCTGTGTGATCCAGGGCAAGTCACTTAACCCTGTTTACCTCAGTTTCCTCATCTGTAAAATGAGCAGGGTAAGGAAAGGGAAGACCATTTCAGTACCTTTACCAAGAAAACTCTAAATGGGGTCACAAAGAGTCAAACATGACTGAAAAATGTCCGAATGAATGAATAATTCATCTTAAACATGTTATTAAAGGACACAAGGATATTTTGGAGTTGCATCCCTAACTTTTTAAGGTAGTATCATGAAAGATATTGCATCCTCCCACAAAAGGCATCACACTGTCAGAGACAGGATGGGCTTCATGAATTGTAGGTCTTGTTCAAATATCATTTATATTAATTTGCTTCAGTACTGTAAGTAAGGAAATGAGGGGGTTTCAAACAAAGACCATGTTGTTTGTTTTCTTATTTAGTTTAAATATTTTAATTTTATTTTCCAGTTACATTTTTAAAAGTTTTAACATTCATTTAAAAAAATTTTGAGTTCCAAATTCTCTCCCTCCTTCTTACTCCTTCCATACCCTTTGAGAAGGCAAGCAATATATCAGTTATACACACGATGTCATGCAAAACACATTTCTGTATTAGTCATGTTGCAAAACACACACAAAACCCCGAGATAAATAGAGTGAAAAAAGTTTGCTTCAATCTGCACTTAGAGTTTATTAGTTTTCTTATATGCCATCCTAGAAATCTAATACAACTTTTTGATATGAATTTGGTTTCATATGAGATTACCTAATGCAAAAGTAGAGGCTTACTGATGGAAGGTTAACTATAACCAAATTCGATTTACCAAGGCTGCTTACTGCATTTTAGCAATGATATGTGTCCTTGTGGATGAATTTCCATTTTCCCCATAGTTGTTATGCAAAATATAATCTGAGTTGATTTGTCATGGTAGCCGGCAAGTTCAAGCATATGTATTATGCTGTTCTAGGGGTATTTGGAGGCATTTCAGACCATAAACAAAGCACAATTAAATTCAAAACATGCACTTATCTCTTTGGCTTTCATTGTATAATGTCACTTGTTCCAGTGGAAAAAAAAAAAAACAAAAAATCAACTTGATTGGGCTATTTTGGAATTTTGGTTTCTGTTTTTCTTATTCTCACACAGCCATCCTGCTTGCTACTTAAAAAAGAATTGATCATACTTTTTCTTTTCCAGGATCTTGTACATATGTTGATACAATACTTCTGTGGTTAGACTGGCCAGAGGTAAAACTGTATATACAACAGGTGAAGTTTGATGAGAGAACATGGAGGACAGTAAAGGAGTTATTGGACGTGGTGTGAGGGTTGGAAACCCAGCGCTGATCCTAAATTAGTTGTGTCACTCTGTCCAACCTCTCTCCAATCCTTAAAAGATCCTTGTTGGAAGGGACCTCAGTTCTACATAAACCTGAACAAAAATCCTTTTTATAAGACGCTCACCATGTGGTCATCTAGCCATCATTTATAAACCACTGGTGAGGGGGAAACTATTTTCTTCTAAGGAAATTTATTTTTCTTTGGGATTGCTCTAACTTTTTGGAAAGTTTGTCCTTCCAAATAAACATCATCAATTCATTTAACTGAGCTTGAGCCCTTCATCAACTTGGCCAACCTTCTATGGATATTCTCTGGTTTGGCAATAATGTTCTTCAAGTGTGTTACCCAGAATTGAATACAATACACTAGAAGGGGTCTGCCCTGGGGAAAATTCTGTGGGATTATCACCTTCCTGGTACTGGACACAATGACTCTCAATATAGCCCAAAATAGCATTAGCTTTTAGACTGACAATATTAGACTGTTAACTCATATGGAATTTCTGGTGAGTGAAAGTCATCAGATCTTTTTCACACTAACTTCTATCTAGTCATAAGTGCCCTGTTTTGTACTTGTGAAGTTGATTTTTTTCTTTTTGAAACTAAGGGTAAGGTATTACCTTTCATACAGTTAAATTTCAGCTTGGCAAAATTAGCCCAACACCCTGGCTTGTTAATTTTTGGATCCTAAATTTATTATTCAGTATTTAAGCATCTTCCTAACTTTGCATCATCTACAAATTTGATAAGTATGCCTCCTCTGCCTTTATCTAGGTTACTAATAATAAGCTTAAATAGCACAGGCACCAACATAGATTCCTGGTAAGCACTTTTAGCAAGCGTCTGTCTCCATGTTTTATGCCCCACTTGATTTAATCAGAAAGTC
This sequence comes from Potorous gilbertii, assembly GCA_028658325.1. Taxonomy (NCBI): domain Eukaryota; kingdom Metazoa; phylum Chordata; class Mammalia; order Diprotodontia; family Potoroidae; genus Potorous; species Potorous gilbertii. The sequence continues at coordinate 138,847,254 of CM053770.1, forward strand.
ATTGAATAAAATTATTTTGTTGTTACCTAGCAAATAATTTTGCATGATTGTGATGTATATGTGGGAGACACTGTGTTGGAGGAGAGCCTTTAAGATGCATTTTGCAAATGCAAAATCAAATGTTTTGCAAATCAAATGTTTTTAAAAAATAATCTATGAGCAGTAAACATAGTGGAAACTTGTGGTATATCTTTCAGTCAATTGTTACAGTAAAGATGTGGAATATCCATTTGGCAGGTCTACCTTTTCTCTTCTACTACTCTCATCAAGGATACTCTTAATGTATGTATTAATTATACCCACCAAATTTTATGTAGATGGGAAAGTAGGCATACAGGTCAGTATATTTTTATTCCCCTGATCACCTTTTCTTCATACTAAAGTCCAACAGCTTTTTCATGAATAAAGTACCTTCCATGCCTTCAAATACCTTGAAAATCAATGTCTGAATGTCCTCAAAATTGTTTTGCCTCCAGCACAGACCTCCTCTCTGTATACTTGGACAAGTCAGATTGTTTGACAAATTAGTGAACTTGATGGTAAAAAAAAATTGTTATTAAAAAAAATGTACAGCTCTTTCCCATCTTTTGTCTATTGTCCTTACAGCTTCATTCTTAAATGCCCTTAGGATGACTGCTTAGTAGACTATCTTACCAGGGTTTCTTTTGACTACTTTTTCCCTTCATTAATTCTCACTATTTATGAGGCAATGATATGCATAATTTTTCACCATCATTTTCTCTAAAATTTTATTAAGGAGCTTATATTCTAAACTGTTGTTGCCTTTGGCTGTCATAGCTCTTTCATTGACATTTATCAAGTTTTTGATGAATACGATGGTTCTGAGGTTCTATTTGATCTTATTAATTTCATTAGTTAAACTTGTATTTGAAATTGTTAGGATTAGTTTTAATGTTCTTCCCTCCATCAAGTGCCTATTTTTTTCCTTAGCACCAACAATTTATTTAAATACCTCAGGTTGGAGTTCTTTTAATTGAATGCCATATTTTTCTCTCATATGAAAATGAGAATAAAAACTTTCTTCTAGTTTTGTTAATTATTTTGATTTTTGTTTTAACAGGCAGTCTGGTTTATACACAGAAATAACTCCCAGATCAGAAACAGTTCATTTTCAATCCATTATAATAAATCATTTTGATTTTTGTGACCTCATTCAATATTTGCCAAGTCCAACACCTACTGATTTTTTTAAAGAAAACATTCATAATATATGGATTTGAGGCTTTGGTGTAGACTACAAATCTTTGGTCTTTCACATTTCTTACTCCTGAATCACATTTCTCAACAGATATAGTTCATCATCATTTGTGCTTCCTTTTGCTTTGAAGTTACTGGCTATCAGGGTATATATTGACATGGAGTATCATCAGTTTCCTCATAGAATTTCTCTACCTCACCATCTACAGCTGATCGTTCTACATAAACTACGATATTTTTAATAGTGATCTTTTTATTATTTGTTTTTTAAGATAGTTAACAAAATTTTTTTAACATCATTGTCATTTCTCAATGATACCTTTTCTCATTTTTTCTATCCAGAGTAGAACTTTACCTTGTTACTAAGAGGCAGCCAGACAAAACCAATGAGCTTGCTGGCCACTTTTGGAAATATATGTCTCCTTCTGCACCTGTAGTCCACTCTCTATCTGCCTATATCTCTGGGTACCATATTAATCTTCTGAAGTCATGACTCATCATTGCATTGTTTAGCATTCTGAAATATTTCAATGTTATTTTCCTTTATTGTTTATTTCCATTGTTGTGATTATCATGTAATTGGTCATCACTGATCTGATTCTACTTATTTCACTTTCTATAAGTTCATGAAAGTCTTCCTGAATTCTTCATATTTGTTATTTCTTACTGACAATAGACCTCCAGTATATTTGTTACACTGCATAGTATGTTCAGTTATTTGCCTAATTGACTGGTGCATCCCTGGGCAAGTCACTTGACCTCTGTCAATCTCTGTTTCCTCATTTGTTGAAGGGGGGGTTGCAATAGAACTTACCTCATAGGGTTGCGAGGAGACTCAGGCGAGATAGCATATGTAAAGCATTTTACAAATCTTACAATGCTATACAAATGCAGTTGTAGAATATTTCCCCCAAATCTCCACTAGGGGAGAGGGTTTCCTCATTTTAGAGCTTCATACACTGATGAGACCACAGGTCTTGACTAACACTTAATTCACTCCTTAACTTTTCCTTCCTCAGGGTAACCAACCCCAATACTTTCTACTTTAACTGATGAGAAATACTTTCCAATTCTTCAAACTTTTTCTTTGTTTGTCTCAGGACCTTCTTATGATTCTAGAAATGCTTTCAAATATTGAAACTGGATAGTAAGGAAGGATCTGATAAAGGACAAAGGGAGCGAAATATTTGACTAATATGATATATGATACTTACAACCAGAAGGAGTAACAACAGAGTGTTCCCTTCTTATTTCCTGAGGGAAATAAAACAAGTCTAAGTCTTTGAAAGAGCAGCTAGGTGGCATAGTATTTTGCCTGACGTCAGAAAGACGTATCTTCCTTCATTCAAATCTGGTCTCAGATATGAACTAGCCGTTTGCTCCAGGGCAAATCACTTAACTCTGTATCAGTTTTCTCATCAGTAAAATGACCTGGAGAAGGAAATGGAAAACCATTCTAGAATTTTTGCCAAAAAAACCTCAAATGGGGCTATGGAGAGTTGAACGTGACTCAGAAATGGCTGACCAACAGCAACCAAAATCTTTGAAATTGCCCTTCAGGAACTTAGCCCAGACTGCATCAGAGTCATTGACAATATGACAAACATCCTATTTCAGTGGAAGCCCAGTGTTTGACCAAACTCTGAGCAGAACAATAGACCTTTATGTCCCATGGAGGAGGTAGAATTAACGTATTTCTATGGAAGCACGCAAGATCAGTTGTCCTACATTTAGAGTGAAAAGAAATTAGGGTTCAGTGAAGGTAGAAGCCCCTTCTCAGCTCAAACTCATCTATCATTTTTCTGAAGCTAAATTAGCAAGCCACTCTGAGTTATAATTAATATAGCAAGACATCTTAAAGGTTCTTTCTAATCAGTGTGTGATCCAGCAGTTTTAGAGACAGAATCAATTTATTTTATAACCGTCATACTGTTTTGGAAAACAATCCTGTTTACTCTCTGCACCTTCCCTCAGGCCTTCTCATGAAATAAACAAGCAGGAGAAGGAAAGACTAGAAAGGTGAACTGGATGCACTGTAGGTTTGGTTCACTCAAGGAGCTTTGGCAGTGAAAGGGAGAAGTAACGGAGGAAGGGGGCTTGAGGGGCCAGCTGGGTTAAGTGCAGGTTTTTGATGTATGTCAGAAATCTGGGCCTCTTTATTGGTAACTGAGATGAGCTAGGCAGAAATTGGAGGAGGGAGGAAGGTGGAGGAGGAGGAGGGGGAGGTAAAAGGAGAGGGGGAAATAAAGCGGGAGAGGGAGGGAAAAGGAGAGGAAAAGTGGGAGAGGGAAAGTAGGAGAGAGAAGGAGAGGAGAGAGAAAGAGAGAGAGAGAGAGAGAGAGAGAGAGAGAGAGAGAGAGAGAGAGAGAGAGAATGGATAAGGGGGGTTTATAGTGATTGAAGTAGGGAAGATGTAGGAAACCATGATAGATGTCCCCAATTTTCTTGGTAAAATAGAAGAGGCGATCATCTGCTGTGGTAAGGAAGTGAGAGTGAAATTGGAGCCTTACAAAGAAAAGCTAAGGTTTCCTACCACTGCTGCAGGAAATATGATCAAATATCAATGGAGAATTTAAAAAAAATTGTTACATTGTAGTGAAATCTTGGAATCATATAACAAGAATTTAAAGTCGACTCAGTTGACATATTTTTGTGACTTCCTCTAAGGACATGCAATAGTCTGAGTAGGAATAAAAAAAAATAGATGGTGGGAATGGCTTTATGTTGATAATTAGCAGGGTATGACATTTAAATTAGTTTAATATACACACACTGGAGTGCATGTTTTTAGGTATGCACCATCAAAATAAGTTTGGAGATATCTTCTCTAGAGACAGATAGATTGCAATCCTGGAATGGTTGAACATAGGAATCTCAATTGAGGGCCATCCTAGATACCATCTACCTAGACATGACAGGAATACAACATGGGTGATGTCCTTGTTGCATTTATATATTTCCCTTTTAAATTTTTTATTCTAAACTTTACAAACACTGAATAAATTGGGCATTTCCATATATATATATATATATATATATATATATATATATAAAACAACAGAAAAGTAAGATCGTATATGCAATTCTGTATCTCTATCATATACAGTTTTCTTTTCTTTTAAAATATACAAGTTCAACACGTACCTTTCAAAGCTGTCTTGCTTGACTGTGGTTCTTCCGTGGCCTTCCTTCCATTCTCAAAAAATTGTTTCAATAATCCTTCTTTCCTTCCTCCCTCTCTTTCATTCCTTCTGTGTAGGGAAAGCAAGCTATATACAGGTTTGGAGGGAATTCTGATTTTTATAATAATCAATATGATATGTGTAATGAATAAACTAATAGATTAGAATTTTGCAGAATTGCCTTTTCCAGCTTATGAGTCAAATTCCCAATGCAGCTTGAATTGATCAATCAAACCTTGACAAGGCTCACAATCACTGGCATCCTTTCGCCTGCACATCTGAAGTGAAGTGAATTAAAGACTGTAGAACCTGTTCCTATCACAGAACTCTCCTTCTGTGACTTGAGCAGTATTGCTCCCGGGACTTCAGAATTGTATTGTCTTCTTTTTGTGGGTTTGTCTTGGGAAACCACTCTGTCCCTGGGAACGATTGTAATTCACCCTCCCGACTCCCTTCCCACTGCTATCCTGATTCATTTATGGGTAAGTTTATCCCACTCATATTGATGTTTATAATAATTGATCGTGTATTCCTACCCCCACTTAACCTATCCTTTTGTACTTTTCACCTTGTCCCATCCCTGGCCACAGGTTTTTACTCTTTTTTTATTAATCCTTTCTTCATGTAATATACTTTATGATGGAGTTTATTTTGTTCATGACAGCTCCTTCACCTCTCCTGCTCTCCCTAACAAACTCCCCTCTCCCCATCCCTGTTTCTTTCTATTTCTTGTGGAGATGAATGTGTCAGCTAGGTGCTAAGCTGCCTCTCCTGCTGTTCTTCTGGTGGGCCTGCCTGAGTTCATTGCTGCCTAGTTCTTGCTGTACTCCCTCAGTGTTAGTCTGACCTTGTCTCCTATTCTGTGTCTACACTCTGTCTTCTGCCTTGTTCAGGCTTGGGAACGGTCTTTGATTAGAACTTCCATGACATTCTCAAAGTCCATGTTATACTGGGCTAGATAGAGAAGTGCATAGCTTTTTTTTTTTTTTTTTGGCTTGATCATTTTAGGCCTTCCTGGGGTATTTGGGCTTCTTTTAGGTATGAATACACACCTCCATCTTTACCCAATTCCCTCTGATATAGCTTTTCAAGATTACAAGAATTGCTTGGAAGTTCTGAAGTCTAGCTCATTATTTTTCTATTTCGGTAAAAAGTGATCAAGAAAATAGTAACTGACTTAGACTGAGTCATATACCTCCTTTCACACTACTTTTCTGTTCAGTTGTTTTCAGTTGTTTTCTTAGCAGATACTGGGGTAGTTTGCCATTTCCTTCTCCAGCTCATTTTACAGATGAGGGAACTGAGACAAACAGGATTAAGTGACTTATCCAGGGTCACACATAGTTAGTACGTGTCTAAATTCAAATCATGACATTTGAATTTAGAAAGAGTCGTATTTCTGACTAGGCCAGGCACTCTATCCATTGTACTACCTCTTTGCAGGAATAACAAACTCATTAAAAGAATCCTTGAAGGAAACTTGAGAAGGTAATAGGCAGCCTTTCACAATACTAGAGCAGACCACTTTATAGTCTCACATGAAAGACTGAAAGGTGGAGAAGATTTAAGATCCCGCCATGTTTGTTGCTTGTTTACCAAAAAAGCATTTGGTTCAGCTGAGTGAAACTCCACATTACATAGGCTGTTGTCCAGCAAAATTTCTCCCAAATACATCACAATTACATGATATTTCTTGAAAGATGTAAGACCAGAAATAACTTTATTTCACCTCTGATTACTCATATTGAGACAGAAATGGGGGAGACCTCTGTTCACAAAGAATGTCCAGCACAGTACCTAAATTAAAGGAATTCTTGGAAGGTGATAAGGTTATTCAGATGCAAGGATGATTTATTGTGTCATACCATACAACAGTGCAGACTCTCCCAAGTGAGATCTATAATCAGTGTTCAGACTAACTTTCTACACCAGAAAAAAGAGAGTATTAGACATTAAAAAAAATAAGGGTTAAATTAAAACAATCTTTCTCCAGAATCCTGTCCTCAACTACTAGATTAGTTTGGAGGCTTTGGGTTCCCCGCTGACAGTTAGAAATGAGTCCTTAATGTCCCTAGGTCTAGGAGTCCTAGGCCCCAGATGGTTCTAATAAGCACAATAGATGGTCTCCTTCAACTGGATAAGACGTTGGACAAGTCCCTCAATCTATCTGGATTTTAGTTTCCTTCTTTGTAAAATGAGGAGGTTGAGCACAATGTCCTCTGAGGTCTCTTCTGACCCCTAAATATATGATCCTATCATGTGCCAACTCAGGGCAGATTCTATATCGTTTAATGGAAAGCTTCTTGAGATCAGTCTTCTACTTCCTTTCAGTTCCAATCATATGGTGATTACTTAGGAAAAGTTGATAGTGACTGTTTTGTCCACCTCCTCTCCAGTGTAGTGCTGGCACTAAAGAAGCCAGGAAAACAGAATCCTGAACTCAGGTCTAATTGATCTTCTTGGAACAATTTCCTAATAAATACAAGATGAGCCCCCAAAACAAAATAATCCAACCAGCTCTTCCAAATTTCATAGACATTATGTCAACCACAACATTTCCCTTTCCCAAAAGACCAATGATAAGAATCTTGGATCCAGTTTGATAGTCAATGATGATAGGCATTTTTCAATGAACAGATTAAATGGAACTTCAGCTCTAACTCATCTGTCTAGAACCCTTATAAATCAATGCCACCTAGGATCTTCCATCTCTTGAGATTTCCTTGTAGGATAGATCTCTATCACTGAATTTGCAAAGCAAGTTTTAAAATAGTCTTAGATGAAGTATAGTAACCCCTGGTAACCCAGTGTTAGTAAATGAGGCATGATGATTTCAATCTAAGATCCTGTTTCTCTGGCAATTATGTGGTAGGAAAGGGAGCACTCCCACTGTTACGGCTGGGCAGGTGTGCAGTGTTAACACAGAGGAGGCAATATATGACTTGTCCTTTTTCTGGGCAGTGCCCTACTACTCTGAAGCTAGAGATAGGCATTGAAGTTCTAACAATTTACATGTTGAAATTTCAAGGATCTATGATTTCATTAATCTGGGTATCATTCTCTTCAAACACAGATTTCATCCTTAATAAGTCAGTATTCATGGGCTGTTGCAGCCGAAAAATTCATTGCTTTGTGTCTAAATTCCTATGAGTTTCTCTATATTTTACTAGTCTGATCCTTAGATAATAACCACACATTGCATTGCCAGGCCCATACTTGAGGACTCTCCAGCTTAGACGATCCTGCCAGAACTTGCATTTTGTTGGCATAGGCTTCAAGGATCCAGGTCACCTCGAGCTACAATGAGTCATCAGGGAGGTCTTGTGGTGAATGTTCCGAGAAACTTTCTAAAATAAATTTACTTTGGGAATTATCACTAAACTGTTCCCTTTGCCCTCTGGTTCTAAGCTATATGGGTAGTTTTCTTTTATAATTCCTTGAGATATGATGTGTAGGTTCTTTTTTTATTGTTCATGACTTTCAGGTAGTCCAGTTACTAAGTAATTTTTCCTCAATCTATTTTCCAGGTGAGTTGATTTTTCTCTATGAGGTATTTTCTTCTATTTTTTCAGTCTTTTGATTTTGTTGTATTATTTCTTGATGTCTTGTGGAGTCATTAGCTTCCATTTGGTCAATTCTGATTTTCAAGGAGTTATTTTCTTTAGTAAGATTGTGAATCTCTTTTTTACCAAGCTGTTAATTCTCTTTTCATGTTTATTTTGCACAGCTTCCATATTTTATAATTTTTTCCTTCTATTGCTCTTACTTGTTTTCTAAAATTAGTTTTTGCTCTTTTAAAAATCTTCCTTAATTTTTCTAAGACTTGTTGTTGAACTTATGTCCAATCTGCATTTTCTTTGTGTCTTTGCTTTGCACATGTTTTCAATTGAGTGTCTTCTGTGTTTGTGTTTTGAGTTTCACTATCACCATAGTATCTCTTTGTGGTCAGGTAATTTTATTTGTTTGCTCATTATTCCAGCCTACTCTTTGACTTTGGAGTTTATGTTAGTGTTGGGTTCTACTTGCTTCTACTAAGGATGTTTGGTATGAGCTTCTGTCCTCTTATGTCCTTCTGCTTTTTTCACACCTCCAGCTGGAAGTCTGAAAGTTTTCTGTGCTTTCAAAGTGGTGTGATCAGAGGATCACTCCCCTCCTCCCCCCCATCTCAATGTCAGTTTGAGTCCTGAATATTCCTGATCTAAGTTTCAGTCTGTTGCCTACTGAATGGTTGAGTTGTAATAGACTGCTGCTGGACTCAGCCACTGTTAGCCTGCTGGGATGTTCTGCAGGTAAGAACAACTAAAATACTGGTTCTCCTCTGGTCTGGGACATTTTCCTTGATTATTTCACTAAATGTGATAAATGCTAGAACTGTGTTATTGCTCTGTTGCTGGACTCTCAGGACCACACAGCTACATTTCTGGAACTTGTTCCTTGTTTAGTACTCATCTAGGGCCATGCTTGTTCATGACTGCTCCTTTCCACTCTGGATCTGTGAACTGTAACTGGGTAAAGGGCAACATGGCTGCCCAACGATACCTGTTACTATACCAAGCACTAATTCAGGGGTCTCCTGAATCTTTCTACCCTGGTGCTTCTTGCCCTAGTGTTCTCTCTTGGTTCTTTTTCTGTCATTTGGTGCTGCAATGCTCTCCATCACCACTGGATGCTCCTGTCCAGCCCTCACCCTAGTGTTAGAAGACCTCTCTGTTTTCCTAAGCTGACCTGGTCTGGAAAACATGACTCACTGTGACTTTTTCTTGGTTTTCCTGATCAGAATTCAATCTGGTGCTTTTTTCTCAGTTGTTATGGAGGAGATGTGATGAGCAAACTACACAAAAATTCTTCTCCTCACTTTGCCATCTTGATTCTGCCTCACACTAAACTGTTCTCAATTTGGATTCCAATCTTTGATCACCAGGCAGAATCAGAGACTTACTATATTCTCCATCTCCTGCACAGGGAATGATAAACAAATCTACACCACAATTGCTATTGGGATAGGTGACAATCTACTGTTCTATGGTTCCACGTAAAATCCCTGTGATTCAAAGATGTAGGCTGACTAGGATATGACTCCTTTCACTTGCTTCAATGCCCTCTTTCCTCATACAAATACCCATCTGTTCTAATTTGCCTGCATTGGCATCCATTCTACCCTCCCTTTTTGTTGTGCCCTTTGGAATACCTATTTTCTTGTTACAAACTGTCCCTCCCACTATATTTCTTTCTCTTATGTTCTTCTATCTTCCTGAGATCAGAAACTAGACTCCCCTAGAAGACAATGCATCTCTTGACATTCTCTCCAGTACTGGATGTACTTTCAGTCATTCCACTTTCAGCTTCAGGTTCTCCTCTGGTCTGGAATGCTCCTGCCCTGGTTATTTCTTACCATGTGATTCAGGACAAGACACTTAACCTCTGTTTGCCTCAGTTTCCTCAACTGTAAAATAAGAGGTAATAAAAGCATCTAATTCATATAGTTGTTGTGAGACTCAAATGAGCTAATACTGCAAGGATCTTAGCTCAGCCGAGGGCACTGTGCTGTGTGAGAATGTGATAAGACCTTAGCCTGAAAGGGCCAGGGTCTCCCATTGCATCCTGGGTCATCTCCAGTCATCCTGGCCTGATGGTCACTGGACCCAGTTGGCTCAGGAGAAGAAAGTGAAGCTGGTGACCTTATACAGCCCTCCCTCACTCCAATCAAATTCAACTACTAGTCATGTCATCATCATGATGTCATGGTCCTCTTCTAGAATGAAGGAAAAACAACAACAATGAAAATTTGTCCTCAACTTATATTCTTTGGTTCCTAGTAGTAATAGTCTATTCCTTCAGCTAGAGAGAGAAAAGTAAAAACATAATGGAGTGATATAAATGGACTTATTGTCATTTAGTTGTATATAAACATACATATATAAATATACATATACACACATGCACACACATATATATGTATATATACATACACATGTTGTCATGTTGGTAGGTACCAGTGGAAATATTCGATCCATTGCCTAGAGTTAAAACATTTATGCCATTTAGAGCAATCCAACATAAACTAGAGTCTTTTTTTTTTATTTTAAGGTAGATTTGCTAGATAGATGAATATCTCCTATGTGGACTTTGATTTCCATGTTACTTATGGTAATTCATGACTCCTTCTAAAATTCTAGTGATTTTGTAGCAAGCCAGCACACATTAAGTTTCCTAATACTTTTGTATCTATAGTTTCTACTTAGATTTCTAGGGCCCTAGTGGCAATATTTTGCTCATTCAATTAGATTAAAGCATTGTAACCATTTAGAGCAATGCAACACAATATAGAGCTTTCAGGGTGGACTTGATGCTATGAATTTTTTTTTTATTGGATATGTATTCAGAAGTCTTATAGCATATGGTCAAATGAACAACCTATGGAACTTGGTCATCTATATATATCTATGTCTATATATTTATATCTATATATCTATTTCTGCTTATTCCTGTGTTTTTTGTTTCTTGATCATACCTCCCTCTCATATTTGGAATTCACTTCCACTTTACCTCTGCCTTTTTAACATTAACTTACTTTTAAGGACTAACCTCTTCCTTGAAGTCTTCCTTGATTACTCCAGATAGGATTCTTTCTTTTCAAATGACTTCATATCATTCTTAATGGTGCACGTCGTATTCCTTTAAGAAGAATATAAGCATCCTGAAGGCAGGTATTTTGCTTTTGTGTTCCTGGTATTCAGTACTAGGTGCTTAGTAGATGTTTGTTGAATTTGAATGCATTAGAATTCATGTTTGTTCAGTTGCGAGGAAATTGCAGAATGTGGAACACATAAAACTTTACACTGTGCCTTATCTGAGATTTAGCTCCCCTTTTACTCCTCTCTTGAGTAATTGGTAACTGTGCTTACTAATGTACATTTTCCATGTCAAGCAGACAATGGTTTCTAAGACAAGAAAGGGTGAGGCCAAAAGGGAGTGAGAGAAAGCCAAGCCCATGCATGAAGATGTTACGCAGTGTAGGAAAATAGTAAAATTTCTTGCTCAGTCAATCACTCAAACTGCATCAGTAAGTAGTAGCTATTTGTAACTGGTACTACTACTGAAAGAAGTCATTTCAGGAAGGAAGGCTGTATTACTGGGAAGCAGTATGATGTGATATGACCAGGCTTCAAGTTATTGCTGTGCGGCTTCCTAGCTCTGTCTGTGGTTGGGGGCAAGTAATTCACTTAGGGGCTGGGCCTCAACTCCTTCATCTGGAAAATGGGAGATGGTGATATTTATACTACTTACATCACAAAGCAGTTAGGAAAATCTTTTGTACTAACGAACTATGTCATTGCTATTACTATCAAGCTTGACATGCAGTTCATAGTTCAGGAGATGAAAAGGCCCTTCGGAATCATGTAGTAAAAAATCCATTTTTTTTTAACAAATAAGGGAATGTTATTTTCCAAATTTCCAAATATTTTTTAAAAATATGAGAAGCAAGGGAGAGGAGGCTAAAAGGGAGGGAAGAAGTAATAAATGTAAAGGGCAATAAAAGGGAGGGGGGCTGAAAGAAGGAAGGGAAGACTGTGAGAGGTGGTGGTCAAAAATTAAAACTCCATTGTGGAGGGGAAAGGAGAAGGGAGAGCTAAAAGTAAAAATAGTGGGGAAGAGGATGGAGGGAAATACACAGATTGTAATCATAACTGTGAATGTGAATGGGATGAACTCTCCCATAAAACAGAGCTGAATGGATCAAAGGCCATAATCCAACAATATGTTGTTTACAAGAAACACATTTGAAATTGGGGCTTACACATAGGGTAAAGGTAAAAGGTCGGAGCAGAATATATTGAGCTTCAGCTGAAGTAAGAAAAGCAGAGGTTGAAATTCTAATCTCAGACAAAGCAAAAACAGAAATAAATCTAATCAAAAGAGATAAAGAAGGAAACTAATCCTGCTAAAAGGCACCATAGAAAATGAAGCAATATCATGACTAAACATATATGCTCTAGGTGGTATAGCATTCAGATTCTTAGAGGAAAAGTTAAGGAAGTTACAGGAAGAAATAGACAGCAAAACTATACTAGTAGGGGACCTCAACCTCCCCCTCTCTGAATTTAATAAATCTAACCTCAGAATAAACAAGGAAGAAGTTAAGGAGGTGAATAAAACTATGGATAAGGTAGATATGATAGATCTCTGGAGAAAATTTAATTGGGAAACAAAAGGATATACTTTTTTCTCAGTGGTACATGGCACATATACAAAAATTGACCATGTACTAGGGCATGAAAACCTCACAATCCAATGCAGAAAGGCAGAGACACTCCATGCATCTTTCTCCAATCATAATGCAATAAAAGTTATATGTAATAAAAGGCTATGGAAAGATAGACCAAAAATTAATTGGAAACTAAATAATCTAATCCTAAAGAAGGAGTGGGTTAAACAACAAATCATAGAAACAATCAATAGCTTCCTTCAAGAGAATGACAATAATGAGACAACCTACCAAATCTTATGGGATACCACACAAGCAGTTCTTAGGGGAAGCTTCATATCTTTGAATGCCTACATGAATAACATAGAGAAAGAGTAGATCAATAAATTGGGCATGCAGCTAAAAAAGCTTTAAAAAGAACAAATTGAAAATCCCCAAGTAAAGACCAAATTAGAAATACTGAAAACCAAAGGTAAGATTAATAGAATTGAAATTAAGAAAACTATTGAACTAATAAATAGAACAAAGAGTTGTTTTTATGAAAAAATCAATAAAATTGATAAACCTTTGGTCAATTTGATTAAAAAAAGAAAGAAGAAAACCAAATTACCAATATCAAAAATGAAAGGAGTGAACTCACCTCCATTGGGAAGGAAATTAAAACAATAATTAGACATTACTTTGCCTAACTTTATGCCCATAAATTTGACAATCTAAATGAGATGAATGATTATTTTTAAAAAAATATAAATTTCCCAGATGAACAGAAGAGGAAGTTGAATACTTAAACAACCCCATCTCAGAAAAAGAGATTGAACAAGCTATCAATGAACTCCTGAGGAAAAAACTTCCAGGGCCAGATGGATTTACAAGTGAATTCTGTCAAACATTTAAAGAACAGTTAATTCCAATACTATATAAACTATTCAGGAAATTTGGGGAAGGAGTCCTCCCAAATTCTTTTTATGATGCAAATATGGTTTTGATACCTAAACCAGGAAGAGACAAAACAGAGAAAGAAAATTATAGACCAATTTCTCTAATTAATATAGATGCAAAAATTTTAAATAAGAATTTTAGCAAAAAGAGTACAACAACTTATCACACGAATAATACATTATGATCAGGTAGGATTCATACCAGGAATGCAGGACTGGTTTAATATTAGGAGAACTGTTAGCATTATTGATCATATAAACAATCAAACAAGACCTAACAGAAACCACATAATTATCTCAATAGATGCAGAAAAAGCTTTAGACAAAATACAACACCCATTCCTATTAAAAACACTAGAGTACATAGGAATAAAGGGAACTTTCCATAAAATAATGAGCAGTATCTACCTACAACCTTCAGCAAGCATTATATGCAATGGAGATAAGCTAGATGCATTTCCAGTAAGATCAGGGGTGAAATAAGGATGTCCTTTATCACCACTATTATTCAATATGGTACTAGAAATGTTAGCTATAACAATTAGAAAAGATAAAGAAATTGAAGGAATTAGAATAGGCAAAGAAGAAACTAAGTAACCACTCTTTGCAGATGATATGATGACATATTTAGAGAATCCCAGAGATTCAAGTAAAAAACTACTTGAAATAATAAACAACTTTGGCAAAGTTGCAGGTTACAAAATTAAACCACACAAATCTTCTCCATTTCTATATATTAGTAACAAAGCCCAACAGTAAGAGATAGAAAGAGAACTCTCACTTAAAGCTAGGGTGGACACTATAAAATATTTGGGAGTTTACCTACCAAAACCAATTTCAGGGACCATATAAATACAATTACAAGACATTTCTCACACAAATAAATTCAGATCTAAGTAAGCTGGCATATATCATTGGGTCATGGGTAGGCCAAGCCAATATAATAAAAATGACAATTCTACCTAAATTATTTATTTAGTGCCATACCAATCAAACAATCAGATAATTATTTTCTAGAGCTGGAAAAAATAATATCAAAATTCATCTGGAAGAACAAAAGGTCCAGAATAGCAAGGGAACTAATGAAAAGAAATGCTAGGGAAGGTGGCCTAGCTCTTCCAGATCTCCAATTATATTATAAAGCAGTAACTATCAAAAACATTTGGTACTGGTTAAGAAACAGAAGGGTAGACCAGTGGAATACGTTAGGTACTCAAGACACAATAGGCAATGAATATAGCAATCTACTGTTTGATAAACCCAAGGACCCCAGTTTCTGGGATAAGAACTCACTGTTCAACAAAAACTGCTGGAAAAACTATATAAAAGTGTGGTGGAAACTAGGCATAGATCAATGCCTGACACCATGCACAAGAATAAAATCCAAATGGGTACATGATCTAGATATAAAGACTGATGCAAATTAGTAAAGCAGGGAATAGTGTATTTTTCAGATTTATGGAAAAGTGGAGAATTTTTGACTAAAGAAGAAACAGAAAGCATTATGAAGTACAAAATGGATCATTTTGATTACAGTAAACTAAAAAGGTTTTGCACAACTAAATCCAATGCAACCAAGATTAGGAGGGAAGCAGAAAACTGGGAAAGAATTTTTACAACTAGTGTCTGTGATAAAGGTCTCATTTCTAAAATATATAAGGAACTGAGTCAAATGTACAAGAATCCAAGTCATTCCCCAATTGATAAATGGTCAAAGGATATGAACAGGCAGTTTTCACAGGAAAAAATTAAAGCTATCTACAGGCCTATGAAAAAATGCTCTAAATCTCTATTGATTAGAGAGATGCAAATCAAACAACTCTGTGATACCACATCACACCTATCAGACTGGCTAACATGACAGAACAGGAAGATGATAAATGTTGGAGAAGATGTGGGAGAGTTGGAACACTAATTCATTGTTAGTGGAGCTGTGAGCTGCTCCAACCAATCTGGAGAGCAATTTGGAACTATGCCCAAAGGGCTACAAAAATGGGCATACCCTTTGACCCAGCAATATCTCTTCTAGGACTGTATCCCCAAGAAATCATAAAAATGGGAAAGGGCCCCACATGTACAAAAATATTTATAGCAGCACTCTTTGTGGTGGCCAAAAACTGGAAATCAAGGGAATCCCATCAATTGGGGAATGGCTGAATAAATTATGGCATATGAATGTAATGGAATACTGTTGTGCTATAAGAAATGATGAACAAGAAGACTTCAGAGAGGCCTGGAAAGACTTATATGATCTGACGCTGAGTGAAAGGAACAGAACCAGGATAACTTTGTACACAGCAACAACCACAGTGTGCAAAGATTTTTTCTGATAGACTTAGAACTTCATTGCAATGCAAGGACTTAAAAAATTCCCAGTGGTCCTTTAAGACAAAATGCCTTCCACATTCAGAGAAAGAACTGTGGAATTCAATCACAGATTGTAGCAGACCATTTTATTTTGTATTACATTTTGGTTTGTTATATGATTTCTCCCATTCATTTTAATTCTTCTATACAACATGACTATGGTGAAAATGTATTTAATAGGAATATATGTATAGGACCTATATAAAACTGTAGGGAGGGAGGGGGGATGTGAGGGGGAGAGAGGGGGAGGGAGAGAAAGAAAAAATCTAGGTTGTAAGGCAGTGATTGTGGAACACTGAAAATAAATAAATAAATAAAATGTGAGAAGCAGGGGGCAGAGCCAAGATGGCAGAGTAGAAGGACAGACCTGTAGTAGCTCTCCACAATAGTCCATAAAATATTTGCAAAAAATGACTCTAAACAAATTGTAGAGCAGCAGACACCACAAAATGACAGAGTGAAGGAGATTTCCAGCACAAGACAGCCTAGAAGGCTGACAGGAAAGATCTATCACACCAGGCACAGAGTGGAGTGCAGCCCAACCTTGACTGCATGGCATGGACAGGACTGGAGCATGATTCAGGGCGTGAAATTATGGGTAGCAGCTGCAGATCCCAGAATCCTCAACCCACAAATGCCAAAAACATCTTCAAAGGTCAGTGAGAAAGCTCTTTCACCTGGGTGAGAAGGGAGCAGGGTCTGGCCCTCACCCTGGACCCAAGACTGTGAAAGTCACTGTGGCATAGTGTCCATTTTTGGAGTCCTCAGCCTAAAGACCCTGGGGAAATCGAGTGACTGCTCTGGATCTCAGTCCTCAGGGGCAGCCCTAGGGTGAGAAGGAATGCTGGCATGGTGGAGCTGGTAGAGGCTCTGGAGAGAGAATTCTACTCACGGATCCTGGACAGAAAAGCTTGTGATTGGTCTCAGCCAAGAGCACAGGCCAGGAGAGGAATAAATACCCCTCCCTTGATTGTGCCACCTTGGAGGAACTGAGAACTTACAGGTCCCCAGAGTATACTCTCCTCTTCACAAAGGACTCAAAAGTCAAGTAACTGGCTGGGAAAATGCCCCGAAAAGGGAAAAAAAACTATACAAGATTACTTTGTGGGGAAGAGATATTTTTTTCCATCCTTTCAGATGAGGAAGAACAATGCACACCATCAGAGGAAGACATAAAAGTCAAGGCTTCTGCATCCAAAAACCTCCAAAAATAAATATGCAATGGTCTTAGGCCTTGGAAGAGCTCAAAAAAGATTTTGAAAATCAAATAAGAGAGGTGGAGGAAAAATTGGGAAGAGAAATGAGAGTAATGCAAGAAAATCATGAAAAGTGAGTCAGCAACTTGCTAAAGGAGACCCATAAAATACTGAAGAAAATAACACCTTTAAAAATAGATTAACTCAATTGGCAAAAGAGGTCCACAAAGCCAATGAGGAGAAGAATGCTTTAAAAAGTAGAATTAGCCAAATGGAAAAAGAGGTTCAAAAGCTCACTGAAGAAAATAATTCTTTAAAAATTAGAATGATGCAAATAGAAGCTAATGACTTTATGAGAAGAAATTACAAAACAAAACCAAAAGAATGAAAAAATTGAAGATGATGTGAAATATCTCATTGGAAAAACAACTGACCTAGAAAAGTGATCCAGAAGAGACAATTTAAAGATTATGGGACCACCTGAAAGCCATGATCAAAAAAGGAGCCTAGATATCATCTTTCATGAAATTATCAAGGAAAACTGCCCTGATATTCTAGAACCAGAGGGAAAAATAAATATTGAAAGAATCCACTGATCACCTCCTGAAAGAGATACAAAAAGAAAAACTCCTAGGAATATTGTAGCCAAATTTCAGAGTTCCCAGGTCAAGGAGAAAATATTGCAAGCAACTAGAAAGAAACAATTTGAGTATTGTGGAAATATGATCAGGATAACAAAGGATCTGGCAGCTTCTACATTAAAGTACTGAAGGGCTTGGAATATGATATTCCAGAAGTCAAAGGAACTAGGATTAAAACCAAGAGTCACCTACCCAGCAAAACTGAGTATAATGCTTTAGAGGAAAAATGGTCATTCAATGAAATAGAGGACTCTCAAGCATTCTTGATGAGAAGACCAGAGCTGAATAGAAAATTTGACTTTCAAACACAAGAATCAAGAGAAGCATGAAAATGTAAACAGGAAAGGGAAATCATAAGGGATTTACTAAAGTTGAACTGTTTACATTCACATGGAAAGATAATATTTGGGTAGCTGGAGGTATATATATATACATCCATAGAGAGAGAGGCAGAAACAGAGAGAGACAGAAAGACAGAGGGCACAGGGTGAGTTGAATAGGAAGGGACGATATCTAAAAAAATAAAATTAAGGGTAAGAGAGGAATATATTGGAAGGAGAAAGGGAGAAATGAAATGAGGCAAATCATTTCCCATAAAAGAGGCAAGAAAAAGCTTTTTCAATGTAGGAAGAAAGGGAGGAGGTGAGAGGGAAAAAGTGAAGTTTATTCTCTTCACATTTGACTTAAGGAGGGAATAACTTGCATACTCAATTTGGTATGAAAATCTATCTTACCCTACAGGAAAGTAGAGGAGAAGGGGATAAGAGTGGTGGTGGTGGGATGATAGAAAGGAGGACAAATGGGAGGAGGGAGTAATTAGAAGTAAACACTTTTGGGGAGGGACAAGGTCAAAAGAAAGAATAGAATAAAAGGGGGGCAGGATAGAATGGAAATATAGTTAGTCTTTCACAACATGGCTATCATGGAAGTCTTTTGCATAACTACACATGTATGACATATATTGAATTCCTTGCCTTCTCAGTGGGGATGGGTGGGGAGGGAGGAAGGGAGGGAAGTTGGAATTCAAAGTTTTAGGAATGAATGCTGAGAATCATTTTTATATGCAAATGGGAAGTAAAAAATACAAGTAATGGAATATAGAAATCTATCTTTTTAAAAATTTTTAAAATTATTTTATTTGTTTTCAGTGTTCTACAATCATTTCCACATAACTTAGATTTTTTCCTCCTCCCTACTCCTCCTTCCCCCTACTCCTCCTTCCCCCTCCTTCTCTCCTCCCTCCCTGAGTCGACAGACAATTTTGTATAAGTTGTAGTAATCTATCTTACCCTACAAGAAAAGAGAGATGATGGGGATAAGAGAAGGGAGGGGTGTGATAGAAGGGAAGGCAGATTGGGGAAAGGGGTAATCAGAATGTACTGTGTCTTGGGGTGGAGGAGGGGAGAGATGGGGAGAAAATTTGGAACTCAAAATCTTGTGTAAATGAATGTTGAAAACTAAAAATAAATAAAAATAAAAAAATAAAATTGAGAGAAAAAATGTGAGAAGCAAGGGCTTAAAGTTAACAAAAATTAGTCATTTTATAATCAAATGGAAATGCTAGAGGCTCAGAGAATATTGCCTTGTTCTATGTTCAGCAAGGATTTTTTTTTAAAGCCACATTCTATTTAGTCATTTGAAATGAAGGATTTGACTTTTAGGAAAAAGAAAACTATGAATTTTATCACAGAGATGGAATGAGATCATCTTTTTTTAGTTATACTTCCCAGAAATGAAACAGACTCTTGCAGGAGGGAAACAAACTTTACTAAACACCTACTATCTGGCAGGCACAGTGCTAAATAATATTTGCTTTGCTTTGCTTTGACATAATATTATGTCAAAATCCTGGGAGGGAGGTGCTATGATGATTCCCATTTTCCAGTTGAGGGAATTGAGTCAGGCAGAGGTTAAATGGCTTGCCCTGGATCATGTAGAAAAGTGTCTGAAGCTAGATTAAAACTCATGCCTTTCTAACTGCAGCCCCAGACTTCTATCTACTATGATGTCTAGTTGATTTGTGTTTAGCATATAGTGAAGGTTCCAATGACAACAGGTTTATTTCATGCCTGAAAGATTCATGGCATCAAGTATATAAACAGAAGAACATGAAAAACATATTCTCTCCATCCATTGTGCTGAATTCCAGATGAGGAAAACCCTCATATGTGAAGTAGAAAGAAATTTTAAGTAGAATATATTTAAAAAGAAATTGAGGGATTTATAGGCTGTAAAATGATGATGAAAATAGCAGCCACCTTCTGGGTTATTGTGAAGATAAAATTAGATAATATTTGTAAAGTCCTTGTGAATCTCAAAGTGCTATAGAAATGGAGCTATCATAATTAGTTGTCCATTTTCCCTGGAAGACAGTACAACAAAGGAGACAGGAAAAGTAAGTGGAAGCCAGATGGTGATGGGTCTTGAGTGCTAAAATAAAGAATTTGTATTTCATCCCATTGGGATCAGGAGCCATTGCAAATATTTTTGCAAGAAAGTGACATAATTAGAGCTGTGCACTAGGAAAATTGTTCTGGTACCAGTGTAAAAACTGGATTGAAGTAGAAGGGGACTAGACATAGAAATGTGTTAGGAAGCTATTATAATATTCCAGGTGAAAGGTAATGATAGTCTGAATTAGGATGGTATCAGTGGGAGGGAAAAGAAGGAAAAGGATGCAAAAGCTACCATGGAGGTAGCATCAACAGGACTTTGGCACCTGATTGGCTGTGGAGGGTAAGAATGAGGGCAGAGTTGACGGTGATGCTAAGATTTTGAGCTAAGAGGAGAGTAAAGCTGTCAACAATGATGAAGCAGTTAGGAGGTGAGGCAGATTGACTGGGGAAGATGATGAATTTAATTTTTAAAATGTTAAACTAGAATTGCTGACGGTACATTCATGTGGCAGCTGGAAATTTGGGACTGGACCTCAAAGGAAGAGGTTGGGATGGAGCTGTAAATTTAGATGTCATCTACACAGATACAGTCACAGAACTGATGGGTGGATGAGATCGCTAAGAGTTTACAAAGAAAGAAAACAAGAATAAAGACCAAAATGTACATATATGGAGCAGAAGAAGGAAGGGAAACTAGTAAGGGAAACTGGAAAGGAATTATAAGAGAGGGAGGAAGACAACCAAGGCTAAAACAGGGCCATAGAAACCAAAGGAGAAGAGGATTTTTGAAAAAGGAATCTTAAATGCTGCAGACAGTTCAAAGAGGAAGACCGGAAAAAAAAAAGCCAAGGATCGTTACTGACCTTGTAAAGAATACAGACGGAGCCCAGATTACCAGAGGCTGAGAGTGTGAGTGATGAAACGAAAAGAGAGATCCTAATGTATTCTTTGTATAAATTTGTCAGGAAAGCTGAGGAGACATTTGGGTGTGTGGCTTAAGGAGGCAGATGGGACAAATGAAGGTTTTTCAAAATTCTGGAATGAGTTACAGGCAGAGCGGCAGAAATACGTAGTAAACGAGAGAATTAAGATATAAGAGAGAAGAGGCAGTCAAGTAAATGGAGCAAGGTCATGAAGAAGCCTGGAGCGGTGGCAGCAAAGATAGAATTTGGCCAGATTCAGTCAGAAGGGCACCCCTCACACCCCCCACCCTCTTAGAGCAGAGGGGAGGAAGAAATAATGAATGAATGATTCCAAGAAAGGGGAGAAAGTTCAGGATGACACAGATTAAAGGAGGTGATTAGAGTGAAAACAGTGCAATGGCAAGCCAGAGAGGGAGATCATTTCTGGTCATAGGGCCACACATGGAAATCTAAATAGAGTCATCTCATAATTATCCATAAGTGACTTTGTGAACTGTTTCTGACTTCATCCGCTATACTTTCCAAGATTAGGAAAAGTTACCAAAAATGAGGCCATGATAGAAACATATGAGTTTATATCTTAATATATATATGTCCATTATATCTGATAAAACTGTATGTATGTATTGGCACAACAGCCACAAGACTTTTTTCCCCTACAAATTATCAACAACTCTCTCTTTCTCTTTCTTTCTCTCTCTCTTTCTCTCTCTCTCTCTCTCTCTCTCTCTGTCTCTTACACACACACACACACACACACACACACACACACACACACATTTGACTGAAATGATATAGATCAGAGGTGGGAAACCCATAGCCTCAAGGGCCTTTAGGTCCTCAAATGTGGCCCTTTGACCAAATTCAAACTTCACAGAATACATTCCCTTAATAAAATGATTTGTTCTGTAAAACTTGGACTCAAGTCAAAAGGCAGCAATCAAGGACCTAGAAGGCCACACGTGGCCTCAAGGCTTCAGGTTCCCCACTCCTGATATAGATCTAGACTAAGCATATTGTAAATTAAACTGCTTGCATTCCTAAATCAAACAAAATAATTGGATATTATGTATTATTAGGGATAATCTGTTATTGTCTTCCCTCCATTACCATGGGGAATAAAAAACTTGATGAGTATTGGAATAATTGGTTATATCTGGAGTCCCTGTATTGGATTTCAGAGAAATATTAGAGTCACTAATCTAGAGTTCCTACATTGGATATGTCAGTGTTAGCGTCCTCCTGTCCCAGAAGGGCTTCAAGAAAAATAGAATAATATGAACAATATTTTTAGTATAAATAATAGGCAAACTTTTGGCCTTAGTTGGAAACTAAACTGCCATGCTAGTTTACTCAGAAGCTGAACAGCTGTCTTATCCTTGCTTGAGAATGAATAGAAAAAGTCTGTTTCCATGAGTGACAGATCTGTGATGGAACAGTTTCCTCTGTTTGTCCTGTACTAAGTGATAAAATCTTATGATACTTTAGAGCAACCTTTTAGCCCTGATAACGTTTCCAGATGGGTTCCAAAGAAAGGAAATGATTTTGTTTAAGTGATAATGAGCAGCATTCCTGCTGATTAATTTTTTTCCTCATTGTTTTTGTCACTGGTTGTCAGTTGCTACTGGTTACAGAATCACAACACAAAGTCTAACAATTCCAGGGTCAAAGGGTGCATTCATGTTATTTATACTGTATGTTTTTCTTAACATCTTGATTTTGTATCATTTTCTTAACGTCTCAATTCTATCCACAGGTCTTTGTTATGAAGCAGAGCCTCATGATGCTGGGTCTGGAGTCAAGAAGACTTGAGTTCGGAAGTGGCTTCAGCCATTTACCATTTGTGTGACCCTGAGCAAGTCATTTAATCTCTGTTTTCCCCAAATGTAAAATGAGGATGAGAATAGCACTTACCTTCTAAGGTTGTTGTGCGGACCAAATAATATAAAACACAGCACAAAGCCTGGAATGTAGTGGGCACTACATAAATGATGATGAGAATGATGAAGTGCTATCATTTCTACCTTTCTAACATGTCTCATATACACCCCGCTCCATCCTCTGACACTGCCACCACCCTAGTGGAGAAACTTATCACCTCATACCTGGATTATTGTAATAGCCTGCTAGTGGCTTGGCCTGCCACAAGTCTCTCCCCCATTCAGCTGTCAGTGCTTTCCCTAAAACATAGGTATGACTCTATCACCCCACTACTCAATGAAGTCCAGTGGTTTTCTACTTCCCTTAGGATCAAATATAAAGTCCTTAGTCATTTAAAGCACCTTCCTATCTTTCCAGTCTTCTTATACTTTACTCCCTCTGATTACTTTATGAGTCAGAGATACTGGCCTTTTAAGTATTTCTTGCACATGATATTCACTCTCCTGATTTTGAATATTTTCCTGGAACTCTCTCCTTCTCATTTCTGCCTCCTGGTTTCTTTCAAGTCTCAGGTAAAATTCCACCTTCTACAAAAAATCTTTCTCAGATTTCCTTAGTTTTAGTGCCTTCCTTCTAAGATTGCTCCCCTCATCTCCCCATTATTCTGTCTTTATCCCATTTGTACATACCTTTTTACATGCTGTCTACCCCATTTGACAATGAGCTTTTTGAGAACCAGAGAACTGGGCCCGGAATCAGAAGACTCATCTCTCTAAGTTCAATGTTTATTCTCAGACACTTATTAGCTGTGTGACCCTGGGAAAATCATTTGATTCTGTTTACTTCATTTTCCTCATCTTTAAAATGAGATAAAGAAGGAAATGGCAAACCACTTCAATGTCTTTGTCACGAAAGCCCCAAGTAGGGTCACAAAGAGGCAGACAACACTGAAATGACTGAACAATCTTTGAGAGCAAGGACTTTTCTGTCTTTCTTTGTATCCCCTGCGCTTAGTACAGTACATGACACATAATAGACACTTAATAAATAGTAGTTGGTTGATAGACTGAAAATAGGATCACAGAAAAAAAAATTCTCATTGCCAGGCAACAAAGTTCTTTTCTTTTTTCTTTTCAATAATAGCTTATATTTTCTAATTACATATAAAGACAATTTTAATATTCATTTTTATAAAATCTTGAGTTCTATATTTTCCTCTCACTTCCCTAAGATAGTAAGCAATTTGATGTATGTTATATATGTGTAATCATGTAAAACATATTTCCATATTAGTCATGTTGTGAAAGAAGAAACAGAATAAAAGGAAAATACTATGAAAAAATAAAGTGAAAATAATATGCTTCAAGCTGCTCCATAGCTCTTTCTCTGGACATAGCATTTTCCATCATGCATCTTTTATTGTTGTATTACTGAGAAGAGCTAAGTCTATCACTGATGTTCATCATACAATGTTGCTCTTACTGTGTACAGCCTTTTCTTGGTTCTGCTCAGTGCAGTTTGTATCAGTTCTTGTGAGTTCAGATTTTTCTGAAATCTTCCTGCTTGTAATATATTACAGAACAGCAATATTCCATCCCATTCATATAGCACAACTTGGTTGATGGGCATCTTCTCAGTTTCCAATTCTGTGCTACTACAAAAAGAGCTGCTATAAATATTTTTGTACTTGTGGGTCCTTTCCCATTTTTTATGATCTCTTTGTGATACAGACATAGTGGCAGTATTGTTGAAGCAAAGGGTATACACAGTTTTATAGCCCTTTGGGCAACAAAATTTTAATGAGACACAAAGCAAATGTTGATTTTTGACCAAGTTGTCAATTTACTGCGTTGGATAGGTTTGTCTCTATTTTTTCCTGTAGTTGAACTAAATCTGAATTAGGAACATATAATTTTCCACAATTAGATGGAAGGTAATGGTCCCAAATTCTGGAGGTAAAATTTCTGGTTCTTACATATGTGGGTTGAAGTTTCTGATCTATGAAATTCCAAAGACTTCATAGGATCAAAGATTTAGAGGAAGAAGGAACCTCTGATTTCATCAGGTCCAACCCCTTCATTTCACAGAGGAGGAGGCTGAGTCATAGAGTGGTTAAGTGATTTGCCTAGGATGACACAGCTAGCAAGTGTCTGAGGTAGGATTTGTACCCAGGTCTTCAGGACCCTAAGTCCAATACCCTACCCACTACCCTATATAACACAACAGAGAAATCTTGAAACAAAGAGAAGAACATAAAAGTTTGTGATGATAATGAGCAAAGGCAAAAACTGTTCTTAGACAGAGTTCCTTGGATAAGAGCCTTGGCACTACTATTCCCAAGACTGATCTCCCAATAATTTCCATTGAGTCAACAGACGGAAGTTCTGAGAAGTCAAGGGAAATAAAATGAAGGTCACTAGAAAATGAGGAAGGTATGTAGATTAAAAAAACAATAAGAAATTATAGCCTCTGGTTCACCTCTTTTAATCCTCCTGTTGATGAGGTGTCTATAGATTTTAGAAGAAAAATGATTATTTGAGGCAAACTTAAGTTCTCTGGTATCACTTCTTATCTTTATCTTTCATGTGCTTATTTATCACATTCTGTAGTTGTTAGGTGGTTCCATGCCTCACTTCCTCTACTATATCATAAAGACTTGAGTTACTAGGTCAATTTCCTCATTTGCAAAAGGGATAATGCTGCCTATAGCAATTATTTCACAAGGTTTTTCTAAGGATTGGAAACCCTAAAGTACTATAACAGGGTCCCCAAAGTCTTAGTGCTGTTTTAAGCTATTAAGGACAAACATAAAGCTATCTCAGCTAGGAGGTTTAAAACTGCACTTAGAGAAAGGAAGTGAGGATTTCAAGGATATACATTTTTCTTTTTTGTCCTAGATGGGGGTATAAGAGGAAGGAATAAGAAATAAGGGATGGTATTGAGGAGATTTGATGTTTCGGATTAGGGAAAAGAAGGAGTCACTGGATGACTTCTAGATAAAGTACAAAAGAGAATCCTTTACTGAGAACAAGGAAACAGTGACAGTGAAAAGTGCTGGAAGAGTCAGTCAAAAATCATTTACTAAGTGCTTACTATGTACCAGGCATTGTGTTAAGCCCTCCAAGGAAGACAAAAATATGGTTCTTACCCTCAAGGAATTCACATTCTAGTAGGTTAGAAAAGATAAGAATAACTGTGTGTGTATGTGTGTGTGTGTGTATGTATATCCCTATCTTTATCTATTTCTTTTTCTATCTCCCTACAGTGCAAATGGAGTGTGATTTCTGAAGGAAGGCACTAGCAGTGGCTGAGGTGGAGGGTAGTGGTTGAGGTGGGGAGGATCAGGAAGGGCAAAAGGTAGGATTTGAGGAGAGAGTTGAAGGCTGCCAGGGAAGCCAGGAGACTGTGGTGAGGAGGATGAGCATTCTAGGCATGGGGGACAGCCCAAGAGAAGGCAAAGAGTTTGGAGATAGAGCGTTGTGTGCTGGGAAATAGCAAGAAGGGCAGTGTTTCTGATGAGTAGAATATGCAGATTGTAGTGAAGTGGACGAAGGATGCAAAAGTAGGAAGGGATGAGATTACAAAGGTCTTTAAAAAAGACAAAGAGATGATATTATGTTTGGCCCTTGAGGTAACAGGGAGCCTCTATAGTTTATTGAGTAGGAGGGTGGCATGGTTAGACCTATGCTTTAAAGAGATCCCTGGCAGCTGAGAGGAGGCTGGTTGGACTGGGGGGAAATCTGAGACTGACTAGCACAAGAGTAGGATTGGAGAAAGCAGATGGCAGGGGTTAGATTCAGGGATATCTGGGGCTTGGGTTTAGGGTGGTGATGTGTGGTAGGAAAAGGAGGCTAGAGGGGAATGGAAAGTTGAACTTGTTAATTATAACATCCAGATTTTGAAGCAAGAGTGATAGATTAGGAAATCAGGGAGCGATGGGGGACCTGGAGATTGGGGTAAAGAGAAAAATGGGTTTAGGAGAGAGTAAGGACCAGGAAGAGATAGGAGAAAAGAAAGGAATAATTGTACACTGGATCCAAAAGCAATGAGAGCCCAGGTAAATTACTTGCCCTTCCTCGAACCAGGTACAAGAATAGACCCCAAGGTTCATCCCTGTTGTATAACTCTAGCTGTGTTCCTTTGCACCCTCTGTACCCTCTATTCACCTCCATTTTTGAAACACAGAAAGATTTCTCCACAATGGAGTTCCTCCGGTCTCTCTGTGTCAGTCCTGGAAAGGGCACAGAAAATGGAGTTAGTCAATAGGAGTTCATGGTCTACAGTGAGAATTGGTTAGTAAAACGGCAAATGAGGCAAGGTTAAGCTGAGATTCCACCTTTGATATGCACAGCCATGATTAGCAAATCATTTCTATTTTCCATGTTCCTTTCATGTATAAACACTGTCAAAATATTTGTCTATATTTTAAAACTTCTTTAGCTGTTAAGTGCTACAAAAATGTGACATTTTTAGTAATGGAATACGTAAAAGATAAAGATCTTGTGCACAAAGAGGATAAATCTTTCTTGGGGAGATTGAGAGTGCTTAATGTTTCTTGATTTATTTCTCATAAAAGGATTGAGTAATTCAAAGCCAAGGGTTCAATCCTTTTAATGATCTCTGTCACACCCTTTGTTCTTCTGATAGATCTTAGAGCATGAATTATACTAAAAACAAAACAAAAACTGATGAATGAGGAATTTCTTGTTCATCCAGTTTATCTTGGGTAATGAGATGGTGTGGAATAATTTTAATTTCTAAGGTTAATGACAATAAAGCACAGAAAACCCAGCAGGGGAAAAATAAAAAGCTTTGTTCCAGTGTTTCAATCTATGTGGTTTTCCTTTTCTGATTAAATGAAAATGCGATCATATAACTCTGGAACTTGCTCAGGAAAGAGGACGTATAAATTCCCTAAAGTGAGGTCATTCTCTATTAATTCCTCATGTATCTCAAAGAACAGATTATAACCTCCCTAAGTGAACAAATCACACATCCTTCACTTGAAGGATGGTGGAAAACAATGTAGGGTAGAAAACAGGGGTAGGGACATGAGAAGGTTCATACACTTGGAGAGGAGATGAAAGTTGATTATCTTCTTCTAAAAATATTTCCAAGAAAACAACTACTACTAAGTAATAACAAAGTTTAATTATTTTCACTGAGATGTGTGCCATTATTCATTTTCTATCTTTCCCTCCCCACTTTTTCCACCTCTGTTCCTATTGTTTGTCATTCGCCCCTTGAAAGATATACTGACTCCAACGAGATTTAGAGTCAAAAATGGAAGGAGAAATAATTTCAATTTCTAAAACTATACAGAAGTGTTATTCACTGACATGATTGACATCCTGTGGTTAGATCAGGTCTAGAAAAATAGTGTTACCAAAGCACATGACTACATTTTAATACTTTGACATCAAACCTCCATTGTATGTAGAGGCATGACAACTGAGGATTTAGGGGATGAAACATAGAATATTTTCAACCTCGTCCTTTATTTAGTTTGCGCCCAAGTTAATAGGTAGTAACTGATATATCATATTCATTGATTTTGCTATTATTTTATCAGATTTATTGATACATCATAGTCATATTTTTATATATCATATATAGTTATAGTTTAAACAAATGTTAGTTAGTTTGATGAATACCTCAGTTCTCTGCTTCTCTTGTGTAGGTAAAATTGTCAATGACACAAGAAACCAAATCCAATACCAAACTCTTTGCCATAAATTTAGGACTCAATGAGGGTTTATTGTTTGCCAGCAAGGAAGTTCCACCTATCCCTGAAAGAACAGAAGGATAAAGCTTCCATTGTTGTTCAGTTTTTTCCTGACCACATTTGAGGTTTTCTTTGCAAAGGCACTTTGGAGTGATTTTCCATTTTCTTCTCCAGCTCATTTTACAGATGAGGAAACCGAGGCAAATAGGATTTAAGTGACTTGTCCAGGGTCATCCAGCTAGTGTCTGAGGCCAGGTTTGAACTCATGAAAATGAATCTTCCTGACTTCAAGCTTAGCACCCTATCCACTGTGCTACCTAGCTGCAGTTTGGGCAGGAGGTGTACTGGGTTTGGGGGACTTTTGGATTGGAAAGGATTGAAACTGGTGGTTTGCAAGGTAGGAATAAGGAATGTAACCTGTGATTAGATAAGCCTGTTCATAGGCTAGTAACAGGAAAGGATCTTTTTCATGTTATCTATTTCGAATAAATAGGACTATCCTTGTTATTTCAGCAGTAAGGAAAACCAGACAGGGTTTTAATAAAAACAGGGCCAGGGACAAGACAGAAGAAGTGCAGACAAAACTGAGTTGTTTAGATTTTTCTGCTACCTGTGCTTGGTACTTAAAGCCCCTTATAATCTAATTCCTATCTATCTTTCCAATGTTTTTACTGAAGTTCTCCTTCTAGGTTACTCCCACAATTTGTATTTGTACTTGTAGTGTGGGTAGCACTCTTTAGGGGGCTGCTATCTTGAAGTTGTCTTCAACAAATATCTTGCCTATGACCACTCCTATTATTGTAACTCATGAGCCCCCACCAGTAGACAAATTAGGCATTTGCTAAGATGGCATAATAAAAACCATAGCTATAAAACATTTGCTTCTTTAACCAAAGTCACCTTCTCCCACAGCACTCTCACCAAGTTAGAGTACAATGGTGGTGAGATACACATTTAGGACACATGTGCAGCAGATGTAACTTATAATTTCTGGCATGTCAGGCTGGGAAATTCTTTTTCTCTTGTAGTACTCATGAACTCTTCTTGGATATAGTATCTCTGTTGGGTGGATTACTAAGCTGGGTTCCCAGAGTTGGCTCCTCTTCATAACTCTACTTTCAAAGTCCAGGCCTAGCTCTCTCTTGAGTCTATATCTAGCTCTCTCCTTTGCTGCCAGGGCTCCATTCCTAGAATTTGTTTCCTCCCTTAAGTGACTTTATTTACATTGGTCTAAGGGATGTCTCCACTCCTTCAATTGTTTCTTAAATTCTCTTGACCTTAGGAAATCCTCTAAGTGCTGAATGAAGTGTGTCTCTTAAGACAAGTCACTTCTAGAAGCCATAGCCAATGTGGAAAAGAGAGAAAAATCTCCTCCTGTCTCCCTTAGCCCCCACCTTCCACAGATTGCTCCTGAGTCTTTGCTGATTCCAATCCTGGAGGACTTAACTACTTAAAGTACCCAGGGATATGGCTAATGTTTTTGCTCAGCAATTGCTCCCTTCTAATTCACAGAGGTGTTCTTACTTTGTTGGATCTTGACCACAACCAGTACCATGTTATCTCCTTAAAACCTCATCATCTTGACTAAATTCTGTGAGTGCATCCATTCATTTGGAAGAGGAGGGCATCACAAAGTCCCTCACTTATATTATACAAGATTCATTTTCATATAGTCTGGTCCTGCCTCTATCACCTAGCTCTGGCACTTGACTCAGGTGTGAATTGCACTCCTTTCTCACCGCTTCTTCTTAGAATCAAAGTTAAGCTTTTACACGCCCTCCAGCATGAGGTGTACAACAATAAAACAGGTGGACAATAGTATGAGACCTTCCCTCATTCCCTCAGCTATCAGTGCCTCCCTACCAAAATTACCTTGAGATTTTTTCTACTTATTTTGCATGTACTTTTATGTGCACTTATATCCCACCCCTCCTCCCAAAAAGAATGTAAGCTTATTAAGGGTAGCAGCTATTTCATTTATGTCTTTGTGTAACCCAACAAGAATCTCTAGACTAGGGCCATCTTGAAGCCCCTGATTTCTAGGAAGTCAAGTTGTTTCTTTTATTCTGTTCTCACTCTGTAGTAAAATGAAATGACATCTTTTAAACAAAGTTTAAATATGGCTCATGCCTAGGGTCTCCTCTAAAATAGGGGTATTCAGGTTTCCTCTAGAAAGGATACTTCTTGTACAATGTAGGGATCATATACAGGATAACTATTGTTTCCTTCACTACAAAAAACGCACAAGATGCAAAGGACACAAAAGCCTACATGAACAAAAACAGAAAATATAAAACACTCCAAAGACCTCTTGTTTTCATTATACTCCCCTAGAAGGTAATATCCTTTGTGGGACTGCTGAGCAAGTATTTCACATTCACTTCAGACCTGTGCTGTACAAGTAATTCGCAAAGTCCATATGAGTAAGTCAGCACCTAACTGAGGAACTCTTAAACTCAGGAGGAAATTGCCAGGGAAAGAATGTCTTTTTCTGAGTATTGCTAGTTGCTGATCTGTATTTGTAAAAAGAAATAGATTATCCTGTGGCAATCACAGGAGGTTCTCTCTCTTAGTCATTACTGGCAAGATTCTCCTTAATATTCTGCTCCTTTTCCTGGAAGATGATCTACCTGAGAACCAGTGTGGCTTCAGAAACAGCCAAGGAACAGTTGATTTGATGTTTGCTGCTAGACAACTCCAGGAGAAATGCCAAGAGCAGAAGGCCTTTGATACTGTCAGATATGAAGACTTTGGGAAAATTATATCAAAATTGTGGTTGCCCAGAGAAGTTCATCAGTATTACACATCAGTTTCTGAATGATGCTTTCCTACTTTCCAATGGAATGAAGCAAGGCTACGTACTTGCTCCCAGTCTTTTTAGCATAATGTTTTCTGAAATATTATCAGATGCCTTCAACCAGGATGAAAACAGCATCAAGGTCAGCTACCATACTGATGATAAATTATTTAACTTGAAAAGGCTACAAGCCAAGACCAAAGAGGATAGTTGGTGTATGATTTTTTATTTGCAGATGATTGTGCACTCAATGAAGGCTGTGAGATTGAGATGCAACAAAGTATGGATTGATTGTCTGCTGCTTGTACTATAGCTATCACCACACCATTTATCCATGGAACCATCAGTTACAGAAAATGGAGACATTTTGCATAATGTGAATAAGTTTACTTATCCTGAAAGTATATACTTTCCAGGGATGTCCCCATAGATGGTGAAATTGATACATGCATTGACAGAGCTAGCTCAATGTTTGGGAGGCTCTGAAAGAAACAGTGGGAGACAAGAGATATTAGGCTGCCTACCAAACTGAAGATGTTGTGCTGAGCTGATCGTTGTATGCCTATAAAGTCTGGCCATGCCATGGCCATGCCAGGAAACTGAATCACTTCCACTTGAATTGTCTTATGACGATTCTAAAGATCATCCGGCAAGATAAGGTACTAGATGCTGTGGTTCTTTCTTGAGCTGAACTGACAATTATTCAAACTGCTGCAAAGAGTACAACTCCTATGGGCTGGCCACATATCTCTGATGCCAAACATATATTTACCTAAAAGACTATTTCATGGGAACTCATACAAGGAAAGTGCTCACATGAAGGTCAGAAGGAGTAATACAAGGACCCTCTCAAGGTCTCTCTGAAGAACTTTAGAATCAATTTCTGACATGGAAGACAGGGGAGACGCTGGCACAAAATTGTCCAGCATGGCCTACTCTCTTCAAAGAAGGGCTGTGCTCTATGAATGAAGTAGAATTGTAGTAGCTTAAAAGAAACATGAAATGCACAAATTTAGAGACATCTTCCCTCCACATGGTCATGTGGGCTATTTGTGCCTGACCTGTGGCTTATATTGGTTTGATCAGTGACAGTTGGAAATGCTGTAGCTTGACTTCAACATAGTGATGTCATTTTGGTCCTTTTCATGAGTGAAGGACAGTCCCTATACATTACTCAGAGAAATAGCAATATGGATATATTTCTATTTAGGATAAATGACCAGAAAGAGTTTTATGTCTTAGTATCTATAAGTATGATATCCACATAGGTGATAGAATTCTTTATTGTTTGTAGATCTTATTAAGTTCTATATCAAATGACTGTCAAAGCAAGCACCCCAGCATACCCAGGAGGGCCTGCTGTATGGGTTCTTAGATCTACATTTCTAAAAGTAAAGCAACTTCTGAGGGGTCAACAATCACTTTAATCAAGCACATGTATCATTTACTTAGTTCAAGGGGA
>CM053770.1:138882685-138945576 GCA_028658325.1 Potorous gilbertii
TTTTTAATAACTCCTGGCTGGCCAAGTTTAATTGAATCCAAGAGATAAAAATAAATATTAAAATGTAAAATAAGCAATTTATATCTTGGTTCATACTCTGACTCCTTTGGGAGTATTTGGGTATATTTCATGTTCTCAGGTTGCTTCCTTCAGCACTCATAGCACACAGTAAACTATCATACAAAGAGTTTTGGTATTAAACTCTCCATGACATGAGTTTTTGTTGAGGACAGGAAATTCCAATTGGGTCGATCCCTCCCAGCAAACTTCTGGGAAAATATGCAGGTCACACAGGCTATTCAGGCAAGAATGAGTTGTAATCTGTATTATTGGAGGGAATATTCACTTCAGTGAGATTATAGATCTATTTGAGTATGTGAGTATATACACAGGAGCATTTCCTAACAGATGGAGTTCTGTTACCAAAAAACTTGAAAGGTGAATATATATTTTTATCTTCCCCCCATCTACTTCATAGTATTTCATTTTTTTCTGTGTAAAATATCAGGTAAAGATAGTTTTTAACATTCATACATTCATTTTTATAAGATTTTGAGTTCCAAATTTTTCTCCCTCCCTTCCTACCCCTTTCCTCAAACCAGTAAATAATCTGATACAGGTTATACATGTACAATCTTGTTAAACATATTGCCACATTAGTCATGTTATGAGAGAAGAATCAGAATAAAAAGAAAAAACCAAAAGAAAGAAAAAAAAGTGAAAATAGTATGCTTCGATCTGCAATTAGACTTCATGGTTCTTTCTGTGCATGTGGATAGCATTTTCTATCATGAATCTTTTAGAATTGTATTGCTGAGAAGAGCTAAGTCTATCATAATTCATCATCTCACAATGTTGCTGTTTCTGTGTGCTATGTTTTCATTCTGCTTATTTCACTTGGAACCAGTTCATGTAAGTTTTTACAGGTTTTTCTGAAATCTGCTCACCTCTCATTTCTTATAGCAATATAGCATACCTGTCCATTCATATACCACAACATGTTCAGTCATTCCCCAATTGATGGACATCCCCTCAATATCCAATTTTTTTGCCATTACAAAAAGAGCTTCTATAAAAAATGTTGTACATGTGGGTCCTTTTCCCTTTTTAATGTTTTTTTTGAGGAATAAAGACCTAGTATTGGTATTGCTGGAACACAGTTTTATAGCCCTTTGGGCATACTTCCAAATTGTTCTCCAGAATGATTGGATCAGTTTACAACTCCACCAACAATGCATCAGTGTCCCAATTTCCCCTCATCTTCTCCAACATTTATCACTTTCTTCTTCTGTCATATTAGCCAGTTTGAAAGTGTAAGGAAGTACCTTAGTTTTGTTTTAATTTGCATTTCTTTAGTTAATAGTGATTTGGAGCTTTTTTTATATGACTATAGAGAATTTTAATTTCTTCATCTGAAAACTGCCTGTTCATATCCTTTGACCATTTATCCATTGGGGAATGACTTAAATGCATATAAATTTGACTCAGTTCTCTATATATTTTAGAACTGAGATCTTTATCAAAAACACTGGCTCGAAATATTTATCTTTTCCCTTAAAATAAAATACGTACCTGGCAGGAATGATCACAAAGGTGGTTTCCTCAGGGTAGGGTTCATCCATTGCACTCTTGATAGGTCAACCCCTGAGATTTCCACCAAAGTGGGAAACTTGATTGAATAATTTTTGGTGGTTGGGGACTGTGTTTGTGCTCTCCTCAGGGAAAAAAATCTGGTTTTTAGACCTTACTAAAACATGTTGACATTTTCAATAACAGAAGAACATTTACATTTCTAAAAGAATATTTATGCCATGTCTTCCTGTGCCTTAGAGAAACAAAAATTGAGTATCAGAAAACTATATATATCATTTTGTTCCTTGTGATAGCAGTGCCACTAGATTCCATCTTTAAAAAAAAGTCATGTAGACAACAACACAATTATGTCTTATTGTGCCTGGTGAGGCACACGTTGACCTGGTCATGGTTGAAGAGAATACAATTAAGGCTCAGACTGGAAAAAATGAAATTGATATACATCAGGTTGACCTTGGGTGGGAGTTGTGAATGAATCTAACACTTTTTGTGGTGCCTGTCTTCTGACAGAACTCCCACAGAGACAAAGACTTCTTAGCCACTGAAGACTTTTGTAGCATCTTGACAATGTATTACTGTCCCCTCTCCCGCCCAAAAACCCTTTCCTTTGAGCCATTTGTACATTTCCATAGGAATTCTGATGTACAAAATCTGACTCTTATGTAGTCTACAAGGAAGTGAGAAAAGATATTCAAAACTTGGTTTTGTGAAACCCTATTTTATATACAAACTCTGTGGGCAGGAAGTGAACTCTGCAGCAGGTGTCTAACCTTTTGGAGAAATGAAGGCTTGTGAAAAACAGCTGTTATAGGACAAATCATTGAAAAATAGTATGGGTTCATGCAAGAGTGGGCAAAATACTGGATTAAAGTCTCTGAATGCTTCTCTTCCAGGCTCCTGTGAGGTAGTAGATAGAGAGCTGGTCTTGGAACCATGAGGATTTGGATTCAACCACTTTTCACCTATGCTGATTGTATGACCATGGGGAAGTAATTTAACCTCTTTGTCCTTTAGAGAGCTCTAGTCTAAGGCAATAAGTTGCAGAGATGGTGCCAACATGCCTTGGTAGATGGAGTTCCCTTACCTCGGAATTCCTCATGTTAATGAAATCATAGGCCAGTTTCTATACCCTATAGCTCTTTTATATTTAAAGAACTTATCTTAATATTATGGATATTAATAATAACATTTCTAGACAATTTTGATATTTACAAAACACTTTATTAACAACTCTGTTAGGTAGGTGATATCTAGGTGCTTCCCTATCAAGTGACTGCTTAGAATTGATTTTTTTCCATTTTATTTTATTTTTCAATTAGCATTTATTTATTTTTCCCTTCCTTCTGCCCTATTACTAATTTTGAAGAAAAAAAATCCTTGTAAAAAATATGCATAGTGAAGCAAAACTAATCCCCACTTTGTCCATACTCCAAACTGTATGTCTTCTTCTAGGTCTTGAATCCACCACCTCTTAAATGGATCCAAACTCTCATATTTTTTCAAGGTTGTTGGTGTCACACCAATTGTTCTCTTGGTTCTGCTCCTTTCACTCTATATCAGTTCATATGAGTCTTCTTAGCTTTCCCTGAATCTATCCTGTTTGTCATATCTCATGCCATTATTCCATTACATTCATATATTGTTATTGGTTCAGCTGTCACTTGCTTGATGGGCACTCCCTGAGTTTTAGCTCTTTTCCATTACAAAAAGAGCTGCTAAAAATCTTTTTGTACATATAGATCCTTTAATTCTTTCTTTTGTTCTTTTGGGTCATAGACCTAGTGGAGGTCTATTGTAAGATTATAGACCTAGTAGAGGTCCATTGCTGGGTCAAAGTATGTACAGTGTAATGACTTTGGGGATGTGGTTCCAGATTGCTTGGCAGAATATTTAAAATATCTAGAACAGGGGTGGGGAACCCTTGAGGCCACATGTGGCATTGTGTGTAGCCTTTTGACTGAGTCCAAGTTTTACAGAACAAATCCTTTAATTAAAGGGATTTGTTCTGTGAAGTTTGGATTTAGTCAAAGAGCAACATTTGAGGTCCTAAAGGGCCACATGTGGTCTTAATTCATAGCTCTAGCAGCAAGCTATTAATGTGCCTATTTTCCCATAGTCTTTCCAACATGTCATTTTTGTCAATTTTTCCAAACTGTTGGGTGTGAGATGGAACCTCAGAGTTGTTTTAATTTTAATTTACCTAATTATTAGTGATTTGGAGCATTTTTCCATATAGTTGTTGATAGCTTGGATCTCCTCTGTTGAGACCTACCCATTTATATCCTTTGGTCATTTATCAGTTAGGGAATGGAGCCTTTAGAATTGAAAGGTTTGTTTCACACTTCTTAAGTAAATCATTGTAAACTGAGGCTTTAGTGTGTAAAAATATGCTAAAATGACCACATAAACTTGTCCTCACTTTTAACCTGTCCACTTGCCTTCATTAGATAAAGCAATAGCTCTTTATATAAATGCAGAAGTTTTGGAATTTGAGACCTGGGACTTTCAGAGATGTTCACACAACTCTTCTTTGGGAATTCTTGAGACTAGGACAAAGAAAGACTGATTTGAGTAACTTTTGTGGCGCTAATTTTTGTCGTTTTTATTTAGGTTTGGCTTAAGGGGAGTTTAAGGATTTTTCTCTTCATTATTCTCCCCTCAATTGTCCAAGTGTCCAACAGTATTATCTCTCTTCTTGATAAACTCCAGCCTCCTTATCACTTCTAAGATCAAATATAAAATCCTCTGTTTGATATTCAACGTCATTTCCTACCTTTCCAGTCTTCCTACACTTTATCTGGGAGGCAGCTAGGTGGTGCAGTAGATAGAGCACTAGTGCAGAAGTCAGGAGGACCTGAGTTCAAATTTCACCTCAGACACTTGACACTCACTAGCTGTGTGACTTTGGGCAAGTCACTTAACCCCAATTGCCTCATTCTGGGTCATCTCCAGTCATTCTGATGAATATCTGGTTACTGGATTCGGATGGTTCTGGAGGAGAAGTGAGGCTGGTGACCTGCACAGCCCTCTCTCACTCAAAGCAAAGTCAAGTGCAAGTCATGTCATCATTTCTCTGATGGCATGGTCTTCTTTGGCAACAAAGGATGAACACGCTGTACGCTTCACTTAATCTCACATACTCTGAAATTGAGTAATACTGGATTCTTTGCTGTTCCTTGAACAAGAAAATCCATCTTCTGAATGAGCATTTTCATGAACTGTCTCCCATGCCTGGAATGTTTTCCCTCCTCATCTCCTCCTCTTGCCTTTGCAGGCTTTCTTTCTCCACAAGCTTTTCCTGATCCCCCTTAACGCTAGTGCCTTTCTTCCGTTGATCATCTCTGATTTATCCTATATACATATTGTTCGTACATAGTTATTTTTATGCTGGTTTTTTCCATTAGGTTCTTAAAAGGAGAGATTGCCTTTTGCCTTTCTTTTTATCTCAGGGGCTTAGCACAGTTCCTGGCATATAGTAGCTACTTAATAAATGCTTGTTAACCGACTACAGTGGAACAAATATTGGTTTTGGAGTCAAAGGATCTTAGTTTGAATCACACTAAGCCATGAATTATCTATGTGAAATTGGACAATTCACTTACCCACTCTGGGCTTCAATTT
Organism: Potorous gilbertii; assembly: GCA_028658325.1. NCBI lineage: Eukaryota > Metazoa > Chordata > Mammalia > Diprotodontia > Potoroidae > Potorous > Potorous gilbertii. Next base: position 138,887,900 of record CM053770.1, read on the forward strand.
TCTCTTCTATAAATGGAACAGGTAATTTTTAAAAAATTAGTTTATTTTTAGTTTTCAACATTCACTTCCATAAATTTTAAATTTTCTCTCCCTCCTTCCCCAAGATGTATTGCAATATGATATAGGCACTACATATACATTCCTATTAAGCATATTTTCACATTAGTCATGTTGTATGAAAGAACTGGAATGACTGGGAGAAACTATGAAAAAGAAAAACAAAGCAATACAAAATATTCTGCTTCAGTCTGCATTCAGTCTCCATAGTTCTTTCTCTGGAGGTGGATGGCATTTTCCTTCATAGTCCTTTGGAACTGTCTTAGGTCCTTGCATTGCTGAGAAGGGCTAAATCTACTAAAATCAGTCATCACACATTGTGGCTGTTACTATGACAGTATTTTTTCTGGTCCTGCTCACTTCACTCAGCATCAGTTCATATAAATCTTTCCAGGTTTTTCTGAAGTCTGTCTGCTCATCCTTTCTTATAGCACAATATTTTTCCATTACATTCATATACCACAAATTGTTCAGTCATTCTCCAGTTGATGGGCACCCCCTCAATTTCTAGTTCTTGGCCACCACAAGGAGAGCTGCAGTAAATATTTTTGTACATGTGGGTCCTTTTTTCCATTTTTATGATATTTTTTGGAATACAACCCTAGAAGTAGAAGTGCTGGGTCAAAAGTTAAGCGTGATTTTTATAGCCCTTTGAGCATAAGGTCTCTCTTAGCTCTAAATTGCTAATCATAAATCATTTAGCTTCTCTGAACTTCAATCTTCCAATCTCTGGAATGAGGTAGTTGTATTAAATGATCTCCAAAGTCCCTTCTTGTTGCAGATCTCATTCTAGAATTATGGTCTTATAGCTAGCATTTTGGTGTCATTTATATCATGGTTTATTCAATATGGTACAGGCTAAAATTTGGAGAAAACTTTGTAATGGTTTAATATAGACAAACTCTTGCCTAGCCTAAGGCTTAAGACTAAGGTTTGAGTTTGGTTGCAAAGTAGTCTTGGATTGTACAAGCATGGTACCAAAAAATTTGCAAACCCCAGACACTGATAAGGTTGTTAAGGAGGAAAAAAGACAACAGCATTCTAATCTTTGATCTGTTCTTATCAGAGTGGGCATATCTTGATCTTAGGGTTACTGAGGCTTTTAAAAATTAGGACCTCTGTAAAGAACCACTGTCAGACAACAATAAACCACCAAAATATTTTAAATCTGGAAGTGTCCTGTGTATGGTTTTCATTTTTCCAGAGCAAAGTGAACATTTTCTTTAGGTATGACAGGTAGAGGCTTAGTATAAACACTGGAATCAAAGGAGAGGTTATCAAGTCTTCTCAATAGCTAATTCTGACTTTCCCAACTTTTATGGCTTTGGAGCCTTTCTGAGAAAAGTCTCTCTCATAATTTCACATTAAGGAAATGGGTTTTTGTTACTATTTTGAAAAGTCAGAGATCTGCCTGTCTTTATTTTTTCTAGGCCTTTCTCTCCAGAGACATCTGCCGCCTCCCACCATCCTTTTCCCCCTCCACAAAAAATCCAAACGAAACATTCTAAAATCTTGGCTTACCTCATAAAGGAATTGTTTCTCTCCTCTATTATTTCTACTTTTTCCCTAAACGTGCAAAAGAGAATGATTAGGATAATCTTCAAAACTTATTATTTATAATATGGATCCCTAAAGAGAGAAATAGAGTGGTATAAGGAATAATGAGCTGTCCTTGGAGATGGGACCTGGGTTCAGGATTTCCTTCTGACATATGTGTGTGTGATACTGAGCCTGTACCTACCTTCTTAGACTCTAAAGACTCTTAATTAAGTGTTTGAGAATGTGGCAGTTTGTAGAGGTAAACAGAGTTCCCTTATGTACTGAAATTACAGCTCTTCCCAATACCTACATTATATCATCTAACTTACTGTCGCTGTAAACCACATGTAAATATTTTGGAAGATATGATTCAATGATATTGAAAAATATTTTTTTATAACATGTATCCTATTATTTTGGTTGAGAAAATACGGATACTATATAATATCTTAGGCAGTCTCCTACACTATTTATGACATGACTTAGCATAGTATCTGGCACACAGTAGGCCCAATAAATGTTTTTTTTCTGATTGACCCAGGGAATTAGATTTATCTGCTAAGCCTCAGTAGAGAGAAGTAAGATCAGTGGATAGAAGTTATAAGGACATACATGTGATTAGATATATTAAAGAGTCTGTTAACAATTAAGGTTGTCCAAAAATGGGGCAAGTTTCATTAGGAGGCAGTTGTGTAGAATTTTGCTCTATTACTGAAGCTTTGAGCTCACTAGGATTGTGTTCCGTCTTGACAGTTTTTCTCTTATCAATCAAATCTTAAGCTTTTGCTCTTACCCAGGATTTCCCCTAGGAACATCAGAAGTTAGCTTGTGTCTAGATCTCTCTCCTGAAAGGAAAAAAAAGGACCCTTAGCTCCCATGCACACACAATGACTATGACTGGTTTTATTGAAGTTGGCAAGTGCCTATAACAGAGACCTAATACTACTTTGTGAGAGGAAAGACTCAGGTTGTGAAGCAGTCAAGCAACCAATCATACAGGTTCACTTTCATCTCCCAAAGATGGATACTCTCATTCTGACTTGTACTGCTATTTTTGATGTGAATATTGGTTTGTATTGCAAAATATATAGTAAATATATAAAGTACAATATAAAAATAAATATGTTTTATTTATGATATAAATCATATAACATAAATAATATATTTATATCCTATCATATTTATCCATATATCTGATCCAATATATTTATATTAGATTTATAATATAAAATAAAATAGAAAGACAGGAGGATCTCTTACTTTTCAAAATAGTAACAAAAACTCCAAAGTCATAAAAGTTAGGGAACTCAGAATTAGCTGTTGAGAAGACTTGATAACCTCTTCTCTGATTCTAAACCAAACTTGGATTGCTAGAGAGGTGCATAATCCATTTCTGTAGCATTCCCCTCTTTACTCAGGGGTCTATGTCACTGCTCTAGACTTATTGTACCACCTGGGGCTAAGCTCCTCCCTTCCCCACATCAGGCAAAAATCCTAGTTTTGTCAGAGAATTAACTCCACTTCTTAACTCCTGCACCATCCACACAATTCATTGTGACGGTACGGAACCCCATCCAAGGAACGGTATTCATTTGTGCAGCCCCACTCTTCTCTACGTCTAACCTCTTCTGTGTCCTTCCTCTGACTCACCAGATCTCCAGTTTCTGGAGTCTGTGATGTCCCTTTCTTTTAAAGGCCACGTCCAATAATGAAGTTCGGGCATACTAACTATATGAACTCAATCATCAATGTGGTGCTGGTGAGACAACAATTAACTGAAACAAGGTAAGAATGCATGTCTTATCAAACAGTTGACCTCTTCCTGGGAATTTCACACCTTGCTCGGGAGAAAGTACAGGACTGAAGGCTCCTTTAGGAGTACATTTGGGCACGCTCACTTCTCCTTCAGTTAAAAAATTTGCAGTGCCTACAAATTACACCAGAGTACCTTTGAACACCTTGACCTGTTGCCTTCCTTCTGGATCTCCCTCTGAAGAGACTGGATAGTATCAGGCAGCTCACTCAGGACAGCATTATCTTGCTTCCTAAATATCTTCCTCAATATATTACTGTCACTAGTTGGTATTGCTACTTGGCAAAGTTACAAGAAATAAAGTGAGAGATACTCTTTGGGATCCCCCACTTGGGAATTTGGGAGCATAGTCATTTTTCCTCAATTATGTGTTTCTCTTCCCCTCACCAGGCTGAGCTATAAAGTCACAGTCCTATCCTTCTACTGGACAAACTCTAGAAGGAAACAATGAGAGTGATGGGGGAGAAAGACAAGATGGGGCATACACTCTTTCATCTCCCTTACCAGACCACCCTGGATACTTGGCTTAGGGATTTATCCTCAAGGGCAGAAGACTCAGTTTAAATTTAAAACCTACTCTTGAGAAAACATCAGAAGTTCTTAATAAAAAAATCAAAACCCTAATGTTCTCTCATTAGTTACATCTCAGAGCCTGCAAGGTAGAATAATAACAACAACAAAAAAAACCTTGGGCTATTTTAGACAGAGGCTTAGATCTCTGCCTTCTTTTCTTTGTACCAAATCCCAGTCATTTACTGGCTCCCTCTGTTGTAGTCTTTTGTTTGCAATTAAAAAAGACCACAGATCGCATGATCTTTATGGCTGGTTGTAATTATATATAAAACCAGTGAATTAAGAACAGCTTCATGAGAAAAAAGCAACATGTAGAAAATGCCTGCTGAAGAATCCATCTTCCTTTTTGCTGAGTTTAGCTCCAGTCCAATCCAGCTATAACCCTTCCCTTGGGAATTTGAAGAGACAGACCGGCAAGCAGAGAGAGAGGGAGAGAGAGAGAGAGAGAGAGAGAGAGAGAGAGAGAGAGAGAGAGAGAGAGAGAGAGAGCTCAAACTATCTTACTATCTTGGATGGAGTTCTCATTCAAAGTGTCTCCTAGTAGTGTCCCTCTCTCCTGAATGTCCGACAGAATGCCATCATGACAGCAATTGCTCCTTTTGGAACAACTACCATTAAGCTTTTCAGATCACAGTCCAATTTTTTTTTGCCACCTAAGTCATCATTTCATTCCTAGAGGTTCAGTGCAATCTATGAAATGTCAATTCCCACAATGTATTTCTCTGTATCCTTAAGGCACTCATGTTAGATTACAGTTGTCTAAAGAATTGACAACAGTGGACTTACAGTGGTATTCTTGTCATAGTCTGTACGAACTCCTCTCAAATAAAATCTTTTGATTAGATCCATACCTCAAAAGTAATGGTAGCCACTTACCCCCAATATATTATTATATAATGTCCATCTAGGTTCATGCCTGCCTTGATTGTGAAGGTCGGTTTAAAGTTAATTACTGTTGCTTTACAAAGCATAGGTCCCAAATAAAGTGAGTGATCCCAGAAAGTGCCCACAATATAACTCATACCAAAGTTTTAAGTTCACATACACTGGCATCAGTAAGATAAAACTTCTTTCTAGCAACTCATATTTTTTTTCCTGCTTTTGGGTACAACTCAACTCTAGGGGATCACTATAAGACTGAAAGGCTATGTAGAACCTAGGTAGATCCCACAAGAGAAGAAAGGGGCATTATTTTTTGACAATTAATGGGCTCAAGTATGAGTTCAATATATCCCATCCTATACTCATTGTTTTATTAATCCTGTTCCTTGCATGGGAGCTGAAAGCCCACGTCCACCTCTGTCAGGAAGTGGCTAATGCTTTTCATCATTTTTCCTCTGGAGTTTTTGTTGATCATTGCACTGATCAGAGTTTGTGTCTTTCAAACTTGTTCCTTTAAAAAATGTTGTAGTAAGAATTGCTTTCCTGGTTCTGTTTACTTCAATCTACATCAGTCCATACAAGTCTTCACAGATTTCTCTGAAATGATCTCCTTTATTATTTCTTATGCCATGAATTTATTTTACGGTATTCATGCACCATAATTTGTTCAACCATTCTCCAATTAACAGGCACCCCTTACTTTCCAGAGGTTTTTCTGCCACTGTAAAAAGAAACAGGCTTCATTCTCATATGTCACATGAAGTGCATAAATGGCAAAATAATTATAGTGTTCACTGTAATAACAACAAAACAAAAATTGTTTATGGAATACATAATGTGTGCTCCTTACTGTACTGGACATTATTAAAGATGAAATCAAACATAGGACACAGAGCCTACTCTCTGACAGCTTGACCTAATTGGGAGGCAAGACATGCATATGAGACAACCAGAGAAGAAAATAGAATTGCGATAATGGAATTCAAATGAAATTCATAAGGAAGAGGGAACGAAATTAAGGGAAATATGGTGAGGTATTTCAGGAATAACTTCTGGACTTCATTAGGTTTTGTTGGCAGACTGCTTTCTGGGGACTAGAGAAGGGAGGATGGGGTTGGATCAGGCAAGGATGTGCTCAAGCTGGCCCTGAGGGCAAATTATTGAATTTTCAGTGGAAACATTTACACCTCAGAAATCAGCAAATGCTATAAATCAGGGTTTGACTTCTGTTTTGTTGATATGATAGACCTAATCAAGTGTTAACAGTGCAGATTAAGCTTAAAGGTTTGTTATGGGGACTTTTGCTCCCCCAGAGAGCTGGTTGTTAAACATTGATCAGCATGGTACTGGATTCTAAGGTTACTGAATTGATAATTTTTAAAGGGTCTATATTTTATCACACAACTGAAATCCAATGGTTATCTAGATATAATAGGAAGATATAGAAAAGTAGTCAATAGTGAGGCAGAACTTTGTTGAGCAGGTCAACTAATTTTTTTTCTCTTTTGTCAGTTAGTAGTACTCTGATAATTTCGTAAGTCTCCCTTTCTTCCCAAACTGCTTGATCACAAGGTCATTTGTTACACTGCTAGTTAACAGAAAAAAACAATAAAATGTATAAGACTGTATTGTAGTGACATAGAGATGGACTGTATTCAAATGATCTGAGATCTTATTAATTCAGTAACTTCTTCTAGTAGTGCAGATCCCAACTCTTCCATGCCTTCCTATTCTTCTCATCCCACTCTTGTCCATGTCCTTCCAAAAACTCATCATGGGCAATCCGCCCAGTGTGCTGAAGGCCTTCTCTGCTTTCTCTCACCATCATGAGGCTACCAGTGGAGTACTCTGGCTGTCTACTTGTCATGACCAGCACAAGAGATAATTGTATGAATTTGTTATTCAGTCATTTTTCAGTCATGTCTAACTCTTTATGACCCCATTTGGGGTTTTCCTAGCAAAGACACTAGAGTAGTTTGCTATTTCCTTCTCCAGCTCATTTTATAGATGAGGAAACTGAGGTGAGCAAGGTCAAGTGCCTTAGCCAGGGTCACACAAGTAGTAAGTATCTGAGGCTGGATTTTCTGGATTCCAGGTTTGACACTCTATCCACTGTGCCATATAGCTCTCTCTAACTGTACAAGTAAGTATTTTTAAATAATGAAGAACCAACTATGATTTATACAGTGTGGGGACTTACCTGTTGGGGATCATCCTTGAAGCAGGCACAGGTATTTTTTGCCTACTTATAGTTCAATAAGGTAGAAACTTTGAGGAGCTGTTTTTCAAGCATGAGTGATTTGCAGTCAGAAAAACAGAAGATTCAGAATAGCAGAGCTGAAATTTGAATGTGTATACAAAAGGGATGGACCACCCATCCCTCAGATTTCTTTCCTTGATGCTTTGATTGCCTGAGGGGAAGGTGTCCTAAGGACATACTACCTTCCTTCCTCCCCCGGTCTCTTCCTCCCCCTGTCTCCTCCTCCCCTCCCCACCCCAGAACTGTGAACTGTGGATTCATCACTGGCTCTGTCTCTTGGGACCCAATTTGACTGACCACCCAATGAGGGCAATACATGAGGGGAACATCACAGGACTCTACAAAGGGAGAAAAGAACTTTCAGGGCCAGGAGTCAGAAGTACCCTTTTTGGAAATATGTTTGTAGTATTCCTTATGACCATCGTACTGTACTTGAAGGTTGAACCCAAGGACAAGGGGAAAGGGTGTCCCTACATTGGGGTGATGATGTTTAGTGTACTCTACATTTTCATTTTCAGTCAATCCTTTTTCTAAAAGCTAATTGACATATACTAGCTAGATGTTAATGAGGACTTGTGGGCTATCCACAAACCCCATCCTCTCAGAATTATTCCTAAAAACACAAGAAGAATCAGAGTCAGCTTCTTTCTGGGGACCCAAACTGCCAAAGTGAGTGGGAGTTGGGGGAGTCAGCTAGCCTAGAAAGGATGTTATGCTAAAAAAATTTTTTTAAATCACATAAACACTATCAAAGGTAGAGCTATATTTTATAGGGTCAGCATCTGGTAGAATGTAAACCAGGTATTTCTATCAACTCTCCACAGTATAGCTTAATGCTTAAATAATTGATTGTTTCAGAATGTGTAGGAAAAAAGACAAAGGGCTTAGAATTTATTAAGTATCTGGTTATGAGAAGGCAGCTAGGTGATGCAGTGGATAGAGTACCAGACCTGGTGAATTCACATCCAACCTCAGACATTTACTAGCTGTGTGATCCTGGACAAGTCACTTAACCTGTTTGCCTCGGTTTCCTCATCTGTCAAATGATCTGGAGAAGGAAATGGCGAACTCTTCCGGTATCTTTGCCAAGAAAGCCCCAAATGGGGCCACAGAGAGTTGGACATGACTGAAATGACTGAACAACAAGTAAGCACAAGAATCAACTTGTGGGCAGTCACCTTTTTTCCTCCTAAACTCAACCTTTTTCTAAAGAGAAAAGAAACCATCTATCAGTTTAATGGAGATACAAGCATTGAGCCAGTACCTATTTAATAAGCAAGTGAGAAGGAATGTGTTCCCTTTAGGCACTCTGTCTTCTTATCTAGGTGCTCTCAGTTTTTGAGGAAGGAGAAGTGAACTTTGTTCTTAGTATCCAATAAACAGTGTGTGTGTGTGTGTGTGAAGGTTGTCTCATTTACCCACATTCTGCGTGCCCATCTGTGTTGTGTGATTGGCTTCTGGGGTTTACTGATGTATTTCCCAGTATATTTATTATAAATATAGTTTCCTATGTCCAATTATTTGTTCATCCTTCCTACTCAAAGAGCATCAGTGACATCATGATGTTGGGGTCAAGGTGCGGTGTGTTTGACTATGACTGATTAGTCTAATATTAACTCAGAAGGCTCTACCACAGGTTGGGCACAAATAAGTCCATTTGAACATTTGGGACGGAGATATCTCTAGATTTGCACATCTCACGTTTCCTTTGTGCTACTGTGATTCTGCTTTGCTCATAGAGTACAGCGCCTTCTTTGAAGCAGGAATGCTAGGTTGGGCAGTCCTGTGCTAGCATCTTCCATGTCTCATAGTCGATACTAAAGTTTTTGAGAGTGTCGTTGTACCACTTCTTCTGACATCTGTCATGAGCACTTGCTTTGTGTGAGTTCTCCGTTTAAGTAAATGTCCATTGGGCATTCAGACTGGCCAGCTCATCGGAATCGCACTCCTTGCAGTAGAGTTTGAATGTTTGGCAGATCAGCATGATAGAGGACTTCAGTGTCTGGTACCCTACCTTGTCAGGTGATCTTCAGTGTGGCATGGGTTGTATTTATAGATAGATATGATCTAGACTTTTTCTACCCCACTTCTCTGGAGAGATGGAATTTCCATCTTTGTGGAGGATGATGGCTGTGACTTTGCTCTTTGATCTTCCAGAGGATTACTGAGCTAGAATTATTTCCTCACATATCAGATATTTGCAGACTGGGGCATGATTCTTCTGGGGAGATTAGAATAAAAATTATTTTTTCTCTTTACTTCAGGGAAGGGGGAAGTGAAGTAGTCCTGCTCCATTCTGTGAAGCTAAGAGTTTTATCTCCACTGGCTCCCTAAAACCACCTCATTGTGGATAGAGAGCAAACATTTATCAAAGCAAGTAGTAAAACAGTAATTAGGGCTCACATACAGATTAGTTTAGGGGATAGAATACAAAACAGAATGCTCTGCAACTCAAGAATGAGGTAATGATTCTACACACTGGGGTGCTAGTACTGGGAAATGAAGGGTCATGTTGGGGTACTGGCTCCTCACCACATAATTATTATTTTGGGGCATCACATCAGACATTTATAGTCTTTCTCCTCTTTTTCTCCATCTCCTCCACCAACAAAGCATCATGCCTCCCTCATTTACCTCTAGACAGTGTCTCAAGGCTGTCCTTCAAGGGACCAAGCCCATTTGGGCAGGATGCTGCACGTTTAAGCTCCTTAAGGACAGGAACTGTCTTTGCTTTTGTATTTTCATTCACAGTGCTTGGTATTTAGTAAATCGTTAATAAATATTTTTTCATTCACTCATTCATTCATTCATTTGTTGTTTTTTTTCTGCTTTCAAATTCATTCTTCATGTCATAGTGTGAATTCTTCCTAGTGTACTGCTCTGATAAGGTCACCTCTGTATGAAAAAAAGACTTCAGTAGCTTCCCCTTGGTTAATGAAATTCCTTATCATGATATTCAAGAGCTCTTTTTGAGTTTTTCAAACTTACTCCACATCACATAACCTCTTACATTGTCTTGCTGCTGTACTTCGATGACAGCTTTGTGCAGCTCACCATACTCATATACAATTCACACACAAGTCATCACCTTTGTGATGTCGTTGGTCCTCCTTGAGAACAAGGGCAAACCCCTACTTTTTATATACTTGATATTCCAGCCAAGCTTGAACATAAACCTCCCATTACAGAACCCCAAAATCATAGTATTTAGAGCTGGAAGGTATTTCACTGGTGATTTAGTACAATTTTGAGGGAAAAAAAGCAATACCCATTTTGAAATATTCAACAAGGAGAAATCTAGTTTCTGCTTGAAGAACCCATCCATGAAGAGAACTCATTATGTTGCAACACTGCCCCTTCTGCTTTTGGAGAGCTCTCAATGTCAGAAAGATTTTTGTGACATCAATCCTAAATTTGCCTCTTTCCCAACTTCCACCACTGCTGGTTGTGTTCACTGGGGCCAAACAGAACAAATCGAATCCTCCTTCCACAAGATAGCCCTTCATACACTTGAATACATCTATCATGTCTCCACTGAATCTTGTCTGCTGTTGGTGAAGCATTCACACATCCTTTTACCAACTCTCATATTGGTGTAGATTCATGACTCTTCTTTGATTCATGTTTGACTATTTTGCTGATTAGAGTGTTAAAGTTTTTCTTTTGTCCTTCTCTGCATTGTATAAATTGTCCTCCTTGTTCTTTTTCCTTTACTGTGAATCATTTCATACAAGCCTTCTCTGAATTTTCTGACTAGGATCCCAACAGAATATAAGCTCCATCAGGGCAGGAATTGTTTTGGTTTTGTCTTTAAGACTGGGCTCAAGATATGGCAGGTGCTCAATGGACATCAGCTGATTGAACTGAACTGAATTTGTACTTCTCTATTCCATTTTTTTCTTGTCTTGCAGTTACTTGGATATATAACTTCTCCCCTCTACAAAATTGTAAGCTCTCTGAAGTCAGTCTCTTATTTCATCTTCATATCCTAGTAAGTGGCACATTTCCTTGTGGACAGTTATGCATTAAATGAATTGAAATAGGATTAGTTTCATTTCCCATTTTTTATGACAAATGACTTTTGGATATTGCTTTTAAGTTAAAATTTCCTGAAATTAGTCAATTTACATCTTAATTTTGTATGCCCAATCAATATATTCTGCTTTTTTTGGAAGGGCTTATATAAGAGTGGGTAGGTAGGTAAAAATTTATCAAGGTACATGATTGAACTTAAATTTTTAAGATTAGGGAGGCCCATACAGCCAAAATTCCTGGATTGAATGCTGGATTAAAGAAAAGTGGGAGTGTTGTATGTATGTTTGCATTTTCATCTTTTTTTTGACTCAGGCCTTTTTGACAATTTATTCCATTGGCTAAGTCAGATCAGAAGTCATTTATAAATCACTTCTTACATACTAGGTACTGTACTAATTGCTGGAAATACAAATACAAAGTAGAAAGACAACCCTGTTTCTCTCTGAGCTTATATTCTAATGGGGAAGATGACACATAAAGGGAAGCTGAAAAGGGGAGGGGTTGACAAAGGTACCTGACTGGGGGGAGGGAAGGTCAAGAGTGGCAGAAGAAGTCTCACATACAACTTGGAGAGGAGTGAGTCGTGGTTGTCCTGGGCACCATCTTTAAATGGAGAAGCCATTCAATCAGAGGGGAAGGATAGTAGTAATGACAGCTAATATATAACTAACATTTACTACATGCCAGACCCTGTGTTAAAAGCTCCAAAGTTATGAGCTCATCTGAACCTCAACAACTCTTCTAGGTAGGATTTTCATAGGAAATGAGAGGTTGCAGCCTTGATGTTAGGAACAGAGCAGGGAGCAGGGTCATGCACCAATGGGCTGCCTCAATCAATTTCAGAAGCAGAGGGCCCTTCTAGGTTGGAGAGGGAGATTGTCAGCGTAAATTAAAAGCAGACAATAGATATTATATTTATGGACTTAACGAAACAAAGGACAAAGAAGGCAATAAAAGTCTCATTGTGTTGAGAAAAACTTAGAAAAACATGGCATATATGACTAGAAACCATGGAGACAGGGTTGTAAGGCAAGTGTCCTGGTGACTGCATTCTTCCTGCAGAAAGAACAGAAATCAATCAGTAGGCATTTACTAAATATCTGCTTTTTCAAAAGTAGTCTTTTAAAATTAGAATTAGAAGTTCTGAAGTAAAATCCTCCTATTTCCAATATATCAGGCACAATGTGTGGTTTTAATGGAGGTTACTTGCCTATCAGTTATTTTTGACAGATGAGGAAACTGAGGCTAAGTGACTTTCGCAAGGAGAGAGGATTTGAATCCAAACCCTTGCACTAACTAGCCAGGTGACTGAGAACAATTCATGTAGGTTCTTTAAGTCTCAGTTTCCTCTGTTTGCCTAATGAGCAAAGATACTTGAATTTTCTCACGAAGTTGTTAGGAATAAAAAGTCTCCTAAGCTACACAGCTGCCTATACATGAGCCATTTTCCTTTCTTCTTATTTCAGGGCATTGTTGTTGCTAACAGGTTCAGTCATGTCTGACTCTTTATGACCCTGTGAACTACAGCATGCTAATATTGTCCATGGAGTTTTCTTGGCAAAGGTACTGAAGTGGTTTGCCATTTCCTTCTCCAGATCATTTGACAGATGAGGAAACAGGCAAACAGGGTTAAGTGACTTGCCCAGTGTCACATAGGCAGTAAGTATCTGAGGCTGGATTTGAATTCGGGTCTTTCTAATTCCAAGGCCAGGGTGTTCTATCCACTGTACCACCTATCTTCCTCAATTCAGGATATTAAATACCCATTATTTCCCTGCACGACTGTACTAATGTGAGTTGGTGTATCTGAAAAACTCATTCCCTATGACAAACTTGGTGGTGAGTCTTTCCTTAGCTAAGTTAGTTGATTAGAGTCTTCTAGCTAGAAACTGTAAAGTCATCTTTGACTTTTCCATCTCTTCTCCTATAACCAATCTGTTTGATTATTTCCTATTTCAAACTAACTCTCAAGTTTGCTCTTTGGCTTCATTTATACTGTCTCTTCTCTAATACATAACTTTATCTTCCCACACATAGACTACTTTAACATACTTTTCTATTTCATACTAATCCATCCTACACTCTCTTTTTAAATCAGTACTTCCAGAACACTGCACTTATCAGATCATTCTTCTACTGAAGAATATATAATCACTCTCGACTGTTTATTACATCAAATCCAAACTACCTTGACTGGCTTTCAAGGAACTCTATCATTCCAGGACCCAAGATGGCAGAGTAAGTAGTAAGCTGCTCTCACTCTCCTTTATTGACTTCTAAAAACCCAGAAAATATCACCCCCAGGAAAAATCCTGGAACAGGGTGGTCACTGGAAATATGGGGTGCAGCAGTCTTTTCGACTGGGAAACTTGGGGGATTAACAATGATAATTACATGTAATAAAGGGCCATGGAAGGACAGATTAAAAATTAATTGGAAACTAAATAATTTAATCCTAAAGAATGAGTAGGTCAAACAACAAATCACAGAAGCAATAACTTCATTCAAGAGAATGACAACAATGAGACAACATACCAAAACTTATAGGATGCAGCCAAAGCAGTTCTTAAAGGAAAATTTTGTATCTTTTAATGGTTACATGAATCAAATAAAGAGGAGATCAATGAACTTGCAATTTAAAAAGCTAGAAAAAGAACAAATTAAAAATCCCTAATTAAATACCAAATTAGAAATTCTGAAAACCAAAGGGGAGATTAATAAAATTAAAATTAAGAAAACCATCAAGGACCTCTTTCATTTAGTTCCACTCTGTCCATCCAACCCTATTACACTCCAATACGAGTAGTTTTTCTGATTGTCCTCTGTACAAACAGTAGAGACATTCTGTTCTGCTTTTGCTCATGTTTTCAACCTCAGATGGAAAACCCTCTACACTGATATCTACCTGTCTTGCAAGTCCATCATAAAAATTTCCACAATGGAATGATAATACTAATTCTTACTTAAGGTACCAGAAATGCTATGAAGCAGGTCACACAACTAGGATTTTCCTTGTTTTGTAAAAACAAAATTGGGAGATTTGTCTTTGCTTCACCACTATTGTCTGCCATAGGATTGTCTATCCAGGTTTTCTTATCGATTTTTTCTTTAAATTATTTCCTAATTGTTTCCTGTATGTTATAATTGTGTTCTCAACTAGATTATTGTAAACTTTTTGAGGGGAAAGAACCATATCTTTCTATCCTATCCGTGATGTTACCCAGAGAGGTGCTGGACCCATAGAAGGTGCTTTGTAAGTTTGTGTCTATCGTTATGTAGTTCATAAAGCTTAGCTACACACAGAGAACTGTTATAGGGCTACAATAGGCAATGGACAAAATAATGCAGCTAATTCAGAGTAACATATCATTATTCCTAGAAAAATTGCTGCTCTGAGCTGTTTGCCTGCTCCTGATGGTGGGTAAATACTATTACCCTCCATGCGGGAACCAAAGCTCATTTGTCCTCAGGGTCTCCAGCAGGCAAATTGCTTTTTTTTTTTAAAGTAGGCCAAGCAAATTTCATGCTGCTAGGATATATTACACAGGGCACAGTTATAATAGAAAAAAACTGTTTCACAACATAAATATTTTTGTATCAAGCTTCAAACCTACAGACTTTTTTAGGTTTGGGGGTTGTGGCTCCATTTATATTCTCTTCTCTCTTCCTCATAACACACCATTTAGTATCTTTAAATAAACAATGGGTATTCTCAAGGAGGTCAATGATTAAAAAGATCTTATACTTATGACAGCATTTTTATACAAGCAAAAACTCGAAGATAGATGTTCACTTATTAAAAAATGATTAAACAAACTGTGATACATGAATACAATGGAATATTCCTGCACTTCAAATGATGGGGAATGGGAAAAATATGGAGGCCATAGGAAGACTTGTTTGAACTGATTCAAAGTGAAATAAACAGAATCTGGAAAAAAATATACACAAGAAGCAGAGAATATACATGTAAAAACAATAATACCAGCAAAATTGAAGCTGAATGCCATGAAATTAGACTGACCAAGCCTTGTCTGAAAGAAGAAGGGATATGAATACACTTCCTTCCTTCTTTGCAGAGACAGGCGACTACAGGTGTGAAACATTCCACATAATACTGGACTTGTTTGATGTATTGGTATTGTTGAACTTGTTTTCCTCTTTTTTATTCTTTATAATAACATGTGGCTCCCTGGAAGAGGGAAGAGTGACAGATACATTGAGAAATGATGTAAAAACAAAGGATATCAATAAAAATGAAAAAAAATCAGAGTACTTATTTTGTGCCTAGAGACTGCTAAGCGCCTGTACTGCATGTTCTGAAAATGTAGTTGAAGGAATATCTTGGACCTCCCTTTAATACAGGTAGAGCAGAAAGCCTCCTATGGTTTTTCAACATTTTGTTTTGTTGTTAAATATACAATTTCCCCTACTCTGTGACTTACCATTATAATGCTTAGTTTTGGAAACATAAAGCATTCATCCAAACATAGTTATAAAGTTTGTAGTGGTTTAAAATTTTATTAAAGCACAAAAAGAATTATAATTATGTGCATATATTGTACCTGAATTTACCTACACTTTTTTTTTATTTTTCCCTTACTCTTAATCCTTTTGTGGTAGGACTTACACCGAGCTTTCAGAGATAGAAGGTGGCATGTTTGTTATATGGTGCTAGAGCAGCTCAGTATAAAATTGCACACATTTTCTTTCCCAGGGCAGCTAGGTGCAGTGGATAGAGTGCCTGATCTGGAGTCAGTAAGACTCATCTTTCTGAGTTCAAATCTGGTCTTGGACACTTACAAGTTGTGTGAGTGTGGGCAAGTCACTTAACCCTGTTTTGCCTCAGTTTCCTCATCTGTAAAATGAACCAGAGAAAGAAATGGCAAGCCACTCCAGTATCTCTGCCAAGAAAATCCCAAATGGGTCATGAAGAGTCACACATGATGGAAAACTAGTTGAACAACTGAATTCTGTCCTAAGCTGTTTAGAACAGAAAGAGTACATATGATCCCAGTCAAGGATAGTCATATATGTATGTAAAGTCATTGACTGTGGAAAGATTTGTGGTATGACCCACATGGTAGAATTTGAGGGTCATGGAATAGTTCCCTTGTCCAAAGCTTTTTCCTACTAGACTGCTGATCTTTGAAGTCTCTCATTAGCCATTCCTTTGGGTTAGAGTGTTGAGTGTTCCTGTTAGGAAGTTATTTGGGAGCATAGAAAACTTGGGTCATTGAATAAGGTTTTCATATTTTCTAGTGAAGCTCTGAGGGAATAGTACAAAAGGCAGGTGAATTTGGTTGAATGGAGGAGGCACATCTATGGAGTGGGGTATTTTTCCTGTTGGAGAGTCCCTAGTAAGTTGATATAATATGAAGGCAGCCAGGGAGACTTGGGGGAGAAGGAGATACTGAAAGGGAGGATTGTCCTGAGAAATAGGTGGGGGTGGGGGGAACAAATTTAGATTATTTCCCAATTTTTCCTAGGGCTAACCTTGTTCTCATTTCTAGAGTTCCTTTTATGTATTTATGGCATGATTTTCCAGAGACAAAAATAGCAAGGCATGTGGTAGTAGAGGCTACCCAAACTCCAGAGGACAAATTCTTACCTCTAGCACCATAAGTGATGCATCTGGGAGGGAGGTAGGGAGCTCTTCAATTCTTGGTAATTATGCAGGCATATTGTTTGGGTCTTCTTAAAGAAAAAGGTAGAAAAAGCTTGTTTTCATCTTGTTGCATTTGGCATTTTCACAGCTGAGGAAACTGAGATACAGAGAGGTTGATGACTTGTTCAAAGTTACCCATTCAGTGTGTGAAGTAGGATTGTGTCCTGGGCTTTTTTTTTTTTAAATTAATTTATTTGGTTTCAGTTTTCAACAATTACTTCCATAAATTTTAAATTTTTTCCCCCTTCCCTCCCCAAGACAACATGTAATCTTATATGGGTTCTATACGTACATTCTTTTTAAACATATTTTCACATTAGTCACGTTTCATAGAAGAATTAAAATGAATGGGAGAAACAATGAGAAAAGCCAAGCCAAAATAAAACATAACAAAATAGAAAATATTCTGCTTTCCAGCTCTGTAGTTCTTTCTCTGGATGTGGATGGAATTTTGCATTGAGTCCTTTGAAGTTCCTGTATTGCTGTGAAGAGCTACGAGGATGAGATGTGTTACTCTCATCACATTTTGATGTTCTTATATTTTAGATTCTCATTGAGTCAGGTAGTACATACTTAGTTGGGCAATCACAGATACATAAAATAAAGTCTAATAGAAACAGTCCTCACACATTGTGGCTCACAATGTTCTCCTGGTTCTGCTCATTTCACTCAGGATCAGTTCATATAAGTGTTTCCAGATTTTTCTGAAGTCTGCCTGTTCATCATTTCTTACAGCACAATAGTATTCCATGACAATCATATACCACAACTTGTTCAGCCACTCCCAAGACTTTTTTTTAAAAATGGGGCAGTTAGGAAGTTCAGAGGATACAACGCTATCTAGAGACAGGAAGATCTGAATTCAAATCTATCCTCAGATACGTAATAGCTATGTGACTTTGGAGAGGTCAAGTCACCTCTATTTACCTCAGTTTCCTCATCCTTAAAGTGAGTATAATAGTAGGTCTTACCTTGCAGGGTTGTTATGAGAATCAAATGAGACAATTATAAAGTTCTTGGCACATGGTAGGTGCTATATAAATGTTAAATGCTATTTTTATTATTATTTACTGACTCCATGCCTTGCATTTTACCCATTATATCATGATACTTCTCCTTTTCCTTTTATATTTTAATTTCCTTTTTTTTACCTCTGCTTTTTTTTTTTTTTACTACAAAAGGGACTGATATAGGGATAGGGACTCTTACTTCATTGGTATAGATGAGAAAATGGATGAGAAAATACCCTCTACCACTTCAAGTCAGACCCTTCTCTGCAACTTATGGTCTGAAAGAATTGCCTCTAAGTGACATTAAGTGCTTGTAAAAGGTCATGTAAGTTAGGAGTCAGAGGCAATACTTGAAACCAGGTCTTCCTGCCTTTGAGGCTAGCTCTCTTCATCACAGCGACTGCTTCAGTTATTAGTGTTTTGGGGCAAAACATTTCAGTTCAGCATTAACATCCTGAATTTCTACTTTAGCTCTCATCTCACAAACAAGAAATATAAAAACTCCCATAGAATGGATATGTCAATTGACAGAATGATCAAGGCATTTCTATCAATTATTTTTTCCTAGAAGCCATGCTTCTCTTAAGGTTACAGATTTTGGAGATGACATTACATTGCTGACTCATATTGACCTTACAGTTCACTAAAATTCCCAGATCTTTTTCAGATAAATGTCTGTTCAGTTATGCCCTTTCTCACTCCACTCTGATTTTCTACTTGTAAAGGTACCCTACTGAACTTCTGTAAGACTCTACATTTACTCTTATATTCATAAGGCTAAAGCTATG
This sequence comes from Potorous gilbertii, assembly GCA_028658325.1. Taxonomy (NCBI): domain Eukaryota; kingdom Metazoa; phylum Chordata; class Mammalia; order Diprotodontia; family Potoroidae; genus Potorous; species Potorous gilbertii. The sequence goes on from CM053770.1 coordinate 138,906,525, forward strand.
GATAGAGATAAAGATCAATACCAAAGGTGAAAAACTCCCCATCTCCCTTTCTGATGCACCACTCTAATGAAATTGTTTCTCGGCCTTCATTTTTGCCAAGACATCCAATGACATCACAGAGTGGTGTCTTGATTGTGGATGAATTGGATTTAAGTGTGATAGAGTGGCACAAAACTGTTAGCCTCACTCTCTTCCAGAGCCATCCAAGTCCAAGACAAAAGTCAGAATGACTGGCAATGGTCCTGGCATCCACTGGATGACCTTTGTGCTTTCAATGTCTGACCAAGCTGTAAGCTCTCCACAGTACCTGCTTCAATCTCCTCCATGGCTGATGGAACAAATTGTTCTTAACTGTCCATTCCATGTAGGGGAATTCTTCAAATGCTTGGAGTACATAACTCCTTACTCAATAAAGGGTTTGAGGCCTGTCAGTTATCTTCAACCTACTTTAGACTGGGGTGTGACCACTGTATATACTACAGCTTCTTGGAGCCACAGGCAAGAGATGCATGCTAATAGACATGCTAATAGACACTAAAGGTGGATGAGCAGCTCTGAAAAGGCTCAGCAAGTCCTCATATCAGAGGTGCTAGTCCTCCTTAAACACCACATACACCCCACCGTAATGGTAATAGAGGTAAGAATCATTCCCTTGGAGTTTATATGGCTTCTCCTACCACATGCAATGGTATTCAAGAAAAGCACATCATGCATATGTGAAAGAAACTCTATAAATGGGAGCAAGGCTAACCTTATCCTACCTAATTTTCCTGTTGGTAGAGATGCAAACTGGGCTAATGATTCTGGAAGACAACTTGGAATAACAAGATGTAACAGTGACTGGATGATCACTTGTATCTGCTATAATGGGGATGTAACAGTGACTGAATGATCACTTGTATCTGCTATAATGGGGATTCTTTTTTGAGTTAGCACAGAGCTGGGCATATAGCAGGCATTTAGTAAATGCTTTTTGAGTATAGGAGAAAATTTAAAGAAATTCTACAAAATTTATAGACAAAAGACATATGTACTGATGTTGAAGAGACAGATGGGAGAACTGGTCCAGATGTGAATGAATTCACTTTAGGCCTTCTTTGTAGCCACTGGGAGCTTTATTGATGCAAAGGCAGAGGGCTTGAGATTTAGCAAGGAGTTAAACAAAGGCAGTGATATGGGAAAAGGACCAGACTTATATACACAACCTGTAGGATGATGATGTAATGTTTAGGGTTTTTAATGGGGATTGGAGATTTGGGGACAGGATGACACAAAATAAGGGAGGCAGGGAAAACTTTACAACCCAGGATGGGGGAGACAAGGAATTTTATGGTCCAGGATAAGGGAGAAGGTTTATGGTGTTTCAAGATAAGAGGTACAGACTTTAGGGTGCCTTCGGGTTAGAAAATAAACCAGGAGCTTCACAAAGTACTGGCAAAGCAACCTTTAATATTAATTTTAACCCTTAGGGCATTGTTTCTATCCACATCACTACCACCTGTTATCCAATGTGTTAGCTTTCCCTGCCACCTTGTGTCATCTGCAATTTGATAAGCATGCTGTTTATGCCTTTTATCAATTCTATTTTATCAATACTGACTTTATTTTTATCAAAACTTATAAAAAATTATCAACTTGATTTTATTAAATCAATTTTATCAATGATAATTATAAATTATCATTCATGAAAATGTTAAATAGCACAGTGCCAACCATAGTTCCTTGAGACACTCCACTAGAGACCTTCTGCCAAGGTGAGATAATATTTGTAAAGTACTTAGCACTCTCTCTGGCACAGAGTAGATATTTAATAAACGCTTATTCCCTCTTTTCCATTCCCTTAAACTGACACTGAAGTCTTAATTCTTATTTTTTGAGTCTGCTTCTGAATATTTCTCATTGTATTTGGAATTGGTATCAGGTAGATCTGAGTTACTTCACAGACTAACTAGTTGTGTGAACTCTGAGCAAGTCCTTGACCTCTCTATGCTTTATTGTCCTCAACTATAAAATGAGAAGGTTAGACACCATACCCTCTAAAGACCCTTCCAGTTTTAAAGCCATGAGCCTGTGATTTATCTCTTCCACAAGAATAGTTATGAGATGCTTAATCACATACTTTGATAAAATCTAGAGAAAGGATATTTACAGCACTCCCCCTGAACTACCAATTTAGTAACCCTGCCAAAAAAAAGAAGTAAGGTCAGTCTGGTATCGCCTGTTTTTCATGAAACTGCGCTAGTGCTTTGTAAATGAATTGGAGGTTAAAAGAAAACAGGTACTAAGATCTGTGTCTGGAGAACCTAAGGTAAACATACAGGAGAACAAATATATTTATACAGTGGTGATATTTAGACTTTTCAAAAAATGATATCCTTCTCTTGTTAACATCTGGATCCTGGGATGCCCTGGAGAATCCCAAGCAGCAAATCCATATCAGGATGTATCCAAATACTGTCTCATTCTAAGGTGATCTGATAGATCATTTAATTTAAGCTTTTTGACAGCTATCGTCCTTACTACCACAAATACTCCCGTTATGAATATTTTAGTATCTAGTACTGGATCTTTCTGTTTTTGATCTGCTTGGGTACATGGGTAGGATCGCAAGTTTAAAGAATATGAACAGGTTAGTGAATTTTCTCTTCTAATTCCAAGTTGTATTTCAGAATTGTTGGAACAGTTTGCAGTTCCATCAACAATGTGTTAGCATGCCTGAGGGAAACACTTTAAAATAGATGATATAAGGGGAAGAGTCCAGTACCAATAAAGCGTGTGGGGAAGCTTGTCAAACTTCCCATTTCTCTTCTATAGCTGACTCAGTTTATTTTATCACCACCGCAATTATAATAGTCAGCACTTTCAAATGTAAACAAAAGCAAGTCGTCAAAGAAGACTGTGCTTGTTGAATGAAGGGGTGAGAAAGTAAACTGGGGATTTAGAATTAAGGAGCAAGGCAAAGAGACTCATCTCGTGATTTTAGGATTATTAAATTGACCAGGGGCTACTCAGGGTCTCTGAATTTAAAGAAAATGTGTTGATAAATTTATTTAAATATAATTGGTTTCCTTGGAAATCGTAAGTATTTTATATATTTAAAAACATTATTTTGAGGAGTCCATGACACACATAAAGAGCTTAAGACCCCCTGAAATAGACCTAGAAGGGACCTCAGAAACTCATATAACGTCTCTCTTCTTACAGATAAGGAAATTGAAGCCCAGAGAGATCAGTCAGGTAGTAAATGTCAGAGTCGGAATTTAAACTTCACGGCAACCAGTTTTTTTCGCTGTTTCTTGCTGCAGGGGCTAACTAGCTGGCCGGAAGAAAAAGTGACATATTCCCCAGCGTGCCTGGCACTGAGTATTCCAGCCACAGTCTGACACCCCAAGTGGCTTGGTAGTGCCGCGTGCTGGCAAAAAGCGCCAACGTGGGTCTGTTCCTGCTCGCGTTTGAGATGCCAAGACCTAGAATATTAAGTTTCATTGGCCAGTGCCTCATCCTGAATATGAAACGAGGCCCCAAATTCTCACATCTTTCTGTCTTTTAGCGCTCGCACTTCTCCTCAATCTTCCCTTTCCCTCACCGTCAGAATCTACTTCTCCGCTTTTCCTTTCTATCTCTCTTCCTTTCCATATAAACTGGACCTTCCCACAGCTCCTTCCTTCCACTCTCACTCCCAGAGGTCCCTCTCTGCCCTCCCCACGCGCTGCGAGGAAGCTCGGTGGCTTAAGTCACCAGCACGCAACTGAGTCCCAGGAGTCAGGCAGAGGAAGCGTGGGGAGGCTGGGCCAGCGGGAGGCGGGGAGGCCGCAGCGGGGCGGCTTTAGGGCGGGAGGGAGAAAGGGAAAAAGGAAAACTTCCTGCGGGCAGCCTCTGTCCCTAGGGGGTGGCCACTCCTCGTCCTCTCCAGGCTGAAGTGTCCGGGAAAGCTAGAGGCAGCAGCATCCAGGGCCCAGACCTGGGCTCGGAGGGCGGGGCGGGATGCCTGGGTTGGGGAGGGGCGGGGCTCACCAAGGTCCAAGGGGCGGGGCGGAGGTGGGGTAGGGCCAGAACTGTCCCGGCCCTCCAGTTTACTCCGCCCCCAGACCGGATGGGCCTCCGCCCCTTTCCATCCCCTCCCCTTTCTCCCCATCTCTCCACGCAGCTCCTCCTGCGGCCCCCGCTCTCTGATTGGCCCGGAATCCCCCCCTCCTTCTGGTCTATGGGCGCCACCAACCTGGTCAAAAATTTGCCCAAGGCCAAGGGACACACGCGCGAGCGCGCGCACACGCACACACCCTTACCTACACACAGACACACGCACACCTGGGCAGCCTTGGCAGAGGCCAGGGGAGGGTAGCGCCGGCCGCGGGTCAAGGAAGGGAAGGAGGGGAGCCCGAGAAGGGAGGAGAGAAAGGAGGAGGAGCAAAGGCGCTGGAAGAGAGAAAACTCGGCCGAACTTGTGAAAGGAAGAGGAAACCTGCCCGGGAGGCGCCGCTGCCGCCGGTGCTCTGCCTGCGCGCCCGCCGTGTGCGGTTGTCGTGGGGCCGCAGCGGCTGCGGAGGGCAGGCGCCGGGCTCGGCTCGGAGGGCCGGCGCCGGGCTCGGCTCGGAGGGCCGGCGCCGGGCTCGGCTCGGAGGGCCGGCGCCGGGCTCGGCTCGGAGGGCCGGCGCCGGGCTCGGCTCGGAGGGCAGGCGCCGGGCTCGGCTCGCAGGGCAGGCGCCGGGCTCGGCTCGGAGGGCAGGCGCCGGGCTCGGCTCGGAGGGCAGGCGCCGGGCTCGGCTCGGAGGGCAGGCGCCGGGCTCGGCTCGCAGGGCAGGCGCCGGGCTCGGCTCGGAGGGCAGGCACTGGCTCGGCTCATGCCCGGCTCCCCGGGAGGTACAGGCGCGGGGGGCCGAGTTCCACTCCCAGAGGCGCTTTGGTCAGCCCGGCCGCGTTAGCTGGGGCGCCTGCCTCCTTTCCACTCCTCGCTGGTCCCTCTCCGGCGCGCCAGCAGCTCTTTGGAAAGAGGGTGTCGAAGGGCATCTGGGGATCCTCCCCGAAACCATTAAAAAGGAGCACCCACTTTAGAAGATGAGACAGCATGTCTGACAAAATGTCCAGTTTTCTGTACATCGGGGACATCGTGTCCCTGTATGCGGAGGGCTCCGTCAACGGCTTCATCAGCACCCTGGGGTAAGGAGAGGGGCTCGGGTTGGGGAGCGCAGTCTTCGTCCCTCTCTCTGTTCCCTCTCCCTTTTCGGTGGGCTTTCGCTGGGTTGGGGGGGTCTTGTCCAGACTCTGTGCACTGCCCCGCCCTCTACCACACTCCCTCCCCACACCCCCCACGGGAGGAACCCGCGGATCTGACAAGCTGAGGACCGACCGAGCTTTGCCCCACAGCACAGGAAGCTGCTTGGGGAGAACTGTTCCTCTTGCAACTCCACAATCTCATGTGGAGACACAGATCAAAGGAGGAAGTGATTCAGAAACCCTCCAACAGGCCCGGGGAAGAACTTCACCTTCTTTACTGGCTTCTTCTCCAAAGGCTGTTTGGCCGAAAATGTTGGCTTTTGATGAAAAAAGAATCCTCCTCCTAGCTTTGCTTCCAACCTCGCCTCCTTGCCCCACCCCCTACCTATTCCGTGCCTTCGGTAGCGCTCAATTACCCTAGATTCTCAGGTGACCGCGGGATGCATTGAAGGTATCCAGGACACTCAGTGACCGCCTGGACTTTTCTCCTTTCTCCCAGCTCAGTTCCTTTTGCCCATGCCAGGAGGACAATCCCCGCAGCCTTTGGGATTAGACCAGGTGATCGTGGGCTGAAATTCTTAAAGGGTCTGACCGTCAGTAACACTTACTATATGCCAGGCACTGTGCCAAGTGCTGAGGATACAAAGAAAGGCTAAAGACACTCCTTGCCCTCGGGGAGTCTAATGGTGAAAACAATATTAAGAAAGGCTTCTTGCAGGAGGTGGGATTTTAGCTGGGACTTGAAGGACGCCTCTCCAGTCAAAAGGCTGAGATGGGGACGTTGAGCTTTAGCGGCGTGGAGACAGCCAGGATATTACCCTGGCTGCAGGGATGGACTGTCTTGTTAGAGAAAGAACAAGAAGGCCAGTGTCACTGAATGGCTGATCAGCAGAGTGCCGGGGTATAAGGTGTAAGAAAGAAGTCAGGAAAGGTAGGGAGAAAGCCAGATGATGACTAATTTCCAACGTCAAACTGAGGATTTTATAATGCGCTCCCAATAGTTCTAAGATTCTGTCCAAGGGAGGCAGCGTCGTGGAGTGGAAAAATCGCAGGCTCTGGAGTCAGAGGACCTGATTTCAAATTCTGTTATCTACCTGTATGACCTTAGACAGATCCCCTCACCTTTCTCGCCTTCAGCTTCAGCGTCTATGAAACAGGAGGGGTTTGAACTAGATGGCTCCTTCGGTCTCTTCCAGCAACTATGATGCAGTTATATTTGTCCTAATGCTTCTGGAACTCAGATCAAATTTAGAACCTTTCAGACTCTGGGCTTTTAAAGAGCTTAATAAGAATTTTGTTTTAAACAAAATTCAAGGTTCTTGAGATTCGCCATTGATTTATGAATAAAAAAAGTGCCATTAGAATGAGCTCTCAGGCAGACTTTTCTGGCTTCCTTAGTTTTGATAACTTACTGTTTAATTTATTAAGGGGTTAAACTTTGATATGGTACAAAAGGAAATATCTAAATGCTTCCCTAAGCATTTATATAATAAAATAAGGACTATTAATGCTGTTGAACCAATGTTACCACTTTTTAGGATATTAGTATATGCGATTATTGTACTTCTGGTCACATTTTGAATATGTATAATTCATGGTATAATGCAATGCTACTCTCCTCAGTATTTCCAATCTGATTAATTGCCATAGTACTTGTATAGGTCCCATGGCAATCCCTCAGGCTTATCCTTTCCCTCCTCATAATGAGTATCTGTACAAGCAACGTTTGGTCCCTATTAAATGGTAGTGTTGTAGAAAATAAATTATGCATGGTTTGCACATTTTTTCATTTGGTGAGATACAGTGACTTTTAGAAGAAATAGTGAAGAAAGTTTTAATTCTTGGTCTCAAGAAAGTTTTGCCAAGTGTCTCTCCTCCCCTACTACCCCTTCCCACTCCCCATAAACTTCCAGATTTCCATCATGAGATAACTACTACATTCCTTAGATGGGTCTCATAAAGGGCCAGCTAGGGGGTACAGTGGATGAAGCATCAGTGCAGGAATCAGGAGGACCTGAATTCAAATCTCACCTCAGACACTTGACACTCATTAGCTGTGTGACTTTGGGCAAGTCACTTAACCCCAATTGCCTCATCCTGGGTCATCTACAGTCATCTTGATGAATATTTGGTCACTGGATTCAGATGGCTCTGGAGGAGAAGTGAGGCTGGTGACCTGCACAGCCCTCCCTTACTCAAAACAAAGTCAAGCATAAGTCATGTCATTTCTCTGATGGCATGGTCTTCTTTGGCAACCAAGGACCAACACACTCAATCTCATAAATGGCTAAGGAGGCTTTATGATTTGTAGTTATTCTTCCTGTGGACAATGAACAAACTAAAATTTTGTTTAAGGAAAAGACTGACTGATAAAGGATCTTGTTAATAGTTTGATTCAATTGAATGAACATTTATTAGACAAGGTGCATGGCACTAAAGTCAGAAAAACAAAAATGAAAATCAGCTTTCAAGTTTACTTGAGAAGCTTAAATTCTACTGAGGGATACAACATCCAAACAGATAATAAAATACAAGATAACTTAGATAAGAGAAAGGACTAGCAATTGGGGGGTCTGGAAAGACGTTTTGTAGGAGGTAACATCTAGGTTAAACTCTTTTGAAAGTTGCAAATTCTAGTAGAAGGTGAGACTTTCATGAGGAATAGTCTTTACGGAGGTACAGAGATAGGTATACAATGCCAAATTCAGGGAATTTTGAGGAGGGCAATTTGGCTGGAATTCAGGATGAATGAAGGGAAGTATGAAATAAAGCTGGAAAGGCAGTCTAGAGTTATATTGTAAAGTACTTTAAATTCCAAGCTCAGGAGTTTGTATTTTAATCTTGAGGCAATAGGGAGCCAGTGAACTTGAGCATGGGAATGACTTAGTTCTTTGCTTTTGGAATGTTATTTTGACAAATGCATAGAAGGATAGATGGGAGAGGGATAGAACGGCGAGACCCATTAAGGGCTATTGAAATAGTGTAGGCAAAAGATGATTAGAGTTACAACCAGGGTGGTAGTTGTGAATGGAGAGAAGGGGATGGATGAGAAAGATAATGCACTGTAAGGGTCAGCTAGGAGGTACAGTGGATAGAGCACCAACCTGGAGACAGGAGGACCTGAGTTCAAAGCCAGCCTCAGACACTTACTAGCTATGACCCTGGGTAAGTCACTTAACCCCATATTACACAGCCAGAACTCATTGTATATGGAGGGTAAGCTAGAGGGAAGAGTCTAGGCTGAATTTGAATTTGCAAAACTGAGTGACAGGAAGGATATGGTAATCCCTAGAAGTAGGTAAATTTAATGAGATTTTTGAATTGAAGTTTACAATCACCAAATCTTTATCAAGAAAATATTTTACCATTGTTGTTTATAAACAAATTAAACATGTCAACTCTGTAGTCCCTATTTCTATGTGATGAGTCATTTTAGGAATGTTTGACTTTCTTCAACTTGTTTTTATGATGTTCCAAAACAGATTTCTTTGAAAACTTGCCACATATTTGATATTGTTTGCTTTTTGTGTTTTGAAATTGTGTTATCCTCACAATGTGTTTGTGCAATGTATTATTTTCCTGCTAATGAACTGAGTCTTGCAATTCATAATGTGATGGTATCTTTATATAGTTAGGTTCTGTGGTAAGGAAGGTCATTAAAAATGCTTATATTGGCTGGAGTTTAACTTTCATTGATTAGATATTCTTGCCTTGAGATGGACCACTCTGTAGTTCAGCCAACTTTCTTAGCATTTGTATGTACTAACAGAGTTCTGGGATTTGTAAAATCTGCCTTAAAAGATAGTCCTATAGAGGTTTACTTGAGTCTTACTAAATGATAACGGTCCTGTTCTCTTAACAATCTCTGGTCTTCACTGAATGGCATGGTGTCAACCTAGATCCTAGAACAGTTCTCTACTATTAAGAAATTCAGAATAAAACTGGTTTACCAACAAGAATAATAAAACTTACGTTTTTAAGAATCTGGTATCCTCTAAACCGTATCGAAAACAGTAAATAATTATTTTTAAATTAATAAAATTAAAAAAATTAATAAAAAATTAATTTAAATTAATTTCCAAAGTCTGCTATATATGTGCATAATTTCACAGAAAATGCACACCAATGAACTCAGGAAGCATAATGGAACCTCTTTCAAAATGACCCATTCCATGTAACTATTTTAATAGAATATATTCTAAAGGGAAAAGGAGACTTACCAAATATTTTTCCTTTTCTAAATGCTTAATAATTAATGGAGTCTTACAGACATTTTCACTAACATCTATAGTGGAAACTTTGGGATTAGGAAACAAGAGGGCTGGTGATTATTCTATCGCAAAGCTCCAGTTCATCATCTCCTTGGTTATTAGAGATGCTTCTAATCTTTCCTTTCTCCAGCATTGCCTTCATTTAGGATTTGTGAGTGTTTTTTTTCTTTTTCAGCATGTCATAGTAAATAAGATTCACATCAGTATAATATATCCTATAGTAGCTGGTTCACATTTTTCTATCTAATCTTTTAAATTTCAGTGTCCTGTAATTCTGCATCTTAAAAGTATGAGTCCTATAGTCAGAGAACTCTAGAAGAGTCAGAAAAAACTAGAATTAGAATCTTGCCTCTGACCCTTATTAACTGGATAAGTGCTTTAAGTTTTCTGAACTTAATAAGCAAACTCTTGTTAAAACACAGTGATCCTTTCAGGAACATTATGAGGTAGGTTCTATAGAATCCTGATTTCATAGTTTAGGAAACTGAGATGTGTGTTTGTCCTTGTTGCCAAAGAAGACCATGCCATCAGAGAAATAATGACATGACTTGCACTTGACTTTGTTTTGAGTGAGGGAGGGTTGTGCAGGTCACCAGCCTCACTTCTCCTCCAGAGCCATCTGAATCCAGTGACCAGATATTCATCAGGATGACTGGAGGTGACCCAGGATAAGGCAGTTGGGGTTAAGTGATTTGGTTAAGGTCACACAGCTAGTGAGTGTCAAGTGTCTGAGGTGAGATTTGACTCAGATCCTCCAACACTGGTGCTCTATCCACTGCGCCACCTAATTACCCTTTAAATGACATGTCCAGGGTCACAAAGCTAGTAAGAGCCTCAAACTGTGTTGGCACTTGGATTTTCTGACTTTAGGCCTAATGCTCCACGTACCTGCCTCTTGTATACAAGCCGCATAATAGTACTTGTAATACTTACTTAATACTGTTTTGAGATTCCAATGAGACTATATATTATATAATGTTCATTGCTGTTAGCATTTTTATTATTATGTTGAGTAAGTTGAAAGCTTTCTTATAGCTCTAACATTATGTAACTTCTTAGTAAATTTTGAAATTAAAAAGCCTTAAAATGGATTATTCAGTTCCAAGAAATAAAATTAAAAATATTCAAAAACTTATTCGAATAAACAGACTCCCAATGCATGCAGCAATATATATACATATATATATGTATATATATTGCTGCATGCATATATATATGTTTATATCATAGCTCCCTTCTGGAGCAAAATTGGATTTGATTTGTAAACATGATTGTTTTATTTATTCTTCCATCTTTCTGCAAAATGGGTCACAGCTAAGATTAACTTTTTTTGATTCTAGAGGAACTCAGGAACAGACAAGTTATTGTTTTTTTTTTTGAAAGTGGTATATGGAAGATAGCAGAACAGGCTAGAGAGAGCCATTGGTAAATATCTGTTGTGAGCATTCACACCTTGAAAATCTACAAATGGCATAAGAGGAACTGATTATTTTGTTTTATGGATTGTCTAGACTTAAGGACATGTTAATAATGAAGATTAAACTTTAAAAATGTATCTTACACACATTTTCCTCCTGGAGAACCAATCGTTAAATATTCATCCACACTCAATTTTGTGGATGACCATGCTGGAAACAGATGAGGGAAATTTTGTTATCTTGAGCTCTTCCTGCTTAGGATTTTGTTGTTTCTGTTTCTACAATTTGTCCTCAGAAATAATGGAGCAATTTAAAAAATTTACAATAGAAGCCACAGAAAATGCCATTTATAACTTTTTGGTATTGGGTACTTAGTATTTCTATTGGGTTAGTAGAAGTAAAAAAAAGAATCATGGAAACCTTTGGTATGTTTTCCACCTTCTAACTTGATTTTAGTGCTAACACTGAAGTATTTTGGATACGTGTTTTCTTTGCCTTTTTGTATACCTTTTCATATTCCCAGGAAGCCAAAGCACATGCAAAATGGAGTTTCCTGTTGAATTAAACAATGTCATATTAATACATATATAATTATCATCACTTCCTATTGACTCCTCACTCGCCCCTTCCCCTCTGCAACAAATAAATGTAGTCAGGCAAAATAAATCAATATATTGACTGTCTGAAAATGAATGCCCCATTTTCTGTTACTAGTATCTCTCTGCCAAGAGGTGGGAGGCAGGCTTCACTATGGATCTTCTGAGGTTGTTTGTGGTTCCTTGAAGTAATCAGAGTCCTGGAGTCTTTCAGTATCATTTTCCTTTTCATTATTGTGGCTTGAGTAAATTGTTCTCTCTTCTTTCTTCACTCTGTATCAGTTTATAAAATCTTCTCAAGTTTCTCTGAATGAGTGTTCATCATTTTTTATGGTACAATGGTATTCCATTACATTCTTTGTACCACAATTTGTTCAGCCATTCATTATCCCCCCTTTCTCTTCCCAGCATCTGGTTGATTAAAAAAAAAAAGCACGGCTATGGAGTGCTGTTGACTTTTCATACTATTTCATTACTTTTTATTTAATTGTGCAGTTGAATCAAACAAGTATTTATTCAGTGCATGAAGTATGCAAAGCACTGTTCATTGCTGCTGAGTTTGCAAAAACAGAACCAAAAAAAAGTCTATACCCTCAAAGGACTTACAATCTAATAAAGTGGTATGGATTTTTTTGGAATATACCAGACAGACAATTTATTTTCTGTGCTTGAACTTACGCTTCTGAAGACTGGGGAAGATAAATATCTCTGCCTCCCCAACTTTCCACATAATAAGCATATTGGGAAGGTGAATTCAGTCATGTTATATTATAGAGAACTGACCTGGCAGTCAAGGTAGCTGCAGGCTTGTTATGGCTCTTCCAGTACTGTGTGACCTTGGACAAGTTACTCAACCTCTCTTTGTCTCATCTTCTTTGCCTATAAAATAAGGGGATGTACTAAAGGGATTCTAAGGTTCCTTCCAATTTTCTATACTATTAGCTGTCCCTTAGTAAAAGATACTATGGAAGACCAAGTTCTCTTTAAGTTTCTTTATCTTTTTAAAAGTACATTTTATTGATAACTTTTGTTTTAACATCACTTACATTTCCCAATATTTCCTTTTCTCTCTATCCTCCTCAGAGAGCCATCTCTCAAAATAAAGAATAAAAAAAGGAAGATAAAAAAATCAAGAAAATTAACCAAAATACTGAAAGATGCTACATGAAATTATCCTTACCCATCATCTACCATCTCTATGAAAGAATCTTCCTTTCTTAATATCTAGTTTGTTATTTTATTGCTGCTTTCCCCATTTACATTGTTGTATTCACGTTTTCCTACTTCTGCTTTTACTTTGTGCCAATTCATACAAGTGTTTCCATGCTTCTCATAATGAATTCACAAGGAATGTTCATTTTTTTCTTACAGCAGTCATATTACATCACCCACCAATATTTGTTAGCCACTCTCCAATTGGTGGGTATCTACTTTATTTTTAGTTCTTTGATACTACAAAATATGCCAGTAAAACTATTTTAGTTTGCATTTGCATTTTGGAAAGCTGTTTGGAATTATTCAAAGAACTGAAAATACTGTTTTCCATAATAGGACAATTCACAGTACCACCAACGAAGTATGTGTGACTGTCTTACCATAATCCTTCCAAAATTGAGTCTTCCTATACTTTAATCATCTATTTCCAGTTGCTAGTTATGCAGTGAAACCTCAAGATTGTTTTCATTTGCATTTCTCTTATTATTAGTGATTTGGAACATTCTTTAATATGGATATTGATAGTTGGGAATTTTTCCTTTGAGATCTATTTATTCATATTCTTTAACCACCAATCTATTGGAGAGTTTCTTTTGTTCTTGCATATTTCTGTTAGTTTATTTATCTTGAATATCAAACTCTTCTCAGAAAGATTTTTTCCCAGTTGACCTTTTACCTAGTTGCATTAATTTTGTCCATGCAAAGACTTTTCAATTTCATGTAATCAAAATTATCTATTTTACCTTCCATAATTACCTTTATCTCTCTTTTTTTGGTGTGTGGTTAAGAATCCATTACCTGTGGCAAAATTACAAAGAGTGATTATAACCTTAAAGAATAGCTATGAGAAGACACTGGTAGTTTCATGGTACATTGTGCATATTTTCAGACTATTTAGATGTATTGATCAGTTTTGCTGATTTTTTCTCCCATTTTTCTTTAAAAATGTTATTTGCTATATCATATGGCTCTGAGTAGAGGGAGATGGAAATATGCCTGGAGAAATTTTGATGATGTAGAAAAACAAAAGATATTAATAAAAAATTTTAAAAAATAATTCATTCTCTAGCCATAGCTTATTTGCCTATTTTCTCATTTTTTAATGTTATGATTTTGATATTTACTTCCCATGTTAATTTTAAAATTTGTTTAGTATATGGTATGTGATGTTGTTCTAACCCAGTTTCTACTAGATTGCCTTCTAATTTTCCAAGAAATTATTGGTACAGGGAGTCCTTTCCTAGGTTGTTTATGTTTTGGTTCATTGAATACTGCGTTATTAAGTTATTCCTGATTTTCTTCTGTTTTTCTAGTTTAAGCTACTCAGTATGCTTTATAGTTTGAGGGTCAAAAATGTTATTTATTCCCTTTTCATTCCTACCTTTTCTCATCATTTCTTTTTTCTAGTCTAGCTTATTTGTCCTTTAAATGAATTTCAGTATCATCTTGTCTAGCTCTACAAATTATCTGTTTGATAGTTTGATTGGTATAGCACCAAATCTGTAAATTAACTTCAGTAATATTGTCATTTTCATTATATTGGCATAGCCCTACTATGAACACTGAATATTCCTTCAATTCTATATTTCTTTAAGGTGCATTATCTACTTATATTATAGAACCATTATAGAATGGTTATGAGTTTGCTATAGCAGATTGACCCCAAGATAATTATGCATTTTATATTTATTTGGAGTAGGATTTATCTTTCTGTTATGGTCTTTTGAATTTCGTCATTATTATACAGAAATGCTATTGATTTTTAAAGTCACTGTATTTTGTAGATTGCAACTTTACGGAAGCTATTAGTTGCCTGCATCAGTTTCTTTACTAATTTCCTAGAACTTTCAAAGAGCCATCATGCCATCAGCAAACAGGAATAACTGTGTCTCCTCTGTGCTTTTCTTTCTCCCCTTTAGCTGCTTTTGTAAGCATTTCTAGGACTATGCTAAATAAAAGCAGGGAAAGGGGCCGTCCTTGTTTTTCCTTTTATTTACTAGAAGGGGCCTATTTCCTCATTATATTTAGTACTAGTTTTTGGTCTTTGATAGATACATTTTATCATATATATAAAAAAAGATTCCTATATGTCTATGCTTAGTATAAGTAATTGTATTTTTCAAAGGCTTTTTTTCTGCAGTTATTTATATAATCATGTAGTTCTGGATGTTTTTGGTTCTTGATATGTTTAATTATGTTAACTTTTTTATAATGTTGAACCATCCTTGCATTCCTGTTACAAAACATAGATTTTTTTTTTGATAAATTGCTATAATCTTCCTGCCAGGATTTCATTTAAAATTTTAGAATCAATATTTATTAATGATACAGATAGAAATTTGTACAAATTCTCTTTCTTTGCTTTACCCTTCCATGGTTTAGGTAGCAATATTTGTCTTATAAAAGGAGTTTAATAGAGTACCTTCTCAGTTTTGGAGAAAAATTTGTGTAGGATAGATGTATTTATTTATTTATTCATTCATTTAATTATCTATTTATTTGTTTGTGTGTTTATTTATTACCACATTTGTGTCTCAGTTAAAATATTTTTATACTTTTTGTTCTTTAATACTTTGTCCCTGTGATTAGTTTTGGCAAGACTATTTGATGCAGTCCTATTCCCACAGGCTCACTTCTTCCCCTCCCCATTCTCTTCCCTTCTCCCCTCCTCCTCCCTCCATTTGTCAACCCTTTCCCTAGTTTTCAGATTTTCCTCAAACTACTGATTTCTTTCCTCCTTTTATTTAGTTATTTCTTTCTTCCTCTCTTTCAATGTTTACTTAAAAAACCCCTCTTATTCTTCTTTTCTACTTCTTGTGTTAGTTTTTCTTTTTTTCCTAAGAACTTCTTTGCTTTTTTTCTTTTCATTAAATCTCTTCCCTTCCTGTTTATTCTGTAATTTCATTCACTTATTAAGTATCCTTATTTATTCTTTCTTTAATCTCTTTGTATTTCTCAGGGATTTAAAGATTTTGAGGTATTAAATGTGAATGCTCTCCTCTAACCAATGTCAATATTTTTGATTTTATAGATCTTGCTTTTTTTGTTTTCTGGTGAGTGTCTTACTCCTAGAAGTATCAATTTATGGGGGAAGTAAATATGTATAGAAGCAAGCCCTCATGGTAGAAATTAGTTTTTGACCTTAATGGTGAAGTGTAATTCTATCCCCAGTTCTATCAGTGAAAATTTCTTTCTCTTTGATTATGACTTTTCATCTTGGGGTACATGCTCTTTCTCCCCCTCCATCTTGCAGGGAGTTTTCTTCCCCTAGGAGTTCCCATATGCCTTCTCCTTCAGCAGAATGTTGTCTTTGGAGGCATAATTCTTTCTTAGAGAAGGTGTCCCAATGTACCAACTCTTCCTAAATTAAACCCATAATGAGACCCCCATCTCCCATCACAGGCATCTAACTCCTCTTCCCCTAGGAAGTGTTTTTCATTCAGTTCAACTCTATCCCCTATTGGGTTGAGAAACTCCTTTCATTTCCCCAGTTTCAATCCTTCCCTTCTGCCATTTCTTCAATTCTCATGTAGTA
The DNA here is from genome assembly GCA_028658325.1 of Potorous gilbertii. NCBI lineage: Eukaryota > Metazoa > Chordata > Mammalia > Diprotodontia > Potoroidae > Potorous > Potorous gilbertii. The sequence goes on from CM053770.1 coordinate 138,922,774, forward strand.
TCTCTTCTTTCTGAGAGATAGGAGCGGACATCATTCATTCCCTTTTCATCAAAGGTCTTAATTTTTTCTCTTTAATTTTTGTTTTCTTTCTTTTTTTAAAAAAAATTAATTTGTTTTCAGTTTTTTACAATCACTTGCATATATCTTAGATTTTCTCTTCCTCCCTTCCCTTTCCTTCCCTCCTCCATCAGTGTCTTATCAAATGTACATCACCTAGTTCCTTCCCTCCTCCACCTCTTCTCCATTTAAGCCCCCTTCCATTCTGCAATTTTTCCCCCAAAAGACACCTTGATTCACCTATAAGGGAATCATGGGGATCTATGTCCACTAAAGTTTTGCTGAACTCCACTACGCCTTCTATTCCTTTAATTTCTGCTTTATCCTTTTGTGAATTAAAAAAAAAAAACTCCTGATGATTTCTCTTGATTCTCTCCCTTCCTTCCTTCCTGAAGTAATTTATTTCATTATTATCTCCTTGCTAATTGTACTTATTTTGACTCCTTGTGACCCTGTTTGGGATTTTCTTGGCAAAAATCCTGGGAGTGGTTTGCCATCTCCTTCTCCAGCTCATTTTACAAATAAAGAAGCTGAGTTAAGTGACTTGCCCAGGGTCACACAGCTAGTAAGCATCTATGGTCAAATTTGAACTCAGGTCTTCTTGACTCCAGGCCCAGTCCTCTATCCACTGAACCATCTAGCTGCCCAAAGTCCTTCTGGTAGTAGGAAATTACAAATATGGATCCAAGGTTAGTTTGTCTATCCCTGCTATGGGAGAATGGAGGCTGGTAGAAGGAGGTACACTGAGTGCTTCAAGTATTAATGTTTCCCTATATTAGTTCCAAGGATTTTACCTTGTCTCTCTTTTTTCTTCTATGGATTCAATTATAATTGCTTTCTATCTAGTGTATAATTACACTTTTTTAGAGGTGTTTGAGATTGGTGGAAATTGGGCACAGTGTTCACTAGGTTGTTGGTCCTGCGACCTATGATTATGTCTCTGAATAGTTTAAAGTGAATTAAAGGAATTATGACTTATTACAGTAAAGTTTAAGTAAATTGGTGCAGTTTCAAAGGAAAGCCAATGAAAGAGGCTGAAACTGAATAAAGAACACTACCCCTATTCCTGTTCTCCATGCATTTGACCACTCGATAAATTGCCTGCTTTTTCATATTAAGCTTATAGTCATAGTGCATGAAAAATGTCTTTGTTTCAAGGCTGTGGACACCTTTGTGTGTAGGTATATTACTTATTTGATTATGGTAAAATACAATGTAATTATGTAAATAAGTGTGAAACTATTAGATTATTAGGAAATTGTGCAGTTACAGTGATGTTAGGACTTAATAAGAAAACTGCCCTGTTCCAGTTTATCGACTGGTATCAGTTTGGGAAAATTTTCCTCCTAAGTAATGTAACCTAGTTTTTCAGTCTGACTCTTTGTTTTCTTTCATCCATTTTTTGGGTTGGCAGTAGTTCTGCTTGTGTCTGCTGAATTTCAGTTACCCAATTTTGAATGCCCTGCTTGTAAAAATTTACATATAACTTTCCTTTGCAGTTATTCTTTAACAGGTGTTGCCCAGGATTTCTGAATTATAGTTGTAACAAACTGAAAAATATTATTTCCTCCTATTTCCCCTAGGGTCTTAATGTGGTGTTTCCTTTTCTAGCTTTTTGTTTTAAATGAACCAAAAGACTATTCTTGGAAAATTCTTACATTGAAAAATAGGAAACTACCTTAAATACTTTCAGATTAAGGCACTCTACAAATGCTAAATAAATTAATCGATGAATAGATTTTACTTTTGGAAATATTTCATCCTACAGTTGAATTACCTTCCTTCCTCCCTTTCTTCCTCTCTCATTTCCTTCTTCCTAGCATTGTGTTGTAGTAGCAGACTCTAGTGGGAGGAATTCTAGACTTGGAATTAGGAAGCTCTGGATTCTGATTCTATGTCCAGTACTTATTAGCTCTGTGACTTCTCTGATTAACTTTTCTGATCCTTAGCATCCTTAGCTTTTAAGATGATGATAATGGCTTCAGTATCAGTAATATAATGAGATAATTTCTATAGTGCACTTTGAAAATTTGAAAGCACTATATAAATTTTACTTATTATTATGATTTTCTTGGTCAGTTGTTTTGGTTGTGTGTGACCCCATTTGTGGTTTTCTTGGCAAAGATACTGAAGTGATTTGCCATTTCCTTTTCCGGCTCATTTTGTAGATGAGAAAACTAAGACAAACAGGGTTTAAGGGATTTCAGAGTCACACAGCTGGTAAATATCTGAGACCAGATTTGAACTCAGGAAGATGAGTCTAGACTGAGCTCTCTATCCACTGTGCCACCTAGCTGCTCCTTTATTATGATGTAGGGAGCTTATCACATTACCTTACCCCTTGACTCAAGGCCTCTTTGCTCTGCCATCACAAGCTCTGATATTTAATGCCTTCAGATTATGTTTAGTCAATGATGATCAATAACAGAAGTTACTAAGACAGTTGAGATGTTAGGAAGCTTCTGTCAAATAGGCTCCTTTCATTGTCAGAAATCAGTGTTGGAAGAAGAGTAATTCTTATTATACCTAGCATTTGTATATCACTTAAGGTTTGCAAAGCACTGTAGTTCTATTAACTCAAATGCTCACAACAATCCTTTGAGATAAATACTATGATCATCCCTTCATCAACAAAAATAGAAAGTAAACTGAAGTTGAAACTTGGTTTGGATGGCATAGCTAGTAAGCGCCAGAGGTAGGATTTCAGCTGAGGTCTTCCTGACTCCCTTGAGTAGGCGGGGGAGGAGGGGAGACAGACACACACAATAACAGAGACAGAGAGACGTGTGTGTGTGTGTGTGTGTGTGTGTGTGTGTGTGTGTGTGTGTGTGTGTGTATGTGTGTGTCTGTGTGTGTGTGTGTCTGTGTGTGTGTGTGTTAGTTACTCAGAACCAGTCCAGGAGCTGTTACAACTCCAATGATTTAGGGTTCAGAAAACCACCTGGGGCTATTAGCTGACAGGTGATTACGTAGCCAGAGCAGAAAAAACCCAACAAAAAACCAAAGCAACTCTCTACCTAAGTACAGGCAGAAAGGGTGTGGGGAGAAGGTTCCTCATCTCACAACCAGCATTCCCAGAGACCATGTAGTCCAACCAGTATATGAACAACAATCCACTGTAATGTTTCCTAGCCAGTGCACACCTAGCTTTGCTTTAGACTTCTCTAGGGAGCCTATGGCCTCTGGGGGCAGCCCATCCCACTTTTGGTGGTTTTAATTGCAGGGAAGCTTTCCTTTCCATCAAAGAAATCTGCTTCCCTGGTGTTTTTGCCCTTGACTCCTAGCTCTGCCCTCTGGGGCCAAGTGGAACAAGCTTAATCCCTCCTTGACATGACATATCTTAGGTGTTGCAGTTGAAATCCAAATATTTACTATATGTGTATCCTTGAGTGGTCACTTAACCTTTGCAGACCTCTGTTTCTTATCTGTAAAATGAGATGGTTGGATTAGAGGATATTGACTTTCAAGATGATCTAGTCTAACTTAGGCAGCTGGTGGTGAGTTGGATAGAGCACAAGTCTCAGGAAGAATTCAAATCCAGTGTCAGATATTAGTTATTTAACCCTGGGAAAGACACTTCACTTCAGTTTGCCTTTGTTTCTTCAACTGTAAAATGGGGATCATAAGAGTGTTTATTTCTCAAGGTTTTGTGTGTGGTTCAAATGAGTTAATATTTATAAGAAGTCCTTAACACAATGCCTAGCACATAGGAGGTGTGATAAAAATTTTTTTTCCCTTTTCCTTTCCCCTTCCAGCTCCAAATATATTTTATGATACTAAATACTGGAAAACAACTATCTTGTCATCCCTCAGTCTGGATATTATAGTATTTGGAGAGTTTTGGAAGCCAGAAAAGGAGATCCAGGAAGAATGGTATTGATTTCAATCAATTCATCAACAAACATTTATTAAGCATCTACTCAGTAACTAGGTGGTGCTGTGGATAGAGTACCAGACTTGGAGTCAGGAAGACCAGAGTTCCAACCTGGCATCAGGCACTTTCTAGTTGTGTGACCCTGGACAAATCACTTAATCTTATATGCCTCAGTTTTCTCATCTGTAAATTTAGCTGGAGAAGGAAATGTTTAAACCATTCAGTATCTCTGCCAAGAAAATCTCAAATGGAGTCATGAAAAGTCAGACACAACTGAACAACAACCATTGACTATGTGCCAGGTTCAGGGATACAATTACAAAGTATGAAACAATCCCTCCTCCCAAGGAGCTTATATTCTAATGAGAGAGATTACAAGTAATTTAATGCTACATGTCATGATTATAAAGTTAATAAAATACATTCTCATACAGAGTAGTTAAATACTGGGTACTTTGAGGGCACTGGCCTTTGGAAGAATCAGGGAAGTTTTCATAACATCTTGAAAGAAGAGAAAGACTATAGGATTTATTTTGCTGTTATTTAGACATAATGTAAAAAATTGTGTTTAGATATCTGCCTGAGCTTATTACCTTTCTCTGAAACAGTTTTTTCTTGTGACCTCACTATTTCTGTCAGGGTCACCAGCTATCCCACCAGCCTAGTAAGTCAATCAAGTATTGATGAAATGCCTATTATATTCCAGGCACTGTGCTAGGCACTGAAAATATAAAGCTAAAAATAAAACAGTCCCCAGTCCCTGAGGACCTTATAATCTAGTGGGGAGGTAGCATGGGGAATGTGTACACCTATAAGTAAATATAAAATACAAAGGAAATACAAATAATTGGGAAGGTCCCTAAAAGCTAGGGGGATCAGGAAAGACATCATATAAGAGGACAGTTAGACTGATCCTCCAAGGAGATTAGGGATCCCAAGAGGTTGGAGTGAGGAGAGAATACTTTCAAGTTATGGGGGGAAAGCCTTTCCCAAAGCATGGAAAATTCAGATGGAATGTCATGTACTTTATCTGCTTCTATTATATTTTAATTTATTGTGTTAAATAGTTCTCAGGCATTTTAATCTGGTTTGTGCCACACTCAGGATTGTTGCTTAGAAGTGTTTGACACCTCCGGGCTAGAACATAGAGTAGTGAGGGAGGGAGGTGAAGTCTAATGTGTAATAAACCTAGAAATGTAGGCTTAGGATCTTTAAATGTGAAATGAAAAAGTTTAACACTGGCACTCCATGGCAAAAGGGAGTCATTGGAACTTTTTGAGGAGGAGAATGACATGATCAGACTCTTGCATTAGTAGTAATTTCACTTCAGCATCTGTGCGGAAGAGAATTGGAAAGGATATAGATTTGAAAGAGGGAGAATAATTAGGAAGTTATTGTAATAGTCCAGACAAGAGGTGATAACTAGAATGGTCCTTGTGTTAGCAGAGAAAAGAGGACAAATGTGAAATGTTGAGTTAGAATTGGCCAGGTTTGGCAGCTGATTGGAAGCTCAGGGTGTAGGAGAGTCAAAAGAGCTCAACATGACTTTAGACTTGTAAACCTAGATGAATGGAACATTGTTATCCTTGATTTTTCTCTCTCTCTCACATCACTGTTCAACCAGTCACCAAGTTCTACCCAGTCTACCTCTGTAATCTCTCTTTCATCTGTCCCTTCCTTTCTGTTCCCATTTCTAACACCCTAGAAAAAAGTCTTTGATATTTCAAGCCCCAGTCACCTATTTTACTGTGCCTATTACCCCTCATCCTGTATCATTTGTAAAATTTATGCCACACATCATCCATGTGCTTAGGTCAATCCAACTGCTGAAAACCTTTCAGTAGGTCCCTATTGTCTATTTATTTGAGTTCTTATGAAAAAAATTAAACTCATTTGATTGGAGGCTATACACAATCTAGTACTACAATAGCCCTGTACCAGGGGTGAGGAACCTGTGGTCTCAAGGTCACATGTGACCTCCATCCAATTTGGATTCAGTCAAAGGGCCAAACTTGAGGACCAGGAGGACTACATGTGGCCTTGGAGTCCCAGGTTTTCCACCTTTATCCTATATTATTCCTTTCCATGTATTTTATGCTCTAACCAGACTGGATTACTCTTGGACAATGCTCTAATTTTCATGCTCCTTTATCTTTGTGGCACTTGCCAGATATAGATGTCTTTTCCTTTTTCTCCTACCCATTCTTTGATAATCCAATACTTATCAAATACTTACACATCTTTTAAAGTATAATCCAAGTATTAACTATACCATGGAGTTCTGGAGTGCAGTTAGTAATGACCTTAACTTGCTTGGGTCCCACTTAGCTAGTTAGTCAAAAAGCATTTATTAAACACTTACTTTTGAGCCAGGTGATCAGGATGCGGAGAAAGGTAAAATCATATTCCCTGACCTGAAAGGAACTCATATTCTTTTAAAAAAATCATTAATTAATTTTTAGTTTTTGACATCCACGTCCATCAGATTTTGAGTTCTAAATTTCTTCCCCTTCCCTCCCATCCCTCTTCCCCATGACAACATGCAATCTGTCTTATTTGAAAGGTTCTACATATACATTCATATGGAACATATTTTCACATTTGTCATGTTGTAAAGAAGAATTAGAACCAATAGGAGGAACTGGGAGAAGGAAGAAACAAAACAAAACAAAAAAAGAGAGCAAATATTATGTTTCAATCTGCATTCAGATTCCGTAATTCTTGGGATGTGGATAGCATTTTTCATTATGAGTCTTTTGGAGTTATCTTAGATCCTTGCATTGCTGAGAAGAGCTAAGTTTATGAAAGTTAGTCATTACACAATGTGGCTCTTACTGTGTATAATCTCCTGATTCTGCTCACTTCACTCAGCATCAAGGAACTCACATTCTATTGGAAGAGACAACATATAAGAAATTATAGATACAAGATACAAAGAGTGTAAATGGAAAGCATTACCAGTTGACCAGTTTGGTAATGAGTTGGGGAGGAGCAGGAAGTGGGGAAGTGGAAAGCCCTCAGGAAGGGGGGATTAATATTATCTCTTGAAGGAAATCAGAGAATACTAAAGGTGAGGAAAAAGAGTACAAGTGGAACCTAAGTTTACCAATTTAATTCATTCTGAGATTCTGTTCGTCAGGTGATTTGTTCATATTGCAAAGTGCGTTTTCCCACAGAAAATAATATAAGGTCGGATGATCGGTACCTCATCCCTCAAAATATTCATATAAAATAATTATTTACAATTTTAAGTAAGTTTTTGCCCCTAATGAATCTGAAATACAACAACAATGATTAGTACACAAGATAAACCCAAAATAAAATAAATTAATCTGCATTTTACCTTTGAAAGGAGTCATGGCTGGTGTGGGGGATACAAGAGGGAAGAGGAGGGGAAGGGTTGTTGCTTAGAAGGAGAATCTCCTTCTACAAGAACATCAGGGATTTGGACTTCAGGAGTATCCTCTCTTATGCTTAGTCTTAATTACTTACTAAAAGTAAGAATAACACTCCTGCCTTCATTTATTTTTCATTTTTTAGAATCACTTTCATGTTTCGACTCACTGATTTTTTTTCTTTACGTTCACTTCTGACTAGGACTCTATCTAATGACACTTGTTTTTGATGTTTTCTCAGAATGTCACAGAAATGTGACATTGCATTATCGTTAAAAATAGTCGTTGCTCCCATTGCTACAGCCTTATTTGGGTGATGTTCTTCAACAAAATCTTGATGTTCATACTGCAAAGTTTTGTTCATCCTGCAAGACAAATTTTGCTAAAATGTTTTCTTTTTCCAACAAAGCATACGTTAACCTGGTTACTGGTACCAAGGTTCTATTGTATTTAAGTCATGGAAGATAGTCAACGAAAAGGCATAAATTCAGGAGATAGAATGTCTTGTAACAGGACAACAAGAAAATCAGTATTGCTAGATAACATTTAGCTGTGGAAAGAGATTAAAGTCTAAGAAGAAGTGTTGCTAGATTTTATAGTGGTGGAAAGAGATGAAAGTCTAAGAAGATTGAAAAGGACCTTAAAACCCAGAGAGGATTTAATATTTGATCCTGGAGATAATAGCCACTGGAGCTTAATGAGACCTGTGCTCTAGGAAAATCACTTTGTCAGTTGATTGGAGAATGGACTGGAGTGGGGAGAGACTTATGGCAGGAAGACCAAGTGGAGGATCATTGCTGTAGTCCAGGTGATGAGGGACTTGTGTCATAGTGGCAGCTATGGAAGTGGAAAGAAGGGGATCTGTAGGAGAGATGTTGTGAAGGCAGAAAGAACAAGACTTGGCAATAGTTTGGGACTGTGGAGTCAGTACAACTGAGGGGTCAAGGATGACACAGAGGTTGTAAGAAATGGGTAACCAGGAGGATGATGGTAATCTTGACAGTAATAGGGAAGTTTGGAAGAAGGGAGGGTTTTTTTGGAGAAAGATAATGAATTGTTTTGGACATATTGGGTTTCATATGTCTTGAAGACATCCTGTTCAAGATAGTGGTGATGGTGACATGAAGAGAGCTGGATCTATAGATTTAGGAATCATGTGCACAAATAATAATTGAATTCGTGAATGAACTAATGAGATTATTAAATAAGACAGTACATAGCAAGGGTTCCTAACTTTTTTTGTATGGATCCCTTTGGCAGTCTGGTGAAGACTATGAATCAATGTAATGTTTTTAAATACAAAAACTAAAGCATGTGATTATAAAAGAAACCAATTGTATTGAAATAGTTACTACTTTTTTTTAAAAAAGAACCTAAATTCACAGATCCCTTGAAATTTATCAATGGACTTGAAGGTTCTATGGAACCTGGATGAAAAACCTTTAAAGAGAGAAGGCTCAAGAAAGATTCTTAGATGACACCCATGATTAGTGGATATGACATGGCAAAAGATCAAGCAAAAAAGACTGAGAAGGAGCAGGAAATGGGAGAGCAGTGTCACGAAAACCTAGAGAGGAGAGGGTCTCCAGGAGAAGAAGGTGATTGACAAGTTCAGAGGTTGCAGAAAGGTCAAGAAGAATGAAGATTTGAGAAACAGCCATTAGATTTGACAATTAAGAGATCATTAGTAACTTCAGAGAGAGTGGTTTCAGTAGACTTATGAGACTGGAAGGAAGACTGAAGAGGATTTGGAAGCGAGTGAGAGGAGAGGAAGTGGAGGCACCAATTTTTAGGTACCTCCTAAAAACTCCTTTCTCAAGGAGTTTAGCCATGAGAGGGCATGGAGTTAGGCCAATAGTTAGTGGGGATGGTCACATCAAATTAGGATTTTTTATTTTGAGGATGGAGAAGACATGGGCCTGTTTGTTAGCAGCAGTAGAGAGACAATGGAAATTAATGAATGAGTAGGGTTAAGGAGGGAGATACATGCTGGACAAGACAGGGCGGAATGGGATCAACTGTGCAAATGGAAGGATTTACCTTGGTAAGAAGAAGGGCTGACTCTTTGTGTGTGGGACAGAGATGAAGGAGGAGATAGTGGGGGAAGATACCTGAATGAGTGTGTTTTGAGGCAGGGAGAGAATGTAAGAGTGAGCGCCACCAGTACTGAACAAACTGGCTTTTTGATGCTTTGTGCGTCCTCAGGAGAGAGCCAGGTCCCTTGAGAGCCAAAAGTGGAGAGAGTGAGGAGGGAAAAAATTTAAGATAGAAGTAGGTGTTAAACATGGAGTAGTAATTCCAGAGAGCACAGTGGAAGGGGCGTGTGGATCTGGAGAAGGATATTTAGGAGTAGGGTTGAGTGGTGGGGGTAAGGGGCTAGAGGACGCAGTGGGAGTATGCTTACCACCGAAGAATGACTCCAGGCAGGGTGTCAGTAGCTGAAGAGAGATTCATTGAGGGAAGAGGGTTCGTAACCTGTTCAAAACAGACCCTCCTTGTGGTAGATGGTGATGTTGGGCCGTGTGAGGCTTAGGAGGCCACCTCAGAACAAGCTGGATCAGAGGGATGCATGTATGATATGTCCTGGACAGGAGCTGGGGAGTCTGGATCCAGGAGTGAAGGAGAGGTCCTGGGAGTGCCTTCGGGTGGACAGGTTATAAACTGATAGCCTGGATCCCGGGATGGAGCAGAGTTGATTGGAAAGCCTCTGAAGCAGACCGCATATAGATGGGGTACCTGCATGGTCATTTGTATATGTCATACCTCAGTTTCCCTCCTCCCACCCCCAATTCCCCTCTATCCCCTACATCTTACTCCAAGCTCCATGAAGTCTGACCTGTGATGTGATATCACTCAGAGCTTAACCGGTGCTCTGTACAATGTCTGCTGAATTGTTGGATTATTGTTTGAATCTATGTGGTGTTCAAGAATGAAGCCTGGCTCTGGCATAAGAGGATTTGGGTTCAAATCCCGACTCTAGTGCTTACTATGCCCCAGGACTCTAGGTGCTTTACTTGATCTTGGTCTCAGTTTCCACATCTATAAAATGAGGGGATTGGGCAAGAAGGTCTAACTGAGATCCCTTCCAGTAACAGGAATTTGTTTCATGTTGCAATGAGGTTTATAATTTTGGTAAGACTTGGACTTGAGTCTGTTGAGAGCCATTGAATCAAATGTTCCAGAATGGGAAAAGTACCTAGAAAGTCATAAAATATAGAAGGTAACATATCTTAGTGTTTCAATATTCAGTCAGTTAGAAGGGGGAGTTATGTGAACTGTTAATTCAGTTCAAGTACAAAAACACTTTCTGAAGGGGATGAGTAGTAAGTTTATTTTATTAGAAGTGTTTTGGTTTTTTTTTTTTTTTTAGCAATTTCAGGAAAAATGATTGCTTTAATAATGTTTTTTTTTTTTTGAAAAAAATTGGATCATGAAAATCCTCTTTCTGGCAGGGAGTTCTATTATATAAACAAGTTTTATTCCTCGAGCTTTGATGAGAGAATAGAATTTATAGGCTGCTGTCTTGAGTTTAAAAGTGGCTTTTCCTTCTTGCCTAAGGAGCATGTTTGACATTCATATTTTCCCTTTGAAACTCTAACAGTCAAGAGACTGTCTAGACAAGCACTTTACAGGATTTAGATGGCGGAACCATAGATCTATATTTTTAACCTGTTCTAGGAATAGAAAGTTGTGGCTTTACACATAGGTATAAAATAAGGTAAAGTTGTCAGTGCCTCTTCTTAGAAAAGTTACAGTATGTTAATGGAATCTACTTTCCAAATTTGTCATGTCAGAATGTACTTGTGGAGCCTGGAAAAAATGCACTGTCTTTCCTGGGCAGCAAACGTTAACTACCTTTCAACTACTGGAGGACTTTCTTTGAGAATTTTGTTGTTCATTCGTTTTTGAGTTTTTTTTTCAGTCATGTCCCACTCTTCACAACCCTATTTAGAGTTTTCCTGGCAAAGATACTGGAATGGCTTGCCATTTCCATCTCTAGCTCCTTTTACAGATAACAAAATGAAGGCAAACAGAGTTAAGTGATTTATTTGCCCAGGGTCAAACAGCTAGTAATGTGTAATATCTGAGGCCAGATTTGAACTTATGATGAGTCTTCTGACTGCAGACTTGGCTCTCTATCCACTGTGCCAGCTAGTTGGGATTTACTCTTTGTAATTATTAGTTTATATATGACAGTTTTCAGAGTATACTTTTAGAAAATTTCATGTTTAAGGAGGCTTCTATTTTCTTCTGTTATATTATCACCAGTCAGTAAAAATTCCTTTAAAAAGCGTCCAGCCCCTGTGCTGTTCAGGTGTTTCTGAAAATACTAAACTGGTCATGGTTGGGAGACAGTAAATGCAACATAAAAAACTTCATGTTAATAGATTAAGCAGTAGTTTGCTATAAAAACAAAACATAGAAGTTTAATATTAGTTATTATCGGTAATTTTGCATTTATTATGGAAAAATGGAAGCTTGACCAGTGATGCTGAACAATTATGGATGCTTGACTTAGCCTAAATGGCAAAAGAATTTATGAGCCATTCATTCCCTTTTTTACTATCAGAAAGAAAAAAGTGATGGTCGTGACTAAGGGCTCACTGCTCTGTGAACTCATCCAGGAGATATCATTAGTCCTTTAGATGAGGTGTCATTGAGAAGGTCCATAGCCTTCAGGGGGAAAGCTTCACCACCCTGAAGCTCTTCTAATGGAGGCAGCTAGTAGGGTACAGTGAGAGTATTGAGGGCACTGGGCTTGGGCACTTAATTAACTCTGACCCTGAGCAAGCAACTTAACCTCTTCAGGGTCTTTATAAAATGAAGGAGTTGGACTAGACCACAGATGTGGAACCTGTGGCCTTGAGGCCATGTGTGACACCCTGGACTAGACGTTTGAGGTCTCTTCCAGTTCTAAATCTGTGTTCTGTGTTCCTCTGATCCTCTAAAAAGTGATTAGGGGAAGATCTGTGACATTATCTTGATAAACAGACTTGCATTGTTGAGAGTGGGCCAGTCAACTATTCCATGTAAATCAAGGCAAAGGGAAATCCCCTGCTCCCCTGGCAATGTGAATAATGAAATTACAGTCAGTCCGAAGAAAGGTAATTGTACCACTGATAGGCAAGCAAATATATTCCAGTATTTCAGCTTACGTTGAGCAGTCCCTCAGGCTCCCGATGGGACATTAAACTACTGTGGAACTTTAACTATAATATTCATTCATAAAATATTTGTTGAGTGCTCATTATGTAAATTGCAAAGTAGTAGGAACTGTGGAGGAGACAAAGATGTATAAGACACAATCCCTGACCTCAGTGACTCACAATTTAGTAGGGGAGATAAATGATAACTGCAATTTATTTCAGCCCAAACTGAATTCTTTTAGAATAACTGCAATTTTGATTCTTTTATTATTGCACTGAAAAGTAGAGATAAAGTATCTGGGATCTTGTGATATTTAATCACTTTATCCAAGCATATGCACACATTCTCTCTCTCCTTCCCTTCCCTTTCCTTCCCTTCCCTTCCCTTCCCTCCTTCTTTCCTTTCCTTCCCTTCCCTCCTTCTTTCCTTCTTTCCTTCCCTCCTTTTCTTTCTTTCTTTCTTTCTTCCTTCCTTCCCTCCTTTTCTTTCTTTCTTTCTTTCTTTCTTCCTTTCCTTCCCTTTCTTTCTTCCTTTCCTTCCCTTTCTTTCTTCCTCCTTCCCATATCCCCTACTTACTCTCCCATTTTCTCCTTCTCACCCCTTTCTGGAGTTCTTGGACATGAAGATTATTAAAAACAGTTGTGAATACTTAAAGAAGTAATTCAGTTTCTTGTTTTCCCCAGAAAATTAAGCTGTCCAAGGAGTTCCCAAAGGACATAATAATAACTTTTTCTTTGCCACCAAGCAGGCAGTTTTAAGTTGGTTGCCACTTTTACTGAACTTCCTGAGATAGGACAGGCCTGCAAAATGCAAGGTCAGTAGGTTCAATTAGAAAAAAGAGCAATTATCTAGTGAACTTATGCAATAAAAATTTCAGGTCAAATTCTATTCCCCTCCCCCCACTCCTTGTTGTTCCTTCCAGAATTATTTACATAATTGCAGCTGTGTGGATTGTGGAGAATTAAAGGAAGTTTTTGGTAATGTGGATCTGTGGATACTCCTTCATCTAGAAAAGTTCTCAAATATTTTTACCTTGTAATTTTCCATCCCTTTTCTTTGCTCTCCTTTCTCCTCCAAGAACATATAAGTACTTCACACATGTAAACAAAAACTACACCTTATTTGAAGCTCCACTGGTCACCTTTTCTTTTGTCATTTTGACATCCGTCAAAGGAAGGCCAAAGCAAGAGAAGGATTACCCAGCAAAGTTTAGGATAAGGAGGAGACTTGGCTACCCCATTCTTATAGTTCCCTTAGTGACATCAATCAATTAGAACATAGTTATTGAAAGCTCATTTAGTGCAAGAGTAATCAGGGTTACTTTGACTCCATTGTCTATGACCACCTTAGAATTTCCCCAGGGCTGCCTGGAAATTTTCCCTTGAAGCTGAGAATAGAGACCTAATAGTACAACTAAAAGACTAGAATTGGGTTACATAATACCCAGAACTTTTCACAGTTGAAAAAATAAAGAACAAATCAGTTTGATTTTGGTATTTGATTATGGTCTTTCAGCATGGTGTCAATAAATCATTGACAACTAAAAGTTCTTATTCTCCAAGCGCAGGCATGCATTGTACATAATTGGTATATTGACATTTGATTTGGGACAATTACATTATCCTTAGAACTGAGAAACCATATTAGATTTATGATCAAGGTATGTCCTCAAAGGAAATGATCAATAGCGTTTTGTGAGTAATTTTGATTTTGGAACTAGAACTTGTTCCGTTGTCTGCACTGAATGGAGATTAAGGGATAGAGAAACAATAGAAATTTGTCATTCACTCATTGAAAAACACTTATTAAAGGGACTAACAGCTCAGTAGGTATTAGGGATACAAAAACAAAGTAGTTGCTGCCTGCATAAGTCAATATAAATTTGGAGTAATTTGTTGTAGAAGGGAGAAGGCATTAGAAACCTGGGAGATTAGGAAAGATTTTGTGTAGGGGGGTAGCCCTACATTGAGGTGAACCTCAAAGGAAGCTTGGGAATCTAAAATGTGGAGGTGAGAAGGGAGAATGTTTGAGGCATGGAGAATAGCCTGTGCTAAGGCATGGCAAACAGGCCAGCCAGTCTGGCTGGAATATAGAATAGATGATGGGGAGTAACATGAAATTAATCTGGAAGGAGAGAGCAAAGCCAGATTATAAAGAAATGTAAATGATAAATAGAAGAGTGTATTTTATCCTCATAGCATTAGAGAACTGCTGAAGATTCTTGATCATGAAAGTGACATTTTCAAATATGTTTTACAGGAATGCTAATTTGTTGGCTATGTGGAGGATGGATTGGAGAAGGGAGGGACCTGGGGCAAGGAGACAAAGTGCAGTAGTTCAAATGAGAGCTGATGAGAGCCTGACCTAGAGTGGCTACAGTATAAGTAAAAAGAAAATGACAGATGGGAGAGATGTGATGGAACCAGGAACAGTCAGAAACTGATTTTCAGTAGGTAGTGAGGGAAAGTGAGGAGTTGGGAATGATTCTGTGTTTGTGAACCTGGTGTACTGGAAGAGGGACAATTGAACCCAAGGGAAAGGATAACATCATCGAGAAAAAAGGTGTCTAGAGAAAGCAAAGGGACCCAAAGCTGAGCACTAACGGCCCCCATACATACTAGGAAATACATGGAGGGTGATCCAGCTAACGAGATTGAGAAGGACAAGTAGGAGGAGAAGCAGGAGAGAGAGTTATCCTGAAAATTCAAGAATCCTATAGTTTCCCAGAAGGAGGATAGTCAACATTGCTAAATATGAAAGGCTTCATAGACATAAGGAAGGACAGGGAGTGAGAAAAGAAAATGCCGTTGGATTTAGCTGTTAAGAGATTATTGCTAACAAGAGGACAGTTTCAGTAGCACAGGGTCAGAAACCAGGTTGTAAGAGTTGGGGTATATTTATTCTGTTTGTGGAAGCAAGGCTTTTCATAGAACCTGAGCTGTGAAAGAAAGCAAAAATATAGAATAGTTTAAGAGGGTAGAAAGGTTCAGTGAAAAAATTTTAAGGATAGGAGACATGTTTATGTTCAGCATGTTTATGGGCAATAAGGAAGGAGCCAAATAGATTGAGAGAGATCAAAGAGAGGGTGTGTTTGAGGGAACAAATGATTGAAAGAGATATGTGAACAGGAAAAAGTACAAGGATAGGAGTTGGCTTTGGGGAGGAAAAGAGACTGGAGCGAAGAAGAGGTATCCTTCCACCATTTGCAGACTTTGGCAGAGACTATCCTTAGATAAAATTCGCGTATCACCCAGAAATTATACCATACTGAAATAAAACATAGAGAGTGGTTAGGACCCAAGCAAACATTCTATAAAAATTAGATTAGGTTACTAGCAAAATTCTATAAAAATAGATTGAATTGTAAATTGTAGTTTTTATTTTTAAAACGGGGCATTTATACAAATGTATGATTTGTATTGATTGAAGATAAGTAACTTTTGGTTTCTTCAGTATTTTGAAAGATACATGACTTTACTGGTATGGATGCTGCCCTCCACTGAGATTGCAACCCCTCCACCTAGATAGTGTTTATGGGTTATGGCCAACCATCTGCTAATAATCTCTGAATTGACCTAGGTTGGTTTTTGATTGAGACACACAATTTGTTAACAGGTTCGTAACTTATGACTTTCTGGCTTACTAAAACCTGTCAACATTTGAGCTTGGTGAATTCAGTCTTTGAAATGCTGAGTTTTCTCTTCTTAAACAGAATAGACATACAGGGACAGTTTATTGACTCAAACATATTAGAAAGGTGAAGTTCATTTTGTCTAGTATTTGCTTTAAGAATTGGAAAGTTTAGCAGCTTTAAGAATTTGAAATATTTCAGGAGTCATAAAATGGCAGATATCCTTGAAAAAGTGAAGAATTACTTGATACCTTTTTAAGTATAATAAAACTGGGAAATAAATAAAAAAATAAGCATATGCAGTATTGAAGATAATTTTGAACTATATTATAGTACCATCATACTCAACAGTTAGTGGACTGAGGAAATCATCTATCAGATTCTTCCTACCTCTAAAATGCCATAATTCTGTATATAAGGTTCACAAAAGACTTAGTATACTATTAAACTCTAATAGTTTGAATATAAATCTGACATATGAAAGCATACTAGAGACAATGCTTATTTTCAGCTAGAAAATACTTAATGTTAACCTTTTCAAATTATTAATATGTTCATGTGAATTTTGTTTAACCATAAAATATCATTTGAAGGTAATGGCTTGAAAGTTGCTGATACCCGCAATCATCAAACGTAGCTACATTATGTATTTAGAGTAAAAAGTTAATGATTCAAAGAACAGTGACTTCTGTTTGGCTGCCATGTTCAAGGTCAGAGACAATATAACAGGGACATGGTCATTTAAATAGTTACCTCCCTGGTATATTTTCTGTTATATTGATGACTTCAGAAAGAATAAATACTGTCTCAATTCATTGCATTGGTTAAGAAATTAGGGAAAAGAGTTTTGTTATATCCTCACAAGTTAAATTTTTGTTTTTGTTATAATAAAGTGAAACTATAAGTTAAGTAAATTATAAAATGAAAATTCTTTTAAAATATAAAATCCTATTTATAACATTGAACAAAAATATAAAAGCACCTTAACTTTTCTTTTGTTTGACATGATTTGGAAGTTATTTTCTACCTCTAAACTCATGAGAACAATAAGTCTGCTTTACTGATAAGTGCAAATGAGGTCATTCTTAACTGTTAAAGGAGAAACATAGTTCTCACTTCTAAAGTCTTGGCAGATGAAGATTTTTAGTTTGGCCTTTAAAGACCTGTTAAATGGTATGATTTCTTTTTGACAAACTTTGCTAATTCTGATAAAATTTAAATTATTTAAGTAAACTAAAGTTAAGGCTAGCTTATTTAAGTAAGCAAATCAGTGTAGAATGGGGAATAAAGAGCTGATGGAATTAGGACCTGTGCTGAAGTCCTTCCTCCAACATATACTGGCTGTGTGAACAAGTTGTTTAAATTCTATTATCTCAGAACATTTCTAAGACTTCAGATTGTAACGTGGCATAGTTTGGGTTAGTGGAAAGAGCTTATTTATGTCAGTTAAATCCCAGGTTCACTTTCCCCTTCCTCCCAAAGTTAATATATTTTAAATTATTTTGGCAGTGTAGATATAATTGTGATTCATGCATTGTTTTCCACAAAATACTTACTTTAATACTCTCTGTGATCTCATAGCTCTCTAAAGTTGTACATTGTAACTCATTCATGCATTCTTTTCCTACGTGACTTATATTCATGTCAAGTTCGTAAGTCAAGAGAACAAGTATTTATTTATTAAGCAAGCACCTACTATGTATCAGGCATTGTGGTCATTGCTGGGGATACAAAGAAAGGTAAAACACAATTGTAGCTCTCAATTAGCCCACTGGCTAATGGGGAAGACAACATGCAAACAATTAAGTACAAATAAACTATACACAGGATAAATTGGAAATAATAGTAGAGGGAAGGTGCTAGCTTTAAGGATGATCTGGAAAAGCTTCTTTTTTCTTTTTTGGAGGCAATCAAGGTTAAGTGACTTGCCCAGGGTCACACGGTTAGTGTCTGAGGATGGATTTCAACTCAGGTCCACCTGCCTGCAGGGCTAGTAGGCTATCCACTGTACCTCCTAGCTGCCCCTGGAAAAACTTACAGAAGTTGGGACTACAGTCCAGAGATTTTAAAGAAGCCAGAGAAGCCAGGAGGGGAAAATAAGGAAGGAAAGCATTCCAGGAATGGGACACATCATGGGAAAATACCTGGAGTTGGGAGTGTCATGTTCAAGAAATAGCAAGGAGGCCAATGGCATTGGATCTCAGAATACCTGAATGTTAGAATATCTTGAGAAGTAGGGGAAGGCATAAAATGTAAGAAGATCAGACAGGTAGAAAGAAAATCCAGAGGGTTTTATATTTGATCCTAGGGGCAGGGCCATAGGGAGCCACTGGAGTTAATTGAATGGAAATGGGGAGTAGGATAAGGAATAACCTAGTTAGACATGATCTTTAGGAAGATCAGTTTGACTGCTGAGTGGAGGATGGGCTGGATTGGAGAGAGACTTGAGGGAGGGAGGATAACTAGCAGGCTGTTTCAGGAGTCCAGGCAACAAGAGAATAAGGGCCTGCACCAGGGTGGTGGCAGTTGGGGTGTCAAAGGAAAGAAGGGGGCATATGTGAGAGATATGAAGGTAGAAATGACAAGACTTGGTACCCGACTGGATATGGGGGAGAGTGAGAAGTTGAGGACAGCATCTAGAATGTGAACTTGGTAAGTGAGAATGGTAGTACCCTTGACAGTAAGAAGGAAGTTAGGAATAAGGGAAGATTTGGGGAAAGATGAGGGGTAGATAATGAGTTCAGTTTTGGACCTGCTGAGAATGAGATATCTATGGGACATCCAGGGGCAGCTAGGTGGCACAAAGCATAGCGTGCCTGGTCTGGAGTCAGGAAGACTCCTCAGTTCAAATCTGGCTTCAGATACTTTCTACCTGTAACCCCTGGCAAGTTACTTAACCCTGTGTGCCTCTGTTTACTCACATAAAATGAACTGGAGAAGGAAATGACAAACCGCACTAGTATCTTTGTCAAGAAAACCCAGGGTCATGAAGAGTCAGACCTGACCTAAACAACTAACAACAACATGGGACATCCAGTGTGTGAAATGTCCATTAAGCAGTTGGTAATGTGGGATTGGAGTTCAGGATGAAGACTGGCTATAAATAGATCTGAAAAACATCTGTACAGAGATGATAATTGAGTTTGTGGGAACTGAAAGGATCACCAAGTAAATGAAAAAAAAGAAAGAAAAGAGGGTCATTGAAGCATTTAAAAATGCACAGAAAAGATTGGAAGTATTGAAGAGAACCACATAGGGCATCTTTGAAACTAATGTGTTTAATGTATTTTATATTTAAAAAAAAAACTATGTAATAAAGATTTGTTGTTTCAGATTCTCTTTTCCTGTTCTTTGTATTTAGAGTTGTTCGTGTTTGTTGGTGCTTGTCAAACTGAAAATAACATAAGTAAAACTTATTTTAAAAATATGGAATATTGAGTTTAAGAAACAGGAACCAGAATAAAAAACTGGAACATAGGAATAATGTGTAATTATCCTAAAAAGATCTATTCAAGCTAGTTTGTGAAAGACTTTCACTACCAAACCAAAGTTTGTGGTTTATCCCACAAGTAGTAGGGAACTAGCCAAGTTTTTTGAGAAGGAAGGTGATGTGGTCGGACCTATGTTTTAGAACCATCAGATTGTGTGGAGGATGGATTGGAGAGGGGAGAGTTGAGGCAGGGAGGCCATTTAGAAGGTTATTACAGCAGAAGTTCAAGAGGGAAGGGCTGAGGGCCTAAAGTAGGGTGGTATCCATGTGAGTAGAGAGGAGACCATGGGAGAGATAAAATCAGCAATCTTAGATAAGATGGTGTGGAAGAGTGATTTGATGGGATTGGCTGAAGTTGTGTATTGAGTGACTGGGGAGATGGTGATTTCCTTGACAAAAATATGGCAGTTAGGTGGAGGGTTAGGTTTAAGGGGAAATAGATAAGTAAGTTCTCTTTTGGACATAGCCTATTCGCTATAAAGTTGGAAACATCTAGAGGCAGTTAGTTGGTGGTTGTGGGAATGAAATTCAGAAGAGAGATTGGGGCTGAATACATAGATTTTTAGTAACCTGCACAGATATAATTTATCCTATGATAGTGATGAGATTTCTAAGGAAGTGTAGAAATAAGAAGGGAAATGTGGAATTTGGGACACATCCTCACAAGGGAGCAGAAGATGAATGATGATGATTCAGCAAATGTACATTGAGACCGATAAGGGGAAAATCAGGAGAAAGCAATGTCACAAAAATCTGGGGAGGAGAGGGAATTCAGGAGGAGGGAATGGTTAATAGTAAAATACCATCAACAGGTCAAAAAGGATGAGGATTGAGGAAAGGACTTTATTGAATTTAGCAAATAGGAAATCAGTGGTGTCCTTGGAGAGAGCAGTCTCAGTTGAGTGATTGGGACAGAAGCTATGTTGAAAAGGATTAAGAAGGGAGTGGGAGGTGGTAGAGTGGAGGCAATGGGTAGACAACTTTTTCTAGAAGTTTGGTTTTAAGATGGAGGACAGAGGAATATACAGACATAATACATTTATTATATATAGTTACATATCCAACTATATCCATGTAATATATATATATATATAATATATTTACATATCAACATAAACTCATGTAACATATTTAATATACCCAAGTGAGTACATTACCTTCCAAGTTGTTATCTTAGAAAACTCTGCTACTTAATTCAATATACTGAATAATTCAGTATATTTTTGGAATGCATCTTTAGAAAGAGACTTTAGGAAGGGACCTCAAAAATGTATTGAACAATGACAGTACCGTTGAAATAAGTATTTTGTTTGCCAAGATGACAGTGTTCATGTAGATAATTCACAGTATAGTTATACCTTGAACATATTCCAGAAAAGCTTCACTTACCTGGAGGTCAGAATTCCAGAAAGTCTCCATCCTTTGGGCTAGAGCTATGAACCCAGAACTAAATGGGCAGAAACAGCCTCAAAAATAACTGTTTTGGAAACCTTTCATTTCACAAGAAGGGTTCTCCATATCTCAGAGTCTATTAATTCTGTTCCTTATACAGTTCTAATAAGTCATAATATTAATAGAATTTTCCCCAGCACCCAGCAGTACTCTACTGTGTCCCAGGATACAACAGATTAGAGGGAGCAAATTAGGTGACAGCAGCTGATGTGAAGAGACAACAGTAAGAAGTTATAGGTGACACCGTGACCAATAGAAAAACAAGACAGAAAAGTTATGGAAAGCAGACAGAATTTAAAGGCAACGGAGCCTGGGTTACTGAATATTGATTGGTTCATTGAATAGAGGGACATATAGCCCTTCATATCTCAATAGCCTTTTGAAGTATTATTATATTAGTGAGATAATTGATGTTTGCAGTAAAAGTCATGAGGGATCAAGCAAAGGTTATATTCAATATACTCTATTTTAAGGTAAGAAAATTTGTAATTAGACTCCATTAGGCTCTATTAGCCTGAGCTCCTGGAGGTCAGGGACTGACTTTCTTTGGTCTTTCTTTGTTACCACAGAGCTTTGCATGATACTTAGTACATATTAGTTGCTTAAGAAACGTTTATTGACTAATTGTAACACATCTGAGGATGATTTAGATAAAAAAATTTAAAAAATTAAAAGCTTCAAGACTTAAAAGAATTTCAATTATTTGAAATAGTCATTTATATGGAAAAACCCATTCTGATGACAAGGAGTAGTGCATTACCATTTCTGAATTTACATTTTTCCAATGAGTCTATTTGTTAATTGAATTAATTAAAATATTCTTGATACTTAGTGTAAATTTGTTTCAAGTTAAAATCCTAACTCTTTCAGTATCAATAAGGCAGCATTGTTGGCCCTTGAGTCAAGAGGACCTGAATTCAAATCCAGTTTCAGATGCTTACTGGATGTGTGACTCTGGGCAAGTCACTTGCCTCAAAAAAAAAAAAAAAGTAAGGCAGGGCTGTAGACTGAAAAAGGGCACTAAACTAGGAATGAAGTCCCATCTTTGTTACTAACTAGCTCCGTGATCTTAAGGCTCAGTCACCTTACCAGTAAAATGAGACATTTGCATTTGGTGCTTTCAAAGTGCCTTTTTAGTTCCAATATTATTGACCAGGATGTGAGAGTGAGCTGAAGAAACTGGGAATATTTAGCCTGAAGAAGAGTGGACTTGAGGGGGAGGTCAGTGGGGGAGGTGCGTGGGTATCGGAACAGGATGCAACTTTTTAGGTATTTGAAGGCTGTGGTGTGGAAAAGGAAAGAAATAAGAGAAATGTCTGCAAGTTGAGGAGAGGAAGATTTGAATTTAGTGTGAGGAAACCCTAATAATTAGTAGAATGTTGCTGAGTAGAATGAGCTGCCCTGGGAGGTACCGGACTTCCTTTTCTTCTTGGAGATCTTCAAGCAGAGGTTGGATTGCCACTTGTTTGTGGTGTTGTAAAGAATCTTGTTCATGTATGGATTGGACTGGATGGCTCTTAAGGTTTCTGGTTTTCTCTCATTAAGAAAAAGGACAATCCCCTGCTCCCCATTCCTTTATGTGGGGAGATCAACATTCAGTGAGGGTTTGTTGCATACTAAATGATGTGCTGAGTGGGATACCAAAACAATAACAAGGGAGTTGTTTGACCTTCATTCTTGAAGAGGACCATGACGTCAGGGGAGGTGATGCCATGACTTGCAAGTGAATTGGATTTAAGTGAGAGAGGGCTGTGTG
>CM053770.1:138946076-139202665 GCA_028658325.1 Potorous gilbertii
TTCTCCAACATTTATCATCTTCCTGTTCAGTCATGTTAGCCAGTCTGATAGGTGTGATGTGATGTCTTAGAGTTGTTTTGATTTGCATCTCTCTAATCAGTAGTGATTTAGAGTATTTTTTCATATGACTATAGATAGCTTAAATTTCTTCCTGTGAAAACTGTCTGTTCATATTTTTTGACCATTTATCAATTGAAGGATGACTTGTATTCTTGTACATTTGACTCAGCTCTCTACATATTTTAGAAATGAGGCCTTTATCACAGACACTAATTGCAAAAATTCTTTCCCAGTTTTCTACTTCCCTCCTAATCTTGGTTGCATTGTGTTTGTGCAAAACCTTTTCAATTTAATGTAATCAAAATTATCCATCTTGCACCTTCATAATGTGTTCTATCTCTTGTTTGGTCAACAATTTCTCCATTCTCAAAATCTGACAAATACACTATTCCTTGCTGGGAGTAAATTCTTTCTGTTTCAAATATGACATCTTTTCTAGAACAATGAGGTATCATGGACAAAGTAGTATGTTGGAATATTATTTAAGGAAATATAATGTAGTTTTTCTGAAGCATGGATTTTATTTCACAGAAATCATTATCTAAAAGAATGTTTGAGCTTAAAATACCTTAGAATTAATCTTTTCTTTTTATTAATAAGAAAATTAATTAATTAGAAAAACTAATTTTCTTTGTTTAAGAATAGATTTAATTTTATTGTTTTCAATGAACAAAAAACTATTTTCTCTCCCTACCACATTTGTTACAAAACCCTTGTAACAAATATACGTAGTCAAAACAAATTGCCACCCTGGTCATGTTACATACACACACACACACACACACACACACACACACACACACACACACACATCTGTATCTTGACTCTATCACCTCTCTGTGAGGAAAGTTATTTATCTTGAGTCCTCTGGAGTGATGATTAGTCATTGCTTTGATCATAGTTCCTGAAATGAGCCATTTTCTAATTGATAAATATTCAAAGGCTTTGAACTGGCAATTTTCCAAGGAAGAAATCAATGCTATCAAATAGGGAAAAATTGCCCAAATCACAAAATTGCAGAAACACATATTAAAGCTAGCCTGAGTTTCTACTTCACACACATCAGATTGTTAAAATTAGCATAAAAGGAAAATGACAAATGTTGGAGGGGCTGCAGGAAAATGCACATTTATGCGCTGTTGGTGGAGCTACGAATTAGTCTGGTCATTCCGAAAAAGAATTTGGAACTATGCCCAAAGAGTTACTAAACTGTGCGTACTATTTGACCCAGCAATACCATTATTAAAGCTATCCCCAAAGTGATCGATGAGAGAGGAAAAAGACCTATAGGTACAAAAATATTTAAAGCAGCTTTTTTTTTGTCGTAGTAAGAAACTGAAAACAGAAGGGACACCCATCATTTGGGGAGTGGCTGAACAATTTATGGTATTTGAATATAATAGAATACTATTGTGCTGTAAGAAATGATGATCAACTGAGAAATGTCTTAAATTATGGTATGTGAATGTGATGTAATACTATTGTGTTGTAAGAAAAGATAAAATGAATGGTTTCAAAGAGACTTGGGAAGACTTGTATGAACTGATGCAGCATAATTAGTTCATTATATATTTTGGAAATATTATCAAAGAAATTTGTTTCAAATATTTTCCAGTTACCTATTTCCCATCAAATTTTAGCTGTGTTGATTTTATTTGCATGACAATTTTAAGTTTTATGTATTAAAAATTATACATTTTGTTTTCTGTGAGTCTTTCTATCCCTTATTTGGTCATGAATGTTTTCCCTCTCTTTATATATGAAAGGTAATTTCTTGTTTCACTAATTGGTTTATGACGCCACCCTTCATATCTAAGTCTTGTATCTGTTTGGAGCTTATTGTTAATCTATTCCTAGTTTTTGCCAGATTGCATTCTAATTTTTCTAGAAGGTTTTATCAAACAATGAATTGTTACCCAAGTAGCTATACAGCTATTACCAAATATTATGGTTGTATTCATTTGCTTCTGTATCTTGGCTCTTTATTTCTCAATCAGTACCAAGTGGCTTAGATGATTAATTCTTTGTAGTATATTTTGAGATCTAGCACTGCTAGATCCCTTTCTTCCCAATTTTTTTTTTTTGCATTATTTCCCTTGAGATTTTTGGTCTTTTGCTTTTATAGATTAATTTCATTATTATTTTTTCTAGTTCTACAAATTTATCCTTGAGTGACTTGATTGATGTTATTGAACAAATAAATCAAATTAAATAATATCATCATTTTTATCATACCAACTTTGCCTAACGATAAGCAATTTATGGTTTTCCAAGTACTTATATCTGTCTTTATTTCCATAAAAATGTTTTGTAGATTTATTCACATAGTTCTTATGTCTGTATTGGTAGATAAGATTCCTAAATATTTTATACATTTTGTAGTTATTTTAAATGGAACTTCTCTATTTTTTCCTGCTGCATTTTGCTAGTAATATATAGAAATGCTGATAATTTTTTTAGATTTATTTTACATCCTGACATTTTGCTTCAGGCATCAGTTCTTTCAATTCATTCCAAATGATTCATTTTTAAGATTTAATTCAGTAATAGTAACACAATAAAATTGTTGAAAACCCTCTTAAAATAATGTTTAAAAAGAAGAAAACAGAGATGATAAGCCACAAAGCATAAGGAAAACAGAACAGATAATTAAGGTAGAAAAGGTGTTCTTTGAAATGAGTTTCATTAGGAACTGCCTCTACTAGAGATAAAAATTATGCACAAATATTACTTCTTAGTTAATGGAAAAAATCAGCATGCATCTTCTTTTGAGAGTTTGGGAAAATAATCTCCGATGATTTGCAAAGCTATGTTTTACTGTATAAATACTGAGATGCAATAAGCTTAAAACAAGTTTCAATTTGTTATTTGTCTAATGGGATGTGTAGTGGTAGTTTATCTCTTATCTGTTTGCTTTTTTTTACTTAAGATCTTTGACTGTTTGTTTAAGCATTACTTTGATATTTCAAGCTTCTAAATTATAGTTATTCAATGTTGGTATTTACTCAATTGTTTCGATGTTTGCTATTCTTTTGATGTAATGAAAGCAGTCTCACTATATCAGCTTTAGTGCAATATCAAAATTTCTAGTATCCAGCAAGCATTTGCTTATGTTTGTATCAATTAGCTCAAATATATTTCCAGTTAACATTTACTTCCTATTGGAAAGTGTGTTCGTCCTTCATTGCTGAAGAAGACCATGCCATCGGAGAAGTAATGACATAACTTGCACTTGACTTTGTTTTGAGTGAGGGAGGGCTGTGCAGCCTCAATTCTCCTCCACAGCCATCTGAATCCAGTGACCAGATATTCGTCAGGATGACTGGAGATGACCCAGGATGAGGCAATTGGGGTTAAGTGACTTGCCCAAGGTCACACAGCTAGTGAGTGGCAAGTGTCTGAAATGAAGTTTGAACTCAGGTCCTCCTGACTCCTGCACTGGTGCTCTATCCACTGCACCACCTAGCTGCCCCTATTGGAAAGTATTTTGAAGAGGAAGGAATTGCTTGTTGTGGGGACTTTAGAAGAATGTACTTGTAAAAGTTTCCATGAACTACTGATACTCTGAGATGTCCTGTTGGCTGGGAATATCCATGGAACTTCATATACTTTTGTGTGAGAAGCATGAGCAAAATAACATTTATATAGTTTGAGATAGCCACATGGTTTAAAACAGTTTTTCCCTCTCAGGAGAAATTTGTCAAAAATCAAACTTTTCTCAACCAAAGAGATTAGATTTATTCTTTATGACTTTGGAGGAATGAACTGGGAGATATGGGTTGTCACATATAGGGCAAGAAAGAACGACCTAATAGATGTGTGAAAATGATTCAGGAAGCGTATGAACTTGTTAGGGAAGCTATAGAAAAGATTCACACTTTGGTTAGGGTTGGCTTTCGGTGACTCCTTCAATTTTTAGACCTTTTCTTGGAGGAGGTCTGGTCTGGATGCAATACAATTTTGAAGGTATGGAGAAATAGTTCCTGAATGAGGAGAGGATACCAAATACCTGGAAGGAATGTGTTCATTTAAGCATTCAAGTGCTTACTTGGTGCCAGGCATTGTGCTAGATGGACTGGTTTTGTGGGGTTGAAGGGTAACTAGTGAACAGTCTGGTATCTTCCCAACATTGGAATGCAAAGGTACATTGGATGGATCCTCACTGACAAATTTATGAGAGGATGTGGACAGGAGTCCTAAATTATGTAGAGGTGTGGATGGATTGTTACCTGAATCATGAGAGGGAATGCCTGCCTCAGTGGGATTACAGGTGCATCTGAATAATTGCATATTACTAGTAAACTAAGGTTATCAATAAAATATCCCTAATTACCTACAGCTGTGTCTACTTTTCCGGCTCTTCAAAGTCTTTAGTTTGTGATAATAATTTCTCAACATTTTGAGGTCATTTTTGATGAAGTTGTGAGGAAAAGGGAATACGCAGGCTTTCATAAATAATATTCTACAGCAGACTGTCTCTTTACAGTCTGCTTTTTTTTACAATTTTTTTTACAATTTTACAATTGACTTAAAAGAGTAAAGTAAAACTCCTCCCAGAGTTCTCTCCTTTATAACAAAGGGGAAAAAAACCAAGCTCAGTAAAACTTACCAACACATTGGAAAAGTTGTTTGACTATGTAGTGTTCCACACTCATGGTCTCCTAGATTTGTAAAGAAATGTGGCAGGTGCTTTCCCTTTTATTTTCTTTGGGCAAAACTTAGTCATGATAATTTCATAGCATTCAGATTTGATTAGTTTGTTGTTGTTGTAATTGTGTATACTTTTTCTTGATTCTATTTACTTTGATTTGCATCAGTTCATGTCTTCTCATTGCATATATATCAAAATCTTTCAAGATTCTTTGAAAGATGCAATGAAGGGGATGTTTGTACGATGACCTTCAAATTATTAATATCAAGCGAAGCATAAAGGAGAGAGACATATATTTGTCAAGATGTTTGCTGTTGTCATAGAGGATTCTTCAGCACAGTGCCCACATGGGACAAGGATTCTTTATGATTCTAATGTCATCTAGGTGTTTCTGTTTGCATTAAATTCTAGAACCCCTGCTCTAGAACACTGAAGAACCATTTAAATGTGATCCATAATTACTCAAAAGAGTAACTTTCCACACAGTAAAACCTAAGTAGATAAAGACACTTATTGTCCAGACTATGACAATTTATAGTTCTGGCCCATCCATATACATATCTTTGACAGAAACTGCAGGTACACAGTGAACCTTGACCAGAATCAAAGAAGAGGAAGAGAGTGGATTGGACTTTCTTTGGAAATTCATGCCATATGAGCCCAAGTTTCTTCCTAAAATAAAACTCCATCCTTTTAACAATAGTCTTCTCATGCTCCTGTGAACTCTGATGCTAAGTATAATGGCAAGCCTATCTCCTGAATAAAGCTGCTTCAGATCAGTAGCTTATATACCATGGGTGTCCTGGCATTTCAGCTCTAGACCCCTGCTGTTTTTCCCAGGTTCATCATGACTGTTTTGAGTAGTCATTTATGCAGATCATATCTGATCCCCATCTGGTTTATAACTGTAGTCATACACTATTTACAGTATGTAACTCTAGCATAACACTCTAGTACCAGCTCATAACAAAGGCACCAATGCAATAGTAACTGCATTCAATTAAGACAGACAATATAAATAACAAGGAAGGGAATTGAGGAGAGTTTACCCCTACACACAAAAGGTTTCAGTCTCCCACATTTTTGTAGGTGGGGAATAGGATAGAAATTTCCTAAGAAATACCTATGATGGTATGGGAAAACTTGTTTAGTGCATGAGCAGACAAAATGAGACCCGTCTGGTCGTCTGTCCCTTTTTGGCATACTTTCAGTAGCCAGCAAGGTTTTTTGCTTATTGATTAGGATAGGATGAAATCCTCTGATGTCTCAAAGTTTGTCTTTATATGAATACTTTCTTCCTCTTTCCTCCTTTTAGTGATTCCCTCCCCTATTTACCTTATATTTATTTTGCATATTTTTGATTATGTATACAACAACATGTATATGTATTAATAAAAAATATACAAAATAAATATGAAACAATAGGAAAGGTGTTCAGAGGGTCAGTGTTTTATATATACACATTTATATACATGTGCATATACATATATACATACACACATATATTCTTGGGGGCAGCTAGATAGAATGCTAGACTTGGATCAGAAAGACTCATCTCCCTGAGTTCAAATCTGGTCTCAGATACTAGCTGGGTGACCCTGGGCAAACCACTTAACTCTGCCTCGGTTTCCTCATCTGTAAAATGAGCTAAAGAAGGAAATGGCAAACCACTCCAGTGTCTTTGCCAAGAAAATCCAAAATGGGCATCACAAAGAGTCAGACACAACTCAGATGACTGGACAACAACATAATATACATATAATCACACATTATCTCCCCTGATAGAATGTAAGTTTAATACAGACAGTAGACATTTCATTTTTGTTTTTGTATCCTCATCCCCTTGGCATAATTAGGTACATAATAAAGTCTTCTTTGATGGATTAGTCTTGGGCCGTGAAGATTCCACTGGGACTTTCTCCTATCTCCTACTTTCCTGTAGCCTGTGACTTACCTCTCCACTTGGCTTTTTGTCCCTTGGTAGCCTCAGTAGATATGTGACACCCTCTGCTCCTGGCTGCTCAAGAATACATCTGGACTTCCTGGATTCTGAGACTTGGCAGCTTTCTGCTACCACTATTTAATCTTATCACTCCTTTAATCTCATTTCTTATTTCTCCTTTCCATTCAGCATCCCTTTTCTTTTCTTCCTTTTCTAAGCTTTTTCTTGCTGTTCAGTCATTTTTCAGTCAAGTCTGACTCTTAAATGACCCAATTTGGGTTTTTTTTTTTGCAAAGATACTAGAGTGGTTTGCCATTTCCTTTTCTAGTTCATTTTACAGATGAGGAAACTGAGGCAAACAGGGTCACAGCCATTAAGTGTCTGAGGTCAGATTTGAATTCAGGAAGCTGAGTATTCCCCAAGACTAGGCTCAGCATCCTATCCACTGTGCCACCTAGCTGCTCCTCTCCAAGATTACTCATGCTGATTTTATCTTTTCTTCAATGAACATGCCCCATGGTAGTCCTAGAATTTTTCTTCAGTTAAGAATGTTTTTCCTGCCTTGTCACTGTAGTCAACTGAAAGGAAGACAGAGGTACCCAGATCTTCTGCCAGGATCCTAATCCAGTGCTTTTTCCCTCATATCCAAAGAAAGGAAGGCAATATGAATTTATTAAGCACCAACTCTGTGCTAAGAACTTTAAAAATATTTTCTCATTTGATCTTTACAACAGCCCTAGGAGGTAGGTGCTATTACTCTTACTATTTTACAGTTGAGGAAACTGAGGCAGACAGCAGTTAAGTGATTTGCCTAGGGCCACACAGCAAGTAGCTAAGTTGGATTTGAACTCAGGTCTTTCTTGACTCCAGGCTCAGCACTCCTTCCACTGTACCACCTAGATGCTTCTATGCCTTGCCAAAGAAATGTTGACTGAGGTACAATAAATTCTGAATTATGGTATTTGTATCTTGCAGCTTATAGGACACTTTAAATAATAATCATTCCTCTTTTTATATCACTATTGCAAATATAGTACTGTGAAGTAGTACTATAATTTTTATTTTATAGATGAAGAAGATAAGTTAAATGCTTGCATTAAAAATCTAGTATGTGACCAAGGCTGAACTGAAAACCAGGTCTTCAGGCTAAAGGCAGTATCCTTCCCATTTTAGTACAATGACTCTGAAAAAAGAGGATGATTTGTGAACATTGAATCAATTGTCATTTTGGCACTGTGATTTGAAAAATGTTAACAAATCACATTTGCCAGCGAACTTTAAATCTTATATCACTATGACCTGAGTTTGGCTAATTTCCCACAGTGTCCTAGGAATAGGAAAAAAAAAATAGTTAGCATTTATATAGTGCTTTAGGTTTTGCTAAGTATTTTACAAATACTATTTTATCCTCACAACAACACTGGGAAATAGATGCTATTTTTCCCCATTTTACAGTTGAAGAAACTAAAGCAGACAGAGGTTGGTGACTTGCCCAGGTCACATAGCTAGCATCTGAGGTTGATTTGAACTCAGGTCTTTCTGACTCTAGATCTAGTGATCTACTATGCCATGTACTTACTTCGTAACTATGTGTATATATACATATATACATATATACACACACATATATATGCATATATGTATGTAGGTATGTATGTTTATGTATATAATATACACATACATATATTTGAGGATTTGGATAGATCTTATTGCCTAATGTTCAATTGGCATCAGTGAGACTGTTGACATTTTATTTACTGTAGGTGAATTTCAGTCTTTCTACACTTTAGCAGAAAGTGTCCTTTTTATAATTGGTTGGAATTGTTTAGAAAATTGGTAGAGCATGGAAAGTAGGTCATGGATTTGTAGAAATTTCTGATTTGATCAAAGGATTCCTCTTTACCTACCTACACAATAAAATTTGGAAGGCATAATTTTGAGTGAGGCCCTTTATGTAATGTAATGAATGACGGGAAATATTTTATTAAATGAGTACAAATAAAACTTCTCTCAATACTGTCTTTTTCCTGCAGTTCCAAGTTTGTTTGAGAAGATTTTTTGCTGATCAGCAATTCTTTAGGAAACACTAAGAAAGTTCATACTAGGAGGTTGGCCTAGTGACAGCATGTTGTTCCGCCAAATGGTTAGACTTAAGTTTTGGGGCTTTAGGGATGAGATTTTCTCCAAGTTTGGAGGAAGAAGGCAGAAGAGGAAAGGGAGAAGGGGGAAAGAGATAGTGAGACCCTGACTTCAGGCTTGGCCACTGTTGTATGTATGTATAACTCAATGATATGTCCCCTATCTCAGCCTAAATCCTGATAGAAAAATAGAGAGCCCCTAGAAAATGTAGAGAATCATATAAATGTGACAGTGATGTGAACATTTTCCTTGAAAATGCACCATTGAACAATGGGAAAGCAGTGACTTTAAAATTAGTGAACCTGAGTTCAAATGGCTACCTCTGATGCTTACTTGAGTTTAAAAATTAAACTACCTTGAGTTTAATTTTCCTTATCTGAGCTGTTAAGTGACAGAAAAGGGCCAGGGTCTCCCATTGCATCCTGGGCCATCTCCAGTCATTCTGATGAATATTTGGCCCACTGGACCCAGATGGCTCTAGAGGAGAAAGTGAGTCTAGTGACCTGCACAGCCCTCCCTCACTCAAATCACAGTCAACTCCAAGTCATGTCATCATTTCCCTGATGTCATGGTCCTCTTCGAAGGACAAACACAACACAACCTTATACAAGCTATAAAATGAGATTTCACTGGCTAGATTCTGAGGATACTTATAGCTCAGATCTGTGATTCTAAGGCTTAAAAAAAATAAACCTTACTTATCACTGTGTAAGTGTATCAAGAGTAAGTGTACTGTGTAAGAGAACCAAAGAGAGAGCAGGTTGTTGGGAATACTCAGATCTCAGGTGAAATTTAAAACTTTCATTCATTTCCCACAGATTCTTCAGATAAGACTTAAACAAGAACAAATGTAGATGGATAATCAGTAACGTTTATTAAGCACCTATTATATGCCAAGCACTAGTGGGGAAATTTCTTATTTAGAGTATCCTGAAAGTCTTAGTGATTTAGGGGATACCCTGCGTATGTTTAATCCTTGTGTAAGGTGCCATACTTTTCCCTAAATAGTTATGACCTCTCTATGACAAAGCTAACAGTATATAAACCAGGAATACTACATAGTAAAAGAACTGTTGGAATTTTCTAATGGATATATTTGTTGTCTGCAATTTGCAGTTATAAATGATATACTAAGCTGAAAACTAGAAACTTTAGGGGCTGACAATTCTTCTTCCTATTGACTGGGTCATAGAGGGTGAATTAATTACTAAACTTTGCCTGCTTCCATGTGACCTTAAAGTTGGGGAATTAAAGAGGCTTCTTTAAAACTTGGTCATTACAGGAAATCATCAATCACAGCTATGTTGGTTTGTAAGATGTCTGCGTGTGAAAAAAATGTTACAGAAGATAGGTTTTTTTTTTTTTTTGCTTTGTTTCAAACTATGCAAAATCCACTCTGAGCTTGCCATTATAAAATAAAAACAAAAGCAAAAGTGAAATTGACCTGGCATTTATTGTAGCTAGTCAGTGTTGTGGATAGAGTGCTGAACTTAGAGTCAGAAACATCTCACTTAATTCAAATCCAAATATTTTTTAGCTGTGAGACCCTGGGCAAGTCACAATCTCTGTCTGCCTCAGCTTCCTTACGAGTAAACTAGGACCTACTTCTCAGGGTCATTGTGAGGATGAAGTAAGATAATATTGCAAAGTGCTTTTTGAGCCCTAAATACTATATAAACCCAAGCTATTACCATTATATGTGCCTGATACAAGATAACATAGGTAAAGTACTTTGTAAGACTTTAAGTACTACATAAATGTGAGCTATTAATTTCCTTGACCAGTAGTAAAGTTCTATCAACTTTCAACAATATCTTTTGCTTCTTTAAAATTGTGTATACACACATAAAATTATACACACATACATATATAATTTATTCCTGACATAAGATAACATGTAAAATACTTTATAAGACTTAAAATATTATGTAAATGTTAGCTATGAATTTCTACCATCAGTTGCAAAGTCCCATCAACCTTGTGCAATATCTTTTCCTTTCTTAAAATTATATAGGTATATTATTTATAGATATATAGTCTTTCATTTAAAGATTTATGAAACTTTTTTTGGTAAGAACCTGGCGAAGTAGGCAGTAAAGTATTTTTTGCCCTATTTTACAGATGAGGAAACAGGTTGAGACAGATTTACTGACTCAGTCTTAGTCCTATAGCAACCAACTCTCAGATGTGGTATTCTAACAGGACCCAAACTAGCGATTTTGGCACCCTGGATGATCCAGTGGGTTGCAGAGAGATTCAATGACACTGCCTCTTGGTGTGCTGGAAACAGATACAAGGAAACAGAAAGGGGAAAGGAAGGTTAGGTTTTGGAGAAGTCCCTTTTGGTATGCGGCCATGGCATAGATGAAGCACATGCTACTTCCTTCTTATTGTTCAGTCATTTCAGTCACGTCTGACATTTTGTGCCTTTATTTGGGGTTCTCTTGGCAAAGATCCTGGAGTTGTTTACCATTTGCTTTTCCAGCTCGTTCTACAGATGAGGAACTGAGGCAAACAGGGCTAAGTGACTTGCACAACTAAGTAAGTGTCTGAGGTCATATTTGAACTCACAATGGTGAGTCTTGTGATTCCAAGCCCAGCCGTCTGTCCCCTGTGCCACCTCACTGCCCATAACTTCCTTAAGACACTAGATAATATCCTACTTAAACGAATTACTACTGTTAACTATATGCTAAACTTAGAGGTTTTCATGCTGCAGAAAGAGTGGCTCTCTGTGTCACTGAATGAAAGCTCACTCAGTACGCTCTAGCTGTGGCTTTAGATTCTGATCCAGTTTTCCTCTATCTTAGTCTTGCCTTCTAATTATATTTCACTGTGGCTCCTTATTAAACCTTTTGATCACCACTGTCACCACCTTAGTCTGGGCTCCCTTTGCCTTTGCCTGTACTATTGTATAGCCTGCTCTCATTCCATCCTACCCAGCATTTCTAACCATGTAATCTTCCAGCTCAAAAAACTTGAATAGCTCAAAAACTTTCAGTAGCCTACTGAATACTGTCCAAACTTGTTAACATTCAAGGCTCATCACAATCTGCCATCAATTTAACTGTCCAGCCTAATTTGATATAAGTTCTTTTCATTTGCTTTACATTTGTTCAAGAATCATGAATTCAAATCCTTCTTTAGACACTTACTAGCTATATGACCCTGGGCAAATCCCTTACCCTCTCTATGCCTCAGTTTGCTTATCAGTAGAATGGAGATAATTTTAGCATCTACCTCCCAGAGTGTTGCAGGACCAAATGAGGTAACACTTTCAGTGTATTATAAACTTTTAAGCACTATATAAATGCTATTATTAGCATTTTTGTTAGTATTACTATGAAGAAGGCGCTGTGCTAGACATTGATACAGTCTAAAAAATGGTACAGTGTCTGTCTTCAAAGAATCTATATTTTATTAGCAAAAAGCAGTGTTGCATAATGGATAGAGTGTTCTGCTTTGCAGTCAGAAAGGTCTTGTTTCAAATCTCACTGTTGACCAAAGGTTAATAAAGTAACCTCTTTGACCCTTGATTTCCCAATCTGTAAAAATATCCATAGATCCTACCCCCTGAGGAACTGTGAAGATCATATGAGGGGCAGCTGGGTGGCTTAGTGGGTAGCGCACCCACCCTGGAGTCAGGAGGACCTGACTTCAAATTCGGCCTCAGATACCCATTAGCTGTGTGACCTTGGTCAAGTCACTTAACCCTAATTGCCTCCCCTGCAAAAAAGATTGGATGAGATCACAGAATCATAGAAGGAGAGCTGGAAGGGACCTTAGAGGTCAACTCCTCATTTCACAGATAATACATATAAAGTACTTTACCAGACTTAAAACACTAAATAAATATTAGCTACTAATATCCATGATCAGTTGTCAAATCACATCAACCTTCTGCAAGATCTCTTGCTTTCTTAAAATTACAATACATGTAATATATATATTCTATATATTCTATGTATATGTGGAATGCCTCAGTATAATATACATGTATAATATATATGACACATGCATGTGTGTATATGTACATATGTATACACACAGACCACACATGGCTCATTTTAAAGTTTACAAACAACTTTTTTCTCCTAAGAGTCTGGTGAGATAAATTTCATAAGCTTCACACACACACACACACACACACACACACACACCACATATGTGTGTGTGTGTGTGTATATATATATATAGGTATACATATATATGTGTGTAAGTCAGCTGATATTTGGGAATATCTGATGTGTACAAAAAAAATAGGATAATATAGTTGATATTGAGGGCATAGGAAAAAACCAGATAAATCTAGGAAAACTGTGGGAGAGCCAATATACCTTGAACTGTGGGTATTAGGGACTGCTTCATGGAAGAAATGACACCTGCATTGAGAAGAAGATCTAGATGAACTGATAAGATATTTCAGGGATAGTACATAGCATTCATTAAGGTATGTAGAATAAGAAACAGTTGAGCAAGAACAGCTAGAAGTTTGGCTTGACTGGACTACAGAGTGTATTAAGAGGAATAAGGTGACTGAAGTTAGAAGGGTGACTCCAAACCAGATTGTGGAGGAACTTAGTTCAGCAATAAGGAGTTTGTATTTTATCTCATGGGCAGTAGGGAGCCACTGAAGGTTTTTGAGCAGGAAGTGACCTGGTCAGGTCTGTTCATTAGAAGGGTTATTTGAACAGTTTGTGAAGGATGGATTAAAGAATAGTCAGGTTTTATAGCAGAGTAGGCAAGAGGTGATGTAGTCCTGAAAGAGATGGTGGCAGTGTGAGTGAAGAGATAGACATGGAGGCAGTAAAAATTTTTTTTGGATCTTTTTTTTTTTAAAACAAGTGTTAACTGATTTTCTCCTTTAGCATTACTGTCATTTGGAGAGACTTCCCCTCCTCTCAATAGAACCCTCCTTTTAAAAAAACATTTTCAATGTTATTGAATCATTTCAGTCATGTCTGATTCTCTGTGACCCCATTTGGGGTTTTCTTGGCAAAGATAGCTGGAGTGATTTGCCATTTCCTTCTCTATCTCATTTTATAGATGAGAAAACTTTTTTTTTTTATTTAAAGGGGCCATCCCTTGAGTAACTACTTAAAGAGGCTTATTCATTGAATGGGTATATCTCAAAGTGAGAATGTCATAAGACCTTAGTCTGAAAGGGCCAAGGTCTCACATTGCATCCTGGGCCATCTCCAGTCATCCTGATGAATATCAGGCCACTGGACCCAGATGGCTCAGGGGAAGAAAGTGAGGTTGGTGACCTTGCACAGTCCTCTCTCGTTCAAATCAAAGCCAACTGCAAGTCATATCATCATCTTGATGTCATGGTCCTCTTTGAGAATGAAGGACACATACAACAACAATATTCTGCTATTCTGACCAAGGGGCAGGAGGTAATATGGCAGAATAGAGAAGGAACTGGACTTGGAGTTGGTAGCTGGGTTCAGATTTGCCTCAAACACAGTGTCTCAGTAACCTTGGACAACTCACTCAACTTCTCTGTGCCTCAGTTGTCTTATCAGTAAAATTAGGAGGTTTGACCAGATGACTTCTAAGGTTCTTTCTAGTTCTAAGTTTGTGATGCTTCAAATTCAGCCCTTTACTAGCAGTGGTATCAATGTTGTGGCAAAACTAAATTAAAATGTAATTGGGATATGTTTAACAAAATAAATTTAAAAAATACAAAATTGATATTGTTTTGTTTTTCTAAGATGTTGTGTGGCCGTAGGGTTGTTTGCATCTGATATTTGTCCCCACTGCTTTACTGCATTGATTAGAGTTCTGAACTCTTTCTCCACTATTTCCTGTACATCAGGTAAATTGTTTACATCAGGTAAGATCCCTACCATAGGAAACTCCAGCATGTGTGTCATCAGTGTAATAAAGGAAGTTTTGTTTCATTTTGTTTGTTTGTAACCACCCTTTGGTTTTATATTTCAGAGTTAATAGTTGAGTTATTACCTCTGTGAGCTCTTTGGTATATTTTCAGAATTAACAGCAGTTGCATAACCTCTATGACTCTTTGGTCATTTATTTTCAGGATTTGGCACTAGCTATTTATATCAGATAAATTGTTTCTTTGGTTCTGCTTACTTTGGGATATATGGATTTCTTCAAGCTTTCCTAAGTTTCTTTGAATTTATTACTTCTTGTGATACAATTATATTCCAGTATGTTCATATACCATAATTTGTTTACTTACTACCTAAATAATGTTTACCTACTTTTCCTTCTAGTTTTTTGCCACCACAAAATATTGTTAAGTGGGCCCCATCTTGGCTCATCATGGGGTTTGTGCCTCGTAGTGATACTACTGGGTTAAAGAGGATAAACCTATTTATGACTTTTTTTTACGTATAGTTTCAAATTATTTTCTAGAATGGATAGACCAATTCATAACTGAATCCCTTCTTACATTGGTCATTTTCATCCAAAAGATATTGTTGTGGTGAGTTGATAAGACTTCCCCCAAACCCTACGCTCTTTGTAACTTTTCTGTTACTACTGAAGATGCTACCATCCTCACAACCTAATTGTCCTTTGACGTCTCACTTCCGTATACCATCAGTTGTCAAGTCTTCTGTTATTTCTACTTTTGTCGTTGTTATTTGTCCTTTGTTTTCAAATGACATGTGATGGGTGATATCTTGACTTGTGAGTGAATTGGATTTAAGTGAGGTAGAGTTGTACAAAGTCATCAGCCTCCCTGTTTCTTCCGAAGTCCGTGAAGTCCACTGGCAAAACAGAAGTTAAGATGATTTGCTCAGGATGCAGTGGATGACCTTGGCTTCTTTCATGTCCTGACCACACTCTAAGCCACTTTCCTAACCATTGAAACAAATTGTTTTCATCCCCACATGCCTCCGGGGAAAGTCTTTACATGGTTGTGGTAGATATGCCCCTAGCTCACCAATAGTTTTAAGGACTGTCAGTTACCTTCACCTTAAAGTGTCTTGGATGAGGAAGAGGTATGAAGTATAAGAAAACTGAAAAGAAAGGAAAGAGCCAGGTAATGAATGGCTTTAGAAGACAAAGAGATATTTGATCCTGGAGGCAGTAGGGAACCACTGGTTTATTGGATCTGCCAGCATGGTTGTAAAACTTGGGTGTGGCCATTGCATATGTGTAACAGCAAGGATCCTGGCATACACAGGAGGGCCTGCTGTACAGGTTCTTAGATCTGCTTTTCTGAAAGGAAAGCAACTTTTGAGGGGTCAACAATCTACTTTAATCAATGTATCATTCACTTACTTCTGGGGAAAAAATCAGTGCCCTGAACTTCAGAGAAAATACAGAGAAATAAAGACCAACAGACAGGGCTTCCAGCTATCTGACCATACATACATAGTTACCAGAGAATGAAGCATCAATGTCTGGGTGTTCAAAGTGGGGAAGGGCCAGCTCCTTAGTGGCACCTAGTCTCATGTGGCCAAACAAACACTTCCGGTGAGTAAGCCCCAAAATAGAACCTGACCTCCAAGAATATATACACTTTTCAGAGCCAGAGGGCATCACAATTCTTGAGAAGGGGTGCCTCATTAGAAATGAACAAAAGGTGTGGGCCTTCCTACAAAACAAATCTCCCCTAATCAAACTTTCCTTAATGGATGGGGAAGATCTTAACTTTCATTAACATAATTAACATTGTGATATGCTACAACTTCTTAGAGCCACAGGAGAGAGTTCGGTGCCAGGTGGACACCAAAAGTGTATGAGCAGCTCTGGAAAGGGCTTGGCAAACCCTAACACCAGGGGTGCTAGTCTTCTCTGAGTACCCTATACACTCAATACAAATATGCAACACATTTAGCATATTCCCTACTTTGCTCCTCTGACACTATAACCATCTTGGTACAGTCCTCATCGTTCCTTGCCTGGACTGTTGCAATATCTGCTGATTGATTTCCCTTCCTTATCTCTCCCTAGCCTTCAACTATCAAAATGATTTTCATAAAGTTCGGGTCTAACAATATCATCCCCTTATTCAATACACTCCAGTGGTTCCCTACCGCCTCCAGGATCAAATATCTCTTTATCTTCTAAAGCCATTCATTACCTGGCTCCTTCCTTTCTTTTCAGTTTTCTTATACTTTATACCTCTTCCTTATCCAAGACACTTTAAATCTCAACTCTATTTCACTGCTATCTTCCTGTCTCTCTCCCTGCCACCCAACGCCTGGAATGCTCTTCCTCCAAATTTTAGCTAGAAATCCTACCTTTTGTAAGAAACCTTTCCCAGTTCTCCTTAATCTTAGTGTTTTCCCTCTAAGACTTCCTCCAGTTTATCCTATAACTATATTGTTTATACATAGTTGTTTGTATGTTTGTTTCCCTCATTATACTGTGAACTCCTTGAGGTCAGGGACTGTTTGTTGCCTTTCTTTGTCTCCCTAGTACTTAACACAGCACTTAGCAAATAGTAGGTGCTTAATAAATGCTATTTGACTGACTTGCATTTAAGCAGTGGAAAGGAAAATTGGGCTAAACCTATGGATGTATTTACCAACATATTATGGAAAACAACTTGACTAAATCTCAGAGGCTATTTTGTTTGCTACTCTCTTTTTTTAAATTTTATTTATTTATTTTTAGTTTCCGATTTTGAGTTCCAAATTTTTTCCTCATCTCTCCCCTCCCCCACCCCAAGATATAGTGCATTCTGATTACCTCTTCAGCCAATCTCCTCTCTCTTCTATCACACCCCTCCCTTCCCTTATCCCCATCTCCTTTATTTTCTTGTAGGGCAAGATAGATTTCTTTACGCCATTTACCTGTATTTCTTATATCCCAGTTGCATGTAAAATCAATTTTTAACATTTATTTTTAGAACTTTGAGTTCCAACTTCTCTTCCTTCCTCCCTCCCCACCCATCCCCACTGAGAAGGCAAGCAGTTCAATACAGGTTATACATGTAGCTCATGTTGTGAAAGACTAACTATATTTCCCTCCATCCTATCCTGCCCCCCATTTATTCTATTCTCTCTTTTGACCTTGTCCTTCCCCAAAAGTGTTTACTTCTAATTATTCCCTCCTCCCATATGCTCTCCTTTCTATCATCCCCCCATCCCACACCCCCTAGTTTCTCCCCTACTTTTCTGTAGGGTAAGATTGATTTTCACACCACTTTGAGTATGCATGTTATTCCTTCCTTATGCCAAATATGATGACAGTAAGCTTCACTTTTTTCCTCTCACTTCCCCCTTTTGCCCTCCATTGAGAAAGCTTTTCCTTGCTTCTTTTATGTGAGATGATTTGCCCCATTCCATATGTTCCTTTCTCCTCCCAATATATTCCTCTCTCACCCCTTAATTTTATTTTTTTTAGATATCATCCTTTCCTATTCAACTCACCCTGTGCCCCCTGTCTACACGTATATAATCCCTCCAGCTACCCAAATACTGAGAAAAGTCTCAAGAGTTACAAATATTACCTTTCCATGTAGGAAGGTAAACGGTTCAATGTTAGTAAGTCCCTTATGATTTCTTTTTCCTGTTTACCTTTTCATGCTTTTCTTGATTCTTGTGTTTGAAAGTCAGATTTTCTATTCAGCTCTGATCTTTTTATCAAGAATGCTTGAAAGTCCTCTATTTCATGTAATGACTATTTTCTCCCTGAAGTATACTCAATTTTGCTGGGTAGGTGGTTGTTGGTTTTAATCCTATCTCCTTTGACTTCTGGAATATCATATTCCAAGCCCTTCAATCCCTTAATATAGAAGCTGCTCGATCTTGTGTTATTCTGATTGTATTTCCACAGTACTTGAATTGTTTCTTTCTCATGACTTGCAATATTTTCTCCTTGACTTGGGAACTCTGGAATTTGGCTACAATATTCCTAGGAGTTTTTCTTTTTGAATCTCTTTCAGAAGGTGATTGGGGAATTCTTTCAATCTTTATCTTACCCTCTGGTTCTAGAATATCAGGGCAGTTTTCCTTGATAATTTCATTAAAGATGATGTCTAGGCTCTTTTTTTTGATCATGGCTTTTGGGTAGTCTCATAATTTTAAAATTGTCTCTCCTGGATCTATTTTCCAGGTCAGTTGTTTTTCCATTGAGATATTTCACAGTCTTCTGTTTTTTCATTCCTTTGGATGGTTTGTTTGGTTTTTGTTTTATAATTTCTTGATAAATATAAAATCCTTTGGTTTTGTTTTATAATTTCTTGATTTTTCATAAAGTCATTAGCTTCCATTTGCTCCATTCTAATCTTTAAGGAATTATTTTCTTCAGAGAGCTTTTGGATCTCCTTTGGCATCTGGTGAATTCTGCTTTTTAGGGCATTCTTTTCCTCATTGGCTTTTTGGATCTCTTTTGTCATTTGGGTTAGTCTATTTTTTAAAATGTTATTTTCTTCAGCATTTTTTTGGGTCTCCTTTAGCAAGCAGTTGACTTGTTTTGCATGATTTTTTTTGCATCACTCTCATTTCTCTTCCCAATTTTTGCACTACTTCTCTTATTTGATTTTCAAAATCCTTTTTGAGCTCTTCCATGACCTGAGACCAATTCATATTTTTCTTGGAAGTTTTTGATGGAGGAGCTTTGACTTTGTTTTCTTCAGTTTGCATGTTTTGGTCTTCCTTGTCACCAAAGTAAGATTCTAGAGTCTGATTCTTTTTCCAGTTTTTGCTCATTTCCCCAGCCATTTACTTGACTTTTGAGCTCTTTGTCAAGGTAGTTATCTGCTTCCTGTGGGAGTCAGAGGTGTACTGTCAGCTGTTTGATCCTCCCACATACTGTGGTCCTAAAGCTCCAGAAACAGTGGTTGCAGCTGCCCCTGCTGCTGCTGTGGTGGCAGTGGATTCCTTTGCCCCTTCCCCCTCAGCTGCTCAGGGGCTTGGGCCAGACCACTTCATTCTCCTGCACTGGTCCCACAGGCTTGTCCCACTGACCTTTCAATTTATCCTCAGTGTTTTGGGGTCCTGAAGTCTGGAATTCACCACAGGTATGAGGGATTCAGTCTCCCCAAGGCCTGCTCAGGTTGCCCTGCCCCTACCATGCAGTGATAGACACTTCCCAATGTCCTTTCAGATTGTCTTGAGTTGGAGATTTGCTTCACTCCGTCATTCCGTGGGTTTTGAAGCTCCAGAATTTGTTTAGGGCAATTTATTATTATTATTTTATTTGTTTTCAGTGTTCTACAATCACTCCCATAAAACTTGGATTTTTTTCCCCCTCCCTCCTCCTCCTTCTCCCGTACTTTCCCCTTCCCTTCTTGGGACAGCATACAATTTTATGTAGGTTCTACATGTTTAGAGCGGTTTTTTACAGGTATTTGGCTGGACTTGGGGGCAGTGCTCTAGAAAGTGCATGCTGTTTTTCCGCCATCTTGGCTCTGCCTACTACTTTCTTAAAACAAAACTTGACTTTAACTCATTTTTTGGGTTTATTTTCTCAGCAGGAGCAAGTATATATCTGCAGAAATTTATCTGCATTATAATATGTTATAGGGGTACATCACCTTTAGGTTTTTATGATTTCAGTAACAGATTTGAGGTATCTGTTAGTTGTCTTACAATCATATAACTAGACCAAATTATGGGTACTTGGAGTGGTAGTGTGACATTATTGCAGATATCCTTGATATTCATTTGACAAGAAAGTACCACTTTCACCATGGCTGGTTAGAGGGTAGCCTATAAAATATATTGTGTATCTGGAAAACTTTCAATTTTCCTTTTTTAAAGCAATGTTTTTTGTTAGATTTTATATATATAATTTGACTTATTTTCATCCCTCCTGCTCTTTATTTTCTTTCTTCTGATTTTTTTTTTAATACTCTGCCATTCTTTGGATTGTTTAGCCTGCAGTCAGAGGTCTTCTAATTCATTTCCATGTATTTGGTAAAATTGCATTAGACTATCCTAGGAAGGTAGTAGCCACTAAATGTCTGTGTTTTAAACCTCTAGGAAAAGGATAGAATATAAGACCCTTGCCAGGAACATATGTAACTCCTGGCATTAGTTCAGTGGTTCCCTGTGTGTATCAAAGTGCCCTAAAAGAGCCTTTGATCGTCAACGCATTAATTGAATTCTTATTGAATTGTATTATTCAGTAATTCTTATTCTTATTCATATTGAATTGAATTATTAACAGGTATGACAATCTCTTTATTTAGACTCAAGTCATATTCCTTTTTCTTTTTCAAAGATTTATCAATTTTAATTTTATTTTTAAATTTTATCTCAATTTTGAATAATTTTTAAATTTTAATTAATTAATTTAAATTTTAATTAAAAATAAATTTATCATTTTGTTAATTTTCATTGCATGATAGCTTTAATCTTTGTCTTTTGGCCATACAATCAACTCCTTGAAAACTTTCATCATTGCTTAAAAGGAACAGTGATGTTACAGGTGTGGGTCCTC
Organism: Potorous gilbertii; assembly: GCA_028658325.1. Lineage (NCBI taxonomy): Eukaryota > Metazoa > Chordata > Mammalia > Diprotodontia > Potoroidae > Potorous > Potorous gilbertii. The sequence continues at coordinate 138,967,241 of CM053770.1, forward strand.
CCTTCCATCAGGATAATCTGGTTGGATGTTTTTTTATGCTTTGCAATTCTTGGTCTTATTCTTCCTTCAAAGAGAACATTATCCTTCATAGAGGACACACCAAATTTGTTGGAGACCTTTTCTAGGACTTTTTACATTTTAAAGTTGCCAGTGGAGCTTTCTGTCTGTTCAGTCTGTTCAAGTCACTTAAATGTTGGAAGATTATTTGTAATAGTGTCCCTCAATTACCTAAAAATGTAAAGTCTTTGCTTATTTATTTATATTAACTTTATACTTTTCTGGTGCCTTTCAGATACCATCCTACCATGTTGATTAAAAAAAAATAGAGGTAGTCCTGTGTGCTCTAATAACAATGTAACTTACAACAATAACTTCTCTGCCCTTCAGCAGCTCTCTGAGAACAAGGGCAGGTCTTTTTTTTGGTCTTTTTTAATGATTGTGGGAACTGATCTATACTAGTCAGAAGTTTTTCTGGCCCGGCAACTTCTCTTGCCAACTGCTTCCTCTTAGGTACGGCTTCTCTTTAATGTATGATTTGCCAGGAAGTGGTAGTTGAATTCTTAAACTGCTATTTCTTAGAGGAACTAGAACTCTTATGGCAAAGGACCTTCTAAGGAGGGTCCTAATGGCTACAGAGTGAATTAGAGAAATCACAGTGAAAGAAAAGATATCAATGACTTTTCTGTGGTTCTGGCTGGTGTCAGATTATTAGTTTTGAGTTTGTTCTCACCTTTCTTATTCTAGTATACTTTTACTTATTATGCATTTAGATGGAGTTAGGCCAAACAAAATGGGATTGGGATAGTTTCATAATTTCTGCAGTTTTATTCCATCATTCTATCTCAACATCCTCAGTACTCTATTTCCCATTCTTTTCCTCTTTATGTAATGGCCCTTCTAGTTTTTGTGATGAATGAGAGAAAATATTTTTCTGATAATGATCCAAATTCATGTCTTTGTCAGTTTCAGGGATAAATGTAAAATCTTGCATCTAAGTTCAAAAAAAAATCAAGTACTTAAGTAGAGAATGACAAAAAAATGGTTGGGTGTATTTTTAAAGAAGCCTGTTTAAAAAAATTGATCAGAGTGTAATGTAGCTGCTAAGAGCATGCATACTTTACTGCGCAGTTTATATAAATGGGGAGTGACAAGATGAAGAGAGGTTATGGCCCCACTGCATTTAATGCTGAGCAAGATTTACTTGAAGCACTGGGTTGAGTTTTGGGTAGCACTGTTAAAAGAGGGGCGTCAAGAAATTAGATTGTGGATAGTGGAGCTCAACCAGGATAGTGAGGAGTGTCTGCAAACTAGGGTCATATTAGGAAGGGATGAAGAACTACATCAGTTTAGACCCTTCAAACGTTTGTAGGACTGCCATGCGAAAGGATTATTTTGTGTTGTATCACACAGCACAATTAGCACCAATGGATGGAGGTTACAGGGAGGTAAGGAAGAACTTTCTAACAATTAGAGTTGTCCAGCAGGGAAACGGTCAGCTTTGGGAACTAGTAGTTCCTTGTCACTGGAAATATTCATGCAGAGGTGAGATGACCCCAAATTAGGTATATTGTAGAAGGAAATACTCAGGATGTAGAAAGTTGAATAGATAGTTTTTCAGGCCCATTACAACCCTAGAATCCTATGATTTTGTAATTCTAGCTCCCTTCCCAAGTTACTGACAATCTGTAGTCATGATATGTACGGCATTTTAAGGAGACTCATAATGGTTTAAATATTGGGGACAATGAAACTTGTTTTCCATGTTAATAATAATAGACTAATAGATTTAGAGCTGGAAAGTGATGCGAGTTCCATCTAGTTGAACTAATTTTATGGATAAGGAAACTGAGACCCAGAAAGATGAGCTGAAGATCCACATAGATATTAATTCTCAGAGCCAGGATTTGAACTTTTGTCTTCTGATTCCAAATCTTTCCACTGCCCCATACATTACTGATCAATTTTGAAGCATTAAAGGTATTATTAAAACATATTCCTCATGTATTGTATGAAAATTCTCTAGTCTATTGTCTAAAGGGTTGGGCATTAGTAGATTAAAGGCTTCTTTTACTTTCAGCAGCCAAAGGAAGGGTAGGAACGGAAAGAAGAGAGAAGGTGTTGACTGGCCTCCAAGAGAATCTTGTAGAACAATGGTTATCTTGTGGTTTTCTTGGTAATTTTTGTAAACCTGTGATGACATGGAGTCTCAATGATACAGCGTCATGATAAAGACATTGTAAGTGTGGTAGTTCTTTTGTGGCATATTCCAGCTCCTCTTACAGCTGTGCCATTGGTCAGGATCTTCATGTTTGTTACTGGGGAAATTTTATAGAAATTGTATAAATTAGCAACTGTTAATGCTGTAGTAAGGATGTGGAACCTCAGATATTACAGAACTCCTTTAACAGAATGAGTTCAGTTTGGGAGGTGAGAGAAAGTGGCTTACATTTTCCTTCAGGAAAAGCTTCAACTGCTTAATGAACATGAACATCCTGCCAACAATGCATAGAGGGGATAAGCATCAAAACAGTGGTTGGGAAAACAGAGATTTTGTGGTTCCCATACAATGTTTGCTTCTTAGTCACTTGTACTTAATATTCTTGGTCTTTAATTAGTGAATGGAGAAGGGGTCTAGTAGGAGGGTAGAGTTCATACCTCTATTAATGCTATTGTTTAGTAATCAAAGCCAAAATGATTTTGTAAATTTGAATAAATAGAGTAATTACCTTCAGAGACAAGTTCATAAAATAGGATCCACATTCTTTTTTCTACTGCCTAAAGAGTCCAAAATAGCTACTGGTAGTTATTGGAAGAATATGTATGTATATAGGTATCATTGAAAAATGAATCTTATGATTAGATCTGCAAAACTGAAGAATAACTGAAGGCTGTGCATATATCAAATAAATCTAGGTATTAAGGAGAGCCATTCTATACTATCTGGGCTCCTAGCATGGTGTGTTACAAAGCAAGATGTTTAACACAAACACACACACACGCACACACACACACACACACACACACACATATATATATATAATATTATGTATACGTAGATACATAATATGTATATATATGTAGCTAAATTGAAAGGTGGTACTATCTTATCCCAGACAGAGATGCTGCCCTTATTTGATATATAAATATTTACCACTTCTACTTGGGTGAAATGTTAACTTGGTTCAAATCAGCACATTTTATTCCTTTCCATGGACAGCACCTATGTACTTTTCATTTGGAAGCATGTATCCATACTCAGTAATTCTTTAATACATTTCTAATTGTACTCTTGTCTTCATATTACAAGTCTATGATGTTCAAAGCTATTTATATTTTGTAAATTGACAGGTCATTCTTTGTAAAGAACTTGGAAAGAATATGGGGTAAAGATCAATAAGACGGTGACACTAATAGCATTTGTATGGTATTTAAGGTTTGCAAAGTGCTTTACACATCCTATCTCATTTGAGGATGAAGAGAGAGGGTTCCAGAAGGCACTATGGAATGGCAGGGAGGAGGGGGTTATGGGCAATAGTTAATGTGGAAACTAAGGAGAGAGAGAGAGAGAGAGTTACGGAAGATGTCACAAGGACAAAGAGAGAAGTAGTTCAGAATTTACCTTCTATGGGACGAAGGAAGGAACAATTGATTGGGGCCTCTAGGGTCCTATGATGATTGAGTAATTCGTTATTTTAGGGAGAGTGGTATCAACTTGCATGACTGATCAGTAAAAACATAGAAAACATAGAAAAGCTGGAGAAGTAGGTAGTGAGGATTTCTGTCCTAGTGTCTTGGTCAGTAAATAACTGATATTCTCATCCATGAGGCTCAACTGTGTCTCTTCTGTAGCCTTTTCCCAAGATGCCAATGAATAAGGAGTACTAAACACTTGGATCCACTCTGGAAAGTCTCCTAGTAAGCTCTGATCTATGACCCTTAATGCATCTACTCTGCATTTTACATGGATGCAAGTCTCTCTTGGTGATGTTGGTTCCTTGAGGTGTAGTACTAGATATGGGAATCACTTATCTTTTTTTTAAACTTATTTTTTTAAAAAAGGAATAGTGTGATTGACTATAGGCTAAGTACACTGAGATTGACTGATTATAGGTAAAATTAGAGAGTAAGTTGTGTAAAGGGATGATTTGTGAACTCTTAGATAGGAAATAGTGATCACTAAGAGAAGAAATCATGAGTTTTCAGGAACAGATGAAGTCAGACTAATGCCTTTTTATGTTTTCAGTGTTTTTATACCAGTAGTTCAGGAAAATGCTACAAACCTATTAATATCTGCATTTCAGCAAGGTATTTGATCAAGTCAAAGTAATGGAGAATAATGAAGTTACTCTCTTGTATAATGCCAATACATCTCTTCAGTAATAGAGACATGTGGGCTGGATGATAGTGTAGATAGATTCAGAACTTTTTGGTGGGACAGAATGATGGACTGAATCTAGTAAAGTGAAGAAATCAGTCAATTGATAACTATTTATTAAGTGCCCACTATGTGCCAGGCACTACTCTGCTGAGCACTGGGGATACAAAAAAAAAAAAACAGGCAAAACACAGTCCCTGTCCTCAAGGAGCTTATGATCTAATGGAGAAGACAACATGCAAAGCTATACACTGGACAGGCTATGTACAAGAAAAAAAGGAAAACATTTATAGAGAGAAGGAACTAGAACTAAGAGGGATTAGGGAAGGCTTCTAAGAAAAGATGAGATTTTATTTGGGACTTAAAGGAAGCCATGAAGGCTAGTAGTTGGAGAAGAGGAGGGAGACATGGGGGATAGGCATGGGGCACAGTCAGAGAAAATGCTGGGAACTGAGAGATGGAGAGACTTATTCATGGAGCAGCCAAGAAGTCAGTATCAAAGGATCAAAGAAATGTAAGAAGACTGGAAAGGTTGGAGGGTACTAGGTTATGAAGGGTTAACAGAGTATTTTATATTGGCTCTGGGAGTCAGTAGTGAGCCACTGGACTTTGTTGATTAGGGGGATGACCTGATTTAGACCTTTGCTTTAGGAAAATTACTTTAGTGACTAAATGTAGGATGGATCTGAGTGGGGAGAGACTTTAGGCTGGCAGACTCACCAGCAGGCTATTGAAGTAATTAAGATGAGATGATGAGGCCTGTACTGGAGTGGTGGCAGTGTTAAGGGAGAAAAGAGGGGCAGAGATATGGTACCAGTGAAATTGACAGGACTTGGCAACAGATTGAATGTGGGGAACGAGAGATAGTGAGGAATTCAGGATGATTTCTAGATTGTGAGCCTGAGGGATTGAAAGGCTAATATTGCCCTCTACAGTATGAGGGAAGGGTGTGGTGGAGGGGCAGGGTTGGGAGGGCTTGGGACTTAGTAAAGAGGAAGAGATTGAAAATAAGTGAAAGAGTAGGAATGTACACAAGCATAGAGTTGAACTGGTTCACCAAGAGGACAAGATGAGAAGAGGAGAGGTTGATTCAGGTGAGATGGCCTAAGAGAGAACTGAGGAGTCAAGGTACTGGAGGTCACTGTGTGAATAGGGTTATGTAAGTAAAGGCAAAAGGAGAGGTGAAAAGATTATTGTTGGATAAAGGGATTTCAGAAGTCTTGAACATGGAGGTGCTACATTTGTGGGTGTCAGGGGTATGACTATCTTTGTGCCTGAAGTGGAGGAGTAGCTCATGGGAGGTGAGTAGATTGAAGAACTGAGTGGTTTGAGTATTGGAAGGTCAATCCAGAGGTGTGTTGAAGTCCCTAGTATGAGGGCAGGAATTGAGGAGGAGAAAAAAATTGTGAAGCCAGGCATCAAACTTATTGAGAGAAGAAGGGAGTGTCTAGATAACAGCTACCAGAATTTTGATTGGTTTAGCATGAACTTCAAGGGAAGAGAGGTTACTGAGTGATGGATGTAGCAGAAGCTGGAAGTAGCAATATAGAGCAAGGAGTATTCCAACTGCCTTGCCTTGACCAGTAGTCAAGGAGAATGAGCAAATGTTCAGGAAGCAGTGGAAAGAGTAGCCAGGGAGACTTTGTCGTCAGGGAGAAACAAAACTTCAGTAAGAGTTCAGTAAGATAGAAGGAGTGGGAGAGGAATGGATATAAGATGAAGGGAAATTTGTTATCTATGGAGCAAGCATCTCAGAAGGCAGTGTGGAAGGGCTGGATAGAATTAGGATGAAAGTTTAGGAAGGATTGTGGAATTGGATGCTGTGGTTGTGGAATTGCATTTGGATGATGATCTGCAGGAGTTCAGAGTCATTGGGGAGTGAAGGGTATAGCCAGCTGTGAGAATGTTCATCACTGAGTGACAGGGTAGGGGATAGATGCAGCAGGAGATGGAAGGCTCGAAATCTAAGAGAGGGTTGCTCTTCTTTGCATCGAGGGTTCTCCACATTCCAGTTTTGAGATTAGGCTAGCAGCAGGAGGTGGGGTAGATGAAAGACACCCAGTCTGGCTCCTCACAGCATTTCCTCAAGGGACCTGGTCCACCCAGCAGGAAGTGGAAGACTCAAGGTGTTCAAGGTCTTTTTACCCAAGGTGTGACACCACACCTTGTTCCTGGTTCCTCCCTTCACAGGGGCCCCGTGAGTATCTCTGTAGCTTAGGTGTAGCTCTCTGTTAGGCTCTCAGAATAAGCTGCTTCTCCTCAACGTCTCTAGTTTGTTCTTATCTTGTCTCTGGGCTCCCAATATTTAGTGCAAAATAATGCTTTTGGGTTACAAAAATCAACTGTGAAAGGATAAGATGGATAGTCATGTCTGGTTCTCTCATATGAATTCCCCTCCCCCTTCCTTTTTTCTTAAAGCGGGCTCTAAAGTCCGTGTGAGCCAACATAGTGACAAAACAGATAAACTAAAATGAACATTAGATACATTAAAAGACCACCACCTCTACCACTGCCACTACTACCAAACTGATGTTTGTTGTCAATGAACCCTGCTGTATTCAGTTGTAGACCACATATGGCTTGTTGTATTCAGTTTTGGATGTCACATTTTAGAAAGGATGTTTGAAGAATGGAACATGTCCAGAGAATGGTGACCTGTAATTAATGAATTAACTCAACCACAGGAGGGTTGCTAGAAGGAATTGGGGGTATTTAACATGAAAAGTTAGTGATGAAAAGGCTATGTTCAAATATTTGGAGGGATTTCATATAGAAGGATAAGATTTGTTTTGCTTGATTATGGTAAGGAAGGGGTGCATGATTAGTAGAAATTACACTGAAGAGACTAGAACTCTTCACAGGTAGAACGAGTTGCCTTATATGGTGGTGAGTTCCCAGTAACTAGAGGTTTTCAAGTGAGTATTAGGTGTCCTCTGAGATTCTTTCTCGCTAGGGACTTCTCTGATTTTGAGTATGAGTTACCTTCTTGTGAATTAGTTCAATTAGTTGCTTTCTTTTTGGAAATGAGCTAACTAATGTCAAGAGTGGGTAGGAGCTTTGTTTGGTCCCAGAGGAAACTAAGAAAATTGTGAGAGGACAGACCTTGCTTCCTCCAGTGGGAATTAGGGTACTAAAAAGGCACTTTAATCCCTAGGTACATTCTCAGACCACCTCACACCCTGAAGAACTTAACTCTTTCATCTCTGGAACTTTAACCCTGTTAGGTCTGGGATCCTGAAGTCATAATTGGAGATTACCTCACATGTGGCTACTATTTCAGGCCAGACACTCCAGCTCCCTCAACACCTTGTTCCTGCCTTTCCACTTTCCTGACACCTCCTATCCCTTTTCAGTTCAATACTTAATTAAATCAGAAACAGACTAGTAGTAGTAGCAGCTGCAGCAGCCACAGTAGCCGCAGTAGCAGCAGTAATAGTATAGTTCAATCACATTCATGGCTGAGAGCTCTACACACAATTTATATGATTATTTCTAAGGAAATATGCGTTCTCAGTTCCTATTTGTGACCCTGGGACAGCATAACTTAATTATTGGATTGAACATGGAAATATCTTTGGTCAAAGTAGGTAAGTTAATCATTACAGGTTCATAAAATGTAGACTTGGAAGTCTCTGATTTTGAGTATGACAGTCATTCACACCTGGAAGGGGCCTTAGAGATCATCTAGTTTAAGGAACCTAAGTCAAATAAAGGTGCTACAACTTCCCCAGAGTCACACAGATCATGGAACCAACCAGTACAGGTGGTCAGAAATGAAGAATGTACTATATAGGGTAGGGTCTGAGATCATAGTTTACTGAAGTTTTCTATGACATAGATACTTTGGGAACAGAGTGATTAACTATCATTCCATGACAGCAGTAAGGTCAAGGGACATGATGACAGAGAAAACATCATCTGACACGACAATTATGTCCATCAAGAGAGCAGATCAGTAGAGTGATAAGGATATGTTAGAACATAAGAGCTGAGGATGAGCAGTAATTCAGCAAGAGATGTGACAAATTTGTCAGTGAAAGAAAGAAGAGGGAGATGGAATACTATGTAGCTCTTCAAGCTTACTTGACAAATTAAGTAAAGGTTGTAATTTAGGATAGTGGATACTTAAACATGTTTGTAGGCAGATGAGAAGGAGCTTAAGGAACTGAAAATGCAAGAGAAGGAATGATGGCTGTAACAAGGTCATGGAGGAGATAGAAAGCGATGGGGGAATCTAGGGTACAGATTGAAAGGCTAGACTTGGAAATGATTGACATATTTCTTTGAGATGAGAAAGAAATGGAAGATAGAGGAATATACAGAGAAATTTGAAGTAGAGAACAGGGAAGTTAAGAGAATTTAGTTTCAGTCTACTTGAAATATTAAGGGGGCAAGGGTGTAGTTGGGGGATTAGGTTTGGGTAAGTATTATCAGGAACACAATGGAAAGGGAGTAAACATGAGATAAATAAATGAATTGCAGAGTAATACCTGAAATTAGATAGCATGGATTTACTGTGGAACACATGAGAAAAAAACTTCATGCCTTTCTGTAGTAATATTTAGCAGCCCTAGACATGTAGATAGGAAAGCTCTACATGGAGTGTAGCTAAGAATTTTTTTTACTTTTTTTTTTGGTCCATGACTTGATTTCATGGGAATAGGGAAGACCTAGATAGGAAATTTCCTGTGCTAATATTAGATCAATGTTTCTGACAACTCTTTAAGATGATCATAAATAAATTAAAGAACAGTTGCTGTCTTCCTCACCAGAAAGTATTTTTTTCTTTACGCCAATTATCACTAAATCTTTCCGCTCATTCTTGCACAAAATTATTTTTAATCTTCTCATCAAAAAAATGCGGTGCAAAAACATAGAAAAAATATCACTGGGTGTTTTTTGCATGTTTGCACCACTTTCTTGCTATATTTCTCCTGTTCTATACTTGTGAAATTAGTTTTCAAAAAAATCTGTCAGCCTTTACATTTATACTCATGAAAATTCAACTTACATCTTCAATGTATCTGTGAAGGTGTTTGTAGAGTTCAGTTCCATTATTAGAATCATTGACTACTCCTCTGAATTTTATTTTAACCACATATTCAGTAGGTGTGCTATCTATTTCTTCATTCAACTCATGAGGAAAATAATTGCACAGACTGATTTATAAGGTGTGAGCCTCCCTTTTGGAGGGGGAGAAGATACATTCTTTTCTTGCCTTTTCTCTCCTCAGATTGGAGAGAGCACAGCAGAACAGAATTGTGTTGGGTAGTGGTAGGGGGTAAGTTATACATGTACAGTCCCCTCTCCCCAGGAACTGGTAATGGATGTCTTGGGGCAGAAATTCATGACGGCCAAATGTGTTTACCCACAACTTTCTGAGCACATTTTAGACACTGGAGATTTGAAAGTTGACATTCCTAGGCCAAAACATGGCAGCAGAACTATAGAGTTCATGCAGAAGCGTATGGCAGAATCAGACATTTGCTTTTCCACTTGGTGCAAGAGAGTTCAGGGGTAGCGTTCTTGTACCCCAACCACCTGTGTAGAGAAGGAGGTCTTTTAATTCCTCAGGCAGCAAGATAAGGCAATCTAGCCTTATAGTCAGAGAACTGAGATTTCCTGGGCAATGCCAGTCTTGGAAGTTGTTCTGATTATCTAGGAAAATGAACCGTGGGTAGAAGTTTCCAGAGTTTGGAATTCAGGGTCTTTAGAGAGAAGGAGGGGGATTTCTTGAACATTGAGCTTCTTGGAGAAGGGAGAAGATTGCCAGTGTTGCCTTTGACTTGGAGAAGTTCAGTGGAAGGAGACCTGGGACTTAGGGATGAAGTGGACCTGGACTTTTGTCACCCTATTGATATTACAATTAGTAATATTGAAGGAAAGAATGTTGCTTGTTCAGAGGCCTCTTTCTGAGAAGATCTTATGGGCTATTTACATGTTTTATATGTTTTCTTTATCAGTTTATGGACGCCCATGAGTCGACTGCATTTTCTTTATTATCTGTGCTGGGAAATAAAGGTTGTCTTTTAGCAATCACTCATATTGTAACCTTGAGTGCTTGTGTTGGAGCTGGGGACCTATTTTGTACATATGTATGGAAAGCTAGACATGAGCTATACCTTAGATATATTTGGAAATTAACAATAATAAGCTCCAAGTGAGGGCATAATAAACCAGAGAAAAAATGACCCTCTTGGGTCAGGTCCTAGGCTTTGATCTGGTTTGTGTGAGCTAGAGTATTGGGAGAGTCCTAGACCACTGCTCACAAAACTTTGATTTTCAAGACAAGGTTGAAAACAAATTAAAAACTATATCTCTAAAAAGTAGTTGAAGTGTGTAAGAAGACATCAGAATTTAGTATCAACTTGTAGTACTTATGATTGAAAATAAATTCCATTCCAAATAAAAATATTTAGATATTCAAATGGAGATATGACTTAATAGTTGTGTGGTTCTGTGTTTCTTGTCTTCTCTAATTTTATGTTGATTTTGACCTTTTGCTCTAAGGAGTCAATAGTCTGTTCCCACAGATACAGCTCCTATACCAGTAACCAGTCATTTCCTGTCTCTTAAGATAGTCACTTTCGTTTTTTGTCATGCTATTCTCACTATATTCTGTTTCTTTCAACGTTTTCCTAGAAGAAAAGGTTTATAGTAAAGAGGATTTTTGTTTCTGAGTAATCGACAAGTCTTGTCCTCAATGAACCGTATTTCTCTACATAATTTTTGCTGCTCTCTATGAGTGCCCAGCCTTCTTTCTTCCCTCTCCTCTTTTTCCCTTCCCATCCCCACCCCGAATTGAAATCACTGAATGTTAATGTATGTGTTGACTTGGTTTAGTGCATCTTATCTAGGTCATTACATTGTTGGGAGTGTGTGTGTGTGTGTGTGTGTGTGTGTGTGTAAGGATCACAGATTGAGAGTTAGGAGTAAATTTAGAGATACTTTATTTTTCCTATGAGGGATTCAAGGTCCAGAGAGCCTAAGTGATTTACTCAAGGTCACGCAGCTAGGGAGTGGCAAGACCAGGTTTCAAGTCAACATTTTCTGATTCCAAATCCATCACTCTCTCCACTCTACCATTCTGTCTTTATTGTCTGCGATGGAGGTTGAGTCTTAAACTGTAATTGTTTTCAGGATAATCCTTTGGCTTATCATAATCAAGGCTTAAAGATTAGATGCCCAGGTATCCTAGAAAGCAGCTTCTTTTTCTTTTTCATAGTTGTTAGTACCTCCAAGGAGAAGCTTGCATCTTTCATGCAATCTTTCACCTTACAACTTCCTCTGGTTCATTTCTTTGAACAATATGTAATTTGTCATTGGACAAAGAACTCAGATTTAAAGTACTATTACTTTTTATAGATAGTCTAAAGGTCTTAGCATCTTTTGCTACTCCATCACAGTCATTATAGATGCAGAGGAAGGACTCTCAAAACAGACTTAGGCCCATTAAAATTTTTTAAACAAATATTTCTTGGATTGCTATGATTATAGGACCCATGTCTTTGTGGCCAGTAATATTGATGAGGTGCCTTCTGCTTTTTATACCAGGTATAGATTTAATATGTTCAATTCATTTATTTTGATGATCCTTAGATTTCAGTTAGAATTTATAGACAGAAGACTTTGCAATAAAAGGTGCATTTTTAGAATTGACTTCTTGTATATCATAAACTTTATGTATTAATACATTTAAAATCATGTCATAGGATTTTTAATTTATCATAATTGTAACTTAGGGAAAAAAATCTGTTTCATAGGACCTACATACTCAAGTGTGGGAGAAAAGGAAATGGGGAATTTGCTGTCGTACTTTCTGGCATTCCCTTGACAGTTGAAGAAATTAAGAGTAATTAGAAGGCAGATAAGAGAGTGGTTTGTTTTCAATTGGAAATCTGGATAAAATGAAGAGCAATATATTATTTTGTGTCCAAGTTATATTACTAATGTACCATTGGAAAAGAATCATTCAATTCCTGATATGCATCACAGAAAAAATAGCACAGTGAAGTAGGACTTGGTTTCAAAAGAATACAGTTTTTTTTAAAACATCTTAATATTGTTAAAGTTTCTTTAGTAATATGTCCAAAATAGATTTTTCACTATTTCAATAAAATTCTTTGCAATATGCTAGTATTCGTTTTTGCAGATTATAAATTATTGCATCTTGAAACTGAACTTTGCATCTTATTTGCATACATTTTCATGTGAGAAACTTGTAAATTATTTGTTTTGAACATCTTTTTGGTTTATAAATATTAGAATTCATACATCATTCCTAAACCAGTTGCCTGAAGGACTTTGGGAATTTTGGCTAAGAAGCAACCTATGATTGCTGTAGTTTTTGAATTCCAAGATAAAACAAAAAGATCCAAGAAGAACTTTGAGTATCTTGCAAACTCTGTCTCTATCATTTGTCTTCTACTTTGGAAAAATGTTTTCTCTTTACTTTTAGGAGAGGCTAAGGTCTTAAATGTTCTCTTAAATACATGTACAGAGTTATCGACATCCGTTTTTATGCGAGATAATGGTTTGAGATAGCTGGGAACATGGCACTTCAATTTTGGGAGTAAGAATACGTATAGTTTTTCACTTGAGGAAACTGGAGGCAATATAGTAAGTAGATTCCAAAGGACAGAATGCCTCCAATGTATGGGCTGCTCCTGTACTTCCTTGTCTCCATAATGCCAGTTATTTTCAGATCTAAAATCTTTTTAATTTTAACAAATTCATTGAGTTCAATAACTAAAAACTGGAAAATAGAAATCATGTTATCTTAAGAAGCTAATATGTCTAGTAGGGATTTTGAGAATTTTAGTGTTTTAGGAATGTGGCTTTTAAAAATCTCTAATTTGCCAAATAGTCCCATAGAAATCATTTAATTTTCCTGTGCTTTGATTTTATCATCTGTGATGCTCTGAGTAACACAGTTCCCTTTGGAATGCATTTGAAGGGATTTTATGAGAGGAAAGCAAGATTATATTTGTAGTGTCTTAAAGAAAGCATATTATGTACAAGCAAAATATTATTTATGCTCTACTGTAATAGTAAGACTCTAGGCTCAAATACTATCATTCCTAATTGAAATAATGTCTAACATCTGAAAGTTATGGTGTTGAACTTTACTCTCACATATTAGATGAAGAAGAGTGACTGATATCCATTGCTTCAAGTTTCTATTTATTGGGTTTAAAAAAATGCTGAGTTTTTATTACTTATTTCTTAACTCCTAGGATTCTGCTTGTGGTATTATATCCAATTATTTCAGGGCTCCTGCTGGAATAGAAATATGTTTTCTGAAACATTAGTTTTCACAAAAGAAAAAGCTTAGGAGAATCTTAAGAAAAATAATCTATTTATTTCCTAACTGTGACTAGTATCTATAATAATGAGGTTGCAATCACATTATTTTGTGCATGTAGAAAAAAACCCTAGAGGGCTCCAATTATAGGTCTCATTATGACTCTTTCAAATGAAGACACGATTTTACACATTAAGAAAACTATTCTGACAAGTTTGGTCAGTGTTGAGAAGTTGGAATTCCATATACAATTATATGCAGAATTGTCTTTAAATAGCTTAGAAGATTTAAGATGTGAATTCCATTTTTTAACTATTAAGATTAATAAATAATTTATAGTTAATTTCTTATAGTGAAACATTGCAGTATTTGGCAGGAGCACTGGATTTGGACCTAGGTTCAAAGTTTGCTTTTATAACTTACAAGCTCTATCTTTTAACTTTTTGGGACCTCAGTTTCCTCATCTGTAAATTTGAAATGTTGGATTAAATGTCCTCTAAATTCCCTTTTAGCTCTTGGACCAATGATCCTATGGGGAGAAAGAAAGGAAGTGTGGTGGATGAATGTATGAATAAAAAGGCATTTAGTAGTTGCCTGCTATGGGCAAGGCACTGCATTAAGTCAATGCAATCAAGCAGGACAGTTTCTGTGCTCAGGGAGCTGACATTCTCATTGGGGAAGATTGTTATGTTCATCTGTTGCCAAAGAAGACCATGACATCAGAGAACTGATGACATGACTTGCACTTGACTTTGTTTTGAGTGAGGGAGGGCTGTGCAAGGTCATCAGCCTCTTTCTTCTCTTGAGTCATTTGGATCTAGTGACCAGATATTATTCATCAGGATGATAACACATATAGAGAAGTAGTGGTCAATGAAGTCAGAAGGAAAGAAGATTGGAGTCATATCATAGGACAAATGATTGAGCTTTCCAGGCATGGTAGTGTTGATTTGATTACTTTTCTCAGAGTTAGTGTGGATGGAGGGGATAGAGGGAAGAATATATGACATTGCATGGAGAAGTGTGTGCTGGGGACTGGATCTGGACAAGATAAAATGAAAGCTCACCCATCACAGCCCAGTGGTTCAGGGGTGGAAATCTGAGTTCTGAATTGGAAATGGAAGCTGGAGAGGCAAAGATGAGCCTAACAGACTGCTTTCTGCAAAATTTGCTCAGTTTTTTTTTTTTTTGGTCTGTTTATCTTTCTGCTGCTGTTGCTTTGTTCTTCTCTTTTTTTTTTTTTTTGAGACAATCACAGTTAAGTGATTAATAGTTTTTTTGGTTGCACAGGTCTGACTTCTTTCAAACCCTGAGATTCAAGGCCCTCTTTGTTCTCATTCTGACCAGCCTTTCCAACTTTTATCACTCGTTCAATTATATGTAACCAAATTCTAGCCAAATGGTTCCGGACTTCTCTCTCATTGTACCTTTCTATGTACCCAAATTCTAGCTAGACTAGTTGCAGTTTCCTGAATATGCCTCATTTGGGCAACTTATAGTGACGGCTCAATATATATTTAATGAATTATTGTCCTTTCATCTTTCATTACTGTTCAGTTCACTAGAGTATCTATCTTCCTATCCAAATTGCCTGTCACAAATGACATTATTATTTACAACTTATACTTATGCACACAAATCCCAACCATCTTTCTTTACTTTATCATGATTATCACCACATCCCAACTATATTGTCTTTCTGGTCAAGACTGACAAATGTGAGTGAACATTGTTTCATACCAACAATGACATTGTTTCATACCAAGATTTCCTACAACACAGCAATGCACTGTGATACCTAATATTATAGCACCTTGCATATTTTGTGGTTTAGTGATTCCAGTCATGACTGACTCTTCACGACAAAGATACTTGGCAAAGATACTGGGTTGGTTTATCATTTTTTTCCCAGCTCATTTTACAGATGAGGAAGCTGAGTAAAACAGGGTTAAGTGACTTGCCCAAGCTCACATAGCTCACTTACATGTCTGAGGTTAGATTTGAACTCAGGCTGATTCCAGCCCAGCATTCTATCCACTGCACTACCTAGCTGCCCATCTTGCACATAGCAAGCTTATGGAATTGAATTGTTTGGGAAATCACAGTGGCATGTAGTATAGGTGGGTCTCATCGGAAGATAATGAGTAAGGCAGAAAGAGGCCACTTAAAGTAAATCTTAAAATAGCATAATATTGTAAAAAGTGTGTGTATGTGTGTGTATATGCATATGAATGTGTGTATATGTGTGTATGTGTGTGTGCATGTAGGGGTTGATAGTAACTAAAAATGGTTATGAAGGTAGTATTTGCTTTGCAGTACCACTATATGTTGTGTTTTCTTGCCATCTCAGGATCAGTTATTGCTGTTGTCGTTGAAGGAAAAGAGCAAGTTCCCTTTGCCTTATAGCTCTATTACTTAGATTTGTTCTGTTCCATACTTTTGGTTGCTGAATTTCAAGCTGAATTTGGAATTACAGCTTGATTATACTTTCTCTTGGCCCAATGTGACTTCCTGTTTTATAGAAAATAACTTCTAAGAACCCTTAAAGGGATCTCTTGCATGTCTGGAAGCTCTTACAAAACCGCATTTTAGTAAACCAATGTGTGCATCAGACCTGTAACGAAGTATGTCTAAAAACCAAGGAAAAACCACAGCGCTGGACTAAATAAGCATTTATTTTTGAGGAACTTAGAGCATGTAGATGTGGTGACGTTTAGGAAATGGCTGCCCTAGGTGACCAAATCAATCTGAAGCCACAATTTTCATTCAATTTTGGTTAATTACACTAGTTTTCAAAGGGCTATTTTAGCATAATTTGGAGTTTACTCAGTGACACAGATTGGTATTTCTGCTTTCCAAATTCAGAGCAAAAGTCTTAATTTGGGTGTATCTCTATTATCACTCCACACCTCTACCTCTTAAAATTACCTGGTTTCCTTCAAAGCTTAACTCAAGGGACTACTTGTATGTGAGGCTTCTTCTGATGCAAACAGCTGCTGATTCCTTCTCAGTACATATTTAATGGGGCAGCTAGGTGACACAGGGGCTGCTACCTGGTGCAGAGGACAGAGCACCATTCTGGAGTCAGGAAAACTCATCTTCCTGAGTTCAAATCTGGCCTCAGATACTTACTAGCTGGGTGACCTTGGGCAATTCACTTAACTCTGTTTGCCTCAGTTCCTCATCTGTAAAATGAGCTGGAGAAGGAAACGGCAAAACACTCCAGTATCTTTGTCAGGAAAACCCCAAATGGGGTCGTGAAAAGTCAAATACAACTGAACAACAGCAACCATATTTTGTATATGCTCATATAAAATCTTGGGCAGCAAGGTGGTGTGGTGAATAGGCTACCAGGTCTGGAATCAGGAAAACTTATCTTCCTGAGTTCAAATCTGGTCACAGACACTTACTAGCTGTGATCCAACCCTGTTTGCCTCGGTTTCCTCAACTGTAAAATGAGCTGGAGAAGGAAATGGCAAACCGCTCTAGTATCTTTGGACATGACTGAAAAAGGTTTGAACAACAGGGACCAATATAAAATCTCCCTGGGTCTTAGTTTCCTCATTTGTAAAATAAAGACTTTGGACTAGATAGTCTATGAGGTCCCCTTCTGTTCTAAGTCCATAATTCTGTGTGTGTTGTCTTCCCCGAAGTTCTAGCCATCCTCATTATTATTATAGATCTAGTGGATCATTGGATTAAAAGGCACACACAGTTTACTAATCTTTGGAGCACAGTTTCAAATTCCTTCCAGGGATAGCCGGATCAACTCATAGTTCCACTGAGAGTCAATTGAATAGGCCCATTTCCCTGAAGCCCCTACAAAATTTGTCATTTACCTTTTAACCGCAATGTATTTCTAGTGTAGCCACAACAACTAATAGTATAAATGTGCTTCTCTTGGTAGGCTAGTGGATGATAGATGTGTGGTTCATCCAGAAGCTGGTGACCTTGCCAACCCTCCCAAGAAATTCAGAGGTAAGTAATAGACATCTTTGTGTTTATATAGACTCATCCAAAACCGATAGTTTTGTTGTGTTAAAAATTTAGTGGTTCTTCCTTGTGCTTCAAAATCTATAAAATATCTAGAATGGTCACAATATCCCTATTGTATACTGAATGATTCTTGGATATATATATTATATATATATATATAAGAAATATATATTATTATATAATATATAAGGAATATATATTATATATATGGAAACGATAACAAAAATAAATTATTTTCTAAGGGTTTTATTTTTTTAAAAAAAGTGTGAACTCTCCCTTGATCCAATTTTTTTTTTTTTAGGGGGTGGGGTGGGGCGGAATCTATGATTTCATTGGTATAGGGAATGTGTAGAGGAAATGATCTCTTCCAGTACAAAGCATAAACTGTTCTGCACCTTTTCTAGTTGTATACAGTTGGTTGGAGCACTGAGAGTCCATGTTAATGTGGAAATCCAGGGTTCTTTCCACTACTCCATACTGCCTGTAGTTTGTGCAACACAAATTTGGAAACATTTTGTTTTGATGTGAGGAAGGATGGCATAGTTGACAGAAAGCTGACCTTTGAGGTAAGAAGAAGATCTGGGTTCAAGTCTTGCCTCTGACACATAGTAGTTGTGATTCTGAGTGAGATGTTTAGACATTCTTAGACTCATTTTCATTTTTCGTGCAGTGAGCAATCCTCATACTTCTAGAATTGACCAAGAAAGTAGTTTGTAAACATTGAAGTACTTTTTAATATGGCATCATTTATTAAAAAAAAACCAAATAACTCACCCTACTTATTAATTACCTCTGATATTTCTCACTTCATTCTCTCCATTGTAAGTTTTTGTTTTTCTTTGTGTTTTATCTCCATTCAAAATTAACATGTTTTTTCCTTTAAGATTTCTTTTAACTGATTATTTTCTTCAGTCCTTCCATTTTTCCTTTCTTGGAGAAAAAAATTATTTTTGAAGTTTTAGAAGAAACTGGATGTGAAATATAATATAATAGGCTAGAAATGATACATTTTATACGTTTTTCTATTTAACCAATTATAATGTGTGTGGGAGAAAACCTCAGAATATAGAAAGGTAGAAAGAATATATGGTCCCATTACATTATTTCTTATTGACAGTTTTTATTAAAAAGCATTTGCTTTGGTTGAGCAAAACATCACCTTAAAGGCTCTCCTCTAAAAGTAATAGTCTATGCATATTTTAAAATCGTACAGAATCCTCTTTTTAAAATTTTGGACGTTTGACTATCTGATACATCAAATGTGTGTGTTTGTGTGTGTTGTGTGTATGCATATAGGTACATGTATGTTTATGTGTATTTATTTTTAAATAATTCTCAAATTACTAGTGATGCAAATTACTCAGCCTCGATTCAGGAATACCTGAATTCAAATCTGGCCTCAGAAACTTAACTAACTATGACTGTAAACATATCACTCAACCTGTGTTTGCTTCAGTTACCATAGCTGTAAAATGGGGATAAGAGCAGCACCTACTTCATAGGGTTCATCATCATAGATGAGATAATGGCAAAACTTGCATAACCCAATGCCTGGCACATACCAAATGCTATATAAATGCTTATTCTTTTCTCTTTCCCTTCCCAAAGAATTTCAGTGGTAGTTTTGCAGTCTCATTTTCAAGTTCTTGTGATATAATTTATATTATTCCTTGTGATAGAATTTATTTGTGCGAGGAGGCTTGAAATTATGTAGAGTAGCTAGGTTTTTTTTGACATCTCTACCTATCTTGGGATTCAGCTTCCTCTTTTATTTTTACATTTATTTTTACACTTGCATTTTGAAGTTTATTCTCCTTTGCAGAGAAGAGAGAAACAAAATAGAAGGCAAGTATTGTTTTTTCTCTCTCATCTATGAACTTTCTCCATCCTGAACATGTTCAGGCCTATTGAAATACATTTCTGATGCCAGATAAATTTTCATTTAGAGATATTGGACCTGAAAATATGGTAAGTTAAATACATAAAAGTCAGGCTGGGAATAACAGATGAAAAGTTCTTCCTGTATTTTTTTAAAGAAATGTTTTCAGATTATAGCATTTTGGTGTTTGCTGCTACCCACAGACAGTTTAGGAAACTGCACTGAATTTTCTTTACAGTTTGCAGTTAGATCATTTATTACATTTATTACCACTGCATTATATCTAATTTATGCTTCTTGAGTTTTTCTGCAAGAATAGCACCAGAGACTTACTAGATGCTTGACGAAAATCTAAGTCAATTGCATATATATGTATATGTATACATATATATATGTATACCCATATGTATCTATCTATCCATCATCCATCTCTCTCTCTCTCTCTATCCATCTATCCGTCTGTCTGTCCATCTGTCTATCTATTATTCTCCTGATTTATCAGAGGATGCTTTTCTTTTATGACCTTTTCTTGATGAAGCCATGCTAGCATTTTTGTAATTACTCCTTTTCTTGATATACAATAGCCATCCTTTTAATAATACATCCTAGAATTTTTCTAGGACTCAGAATTAAGCTCACTGACCTATTTACACTTTGTGCATTACGTTCTCTTCTTTTTTTTAAAACTGAAAATGAAGCCAACACTTGCTTTTCTCTAGTATTATAGGATCCTTTCATTTGCCAAAATATTTCAACTGACTCAGCATTACCTCCTTCAGGACTTTCAATACTCTGGGATCTACAATATACTTGAGTCTGGTCAGCTGAACTACTCAAACTCAGCCAGGAGTAATCTTGATACCTCTCTACTTAACTTGGGTTTTAATTCTCTATTAGCCATTTTTTCCCCATGTTTTTCATTGGCAAAGAAAGCAGGATAGTAAATTGAGCAGCTTTTCCTTCTTTTTTCTTATTTTTCATTTCATCCATGCTGAATGGCAGTTTAATATATTTTTTTGATTATTCCTCTTTTCCCAGTTTAGCTTAAAAAAGAAAAACAAAAAACAAAAACAACAAAAAGCCTGAATGTTTCCTGTTATTTGCTCATCCACCTTCACTCCTGAGTTTTAGTTTTCATGACAATCACTGTTTCAAAGAACTGGGTCATACTTTCATATCCATTCTGGTGTAGTGGAAATTACCATGAAATTGGAGATAAGGGGACATGGATTCTAATTCTATCTCTGGTATCCAGGAGCTGTGTTCTAAGTCACTTAACCTCGATGAGCATCAGTTTTCTTATCTACAAAGTGGAAATAATATTAGTTGTAATATTTATAGGGTTTCTATGAGGAGTGAATGAAATATAATGTATACAACATTGTAGACCTTAAAGATGCTGTAAAGTGGTCAGTTTGTTGTTATTAATCTTAGCCTATGTCAGCTGCCTTTGTTTCCATTTTTTTGCACATGCCTTTTAAAAATCTTGGTCAATTAATAAGTTCCTTGTGAAATCACAGCCAGTTTTCATTTTTTCCTATTGGGCAACTTGAACTGGATGTCCAGGAGACATTTTGAACTTAAAGTGTCCAAAACTGAACTCATTTTCTTTTCTCTCCATATGCTCCCCTCTTCCTAACTTCCTTCTCACTGTTGAGGGCACCTTCATACCCCACCCAAGTGCCCCAGATCATGTGTTTAATTATTAGTTTCTTTTAAATTTTATCTCCTGTGAATTTCTGAATGTTAGTAAGGCTTTTCTTCTTCCAATACCATAACTACTTGATGTGGTATATAGCTTGGTGAATTTATGTGGTAACATTTTTTTCTTTCCTCGAGGTATCTAAAATTCATGAGTTTAGAAGCTTTTTATGGTTTCCCTGAATCTCTCATATAAAGGTCTTTCTAGTGCAGTTTTCAGGAATGTTCTTTAGGGAAAGCAGAGGCTCTCTGTTTATAGAATTGGACACAAATATCAGAACCATTGAAAACATACCCTACTTCATTATCCCACATGGAATTAAATAGGAATTAAAGATGAGTCACTTCTAGATGATTCCAATCTTTTTCAAAATAAAACTTATTGATAGCTTTGGTTTTTACATCACATACATTTCCCAGTGCAATCAGTCTTCTTCCCACTCTTATGGAATAATCTTTTATAGGAAAAAAAACTAAAAAGAGGGGAAAAAATTCAACAGAACTAACCAACATATAGAAAAAGTTTAATATTATATGGGGTATTTCACACCTATAATTCATCACCTCTGCAAAGAGCATGGGGAGATAGCAACATGACTATTATGGATATATTTTACATGACCACATATGTGTAACCTATATCCAGTTGCTTACCTTCTCAATGGGAGTGGGGGGGGGGGTTGGGAAGGAAGGAAGGAGAGAATTTGAAATTCAAAATTTTAAAAGCAAATGTTCAAAATTGTTTTTACATGTAATTGTGGAAAATGAAATACTTAAAAAAAACCTCAGAAAGTAGGAAGATAAGATGGCTCTAATAGTGCAGTGTAATGTGTTATTCCTTAGGATGATAGAAACAATAAAAAGGCCAACTGATTTTTTCCATGCTTAAAAAACTTAAGTAAAATATCTTAAGACTAAATGAATACTTAGATAAATGCTTTATGATGTTTTTATCTGTTGACTTGTAGTTTTTATTTCCTTTACTGTTTCCTGAGAAACCAGCTAGCAAAAGTTTTAATAGTCTATACAAAATTAATTCTGAAAACCTGTGTTCTGAAGACCTAGCTTGCTTATTCAAGTTTATTTAACACCTGTGCTTTTAGACTTAAGGGTTATTTGTGCAAATATTCTATTTGTAAATGTAGACAAACTGCCTTTGCTTTTCAGGTGTTGATTTAGTGGGTTAGTATTGTCAGAAGACCTTCAAACAGTTATCATGTACCTTAGTTAATAGTATGTGGTTCTTTGGGTAAATAGTCCAACTTCTAACTACAAACATTGCTAGAGGTTGGCAGAATTTGCTTTACAAATGCATTGAAACTATTTCTTATAATGAATACTCATCAGGAGATATGAAAAGTAGCAGAAAAGTCAATGGCACTTTAGCCTGAGCCTTGAAAGAACTTCCGTTCTCATTTGTACCTATCATCTAGAGAACTATGTCTTCCCTAACATTTGCCTTTTGCCTGGTGTTCACTGCTATGACTGAATCAAGCCATGAAATGGAGGTGATAGATCCCCATTCCTCTTGGTCATTTTGTCCAGAAAGGCCATAAGAGGTATGGCTGTGGGTGAAGGAATGCTGCCAGAAGGTCCTCTATAGAGCACTCAAGTTTAATACTAATCTATGGATACATTATAGAGTGGGAATAACATAGGAACCAAATCTCCAGGAATATGAGAAACTGGGGGAGAAAGATTGTTTCCACAATGGTCCTTGGCAGAAGGGGAGAGAGAATATGGTCAATAGAGAGCACATGTCTAGTACCACCTAGGGCGGGCTATTTCAGAGGACAGAAGCCATGGCAGGTCTGGTCTCAGGAAGGATTGTCCCCTTCATGTTATAATTTCTGTTTCATTTTGTGATTCTATTCCTGGTATCACATGGTACTATATAAAGACAAAGGAAGGGTATGGATAAACCCTTTGATTAAAAAGCCTTCACCAACATTCCACATAGAGATCCCTTAGTGAGGAGAGCAAAGAGGTTGGAAGCTGGTGTTCACCCATTAGCATAATCCCTCTTTTTTTTCTTTCTTTATTTATTCTTTTAAAGTCACTTTTATGACTTTTCCTCTTATATGGCCATAGTTAGTTGTATTCGAAAAGTCTGAATTTCTGTTTTTCATTCTTGTCTCTTATTTGTATTATAATATTTCATTTTATAAATACTACAATTTAGTTAGCCATGCCCATCTTGTTGAACATTGCTTCCAGTTTTTTCCCCCTCATAATGTTATATAATCCTGTTGTGAAAGTCATTGAACAGATAGTTCTCCATTTTTTGTAACATTCTAAAGATGTAATCCAACTTTGGAATTATTGGGTCAAAGACTATGATTATGTAAGTAAATTTTACTAGGTACTGCTAGATTCTTCTCCAGAAAGATTTTACAAGTTTTCAATTTTACGAGCAATAAATATATATACTTATTTCTTCACAACCTTGCCGCCATGGAATTTTATTGCTTTTAAATTCTTTTGATAAGTTGATGAGTTTGAGGTGGTACCTCACATATGTTTTAATTTGTGTTTCTTTGCTTATTAGTAAGGTCAAGAATTTTTTCAAGTGACTATCAATAATTTGTGTTTCCTCTTAAAAATTGATCATTTTCATTTCCTTTATTTCTTTTTTGGCATAGTTACTAGACTAATAGGTCAGGGAAATGTAGTAGACACATTATCAGAAGAGCATTTGATAAAACTTTCCTTATCCTTCTGGAGAAAATGGAGAGATATGGGAAAGGATAATTTAGTAAGGTGGCCTTGGATGCTTCTTGAATGATTGGGTCTAACAGTGTGAATTAATGGATTGATGTCAATCTGAGGCATATCTTTAGTGATGCAGATCATAGATTAAGAACTGGAAAAAACATTAGGTCTAGTCCAATCCCAATGTTTTATTGATGAGGAAATTGAAGTCCAGAGAGTTGAGACCACTTGTCCAAGGTCACACAAGAAGTAAATGGTAGATCTGAGGTTCAGAGAAGGAGTGGTGGGAAAGTTTAAGGCTGTAATTCTCCGTCAAGAAATCTTTCTTCTGTACTATACTGCCTGTAGATAGTACCCTACTGCTTTAGGGTGCTGTGCTTGGCACTGTTCAGGTTGGCATTTTTGTCTGATTTGGATGAGGACATGGTTTACATGCTTATCATACTTTAGGATGACATGAAGCTGGGAAGTGTTGGATGGTAGAATCAGGATACAAAAAGATCTTAACTGGCTAGAATGATGAGTGAGTTCTAGCAAAATCTAGAGAAATAGCATGGTAGTTAGAATAGAACATGGTATTTGGGGTTGAGGATAAGAGTTTAAATCTCAGCTTTGTTACTACCTGTCTGACCTTGGGCAAGTCACAACTTTCTGGGCCTCAGTTTCCTCTACTGTAAAATGAAGGGCTTGGGATGGATGACCTTTAAAGTATTTTCAAGTTTTCAGTGTAATGAAGCTATGAGGAACCGTTTAATAAGGATAAATTCAAACACTTGAACTCACAATAATAAAAAAAATCACCTCTAAAGAGTGGAGGAGATGTAGCCTGGCCACAGTGGGAAATTTTTGAGGAAATTTAGATCAAAACCAAATAGGCCAATCTACCAAATTTTTCACAGGGCTAATTTTGAGGGTCAAAATGAGATAATGTATTGAAAGTGCTTTGTAAACCCTGTAACCTATTATTTTACTATTCAGGTAATACATTTTCCTTAAAATTTAATTTTTTTAAAAAATTAAAAATTTTTAAAAAATTAAAAATTTTTAAAAATTTAAAAATTTTTTTGAAACAACTAAGCCAAATAAACACTCATTTATAACAATTTGTACTTAAGAATGAATGTCTAGATACATGTACATAATAACATAATTATCAATTTTTTTATATCTCCTGTCTCTGTCATCATCTATATTTGTAGATGAATTCTTAGTGTGGAATTCATTTTTATTATTTCTGTTCTTAAAGACAGGGATCTAGAAAAGTCTTTGTCATGCAAATGCTATTCATTTAAGCAGGGTGTGGGAAAACAAATTCATGCTTTGGATCACTTTGTGGTACTCCCCTTTATTCACTAAGCCTAAAGTCTCATATGACAGTTTTTGAGAGACGTGTGATTCAAAGACAATGTAATATGTAAAATGAGCTCATCATAGCTTTCCCTGCTGGTAATCATGTTGTGTGTAGAGAGGGCAGAGGGCAGTAGAAACCTCTCTTCCCTCCTGCCTTCATGCATCCGTGCTTCGAGTATTCCTTGTCCATTTTGATTCTGCCATTCATCACCTCACTCTATCTCTGTCTACCAGACATTGTACACACTCAGTGTTTAATTCTTGCCTTACTATTCATTTTGTTAAAGATCCCATGATCTAATCTCATCTGTGCTGTATACCTGCACAACCACTGAATCATACCTCCCATTCTATACCAACTCATTAATTTCCAAGCACTCAGCACAAATGGTTGTTTTCAATTTGTTTACTAGACCAAGATCAGTTTTTAGATTGTACAAAAAAACAACACTACCTCTAAGGTTTCTTTCTGACACTTTGAATTCCTCTAGGGAAAGAGTTGGCAGTACCCTTGTAGACTCAGGATCATAAAGATCTTTCTACATCTCAAATCCTTCAAGGTTTCTCCTTTACAACATTCTTCAATTAAATTTCTTGGTAATGAATGCTCTGATAAGGAAGGACTTCAGCTTTGGAAATTGGGATGTAGAAGAATAATTCTGTGCCATTTCCCAGGTTGTTAAAGTATGCATAAATTTATGCCAGAAATTAACTTCTTTGTCTGTAATGCAAAGGAATTGCTTTACATCCGTCAGATGAATTCAACACACAGAATAGAAATGACACAATGTAGTGATTAGAAAAGAGTTTAAATCTGTACATCAGTTAGACCAGTTGATATTAGTGGTATCTCATATTCTTTCTGTTTTCTATTTTTGTCCAAAAATAAAAGAAAGCATCAATGTCTAGTATCATTTGGTATATTCATCTTTGCAGGAGGAAAGAACATAATGTCTCATTTCTCATCCCTAGATGTTATCAAAGAATGTTCGATAAGAGCAGTGACTAGTCTTTTGGTAGAATGGTCCATTATATCTTTTTTTCAAGTGTTATAACTTGACATATTTCCTTATTTTTGTAAAGCATTTAAGTTGTAGCAAATAGCACTCCTCTTCTCCAGCCAAGACAATATTGAATGGAAGATTTCTTCAAAAATAGATTTTCGCCAATATGTGTGTATATATACATATATAAATGTATTTTTAATTTATAAAATTCTATTTTTACCTACCATAATTTTCCACCTTTAAAAAAAATCCACAGTTAATCCTTATACTTTAATGAAGATAAGTAGATTGGAAGATAGTAATAGAGAGAATTTTTTATGTGTGAGTTTCTATGTTTAATTACATTCTAAATGGAATATCACTGAATTCCTTGAGGACAAAAATTATGTTTTGTTTTTGTATCCCCAGCACATACCACAGTGCTTTGCACATAATAGGTATGCAATTCTTGTTGAGGGAATGAACTGAAGTCAGAAGACCTGTGTTCAAATCTTTGCTCTATGACAAATTTCTAATAACCATCTGTAAGGCTATTGATTTAACTATAATCTCTATGCATATTACTCCAAAAATCTGCCTTATCTTTTTTCTGAGTTTTAGTTTCACATCTCCAGATGCCTGCTGGATGTCACCTTTTGGATATTTTTGTAGGTGTCTCAAACTCAGTGTGTCCAAAACCAAATTAATTCTCTTTCCCCCTAAACCAACCCTTCCTCCTAACTTCCCAGGTGTTTATTAAGAGCTCTGCCACTCTTCCTGTCACCCAGGTTTGCAATTTAGTAATTAATCCCTCACTCACCCCTCTTCTCTATATTCAGTCAGTTGCCAAGTCTAGTTGATTCTATCCCCATAACATCTCTTACATACAACACCCTCTCTTTTTCCACTTTTGTTTTTGTTCAGTCATTCAGGCATGTCTGACTCTGAGTAACCACATATACCTAGGCCCCTCTGTTCTTCACTATCTCCCAGTTTGTCCAAGTTCATATTCATTGCTTCCATGACGCCATCTCATCCTCTGCCATTCCCTTCTCCTTTTGTCTTTAATCTTTTCCAGCAGCAGACTCTTTTCCAATGAGTCCTGTCTTCTTTTGATGTGACAAAAATATTTAAGTTTCGGTTCCAGTGTTTGTCCTTCCAATGAATAGTCAGAGTTAATTTCTTTAAATAATGACTACTTTTATCTCTTTGTTGTCCAAGAGAATCTCAAAAATCTTATACAGCATCATGGTTCAAAAGCATTGATTGTACGACATTCACAGCCATATGTTACTACTGGAAAAACCATAGCTTTGATTATATGAATCTTTATCAGAAAAGTGATATCTCTACTTTTTTAATACATTGTCTAGATTTGCCATCGCTATCCTTCCAAGGAGCAAGCGTGTTTTAATTTCCACAGTCACTGTATGAAGTTTTCTTTTAGCACAAGAATGTAAAATGTGACACTGCTTTCTTTTCTTCTCCCTCTATTTGCCAGGAAGTGATGGGACCGGATGCCATGATCTGTTATTTTTAATGTTCGACTTCAAGCCAACTTTTATGCTCTCTTCTCTCACTCTCTTCAAGAGGCTTCTTAATTTTTCTTTCTGCTACCAGAAATGGTATTGTCGGTATAGCGGAAATTATTGATATTTCTCCCAGCAACCTTAATTCTGGCTTTTGAATTGTCTAGCCTGGCATTTTACATGATGCACTCTGCACATAAATTAAATAAGTAAGGTGACGATAGAACTCTGTCATACTCCTTTCCCAATCTTGAACCAATCAATTGTTCCATGTTTGGTTCAAACTATTGCTTCTTGATCTGCATACCAGTTTTACAGGATGACAAGTAAGATAATCTGGTATTCTCATCCCTTTCAGTACTTGTCACAATTTGCTGTGACCTCCGTAGTTACAGGTTTTATTGTAGTCAGTGAAGAAGAAATAGATGTTTTTTCTGGAACTCCCTTGCTTTCTCCATAATACAGCTAATATTGGCCATTTGGTCTCTAGTTCTTCTGCCTCTTAGAAAACCAGCCTGCTCTTCTAGTAATTTTTGGTTTACAAATTGCTGAAACTTAACTGGCAGAATCTTAAGCCTAACCTTGCTGGCCATTGTTGGGCAGTTTATACATTCTTTGGCATTGCCATTCTTTAGGAGTGGAATTTAAACTGACCTTTTTCAATTCAGTGGCTACTGCTGAGCCATCGCATATTGAATGCAATATTTTAACAGCATCATCTTTTAGGATTTTAAATAGCTCAGCTGGAATTCCATCACCTCCACTAGTCTCATTGTTAGCAATGCTTCCTAAGGGCCCACGTAACTTCAGTTTCTACGATGTATGTCTCTAGGTCAGGAACTGCATCAAGGTGGTTATTGGTGATATTCAGAACTTTCTTATATAGTTCTTTTGTGTATTCTTGACATCCCTTCTTAATGTCTTCTACTTTTGTGAAGCCCCTACTGTTTTTTTCCCCCTTTTCACCACAACTATCCTAATTCAGGCTCTCATCATCTCTTATATCTTAATAATTTCCTAATTGATTTTCGTGCATTCAATTTCTCTCCTTTAATTCCACAGCTGCCAGATTGCTATTTCTAAAGCCCATGTCTGATGAGGAAAGTTTCCGTAGATCCTCAGTGCCTCTAGGATAGGTTATAAACTCTTCTGTCATTTAAAGACCTGATTCTAGTCTAATTTTCTAGGCTGATTTTTCATTACTCCCTCTCACACACTGTATGCTCCAGACAAACTGAGCGGTTGTGATTTCCAATACACGAAATTCCATCCCTTCATGTCTGTACGCATGCTATTGAGAGTGCTTGATATATAATAGTGCCTGACACATAATAGACACTTAGTTAATGTTTATTGACTATGGCTTATGCTTGAAGTGCTTTCTCTCTCTACCTGTACCTCTTAGAAATTTGAGTTCCCTTTGAAGTTCAGGTCAAGTGCCACCTCTAGGAGTTCTTTCTTAATTAATTCAATTGCTTGTCTGCCCAGCCCCGCCACAAACCTCTAGAAGAATCACTTTATATTTATTTTGTATATATACATTATTATTTTATTCTATGAACATGTTGTACACCCTTAGTAGAATGGAAACTCTCTGAAGGCAAGGGCTCTCTCATTTTTCTTTTTGTATATGGATTCTACTACCTAGCATAGGGCTTGGCACATGTTAGAGGATGAATAAATGTTCGTTGATTTCTTGATTGATCTGTGATTGATGTGAATTCTCTCTCCAACAATGCATATTGGAAACCACTTATGCCTTTCCATCTTGTGTGACTCTCTTTATCTTCTGATCCACCATATATACCATACTTGACACCTCCTTCTTATTCTTTTGATTGTGTGGTTACTTGTGGAGAGCTCACGCTATCCATGGTATTTATCACCATGTGACTTTTTTTTCAATCATATATTTCCCCTAATGACTTCTTTTTATGCCACAAACAATGAATAGTGATATTACCATGAAAATTTAGCAGCTGATGCTTGGGCAGTCCTTTTGCGCAGGTATTTTTATAGAGAATAGACAAGGGCCTGAGGAGTCAGAATGGAATATGGTGCATGTTGTCTTCTGAAGTGTTTACCTTGGGTAAGTTGAACTAAGATAATTAAGAATATCACATTTCCCTAGAAGACAGATAGAGGTATGCTACAAATTAAATATATGGGTTTAAAAAATATACATAAATATTGATATCTTCCTGGAACCTCAAAAGAACTTCCATTCTTAGTTTTCTGTGACAACACAATCTTCTTTCATGGCCCTTTAGACCAGACACATGGAGAGCACATTATACAGGACTGGGTGAAATTGGTCAGTACTTAAGAGTTGGATCAATTTGTGTAAGAGTCCAGGAGTAGTAAGCCTCAGAAAGGTATTTGTTAAATGTTTACTACGGGTTAGGTATTGGGCTGAGTGCTGGAAAACGGTTGTGGATTCTTCATGCTCCCTTTGGCTCTGCACGCATTTCAAAACTTCTCTAATTATACCACCATCCCTGCTGTTAAATTGCTCAATTAAAGATTAAAAAAATCAACTAGGCTTGAGTTGGAACATTCCAGTATGAGAAGATACCACCTTAGCCCCAGGGACAGCTATGCCTGAGATATGATGTCCTGTTCTGTAGTTGCTTATTTCTCAGGAGAGGGCTTTCTTCCTCTGGGGATTTTCCCTCATATTTTTTTGTACTGGTAATTTGGTGCCATTTTCTAGAGCCAACTAACTGAATAGTGCATGTTTGGACTAGAAGAATGAAGCTACTTATTAAGCAGCCCTTTTCTAAATCTATATTTCTATATCTATAATTCTCTAATGTTTAGGATAATGGTAGGAGGTATAGTCTCTATGGATACCATTCTTTATTTGAGTCCAGTGTTAAAATCTGAAATGGAAGAATGATTAATCATTGTAATAAATACTTGTATTAGTGTTGCTGGAAGAAGGGGAAACCACCCCCACTTGTTGATGCACCCCCAAGTCTATTGGGATCGGTATTCTTGGGATATTTTGATTTTGAACTTAGTATATCCTCAAAGCTGAATCCGGCAAAATAACTACAGTTTTATTCCAGAGTAAGAGGTATTTAATGCCTGTTATCAACAAAATTTAGGCAACAATCAAGGAAGCCAGCCCGACCTTAATGGTATCTCTGAGGCTCAGCTGGATGAAACCTGTGACTGGGTGTGGCCATGGAAGAGTGCAACTTAGTTTAAAAAAAGAGGATGTACAATAAGGAACTGGGGTGGCTAGCATGTTAAGAATGTATACTCATGTGAAGAAATCCAGGAACCAATGGAGCGAGCATTGGTTGAAGATCAATGAAGGGGTTCAACAGTGTCACAGCATAGCCATTGCTAGTCTGATTAACCAACCATTTGGATCAGAGGGTATGCACAGTTTTATAGCCCTTTGGGCATAGTTTCAAATTGATCGCCAGAATGGTTGGATCAGTTCTTAACTCCACCAATAAATGCATTAATGTTCCAATTTTCCCACATCTCCCATATTTATCATTTTCCTTGTTTATTTATAAACATTTTCCATGTTTATTTCTCTCATCAATAGTGATTTGTATCAATTCTAGGTTTAAAGAGTTATTGTCTTCAAGTTTTTGTCTCTTTTTCTAATTGGTTGCCTTTTGTTTCATAATTTTCTTTTCCTGTATTACTCCTATTCCTGTATAAGTATTATTTCTTTTCTCAATTTTCCTTAACCTCTGTTTTTTTTAAGCTCTTTCAAGGACACTTTTTTAGATTCTGATCATTTTACGTTTTCCTTTGAAGCTTTGCAGGAAGCTTTTTTCTCCCTCTGTATTTGAACTCTGATCTTCTCTGTTGTCACGATAGTAGCTTTCTATGGTTGAGTCCTTCCTCGGCTTTTTACTCACTTTTTAGCAGCCTATTTTCTTGTCTGTTAACTTTTTGTTAGTATTGTACTCTGCTCCAGGGGTATGAGGAATAATGGCTTAGGTTTCAGGTTTTTCCTGATTTTTTAAATTTGGTTTTTTTCGCTTTCTCTGGGAACCTTTGGTCGCTTGGTTCTTCCATTATTTTATAATCGACGGCCAGGCTGTATGATTTCTTTTTCTCTGCCTCACACCTTGTTCTGTAAGTCTGTAAGTGAGTCAGGTATTTCTCTCTGTCCCTGAGCCACCACCAGGGCCCCCAGCCCTGCTGCCATCCTGAATGTTTTTGCTACCTATGGTCCCTCACATGGCAAGAATCCACTTACCTCTCTGCTCTGGGACCAAAATCAGAGATTCTGTTTTTCTGCTTCTTCTGACCATAACCAGTAGGACCCTTTCCCTTCTATGGTCACACTCACCAAAGTGACCCATCTGTTCACTTACCTGGTGCTCAACCCCCTTGCTACTTGTGGGATGAAAGCTCCTGAAACTAAGGCTTTCCTAACACAGCTTCCCCAAGAGTTTGTTGTTTGTTGACTTTGCCATAACTGCCTGGAGGCATCTGTACTTCAATCAGATCAGACTACCACCTGGGAAGGTCATATCTTTCCTCATTTCCTCCCAATTGTCTTTGGCTTAGTGAATGTTTATTTTTAATGATTTATGCTGCCCTAAAATTTACTTTGAGGCATTATTTGATTTGCTGGAGAACTTAAGTTTCCTACCTATTTCACTATTTTCTTTTTATTCTCCTAATTTTTTCCTCTAGAGCTTGTCTTTAAAATAATTTTAAAAAACCCCTTTTGCTTCATTCCTTACAGGTATTTATGTTATACTTATGGAAAATGCTTTTTAGTTTTTTTAAGGGTTTTTTTTTTATTAAAGGGGCCATCCCTTGAGTAACTTAAAGAAGGCTATTCATTGAATGGGTACATCTCACTCAAAATGAGATTGTGATAAGACCTTAGCCTGAAAGGGCCAGGGTCTCACTTTACATCCCCAGCCATCTCCAGCCTTTCTGATGAATATCAGGCCACTGGACCCAGAGGGCTCAGGAGAAGAAAGTGAGGTTGGTGACCTTGCACAGCCCTCCCTCACTCAAATCAACGTCAACAGTAAGTCATGTCATCCTCTTGATGTCATGGTCCTCTTCCAGAACAAAGGACAAATACACATACACACACATACATACACATACACATACACATACACACACATACACACAATGCTATCTCATAAATGGCACTACTTGGGAAGTAAATTTTGATAGGTTGCTTTTTGCCACCAAAAAACAGGTAAATAGCATTTTTAAATTTAAATTTTTATTTTAAAAAAATCTTATTTAAAAAATCTTAACTGTTGGGTGTTTGGAACAATTGATTGTTCATTTTCTAAGTCAGGTAATGATAATAAAGCAAAAGAAAACTCTCTGCCCTCATATACTAGTCTAGATAAAGCCCAATTAAAACATTGTTGGGTAGATACAGCTCAGGCAGGTTTGAATTCTTTTTCAGCTTGCATTAAATAACTGGAGGTTGTGAACTCTATTCCTTTTTTTTTGCCTTATCCTCTCTGCCAAGATTTTTTTTTACAGTTAGACAGAGGGTAAAGACCTAGAATCTTAGAGTGAAAAGGAAATTTAGAGGTTACCAATCTCAACCTCCCACCCCACTTCTCAAATATATATACATATATATGCATATATATACATATACATATATATTTTAAATACAATTCCTGAATCATTAATTTTAACATTCTCATATTAAATTAAACTTACACAGTTTCTTGGAGAGGCAAATAAAGGAAATCGGTGAAGCTGACTTTATCATGCACCCAAGGAAATAGAGAGACATCATGGAATAATTGCGATAACCATAGCTTATTCTTATCTGGTGCTATAAGGTTTTCCAAGTACTTTACTTGTTATCTCATTTGATCATCACAATAGCCCTAGGTGCTATCACTTTTCCCATTTTATAGATGAGGAACTTGAAGCTATAAGAGATTAAGTATCTTATTTAGGATTATATAAGTAGTAAGTTTTTAAAGCAGTATTTGAATGAAGATCTTCTTAAGTCCAGCACTCCACTGCACCAGCTAACTGCCTACTACTTTGGCCATATAATAATCATTTGCAAAATAAACACTATAAAGGTAATTGTACTTTATGCATAAATCTTATGCTGTAAAAGACATTCTAGAAAGTGCTGATTAAAACTCTAAATTAAATCAACATGCCCCTTAAGACTTTGATAAAAATGTGGTCATAAGACAAGATGTCAAAAAATAGGTTGGGAGACAGTCAGGAGTAAGACAACATAAGAATGGCTTGTAGACAACACAGAAACACAGAAAAGAGCTGAAAGGTGCTGGTCATTGTATGAAATATCACAAAAATCATGTAAACAGAACCAAGGTAAAAGATCAGAGTAGACCATCATAAAGTCAGATGAGTTTTAGAACCATTAGAGTCTCAGATTTCTCCTTTCTTAGGATTAGATTGACCCAAAGTATATGAATATGGTTGTTAAGTATCGATAGCTGTTGAGATGGAATGACAAAGGCTGGGAGCCATACCGGGCAGGTTTTACACCTTGGTTTGTTCACATGCACAAAATCTAGTGATTTTGGTTGACCACAATGTGATATGAACCCACAGTATGATATGAGTGAGAAAAACAAAAACCAAATGGAATTGTGACAACAATGCAGATCACAACCCATTTATGCCTACCCATCCTATTTAATTATATTCCAAAAGTACATAATTAATTACCAGCATGGGAGTCATTTCTGAATTAGCTGATTGTTTACAGTTGAATACAATTTCCTAACTCTTAAGCTAGCCTCAATAGTGACTTTTAGATACTTTGGTCAAAATTTTAAGAATACTTTTCCCATTTGCACCCAAAATTCCTCTTCTAATTGCTAGCATTGAGTGAATTTCTTCATTTTAGGATACACTGAGCTACATTTACGCTAAAGTACAGTCAACTCACAGAGCCTGGTACATAGTAGGCACTTAATAAATGCTTGTTAATAAAAATCAGGAAGTATAAGAAAAAGAAACCTGTAATCATCATTTAACATATGAAGTATAAAAGGGTAAAAAAAGTTTTGCTTAAATTTGAACCCAAGTATTTTAATAAGGCAGCTAGGTAGTGCTATGGCTAGAGCACCATCAGACCTAAAGTCAGGAAGACCAGCATTAGACACTGTGTGTGACCCTGTGCAAGATATTTAACCCTATTTACCTCAGTTTTCGCATTTGTCAAATGAGCTGGAGGAAGAAATGGCAAACCACGTCAGAATCTTGGCCAAGAAAATCCCAAATGGGGTCATGCAGAGTCAAATTCCACAACCACAACAGCAGCAATTCCAAAGTCTCTATGTTCTGCTCTCTTTCTAGGTATTGACTCTTTTCCTGGCAGTTTAGTGTTTGAGTCTTTATTTTGGTTCTTTGCTCTGTACTCTTGTGCATTGGGCTCCTGCCTTGATCAGTTCTTGCGTCTACACTCCAATCACCAGGGCTGGGTTCCCGTGACCTGCTGCCACACTTTGCAGATAATAATTTCTTACCTGGCTGGACCTCTTTTGCCTAGAGAAAGGATTTTTAATTCCTAGAGAAAGAAGTGCCTTAATAGAGAAAAGAGTCTGTTTTCTACATTATCTCCCTAGGTATAGCTAATTCTCATTCAGGTGTGGTTGGCAGTGGGACAGTGAGGGACAGAAGGGGTCAGAGTCCAGAGTCTAGCCAAACAGGAGGGACCTGGCAAATATTAAAGATGAGAAGTAATGAGTAAAGTCCAGGGTCATCAGCTAAGGACTACTGGACAGTTACTCTAGGCTTAGTTGGTCAATGTCTGAAGGTCTTAAGTTCAAAGTCAAAAAGAACATTACTATCAATCCCAGTTGATGGGATCTGATCCTAAGGCATTTAATAGCTCCTTTTGGGTGTGGGTTATGCAGAGTCTGTAAGTATTGAATATATCCCAGAGGTTAGTCCCTTCTTTGAGGCAGGAAGAGGAGCTCACATTATATTGCTTTTTTTTCCTCTGAACTTTCAGAACAAAGAAGGGAAGAAAAATAAAGGAACAAATGTAGTAGAAGAATACCTGTCAAGAGATGAGGAAACTTTTTCAAATAAATTCCAAATCAATAATTTGTTTATTTTTGTGATACTGAGAATTTTTGTGATTCTGAGAATTGACATGAAGTTCCTATGTTTCTATCAGACAAAACTATTATTTTTTTTGGTCTGGGGAAGATTAGGCCTTCTTCTTTCCCCCCAAATTTATTAATTTATTTGTTTTCAGTTTTCAACAATCACTTCTGTAAGTTCCAAACTTTTTCTTTCTTCCTCCCCAAGATGTCATGCAATCTTATATGGGCTCTCCATATACATTCCTATTAAACGTATTTTCACATAAGTCATGTAAAACTATCATTTTCTAATAGTTACTATTACTTCATAATAAATAATACATATTTCAGGAAACAGTTATACATTGTATTTTTTTGCCATTGCTTTCCATAACTTTACTGCATAAAGTGAATAGTGATAATATTGACTGTTGTATCTTAGCCCTTAATATTGCAACCCTTGGGGGAGAAGAAAAAGCAAGTAGTTGAAAGAGAAACTTGCTAATATATTTGTTGCAAGGCATGTGCAAAGTTTAAACTAGGATTTTAGAATCACTTACAAATGCTGGTATTATGTGACCTCTTCAGTATAATGGTTTGAGAAGGGGTCTGGCTTCATGTTGGGACAATTTTTATGTATGAATTCCATTTTTGCTAGGTCTTGACTTCGGAAATCTTATCTGTTCATCAAGAGGTGTGAGTCCCAAGATTTTTATTGCATTACATAGTACCCAAATTGTCCCTTAAATTAAAATAATCTGGATAATTTAATGTCACTATATCAATGAAATGACAGAGTGAAATCAGGGAAAAGTCTTGTGTTTTGTTTTCTCCACAACTGTGTAATTGTAGGTAGAAACAAGCTTATTTCAACAGTCTAAATGTCATGGTTTTTCATGTTGGAAATGGTCTCTCTCCTTTTTTCTTTTCTTTTTTTTTTTTTTTTTGCAGGTCAGAAATATAACTTGTCCCTCTAGGTACAAGTGTTAGTAGCTAAGTAACACATCTGTCCTTCCCATGGTTATTAGTCAGTTCAGATCCCTCAGGCCCAATTTTAAAAAAAAGAAAGACATTTCAAAAGTGTGCAATTTTTCCTAAATATAGTATATTTTCATTGTACTTGATAGTGAGATTAAGTGAAATCTACAAATTTCAGACACTTAGATTCAGCCAGTACTTTTCATTTGATTATTCTCCTTCCTTTCCTAACCTCTGAGGAAGGTGCTAATGAGCAGTGAGATAGTTCCAAGTCAAAGAAAAGGAGGAAGGCTCTGTTAAAATCACCAAATTTGAGGAACAACCCTCTAGACAACTGAGAATTGCTGTGCAATTCTTAAAACTGTCAAGTATTTCAAGAATACGGATGAGATAAACTAATCTTTAATAAAGCAAAACAAAACTCCAATAAACACTCAAAGGGCAGGGCATTTGAGTGGCAATATCAGAATGTCAGGAGACATGCCCTTCTCCAGTTTCTACCACAGTTATGACCTTGATTAAGCCCCTTCACTTCTTTGGGCTTCATCTTTAAAATGAAGAGGCTTGTGGATAGATAATCTCCAGGTTCCTTTCTGTTTTAAACATCCACAGTTTTCTGACAGTTAATTAGTGCTCTTTTGAATGAATGGTCTTTTGTATAGGGAAGAACTTGAGGTTTGTGGGAAGGAGGACACATAACATTTACACAAGTCATGGCTGTGCAAAAACATGTTCCTTGGGGGAAGGGACTGTGATTTCCTAAACCTGGTGCATAAACAGGCAAGCTGTGGCTGATAAATTATCATTGTTTCCCTTTTAACCACCAGACCTTTTTTTTTTAATTTTAATGATGAGATTGCTCTAAATGAACAATGTTTCATTTAAGAGAGTGATTTAATTCATCAAATGTTTATTGAAGACCTGCTAAATGTGTACTACTATGCTAACTGCTTCAGGGAGATTCAGAAGTGAATAAACTCCCTGCCTTCAAGGTCAGAATTTAGTTACAAAGTAGAGTATAAAAATTGGAAGGGAAAAAATGGGGAAGTACAAAGACATTTTAAGGATACCTAAAAAAAAAAAATTGAAAGTATCAGGGAAAGCTTTAAGAGATGGCATTTGACATGGGTCATAGGAGGATTAGGTCAGATTTCATCTGGCAGAAGTGTGGGGGAAGGAAATTTCAAGTTTAGGAAATGTATTTTGGACAGAGTGAATAGTTCTGTTTGGTTTTAGCATAATATTCATGAAAATGGCCAAAGAGATACATCTGGAAAGGAAAGTTGGAACCAGATTGTTGAAGTCCCTGAATACCAAATCAACTAACAAGTTTAGACTTTAACTGGTATGCAGTAGAGAGCTATTGAAAGTTTGTGAGCAAGATAGTGAAATAATTAGACCATTAGTAAGATTAATCTGGCAGGAAATCTCATTTCTGATCTTGGCTATCCCTTCACAGATAAGAAAGGTTATTTAACCTGGAGAAGAGGACTTGCAAGAAGGGATATTTTAGTTGACTTCAAACATTTCAAGGACTTTTCAAGTGAAAGGATTAGACTAGCTCTATATGACCTTAGAACAAAAAGGAAAGGAGAAAAGTTTCAAGGGAGGTCAACTTTAGCCTTGATGTCATGAAAACCTTCCTCAAGGTTAGAGATGTCCCAAAACGTGACAGGGTGTCTTCAGAAGTACTGAGTTCCTTGCCCTTGGAGGAAATCTTTTCCTATGTAGGCTAGACTAGATGGGAAATGAGGTCACCACCAACCAACAGGTTCTGTGATTCTGAGACTGAAGAGCCAACTCTTGGGGAAGAGCCATGTTGTCATTATCCCTAGTCCTCTTGAACTTTGACCTCCATACAACTACCTCTTCCACATTTGTGTCTCTTCTTACTCTTTCTTGTCATTCCCCAAAAATGTGCCTTGGAGGATGAGCAGATGGAGTGAGGGGGTTGCTATGTCCTAAAGTTTTAGTTTAGAGGAAACCTGAGTATGTTAACAGATAGAAGGTAAAGAGTCAATGAGGGGGCAGACTGAATATGTAGAAGGATGGGTGCCGTATTCTGGAGGAGGGAGTAAGTAAAAAGAGCACAAAATTTTAGAACTGGAGGAGACTTTAGATGTCATCTGATTCAACCCATTCCGCCCCCCCAAAAAATCCCTCTAGAATATACTGAATACTTAAATGTTCATCTTATTTGCTATAAGACCTCCAAGGAAGGGGAACCTATTATATATACTATTAGATAATCTATTCTTCTTTTGAAAGCTCTAATTTTTAGGAAGTTTTTCTTGATTATCAATTCTAAATTTTTATTTGTGTAACTTATAACATTCATCCTAGTTCTTCCTTCTGGAGCCAAACAGTACAAATAATTCTCCCTCCATGTGACAGCCTTCAAACATTTGAAGAGAAAGGAAAGGACAAAAGCATTTATGTAGTGTCTATTATGGGCTAGGCACTGTGCCAAGAGCTTTTTTTTTAAAAGCACAAATATTGTCTCATTGACCTTCACAGCAACTCTAAGAGGTAGGTATTGTTATTCCCATTTTATAGTTGAGGAACTGGAAGCAACCAGAGGTTAAGTGACTTGATCAGGGTCACATGGTAAGTACCCGAGGCCCTATTTGAACTCAGGTCTTACAGATCAGAGCTCAGTACTCTATCCACTGTACTACCAGGTGATTCTAGAGAGCTCCACTGAATCTTTTTCTTCTAGGCTAAACATACTTAAGTGAGTACCTGCAAAGACCTGGGCCTAAAGGTCTCCCAATGCATCCTGGGTCATCTTCAGTCCTTCTGATGAATATCTGGTCACTGGATTCAGGTGGCTCTGGAGGAGAAGTGAGGCTGGTGACCTGCACAGTCTTCCCTCACTCAAAACAAAGTCAAGTGCAAGTCATGTCATCATATCTCTGATGGCATGGTCTTCTTTGACAACAGACAATGAACATAACCATTTTTTCAACCATTTCTCTTATCTCATGATCTCAAAGACCCTTCACTACACAATTTACCTTGGTTTGAATGCTCTTCCATCTACCAATATTCTTTTTAAAAGTATAATACACAGAACTGAGCATAGTAATCCAGATGTGGCTGGACAGGGCACAGTGTCAATGGGGCCACCATCTCCTTAGATTCATGAACTCTGTGCTTCTCATAATAGCTTTGTTGACTGCCGAATTGTGCTATTTGTTTGTGTAGCAGAGTTAGGAGGTTTGGAGTCAACCAGGATCATTTGTAGTTCAACTACTTTACTTGTTCTCAAATTTAATCTCCTCAGCCCAAGCCTTAGGGTAATCCAGGGGTATGTTTGGATATTTCCTCTTTAGTTAGTAAAATTTTCATACCTTTCTCAATTAACTTAGAGTCTCCACCCCAGTTGATCAAATATTATTTCCTTAATCAACTCCAGAAACCTCCTTTCTGGTATCTCCCTATAGCTATCCTTATTTCTCTCTGTCGAATCCCTAATCTGCTCGGATCATTAGATATCAAATATTTTAAATATATATAATTCATTGATAATGAAGTAAATAATAACAGATAACTCATCATATTTTAGCTCCAAGAAAGCTAACAGAGTCATTCCAAACCTTCACTGTATCTACAGAGAACACTGTAGACATCACACTCAGAATGACAAATAGAATCTCTTTTCAAGAATCTTCTTCATCCTCTTTACAAAGTGAAGGTTATTCTTTCATGAGAAAAGAGAAAGAAATTCTTTCTCTCTGTCTTTTCCAGTTTCTCTCTTCCCAACATGAAAACAATCTCTTTGGCTTCTTTTCAGCCATCACACTTAGTCTCTTTCCTCCTTTCCTTTTGCTTCTCATAAAATACTCTTTATAACATTTCTTCATAAAATAATAGTTAAGATAGTTCTAACAAGAAAGGTCTTCCTCCTCTTTCACTCTGACTTCTCGGTAGTTTAACTCATAGATTC
Organism: Potorous gilbertii; assembly: GCA_028658325.1. Taxonomy (NCBI): domain Eukaryota; kingdom Metazoa; phylum Chordata; class Mammalia; order Diprotodontia; family Potoroidae; genus Potorous; species Potorous gilbertii. Next base: position 139,008,051 of record CM053770.1, read on the forward strand.
AAGTTAAATTCAGGTCCACTCTCCTAACTGTGCCTTCCAGCTTCTCCACTCTTTAAGGGCAGAGAACAGTTTCTAATACTTCTGAAGTAGACGCTTTTGAAACAGTGGATCTCTCTTATTTTGAAGCTTATGGTCCATTGAAACCCTTAGATCTTTGTCAGATGAACTGCTATCCTTGCGTCCTCTGTCTTGAATTTTAGTCAATAAACATTTATTAAGTGCCTACTATGTGCCAAACACTATGCTGAGCACTGGATGTGCTGTGATTTAATTTCATCTTATTAGACTTGATACAGTGTTCTAGTCTGGTCAAAATCTTTTTTAAGTTTTCATGCTGCCATCCAGCATGTTGGCTACTCTTTCCCACTTTGCATTGTTAGGAAATTTGATTTAAAAATGTCCCCTATGCATTTATCTGCCATTGATAAAAATATTAAACAACAAAGTACTAAATGTTGATTCCTAAGGAACTCTACTCACTTGATATCCATCAATATTAACATCAGACCATGAATGACTATTCTTTGAATTCAGACATTCAATTAATTCTAATCTACATTCCCTACATCATCTACCCTACACCCTTCCATCAAATCCATAAAAATAACAAGTCAACAACAATAACACTGTAAAATGCTTTGCCTAATATCTAGGTAATCTATGTCTACAGAAATGTCCTTGGTCTATTAATTTAGAAAAGTAAAAGAGTTTGACATAACTTGTTCTTGTTGAAGCTATGATGGCTCTTTGTGATCCCTTCTTCCTTTTCTAGATGTTTGCTTACTATCATTTTTAATAATGCATGTTTACTATGGAATCTAATTTGGACCTATTCAGAGTTTTTATTAAAGAATGACTTCCTTAGACTGATCTGTTGATTTGAACGTTCTATTAATCAAGAGACCAAAGTTTTATTTCCTTTTTTCAGTCTGGTTACCATACTTCACCAAATGAACGTTACAATAATTTGCTAAAGGGAAAGTTAAATGGGAGATTCTAATATAACATTTTCTTGTGGCAGATTCTATGTTTTCTTGATGTGGCTTTTAAAAAAAACATTAAAGTAAAAAAATGTTCAGCATATGACTGACTTGACATTGAAGCTGAATATTATTAGCAATGATTTATTTGTAAATTCTACAAGTTACATCTATTTGTATATTCCCCATTTTATATCCAATAAATGATGGCTATTTCTCCTAGTCTTCAATTCACATATACATATACTTAAAATGTGAATCAAGTAATTAATATAGTTAGTTATTTTTATAATATTTGTTGAATTTTGCAATATCAAGGCTATGTTTTAACAGTTGTTTAGTTATTTAGTTATATATATAGTAGCATTATTATATATTTAGTTATTTAGTTATATAGAGTATATAATCATATACTCATGATGACTTTTTTTCCCCATGAAAAAGTAAATCACTTGTTTCTTGAAGGGCTTCCAGTGTTTAATTTATATAGTAATATCGTTTATCTTCATAGTCTTCCTAGAAGGCAGGTGGTCTGCCCACTATTATAGAGTAGGTTTAGGGCTGAATTGGGAATAAGATATAAATACTGTATTATCTAGTATTGTTTCCTCTAGGTAGCACTGGTCTTGGAGACAGGAAGACTGGAGTTCAGTTCCAGCCTCAGACACTTGCTAGCTTTATGACCTTGGGCACGTTCCTTAAACCTCTTACCTTAGTTTCCTCAATTATGAAATGGGGATGATAACAGAATCTACCTCCTAGGGAAGTTGTGTAGATCAAATGAGATAATATTTGTAAAGCACTTAGCCTAGTACTTGTCACATAAATGCTAGCTTTTGTTATCGTTATGACAATTAAAGCAAAATATTATGTATAAAGAATGCAAAACATAATGCAAACATATGGTCATCTCTTGCCCTTAAAAACTTACATTTGAATATGGATATATAACACCTAGAGGGGCCTGTTAGCCAGGGAAGAGAGTATTTGTTTAGGCAGCTACAAGGATTGTGAGTGGAGCCATAAGGAAGTAGATTGCCATACCCTTTTCAATAGCAATGGCAATGTTGGGCAATGTTGTTTGATTATTGTTCTTAAAGCAAGAACAAGAAGTGTGAGGGTGTGTGTGTGTGTGTGTGTGTGTGTGTGTGTGTGTGTGTGTGTGTATGTGTAGGAGTCGTGTTTGGTCAACTTGCACAGTGGCAGGATGCCTATACTGCATATGCCATTGTGTCTTGTTGGATAGCAGAATGAGATGGATTTATCCAACTCATTTATATGCCATAAAAGTGTAAAGGAATTTATTAATAGACTGAAACTATTGTTTTATAATCAGGAAAGAAGTATTCTGAAAGTTTGGTAGATTTTCCAGTAATCAGGTCAAAGAATATCTAACTAGAAAGTTCATTCAACTGTTTCCTGGAGGAGGGAAGCTATTTTTTACTTCCAAGTTTGAATTACTTTTCTCCACAGCAACAACCACAGTGTGTGAGAGTTTTTTCTGGTAGACTTGGAATTTCATTGAAATGCAAGGACTTAAAAAAAATTCCCAATGGTCTTTTAAGACAAAATGCCTTCCATACCCAGAGAAAGAACTTTGGAATTCAATCGCAGAATGTAGCAGACTGTTTTCTTTTGTTTTACGTTTTGGTTTGTTATATGATTTCTCCCATTCATTTTAATTCTTCTATACAACATGACTATAGTGGAAATGTATTTAATCAGAATGTATGTATAGAACCTATATAAAATTGTATGCCATCTCGGGGAGGGAGGGGGAAGGTAGGGAGCAGGAGGGGAAAAAATAATCTGTTACATGGTAGTGATTGTAGAAATCTGAAAAAAACTGAAAAAAATTAAAATTAATATAAAAAAAAGAATTACTTTTCTCTCCATGGCACCAAAGCCCACATGCCATGATTTGATTTTAATATTTGGTTTCATATGCCTGGGAAACCACATGACCATTGAGATGACAGTGACTTTCAGGATCATAGTGGAACAACAGAGGAGCTTCTGAACAAGTGGAGTTCTGGAACAAAGGAAGAACATGAACCATAGTTGAGTAGCAGCAAGGGACAGAACCATAGGATGAAGGCAAAAACCTGGAAGTTGGCCTCCACTGGTGGTACAAGTTAAGACAACATGTAGATTTAGGATGGAAAGGGATTGGTTCTCTAATGACCCTTACTTCTTTCCCTTAGCAAGGAAGAGAACTCATTTCCGAGGTAAAACTGCAGATTAGGAGCACTGTATAGGATGCTGATAGTGGAAGGGCTTACTATTTTGATAGATTATTTCACTCTTCAACAGCCCTGAATCTCTTCCTCTTGTGGGCAGATCCTCAGCCCTAGAGTAGTCCCTGAGAGAGTTGAATGCCCACCAGAAGGGGAAGGAGAAACTATCCCTGGGTATAGCTGAGAATCCTTTTAATTTGAATTCTTAGTCAAAGCCTATCCTATATTTAATGAATTGGTAACAAAAGCTTGTGTGGGAGCGAAGGATTCTTTGACCCTTTAAAAAAAAACCAGAGACCTATACATGGATTATATTCTGATGGTCCCTGGGAAAATCCTTAGTTGGGACATGAGACAAAAAAAAAAAAAAAAAAAGAATGATTTGTAAGATAGTTACACATTGAATCTAACCTGTGTAAATTTAGAGATTCCATTTTTTTCTTTATCAACTTTGAATCCTGGTTTGTAGCCTAAAAGCACTTATTTTTGGTTAACCAATAACTTTTGGGCTTTTAGTGTCAAAATGGTTTTTAAATTGATTATCTCTAAGTGTCTTGCTCAAGTTGTCTGATTATTTTCAAGTCAACCAAAGAAAAGGCCTCAGTTTTCTCCATTAATATTTGGAAGCAACTAGACAAGTCCCAGACCATTTCTTCTGATGCCCTTGTGTCTTCCCTACAGTACCACATGTTCGCCATAGTGGTGGTGTTTACTAGTCACATACATATAATTTGAAATTTACCTACATAACAGTTATTTTAGTTTCTGTAAGTAATATCCTAACAACATTTGGATTCTCAAAATTCCTCGGTTACCTAGATTTTCAGAAACTGTCCCCTGCTACCCCGCCAAGTGCACCAAAAAAGGAGACAGTCAGTCAACTAGCATTAATTAAACACCTACCACCATGTGCTAGGCACTGTGCCAAGCATGGAGGATACAAAAAAAGACAAAACACAACCTCTCTTCTTAAGGAGTTCACAATCTAATGTGGAGACAACATGCAAACAGCTATGTATAAACCATATATAAATAGGATAAATTGAAGATAATAGAAGGAAGATACTACAGTAAGGGGGATCAGGAAAGGATTTACCCAGATTTTGTCTAGATTAGATATTTACAACCAAATTAAACATTTGTATTAGAGTTTTAAACTAATTCTTAACTGTTACAAATTGAGTTGTGTATGAATAAGAACCATTGATTTGATCTGTGGCTCGCAGTTTTACATGGGATAAAACACGCTACACCCTTCAAACTTCTGCATTTTATTCTACCCAGGAACATTTGTAATTGGCTAAAAATGTCAGCAATTCTAAATGAGCTTTTGGGATGTTTAATGTCCTTCTCTAGCTGTGAAAAAACAAACGTGCTAATTCTAAACCATTGTTCTTGTAACATTGCCTGATTGGTCATTTCATGCACTATCTAATATCCAAGCTTCTCTTAACTTGTGTCACTTTGTGCAAGGGAATGTGTCCAGAGTTATATTTGTTGTCAAGCGTATGTGTGTGCATGTGCATATGCATATGCCACCACCAACTACCACATTTTATTGGGAGTTTTGATGTTACATGTAACCAATCTTTCTTGGTATGTGTGTGTTTTTAAAAAAAATTCCTCAGATTATTGAAATGCTAAGTGAATTATAGTTAAAAACTATCTAAGTTTTTATTTATATACATACATACACACGTGTATATATACACATATACATACATACAATTACTTGAAGGGGCATCAAAGTAACTTCTAATTGAACAACCATCTAAATACTTGGCAACATGCACAAATCTAATTTTAGAGGCCAAGAACATACAAGAGTAAACTGCTATAGTGTCTGTTTGAGACTATATAAGGTGGGGAGGGAAAGGAGGATTGAAAAAACTGCTTATCTGCCAAAAAGTAGGAGTCAAGTCAGTTTCTGCCTATTGTGGCATCAGTAACTATGCTGAATACAGTTGTTGTTGTTGTTTTTTAAATGATTTGTAAACTTATGAAATTTTATCTTAGAAAAAATTACGTGAGGCCATATTTCTGAATTTTAAAACCCCAAAGTAAAGATCTTTGTAGTTTGTAGAACATTTTATGAAGTTCATGTTCATATTACTCTAGAAGTCATGTTTGTGAACTCAGTTTCCCAAAGTATTTTCAACCAATGAAGCTTGCTCATTGGGGGAGCTCATTTGACTTACATTTTACTGAGTCTGTGTTTGAACCCACAACATGGTGATTGGGTAAAAAGGCTCTATAGTGCAGGGGTTTGAAAAGTGTGGCTGAAAGAATCCTGGGTATTGTTAGAATTGTGGTTGGGAAGGTGGTGACTATAGAGATGGCAGTCATAATACCATGAATCTCACATCAGGGCTATAAGGATGACAACTGAGACAAGAAAAGGACTGTTTGTTAGCTGATCTTCAATTGGACCCAAGAAAAAGACTTCAGGAAACAGACCACTGCACATCCATCCCTCTGATTGTGTTCTTTCTCTATACTGGGGAGTTACAGGGATTGAAGGGAACTAGATTCTAACTCCCTTGGAGGCCTAGGAGATCACATATGGATATGGAGAATGTTCAACTACTTGGTGCCCCCATTTATTTGGCTTAGTGTTTTAAAGAAGCATTTTTCCCTATTTAATTTATATGTGTGCTTCCTAAGAAAGTAAGACATCAGACTTGAAGGTAGGCTATGTTTTGAGCACTTACCTCCCTAAAACAGCATGCTGATCTTGGATATAGCATCAGACCTATGTAAAATGCTACATACCCAGAAAATTGAGTACCATTGACCCTTGCTGCTGGAAGCAGTAAGTAAACCTTAGGGAGCTCAGTGTCTTAGTCGTCTCTTTGCCCATTAGAAAGCTGTTGCTGAAGAACTGAGATCAAAGCGTGTTATATAGACACTGTACTAGATATGCTTTGAAGGGAGGAGGCACAGAGAGATTTATTGATTATTTTGCTGTCAACAATAGCAGAAACAGTTTATGGAACTGGACCATTTGTGAACGTATTCTGAACTTTTCTCCCCACCAGCTATGCCGCCAGCAAGAGTGAGGCATGCTGAAGAAGGTAGACAGAAACATTTGCTTCCTAAGGGAGATGGAAATGGAAACCATGATGCCGTTCTCTGCTGGAGCTACAAAGTCAAAGACACAGCCCCTGGGTGGTTAATGAATTGGGAGTGGATAAAGTTATAAGATCATAGGGAACATAGATTTAGAGCTGGCAGAGTCCTCAGATATCACGTATCCAATCTCTTTCTTTTGCAAATGAAGACACTGAGATAAAGTGACTTTCTCAAAGTCACCCTCTTGTATGTAGCACATGTGGGATTTGAACTCCATTGATTGCTAAAACAGCACCATTTCTGCTATACCATGATGCCTTTAGGTTTGCAGTGGTAGAGCTGGATGAACTCATCTTGCCTTTCTTCAAGTGCAACGGATTAGCATTACGTAGTGAGTATAACAGCTCCTTTTATCTGAGATTGTTCTTTGGAGCATTGAATTATTCAAGCAGAGTTTGACAACTGTTGTGTGATGCCGCACAGATGATGCAGGAAGTAGGTTAGAAGCATTTCAAATCCTCTTGGACTTCGGAAAAGTCGGAATAGTCTCTTCTCAGCTGTTATGTAGAAAATAAGAGCTAGGTTTTGAAGTTAATTTGGCAGGTACGCATGTATCACCAGTTTAAGTCTCTGGTTTTCACCTATACATTGCCAGGTAATGAAGTAGGGAGCCCATCCCTGGTTCATATGCATGTAGTACATGTGACTTTCCAAGCAGGCTTTTATCAAGTAACAACTTGAACCTAGAAATGGGAGAATGAGTGTTTACAGTTATTTATAGGACATTTCCTCATCCATGTTAGTAATTTGAAATTAGGAATCAATAAGATAATGATAGCTCTCACAGACATTTAGGAGACAGATAAATATTTACCCTGTGTTCATGGTTACAAACCATAAAAGAAGTTATGTTAATTATTGTTCTTTAAAAAAAATCCTTAAGACCTTAAAAATATGTACAGCTCACTTTTCTGATCAGTTCTTTAAAATATAGAGATTGCTATTTACTACAGTGAGCTTTGAAAAAATATACATTTCTGGTTCCTTTTTTTATCTAGCATACTTAAATATGCTATATAATTTTCAGATATAGAGGCAAAATGGACATTTGAGTTGAATACACTTAAAAAACTGGTAAATATCAGAATTAGAAAGATCATTTCCACAGGCATGAATATAGGATGTGCCCAGGCAAACCCCAATGTTTCTCTAAAAATTGTGTTTGTCTTTTAAACTTCAGTTTATAATTTTAAAAATAAATTTGGTTAAGTTTTAGATTCTTTAGATTGTTGAATAAAAATGTGCCCTTTTATGATCAGGTAGCTAGCTGTACTCCCTAAGGAAATATGATGTACCCTGCTATGCCCTTTCTATTCTCTTGTCAGTTTGTTTTCATTCACATCTTTTGTATTTATTTAAGAAAGGCCATTGAAAGCAGGAGACAGAAAAAACACCAGTCAATAAGCCTGAACCTAAAGAAATTGTGGGCAAAATGTGGATGGGAAGAAAGAAAAGGAGATTGTACTGTTAGGTTATGCTGTTGATTGTACCTTTTAATTGTCCTTGTATCTCTCCCCTCTTCTTCGTTCCAGTCACCATTAACTACTTCAGGTATAAACCGCCTAGACAGTCGCTAAAACTCCTTGAGTTTAGGATTTCCTGTTTTCTACCCTTTTTCTCCCCTCTCCATTTTAAAATTCTCATGCTAGGTGAACTTCAAGAAATAGTGGAAGTTGCTGATCTGTTCAAAACCCTTCAATAACTTCCCTTTTCTTACTGAGTAAAACTCAAACTCTTGACCTTGGAGGCAATCCACAATCTGGTGCCACCTCATTTTTCAACCTTATTTAAATTGCTCCCTTCGATGTCCTTGGTGTTCTAGAGAAACTGGACTTACTCACCATTTGTTCTGTATCCCAAGAATGCTGCCCCTTACCCTGCCTCTCCTCTCGTTGAAATTCTTTTCATTCTTGAAAACTTAGTTTAGATGGAACTTCTTTTGTGAAGGAAGCCTTACCCCTAGCTCCTTCCAGTAAGTAATCACTTCCTCCTCACCTTCCTCTCATATGTCATCATTATCATATTTATAATAACCTTAATAGTTACAACTTACTATAAAGAGATGATGACACATATATCGAGGGTAAGAAAGACAGCTCCAACCCTTAAAGAGCTTCCAATCTAAGATAATATACAAAAGGAAGCTCAAAAGTGAGGTGATGGAGCTTGCTGCACCCAGAAGGCAGGGAGAGAAAATTGTGCTATCCCAATAATACAAAAAGTAGAAAACTAACCATAGATGTATGTGTGTTTGTCCTTCGTTGCCAAAGAAGACCACGCCATCAGAGAAATGATGACATGACTTGCACTTGACTTTGTTTTGAGTGAGGGAGAGCTGTGCAGGTCACCAGCCTCACTTCTCCTCCAGAGCCATCTGAATCCAGTGGCTAGATATATTCATCAGGATGACTGGAGATGACCCAGGATGAGGCAATTGGGGTTAAGTGACTTGCCCAAGGTCATACAGCTAGTGAGTGTCAAGTGTCTGAGGTAAGATTTGAACTCAGGTGCTCCTGACTCCTGCACTGGTGCTCTATCCACTGCATCACTTAGCTGTGCCTCAACCAACCATAAATAAATCAAGCTTGGCTCCTGAGTTCTCAGTGACAGAGCATTCCAAAATGAAGAACAGTTATGACCAACAGGCAGTTTGCTGGGGTATTTGCCACAGACATAGCTAAGAGAGGTACACCAAAAGGTCAAAATCTCTTTACTCTTTTCTTCAAGCCCTGACAAAGATAAAGACAAAATTTTCTGCAGAGTTGCTTAGAGGGTTTTTTTCTGTTTTTGTCTGTAATAAGCAACACTCAAGCGTTGCTCAAAGGTCTCTGTCCTGGGGAGGAAAGTGAAAGTGATGGTGGTAGAATACATTTCTATTCCCTAAGGGTTATAAGGGAAAGGAAGTGTCCTTTGAAACAATGGATTTCAGGAGGAATCAAAAAAAAGAAACAATCTGGCTAATTCTTACTTGGGTGGGTAGGTTAGAGGCAGGGCAGAAGAATGTGACAGAGAAAGTAAGGAAGGACTTCTAAGTATAGAACTGAGTACAGTACTATACAGTAATCAGTAATGAGACTTTTCCTGTAGAGTAAGGAGCTGGGCCATCTCTAGAGGAAGTAGGTTTTTTGTTTTGTTTTGTTTTGAAATTCAGTGAATATATGGTCTATTCACAATTGCTGTTTGATAACTGTAAAGATCAGAGAAAGAAGAAATGTAGTGGGATAGTTGGTGCATTATTACCGAGAAATATCTTGGGTATACAGGTGGCATTTAAAAAAAATCTCTGCTGCTTGATTAAAAGAGGGAAATTCAGAAGAGAGTTTTGGGAAGTAAACAGCTGGCTAAGAAAGTAATATCTGCTTTGCACTTTTGGGCCACAGGTTAAATAAGAATGATAAACTATTGGCAGGGATTAAGTATGGTTCATAAGGACTGGCAAAACATTTTTTTCTGGAGAAGCTTGCAACTCTGGTCAAAATGTTTGAAGTTGAAATTGAAGGAGAGAGAAAAAAATAACTGCCTACATGATTCTTCTCCAGTTACAAAGTTGGAGAAGAAATGTGTCCAACATGTGCCCACAACACTTCTGAGTATGACCTGAACCAGATTAAAATGTAGTTCTGATGCGATTTTAATGTATTGATATATTAATAATAATAAAAATAAATAAATAAACTGTGGTTTTTCTAAGTACTGGCATCAGTCAGTATGGTTTAGTGGCCTTGATTCTGTTTGAGTTTGACACCACTATTCTAGAGAAGTACATACAGAAAGAAAGCGATGGAGAGGGTGGGGACAGCACTTGGATCTCTGAGTTCACCAGTACAGGGAACTCTAAGATGATGCAGTTTGAGCCTTCATTGCAGCTTATAGCCTTACAGGGTTTCCTAGGGCACTGAAATATAAAATAGAGAATCATTGGAATTGTTGAATTGTGTGTGGGTGTGTGTGTGTGTTTGGGTGGGTGAGAGTTGGGATCGATATGGTCAAAGCTGTTTTAGCAAGATCCATTTAATAGCTAATTGGAGGATGGAGTGAAGGAGAGAGAGGCTTGAGGCAGGATGACCAAACAGTCCAGGCATGATGTGATGCAGGCCTGTACCAGGGTGGTTGCAGTGTCAGAGGAGAGAAAGGTACTATATAAAAATATATGTGTGTATATCTATATATGTATACATATGTATGTATGTATATGTACACATATACATATAATGCTAGAAAGATAGAAATGAAAGGATTTGACCACAGATTGGACATGGAGAATGAGAGACAGTAGTCAAAGATAACACCTAAATTATGAGCCTGGGTGAATGGGAGTTTAGTGGTACCCTCACCAGTAATATAATATAAAAACACAAAATCTGAGTAATAAAATAAGGTGTCTTAGAGATCTTAATGCAATGACACAAATTTGAGACTTGGAGGATGAGACTGGAACATAGCTCTATTTCTTGTTCAAAAGGAACAGAACTGCTAAAAAGGGGTAGAAGAGTAGGATTGTATATTATGAAGATACACTCCTGTGAGCAAGTCATGGAACTCACAGATAAATTAATTCAGCTCTTTGCATTTTTCTAGCTTAGCTAAGGCTTTTTTATTTTTTGTGTATCTAAGAGGAGAACTGGACAGACATACAAATAGTTATCACAGTCATATTCTCCTCCCAGGGGGAGAATGGTTGTCTAAATTATAACTATAGACCTGCACTGAGAAGATAAATATTAAGTTAGGGGTAGCGAATGGAAGGTAATACAATGATGAGAGAGAAAAGTAAACAATTACGAGGTTGATGGAAAGTATATATAGCAAATGAGGCATAGTGACCAAGTTGTTATTGAAATAATCTAAGAAAGAGCAGGTGCTTTCTATTGTCCTTCCTGGAGACAGAATTCTTTCCTCTGGGAACACATTTCACCACAGTTTCTTTAGATTAGTAATACTTATACCCATAGACCTTTGCAGTGATGTCAATATCTCTAGAAGCACAATAAAATAAGTTAGGCCTGAGGTCTTGATTTCATAAATATAAGGGAGAAACATAGTGGAAAGGATTTGGGTGAGGACTAGTTGTGGGAGGAACAGAAGTGATATTATTAGTGAGAACCATCTACTGCAATGTACTGCTAAAAAAAATGGGGAATTAGATGAATATTTTGGGAAAAAAAGATTTTAAATAAGGCATAAAATCACAATAATGTAACAGTGAGGTTCTTCAATTGTCTGTATACATTTGCTAGAACTCCCAGCTAAATATGGAAGAATAAATTTGCATTTGATTTTAACAATAAGTTAACCCTTAAAAATATGTAGGCAAGGGATGAGGAAAACTTCTACTCTGGATTGAATTCTAACCAATAAGGAGAAACAATGAGAAAAATTGTGATAGAGAAAGAGAAGAAATCTAGGCATAGTCTTAATGCACCCTAAATTTTAGGAGATTAGAACTCTGAAGTTTCAGAGGCAGGCAGGATCCATCAGCCTAATAATTTGCAGCAAAGGTCATCCCAAGGGGAATGGGATGTTCTCCTGAATTAAAGCAAAAGTGATTTCAGGGAGGAGTTGCTGAAAAACACTGATACAGGGAAATCTGGCCAATTAAATTTGTTGCTGTTTTTTTGTTTTGTTTTGTTTTGTTTTGGGTTTTTTTTGTACAATGATATGTATAGAAGATGGAAGCTTGGTCAAGTCCTGAAAGGGGGAAGACCAAAGGGTAGTAAATACTATCTGAAGTGTCAGAAGTCATAGAGCCCAGAAGAAGGTGAGATATTGAATGAATAGGCTGCAACATCGAAAAAATAGTAAATATGTGTTGAAGTTAAGAGGAGGATAACAGAAGAGATGGATTACTCTGGTAAATGAAAGGAGATGCTTAGTTGTGTAATGGAAACTGTGTTGGAACTGGAATGAGGAAGACTTAAGTTTCACTCCTGACTCTGACTCTTACTGACAAGCTCCTTAACTATCTGAGCCTCAGTTTCCTCATATGTAAAATGACGGTCATAATCCTTTAGTGCTTCTTGGGGTTATCGTGAGAATCAAGAGATACCAGACCACATGCAACCTTCTTTGCACATGTTAAAACGTAATTTAAAATTGTCACTTACTATTTTATTCCTCTTTTCTTCTGAGAAGTTAGCATTTTGTCACAGAGAGAAAGCTGGTTTTGGAGCCAGGTAGAACTAGTTTCAAGAACTACTTCTGACACATACTGGCTTTATGATCTTGTGCAAAGTATTTAATCTCTCAGTGCTCTAGGCAATTCTCTAAGACTCCAAATTGCAGAGAAAGTGATGACCTGGATTAGTAGAGGAGTTTCTCATATTGTAATTCCCTATATTACTGCATCCTTAGAGCAGAGATCTATCATGTCTTATCCCTTCTTCTAAGAAAAATAATCTTTAGATTGGTTCTTGTTAGATGTGCTTCATTGCCTCCCCCCTTTTTATAGGTTCTAGACTGATAAATCAAAAAAATGCTATAGATATGGCATACTTGGATTACACCGAAGCATTTGATATATACTCTCATGCTATCCCTGTAGACAAGGTAGATATGAACTAGTCAGTCACTCTATAAACATTAAGCACTATATATAAGGCACTGTGCTAAGTGATAGGAATACAAATACAAATGAAAAGAAAACTAGTAACTAAACTCCCTTTAGGAGTTTACAACCTAAGGGGGAGATAACAAATAAAAAGGAAGCTGAAAAAGATAGTGAGAGGAGGAAGAAAGTATATGGTGTATGGGATAGTGAAAACATGATTATGTTGAACACTCCCCTTAAAGTAGGTTTTGGGACTCATGGCTCTCTCATGTAGAGGATACAATGAGAGGAGTAATGGGTACTGGTGACATGTTATTACCAAGGCTGATTCAGTCAGGATAGTGAGATGCCCCTATGATGAATTTTCTGAAAGAAGAAGACATAAGGGAGAAGTCCAAAAAATTTAAAAATAGTGTAACTTGTGGGAAATGGAATTACACAATATCACAGTTGTTTGAGTATCTGGATCCAAATATTGTCAATAGATCAAAGTCAGCTTGGAGGGAGGCCACAGTAGAATTTTCTGGAAACAGTCTTGTTTTTACTTTTTAAAATATTTACAAATGACTTGAAGAGATATAAGAGGTATGAATGTCAACTTGGCATTAATCTTACATGACTAGGTAATACTTTGAGTGATTTAAATGAAAAAAAGACATCAATAAGACTAATGAGCCAGAATCAGTAAGTACTATTTGGGGAAAGTGTGACTAGACAAAAGTTCATGCAGAAATAATCTTTACCTTTTTTTTTTTTATGTCGTGGACCCCTTTGGTAGTCTGATGAAGTCTATGGATTTCTTCTCTGAATACTTTGAAAAAATCCATAAAATAAAATATATATGATTACAAAAAATATTAATTATATTGAAATACAGTTACCAAAATATATATTTTTAAAGTTCATGGACCCCATATTAAGAACCCATGAGTTTTAATTGACCACAATTTCCATATGAGTCAAAAATGTCATGTGGCAGTAAAATACCTACTTATACCACAAGCGGCTTTGCGAGTATTCAGGAACTCCTCAACCTAAAGGACAAAAGACCCTCCTAGAGAATAATTCCTCTCACCTTAGTGCTTTTGACTGGAGGTCAATAAATCAAAAGGCAAGACTAGAAGATAAAAAGTCTAATTGGCATCAGCTGATGGGCAAGTGCTACGTGATTAGCAACCCACAGGAACCAAGTTAGATAATGCACATACATAGAATTTTACAGAATCTTAGGGTATTATTGGTGTCTCGAGGAACCTATCAGATGAGGCTACTCAGTCATCTTCCTTATTTGGGACATTGAATAATAGGGACAGCAATATATGGTTTACTTAAATTGAATCTCATTTAAAGCCATTGTATTTCAATGCTGTCTCACCACTGTTCGTATCTCAGTGCTGAAACTTCCTTCTTCTGTGAAGAAGGGCAAGCTGGCTTCACTAAGTCACAGTGATCCCATCCATAAAATGAAGATAATAGCACAGGGATGTTTGTCACCTACCTCCGAGGGATTTTGTGATTTGAGATTGTGTGTGTGTGTGTGTGTGTGTGTGTGTGTGTGTGTGTATGTAAACTTGGAGGAGCTGCATGTTAGCCATTATTATTATATAGCTCTCTGTTGTTACTATCCTGACTGGGCTGGGGTTTTTTGGAGGGGGGTGTTTAGTAATATAAAACTGTAGTGTCAAACAAATAGAAAGGGGTCCACTAAATCATATGTAAGGATCCCCAAGGGCAACATTTTGAAATAGAAAACCACATATTGTCATTATCTATGTTTTATTATATTTTATTTATTTTATTAAATATTTCTCAATTACATTTCTGATATAAAGAGAAGCAGCTTAGTGTAGTCGATATAAGGCTGACCTAAGAGTCTGTAAGACCTGGACTTGTCTGCCTCTTACACATACTGCCTTTGTCACTTTGGGAAATGCCCCAGTTAACCCTATGATCTTAAATTGCAGAATAACTGTTGTTCTTTATTGATAAAGGGAATTTCCTTACTGGAAGTTTCTTACATTGAGGAAATAAGGTATCTACCAGTTTGTGTGTGTGTGTGTGTATGTGTGTATGTGTATATATACACATACATACACATATGTACATACACTATATATACATATACACACACATATATACCTATGCATATTCATGTAAATTTATTTCTGTATGCATGCGTTGTTCAAAACTTGTGGTTTACTTTGTGAGGCAACTCCCATACACAATCACCAGAATGTACACAGCATGTGTACATCCTGGTGAGTTTTTTTCTTGGATATTATAGTTTGTACCTTACTACTCTGCTGAAGTTATTTATTATCTTGACTAATTTTTTGCTGATTCTTTAGATTTTGTATGTAAATTGCCATATGATCTACAAATAGAGAGTTATGTTTATCCCCAACATTTATTCTCTTTTAAATTTTTTTTTCCTTTTTGCTATAACTACCTTTCCTAGTGTCATAATACATACTAATTATGATAATGGACATCCTTGTTCTATTTCTGATCTTATTAGGAAAGTTTCCAGTATTCACTACAGAGATATGAAGTTTTAGTTTTAAATAAATCTTCAGTGCTCTTCAGTGTTTTTAACACAAATGAGTATTATATTTGAGAGGAAACGTAGCCTAATGAATGGAACACTGGACTTGGAGTCAGGAAGATGTGAATTTTAATCCTGTCACAAATATATACTAGCTGTATGATGCTGGGCAAAGTCATTTAACTTCTCTGGTGTTTAGTATCCTCAACTTTAAATTGAGAGGGTTGGATTTAATGGCCTATAAGTTATCCTCCACCTCTAAATCTGTTATTGTATAGTTTTGTCAAGAATATTTATCAAATGCTTGATTTGTTATCCAGTATTTTAGTCATGTCTACCATCTTTATATTGTTGTCCAATTTGATAATTGTCGTCTCTCTATATTTTTTTGGAGACATTGATAAGAATAGCACAGGGGCAAGCACAGATATCTGGAGCACCCCACTGTAAACATCCTGCCAAGCAGACTTTTAATGACTACTCTTTGAATATCAGGGCAGTGAGGGATGCTGGGTATCTCCTCTAATCCCTTCATTTAAACCTAGCAGTGGAACTTACATCTCCTAACTCCTAGTCAAAGGGGCTTTCTTTTATGCTACATAACTGCTCAAGTCCCTCAGAATATTTTTTTTTCTGTAGCTCATTATGGAACATGAATGGGTATGTAAGGGGGCAAGCGACAACCTTGATCACCTTTGGGATATAATTTCACCTTGGCTGTGGAAGATGGACCTGAGGAATGGGCAGTTGAAAGTGGGAACAGACGAAGGCCAGAGAAGTCACTTATGGAAACAAGCCAGTTTTGAAATTAGGTAGTGATGTGATGATTAAAAAATGATCTCTCCCAATAACTCTCCCAATAACAAATTGAGTTTCTTTTCTAAATTTATTTTTTTCCCAGTTATTGAGCGTTTTTTTTTTTTCCCATCTGGCATTCTTCATAGGTCACTGTTAGACCACACATAGGTGTGGGAGGAGTGGGGTTGTGCTCCTTCCTTCTATGCTGCTGTGTTGGCTTGGTCTCTCAGGCTCATTTTCTTTTAAAATAATATTGAGTAATGAGGAAGTTGGGCGAGGTGATTTCTAAGCTGAATGCTATGGATTGTATTTTTAAAAATTTTAACAGTATAGCATAAATGCTTTTGGCTATGATAGGAATTTGAGAAAATTATTTGGCATTGACCATTCTTATTTTAAAAAATTTGTTACAGATTGCCTTTTTAAAGTGTGCCCTATGAACCGATATTCTGCACAAAAACAATACTGGAAGGCCAAGCAGGCTAAACAAGGAAACCACACAGAAGCAGCATTGCTTAAGAAATTACAGGTAAGGCCCATTATAGGTGAGTCCTTATGTTAGAGTTAGTTTAAAAATAGAAATCTTTTCTCTTGGTTTCTATAACTCTGAACTTTTAGTCAGCTCATAAATATCTGAAATAGCAAAAAGAAAAAAAAAATGAAACTGGATGAGATTTTAAAGTCATAGGGTGTGCCCACTTAACATTTCCTGGCATAGAAGGGGTTGAGAGCAGTAGAGAGTTGTGACAACAAGACTCTACAAAAAACCCACTAAAAAGAGTCTTAGTGATCCCAGCTAGAGAAACATTTGGGAGCTGGAATAAGAAATGGCCAATCTGACCTTAACTGGAATGTGTCCCTATTGCCTCTGGGATAAAATAAAGGATCCTTAGCCTGGCATTTAAAACTCTCCATAGTCTTGTTCCAATCTACCTTTCTAGTTTTACTTCATGTTACTTCCCTCTCCATATGAATTCTAACTATGACCTGTTAGCTGTTTCCTATACATGTTATTCTGTTGCTTACCTCCATGCCTTTGAATAAGTGCTTCCTCATGTCTAAGGTATCAGTTCAAATACCAGTTTATAGACTTACCCAGCTTTTCTACTGACAATAGGTACTTCTATTTCCTTTCTTCTCACCCTCTTAACTCTGTAGTTTGGCTTCCAATCTCAATATTCAATGGAATTGTTCTCTCCACAGTTATTAGTAATCTCTTTTATTTTAAAATTTAATTTAAACTTGAATAGAAAATGAGAAAAGAAAAAAATTGTCATGTATTCAGCAGAACATAAAAGAAAATTCAATATAAAAAATAAATTTCCATTTTAAGAAAGCCTATATAATAAATACTGCACATTGTTTTCAAAGCTGTTCAGCTTTTCTTTGCTTCCTTGTAAGTTTTCTTTTGTTCTTTGCTGTGCACTTTTTATTTTATTTCTTTCCTTCTCCCTCTCCCCCAAACCATCCTAAAGAAGGCTACAATTAAGCATATTTATGTATATGTACAGTCTTACATATCATATATGTGTATGAGTATATACTGATACACATATATGTAAGACTGTACTATGGTTATTTCTACTTGTCGTCTGTTTCTCTAAAGGTGGATAGTATCTTCCTTCATAAGTCCAAGTCTTTCCATGTTTTTCTAAATCAACCGACTCATCATTTCCTACTCCACAGCAATATTCCAACCTAATCACATCCTGTCTAAGAGACTGCCTATGAAAGTTTTCCTCAGTTTTTTGCGTTCCTTCTATTCTTGCCTATATAGGTTTTATTTATATGAGAAAATTTTCTCCCCTGATTGATAAATCATTGAAGGATATAAGCAGGCAGTTTTCAAATGAAGAAATTAAAACTTTCTATAGTCATATGAAAAAATGCTCAACATCCCTATTGATTAGAGAAATGCAAATTAAAACTACTCTGAGGTACAACATCACACCTATCAGATTGTCTAATATGACGGAAAAGGAAAATGTTAAATGTTGGAGAGGATGGGAGAAAACTGGGACACTAATGTACTTCCTTATTTCTGCCTTTCAGAATCCCTACTTTTCTTCAAGGCTAAGCTTTAGCACCACTTCTGTCTGAGATTTTTTTCAATCACTCAGTTAACTAGTTTCATTCTCCTCACCCCCTGAATAATTTTGTTTCTATTTTTGTATAGTTTGCACATACCTATCTATGTGCATGTCATTTTTCCTGACTAGATTATAGGCTCACTGAAAGCAGATACTGTTTTTCCTTTTGTCTTTTCATCCCTGAGATAGTATATAGCACACAGTAGGCATTTAAAAAATGTTTGCTTATTGATTGGTTATCTATTTCTGAATTAGTTTAAAGCTCAAATGAAATAATTTATGTGAAGTACTTTACAAGGCTTAACATGTATGTAAATGTCCTAAATTAGGATCATTATAGGACCTGGAGCAGGTACTTTTTTCATTTTTTTAATGAACCTAAATCTGACTTCTGTCCTTCTCTCTTCCCCATATTGGAAAAAAGAAAGAAAGAAAAACAAAGTGAAGCAAAACCAGTTCCTTTCATTAAGTATCCTTGAATTAGGGGTGTGTTCTACCCAGCTTATACAGGCTTGAGAAAGCATTACATTTTCAGTGTGAGCATTTATACCTTGGAAACTGGCAAATGCTACAAATTAAAGCCTGATTTATTGTTTTGTGATTGTCTAGACTTAAGAAAGTGGTAGAGAAGGTGTTAATAATGTAGATTAAAATTACATGTCCTGAATTTTTGTAGTTAATTGTTAAACATTTATCAGCACCACCCAGCCCTGAATCCACTGGAATTAAGGCAAAAAGCATGCATAAGACTCTCAACTGAGATGATTTCACTGACATTCATGATTGTCCTTTGGAAAACTTACCCAGTGAGATAGAATCATGGAAATTGTAAATTTATATCTTGCAAGAAATCTTAGAGCTCATCTATCCCAACCCCCTTATTTTATAGTTGAGAAAATTCAGATCCAGGTCTGACTTGGACCTCATCCATTGCCTGCTCAAAAGACTTGGTTGACTGTCTCAAGAATGTGCAAAGTACACAAAGGATCTTGGGAAGCAACTCCCATAAAAAACATTTATTAGGTCTTTTAGAGATCATCCGGTCCCTACTCATTTTATAGTTGAGAAAACTGTGTCTCAGATTAATTAAGTAACTTGTCTAGGACACAAAGATAAAAATTGTGAGCATTTTCACCTTGGAAGTTGGCAAAAGCTACAATCAAAACTTTGTGGTGAGAGCTCCAAATCTAGAATTCACATTCTGGAGAAGTGTTCAAAAAGCTAGATGTGATCTCGCCTTGTTTCTCTATCAACCGTGTACTTTTCTAGAAATCTGATAAGACAAAAATAAGAGACACTAGGGACTCAGGAGGATATCTAGGCCTTGGATCTTAGGAAGTAGACTTCCTGTGGGAGGAGTAAGGTCTGGGGCCTAAGGTAATATTTCCCTGTGATAACTGGTAAGTTTTCCCCCATAAATCAGCATTTCAGCCTTCAAGACATATAGTAGTAGTAGTAGTTGTAGTAGTAGTAATAGAATTTATCTAATGTTTTAAGGTTTATGAAACATTTTACAAATATTTCATTTGAGCTTTACAATATTCTCTCTCTCTATAATGTGTGTGTGTATATATATATATATATATATATATATCTATATCTATATCTATATGTATGTGTGTGGTATGCATATAGGTATATACTATTACTACCCCCACCCCCACCATTTTCAGATGAGGAAACTGAACACAGAGAAGCTTCAGGTGACACCTGAATTTACGAGTAGGCTTGAAGGTGGCCAGAACTGTCTGGAAAGGATTCCTGGCCTTAGGGGATTTAGAGGCTCCTAGGAGCCACAGATATCATTTCACATTGCCAGTTTTCATGTCAAATAGCTTCTTGTCAGGTCCTGTCTTTTCCTATTGATGATCTGATAATTATTTTGCAGCATGCTGCTGAGCTGGAACAAAAACAGAATGAATCAGAGAATAGAAAGCTGTTGGGAGAAATTGTTAAATATAGTAATGTGATACAAGTAAGTCTATTTGATTGATTTTTTTTTCTCCTAAAAAAAGTTTAAAATTTTCATGGTCATTGGAGGAGGGAATGGATAAGTTTTCCTTAACTATAGATCTGCTCTTGTTTAGTAGGTTTTCAATCATATCTGACTCTTTGTGACCCCGTTTGGGGTTTTCTTGGCAGAGATATTGGAGTGGTTTGCCGTGTCCTTCTCTAGCTTATTTTGCACATGAATGTAAACAAGGTTAAGTGACTTACCCAAGGTCACGAAGCTAGTAAGTGTCTGAGGTCGAATTTGAACTGTGGAAGATGTCTTTAAGGCCTAGCATTCTATCCTTTGCCCCACCTAGCTATCCTAAATTGAAATTATAACATAACATTCATATTTTGAGGGATTTAAATCAATTCCCTGAGGTATAAATTGTGGCAGTGTTTTGATGTTTTTAGTTCATATGGGTCATAATTTTATTCACTTGAAAGTGTGCCTATATAAAATAGTTTTGTGCAGGTATATATAGATGAACCTAGCTATTATGTAATTTTCGAGTACTTGATTGAAAAGTTGAAAAAAGCCCAGCCTCTATCTTATGTAAAGTACATGAAAATAGTAGTCCTTCCTCATTTTTAGCTTGAAGATTAAATCCATTCCATTTTATAAAGTGTTAGAGAGATGATAATTTTCAAATAAGTTAGATGGCACTCTTAATTTGAATAGCGGGCTTATTTTAATTATTAGTTGATCTATGTACATATTATATGACTGAGCCCAACTATGTTATTTTTTCACATTTTATGTAGAACTTTTAACATGTTCTTTGGTTTATGATTTTAAAAAAGCGGGACAGTATCATTGTTTAGATTTAAAAAAATCTTCTATTTTTCTTTTATGTACAGGCTTGAGGAGGGGTGAAAGAATTAAATTCCAATTTCATGGGCTTTATTTAATTTTGCTACTTTGAGTGAGTAAAAATATTTCAGAAATTTTCCTTTTTAAAAAAAATCCTACTCGCATTTTAGTTTGTGGAATCTTTCTGAGAGAGATGTGACTGGAAAAAATAAATTAACTGAGGTCAGGACAACACAAACAAAAATTATATTTTATCTTTGTATCTAAAGGACATACATAGCACAGTGTCTTAGCACAGGTCAACAGCACAGTAACTGTCTAAAAATGTTTTTTGAATTAAACTAGGTGTGGATGTCAAAGGGTTCCTTCCTTCCACACTTACCTCAAGGATTTACGGATATTTTATATATTTAAAGTATAAAACATTATCAAATGAACATGCAAGAAACTGAGATTATTTGTTTTCCTGACAGCTACTGCACATAAAAAGCAACAAATACCTAACAGTCAACAAGCGCTTGCCTGCCTTACTGGAGAAGAATGCTATGCGAGTGTCTCTAGATGCTGCGGGAAATGAAGGGTCTTGGTTTTATATTCATCCCTTTTGGAAACTGAGGAGTGAAGGTGACAATGTATGTAAATGTAACCTAAAAAGGAAAAAAAAATATTTGTTTGCAAAGAGAATTATAGTTCTTTATAATCAATAGAATGAGAAAGTGTAATGCTAGGAATAGATAACTTGGGGGCTTCAGCCTATTCTTTTTGCATGCATTAAAGTGACTTATTTATAATAAACATGAGGAAAGCATAACAAAAGAATCAGATTACTCCTTAAGCCAATTTCCAGCTAGATTTGCTAAGGTTAGCTGCTATATAGTTATCTGCATTTAACACCTACTAAGGTTGATGCTCAGAAAAGAGTTTAGATTTCTAAATCTTTGTACATGACAGATTTGAGCAAGAACATGGTCAAGGGTGAGAAGTTATGTTTAGAAAAATGTTTACTTCCTCTTCTCCTTGAATTAATAGGAAGAGTTCAGAGAATTATCAATTTATTGTTCTAAATGAGTATATGGCCTGAAATTTGAGAACAGGTTTCTTAAGACATGATGTATGATATTTATAACCTATATCAGATTACTCATGTTCTCAGAGAAGGAGGAGGGGAGGGAGGGAAGAATAAAATTTGGAACTTGAAACTTAAAAAAACCCCGAATGTCAAAAATTATTTTCACATATAAATGGGGGAAAATATTATTTAAAAATATGATATATGAGAAAACGTAGATGACTGTCTGATCATGGATGGCAACCACATCTAAAATAGTTGTTTAGATACATTTGTTTTATGTATACTGTGTGAAAATAAATCATTGTGAATTTTAAGAAAATCTTCTTTAGATTAGGTGACTGAATAAAAAACGTTAGTAATTTAATAGTACAGTCATGGTACTTCATTTTCTTAAGGAGTGATTTAAAAATAGTGGGTTTGGTCATGAATGGAAAAACTTTCAGGATAGGTTAGAAGCTAAGCATATATGCCTCTGGATCAATGAAACAGAGGAGAGAGTATTACTTTTAGAATTGTTTCATTCTTTAATGAATGCTTTTTATATATTATATAAAGGTTTTGGCACTTTACATTTTTTTTTCTAGTTGAACTGTACTTTCAGTGAATTTTGAAGTACTAATTTAATCCCACAGGACACAAGCTTGATGGTTTAATTTGGTTAACCAATTATCTGATGTTAACCTCTATAGGTAAGGTTGAGTGAAGCATGGCATGCAGGAATGTAATGCACTTTAAATTTTATTTTCTTGAGTTCTTAAAAAAAAATCTTAAAGCCCCCTTTATTTATTTATTTTTTCACCCAGTAGGTGTTTTATGTATGTTTTGAGCATGGTATTCTGTTGTTGATTACAATCAACTCTCAAATATTCAGGGACTGATTATCTAGGTTTCAGGCAATCTATGTCCTTAGTTAATTTCTTTTGTCCATTTAACTTTTAAATAAGATGTCTATCTGCAGCTCAATAAAATATTAAGAACTAAAGATCTGAAGATTTTGTGAGAATAGCTTAAAACCTTTGACTAAGATGGATATTTGGGTTTTTTATTTTTTACAAATTTCATTTACCCATTTTGTTCCTCTTCTGTATTAGAATTACTAGAGAGCTGAATAATAGAGAATTATTAGAGAGTTGAATGTAATGAACCATTTGAAATAAATATATGTATTTTTACTGGAAAAGATTAACAAAGACCAAAGTTAAATGTGTGTATTTCTTAATATGTGAGGTGCAGTAATTACATACAGCAAAGAAGTCTTGTATAAATATACTCCAAAAGGCATGGCTGAAACAACCTTCCACACTGCTTATAGCTAAAAAGCCTCACTTTTTTTTTTTTGCTAGAGTGTATTAGCTTTTGTACGTATAATTATGTGTGATTAAGGTTGCTGTGAAAATACAAAGCACATCCTGGGCATTACGTATGTCACATTACTAATCACAATTGCTGTACTTATTTCTCTCTAGGTGTCTTTTCCATTCTTTTAAAATAAAAACATTTTAAAATTTATTTGAAGATATTTTTAGTAAATAGTATTTCATAATTGGTAGTTCAACAATTGCTTAATTTGTGGTAATGTAAAGAAAAAAAGAATAAATGAGAACAGGGATGTAAAGGTCAAAATACTTGTAAATGGTGTCAATGTGGGTTACTTTTTCGGTCGTTATTTCAAGTGGTATTCAAGTTGATGATGATTTCAAGCGATATAATAATCGTCCAGTAGGTTCATCATGACCCTAGTTAAGCAAATGAGTGGATTTGATCAATCCTTACAAAAGCAGGAACTCTTGAGGGTTATTAACAATAACTATTAACAACAGCGGAGGTTGAATATGTCATGGAGATTTATAGGATGGTGACATCCACATGAAAAAGCAGCCTCAAGGGTCAGAAAACCATTATTTTTCAATTTTCAACATGTTAGAAAACTTCTTTAACTACAGTTATTTTAAAAGCTATTGAGGGAACATGAAAAATTATGGTACTTGACATACTTAATTTTGATAAAACACAATTGCTTATCTGGAATAATTTATTTTTGTTACTGTATCATTTTTTTTTCACACTAACCTAAATCCAAAGGCACACATTTTATTTCTTTGATGACAGGTTACAAATAGTGAGCTTTGATGGCCTTTGATTCTCATTGAATAGAAATAATAGGAACAAAAATTCTGAACTATTAGGAGAAGGCTTCTATGTTATGGCACAGTGTAAAGAACATAGGCTTCGTTGTAAGAGAATGGATTCAGATCCCCACTTTGATATTTGCTCTCTGTGTAACCTTGGTCAGATCACTTTCCCTTTCCTGTACTTCCCTTTCCTAACCTTTCATCTGAGGGAGCTGGACTCAGATGTCTTCTGAAGTCACTCCCATCTCTACATCTTTGATCGTTTTCACCTGGGAAAATTGACTGGTATTCCAGTGGGAACAAAGGAAACATTATCAGACAACTCACCACTGTAATTTTCAACTTAGAACCCTACAATTTTAGAGTTAGGTTGGACTTTAGCAATCTCTATCATTTTACAAATGAGGAAACTGCCCTTGAGAAAATAATTACCTTGCTGTTATCCTGAAGTTAGTGACAGAGTCAGGGCTCCTCATTCATAGAACAGATCTATTTCCACATCATGCCAGATCTTCAAGAAGAAAGGCAAGAAGTAGGAGTGTGGCAGCCTTTCTTTGCCAAATAGACTTTACTAGAGCCTTCAGACCACAATTTCTTCTAAAATGCATTTCTTGACTCTCCATAGTTGTTTTAGATTCAGAAGAGTATGTATTTTTTCATGGCAGAGATATGAATGCAGAGAATATACCAAGGCCTCTATAATTTTCCTTTGAAAAAGCACCTGATTTCTCCCATTCGTTATAATTCTTTTATGCAACATGACTGATGTAAAAAGGTGTTTAATAGGAATGTATGTGTAGCGCCCATATCAGATGGCATGCCATCTTGGGAAAGGAGGGGGAGAAAATTTAAAACTTGTGGAAGTGAATGTTGAAAACTAAAAATAAATAAATTAACTAATTAAAAAAAAGAAAATGCACTTGATACTTTTCAGCGGGTCAACGTCTGGCAGCTAATAAGCAAATTAGACTTTCCAGTGAAGTCTGTCAAACTGAAATGGTTCTCTAAAAAGATTTTGTTGTTGTCATTCAGTCATTTTTCAGTTGTGTTCAATTCTTCATAATCCCTTTTGGAATTTTCTTGGCAAAGATACTGGAATGGTTTGCCTTTTCTTTCTCCAGCTCATTTCACAGATGAGGAAACTGAGTTAAATGACGTCCAGAGTCACATAGCTAGTAAGTATCTGAGGCCAGATTTGAACTCAGGAAGAAGAGTCTTCCTAACTCCAGGCCTGACACTCTATCCACTGTGCCATATAACTGCCCCCTAAATAAATTTGCAAGCTCCTTAATGTCATGGACTGAACTTTACATTTATTTGTTATCTTTCCCATCTCTCCCAGCATTTGGCATCTTGTGTGCAGTAAGGGCTCAAGAAATATCTATTGATATATCTCATTTGATTGTCAGCAACTTGTCCAACTCATTCCTTATCTTTTCAATGGCAGATCCAGTTCTAAACAGTATATTGAGTTTATTCAGCTGTGGTTAATGCCATGACAGATTTCGTTTAATTCAAAAGATTTTTTTTAATGTAAGCTACATGCTGGGCATTGTGCTCAGGCACTGAAGGTATAAAAGTAAGAATATTTTAATTCTTGCTCTTGAGGAGCTTATTTTCTAATGGCAAATACAACATGAACAAATGTAAATCAATATAAGGTAATTTGAGAAGTGAGATATAACTACTAACAGGGGGAGAGGCTTCATAGAGGATGATCCTTGAAGAAAGATAATGAGTCTGAAGGTTAGAATTGATGGAGGAGGAGGGGAGAGTGTATTAGAGGTCTGGAGTGGAGGGGAGGGGGAGAGGAGAAGTGCACCATGGGAATAACGGGTGATGAGGTGGGAGATGGAATGGTGAGTACAGGAACAAGACTAGAAGAGTTTCAGGTTTCCTGCAACATGGAACACAGGAGAAGTGTGAAATGAGGCTGCATTTCAAAGATGCCCCTTAGGATAAGTCTTTGCAGATTGTCTCCCATGCCTAGAATGTTTTCCCTTCCCTTAGAATCCTCAGGTCTCTTCAAGGATTAGTTCAAGTGCTACCTCATTCAAGAAGCTTCCAGCTGTTAGCGTTTCTCCCACTCATGAATTTGTTAATGTGTAACCTGAATTGATATATAAACATGTTCTTCCCCCTCTTGTAGCATGTTAGCCCCTAGAGGATAGGGATTCTTTCACCTTTGTATTTGTATCCCTAGTGCTTAACGTGGTGCATGCCACGTAGTATTAGGTACTTAAATGTTTGTTGAATTCTGAAATTCTGGGAAATTATATATTCAATGAATTTTGATTGCCAGAAGTCCTTGTAGCAATTACCAAAGAGCTTTCATAGGTTATTCCTAAAGATATGCAATACCTAGTTGGATGGCTTTACCAAGCAAGCACAGTGTTATGAGCTGACCATGAGCCTGAAGATGTTCTACCTTCAGGTATCACAATTTACATGGAAAAGTCTATTAGTCAACATTTATTTGGCACCTACCATATGCCAGGTACTGCACTAAGTTTTTCCGAACAAAGATAGACAATTCCTGCTCACAAGGAGCTCATAGATGTATAGATGAGCTATATACAGGATAAATTAGAAATTGTCAACAGAAGAAAGGTATGATAATTAATGGCTTCCTGCAGAAGGTAGGATTTTAAGTGGGACTTGAAGGATACCAGGGAAGCCAGGAGAGAGAGAGAGAGCCTTCCATACATGGGGGACAGTCAGTGAAAGTGGCCAGAATCAGGAGCTGGAGGATCTTTTCTGAGGAATAGTAACAGAGGCCAGTGATACTGGATCACAAAGTATGTGGAGGGAAAAGTATAAGGTGTAAGAAGACTGGGAAAATAGAGAGAGGCCTGGTTAGGAAAGATTTTGAATGCCAAAAAAAAAAGGATTTTCTATTTGATCCTAAAAGTGATAGGAGGCTACTGGAGTTGACAAAACAGGCAGAGGAGATGGTCAGAACTAGGCTTTAGGAAGATCACTTTGGCTGCTGAGTGGAGGATGTATTGGAGTAGGGAGAGGCTTGTGGCAGGAAGACCAACAAACAATTGTAGCAGTCTGGGATTGGGGGAAGGTTGTCCTGTATCAGGATGGTGGCAATATCAGAGGAGAGAAAGGGGCATATATTTGAGAGATGTTATGTCCATGCAGCTTATGGTTTTGATTGGCAACATATAACTTCAAGTTATCAATCTGTTCAGCTACATCATAGAAGACTGTTCAGCAATGCTGACAAAAAAGTAAGTTGTGAGGCATCTTATTTTGGACGTTGGCAAATAATGGTATATCCAAGTCCTCTGACAAATCAATGATTTATTGAATGAATATACAGATTGAAATAACCTGTTTTCTATGTGGCTTTGAGACTTAGACCTGTCAAATATGTCTTTTGGGATCTTTTGCAATTTTCTATCATCCTTAGTTTCAAGTTAACAGTGAATAGCAAAACCAGAGGTTTCTTGGAATGTAGCTAACATTGAAATGATGCTTTAATCAGATGGGTACATATTGATAGATGTCCAGATAGCTACCATATTTATAGCGAACTGAAGTGTGTTGATTATAAGTTGGCAGTGTAAAAGAATTGCTGTAAGGACATACTGAAATAAGTTTTTAGTGAAATATAGGTAAATATTAGAACTCATAGCAACTAAAAAACCAATCTTGTGTCTACTGGGCTAGCTCATTTTGAGTTACAGAATAACTCAGTTGCTACTTAGCTGAAAAGATAAGGTGATGAACCTGGACAAGTCCTGCAAACTTCGGTTACTGCCCTAAACCATAGAACAATCTTTTTCTTAATCATTGATCTTTATTTGAATGCATAGATAGCAACATTGGCAGCAACAGCTATTAGCAAAAACATTTATTCATTTGTTCGCTTAATCATTTGTTCTGCAAATGTTTACCAAGTGTAAGTTATATACAAAGAAATATGGTAGTTTGAATATAAAGCTTAATTTGGATCTAGGCTGTGGAACTCTGCTCTGATAGGGCTTAAATCAATTTATCAATTCTTGAAAAGAACATCCTATTGCTTTTAGTTAGTAGGATCTCACAAATTTTAAGACTGGCCAAGATTCATTATCCATGGTTGTCTGATTAATGTTTACTCATTGATTCAGAACACATTTATTAAGTGTCCACCATGTTTATGGCACTGTAGACTAGACACTGGAAGAGGATGAATGAGATAAGGTTCCTGTTCTGTTAAAATATAGTAGGGGATAAAAAAAATTCACAAAAATGACTAGAATACAGCAGGATGGAAAGGTATGAGTTGAACTATCAAGGTGTTATTTGAGTTTTTTTTAAAATTTATTTTATTTTTAACTTATGAAATAAGTCAAGCATTACCATAAATAACATAGTATAATAAAAAAAATTGCACATGAAAATCTGTAAAACTTTTTTAAGTTTTTAGGAGGGTGAGACTGCTTCCAGCATGGGAAATCAGGAGAGGTTTCACAGAGAAAGTGACATTTGAATTGAGCCTAGAGGAATGTATAGAATTTCAAAAAGTAGAACTCAGAAGGAGGTAGGCATTTCAGGATAGGGAGCAATGTGAATTAAGGCATGGAAGTGGGAGAGCTTAAGCCAAATTTGAAGAGTTAAGTAATAATTCTGTTTGGCTGTACTGTAGAGAACGAGATAAGGCTGGAAAATTAAGTCAGAGTCAGATTGTGGAGCTTCATTAAATAGGCCATGGGTTTTAAAGTTGGAGAGGGTGTGTGTGTGTGATACGGGCAGAACTGAAATCTGAATGTATTGGTTCGGGGAGAGACAAGATTAATTAATGTGGGGCTGGTTAACACCACTAAAATATGAAAAGAGTTATCATTGTTGAGTTGTTTCCATTGTTTCTGACTCTGTGATCCCATTTGGGGTTTTCTTGGCAAAGATACTGGAATAGTTTTCTATTTCCTTCTCCATCTCATCTTACAGATGAGGAAACTGAGACAAGCAGGGTGAAGGGACTTGCTCAGGGTCACACAGCTAGTTAACTGTATAAGACCAGATCTGAATTCATGAAGCTGAATCTTCCTGGTTCCAAATTCAATGCTCTATCCGGTGTACTGCCTAGCTGCCCATAAAAAGAAATGGATTTTATTTTTTCCTTTTTTGGTGTGTTAGTGAGCAGGTACTATGACAAACTACTTAGGTGCTGCAGGAACGGTGCTACCATGCCATTATGGTAGGGTCCCAGAGGAATGGAGCTAGATAGAGAAACAGACAAATGTAGGGTAGTATCCAGTTATTAGAGAGAAAAGGTAAAACAGTCACTCATGGTATGGGGGATATAATTTTTAGTTCTCATTGCTGTAATTACTGAAGATGAGAAAATAAACTTGTAGAAACAATAGGCAACATCAACAAGCTCTTAACAAGACTAGATCATCTTTCATCTGCATCTTCAATGCAGTTTTCCTACAATCAATTGAAATTCCATACAGGGGGTGCTGGTATATGTTTAGCAACCAGCTCTTTGGGGAGAGGAAATGTAAGCACAATACATATTAAAATTTAATCTACATTATTAATATTTTCTCCATCACTTTCTTAAGTCTAAACAATCAACAAAACAATAAACCAAGCCCTGACTTATAGCATTTGCTGATTCCCAAGGTATAAATGTTTGTGCTGAAAATTTAACAGTTATCTCTTATGAGTCAGTACAAAACCAGCTCCATCATATTCCATGATTCCATGTATCTTAAAAAAATGAACATTCTCCTGATCATCAGATCATCTGGGAGAATATCAGATAGAAGTGAACCCAGATACACAAGGACCAAGCTATAAACATGTTTCCTCATTACCAGAGTCTCCCAAAAGTCTTAGCACATCGATAGCTTAAAACCCCATTAAAACTGCTGGATGCTAAACTATTTTGTTTTCCATAGGGAAGCAGTTTTCAAACTTTTTTTGCTCTCAGAACCACTTTGCACTTAAAAAAATTGTTACTGACTCAAGAGAGCTTTTGTTTATGTGAGTTATATTGATTGGTATTTACCATGTTAGAAATGAAAACATCTTAGTATTCTTATGAAAACAGTTTGACTTCACGGATCCCCTGAAAAGGTCTAGTCTCTAGACCACACTTTGAGAACCTTTGGCCAGGGTAAGGCGGGGAACCTCGAGATCACATGTGGTCCTCTGGGTCCTCAAGTGTGGCTCTTTGACTGAATCCAAACTTCACAGAACAAATCCCCTTAAAAAAAGGAATTGTTCTGTAAAACTTGGACTCAGCCAAAAGGTATAGTTGTTTCATTCTTAACAATGATATTAAAATAAATAACAGAAGCTTCTTAGATCATAAAGAAGAGTTAACTAAATTACTCATTTCATTTATTATGTAATACTTTTAATTTTGGATCTTTTGAGCACATTTAAATATGAAATACTTGATATGCATATTTCAAAATTATTGAAAATTACACTAAGGTGACATTTGTCTGACAAATCCATTTATTTTCAGAGTAGTAAGTAATTCAGTATCAGACTTAGAACAGAGAGACTGAGAGCTCATTTTTTTTTAGTTGAAATGACAGCATGAAAGAACGTTGAACTTGAAGTCAGAAAACCCTAGGTTCAAATCCGGTCTTGGTCATTTACTAGGTATCCATGGTCATGCCACCTGGACTCTGACCCTTGCTTTTCTCATCCATAAAATGAGTATAGTTGTACTTGCGAAACTAATAGCTAACCTTATATCCTATTTTGAGGTTTGCAAAGCACTTTACATATGCAGCATTATCTTATTTGACTCTTACAACAGTCCTATGAGTTAGATTCCATTTTTCTTCCCATTTTATAGCTAAGTAAAGTAAGACTGAAAAAAGTTGCAACTTGCCCAGGATCATGGAGCTAGTGTCAGGGACAGGATTTCAGTAATTTACTCAGGTCTTCTGAACTCTATCCACTAAGCCTATTCTCCATTACTATTACTATTCACCTACTCCACAAGATTGTTTTAAGGATCAAATCGGATACTATACTAGAAGTGCTTTGTAAATGTAAGCTGTGATTACTACCATCAATTACAAGCTGAAGGGTTTTTGTTAGGTATTTGAATCTAGATGGCTATCCAGTATGAAACAATTATATGATATGTATTCAAGGATGTTAAAAAATAGAATGGGGGTGGGAACCCTATTGAACTAAAAAAATAGCTTGGTGTCTGTTTAATGGCCAGGTTTATTTTTGGAGTTGTTCTTAGCTTCTAAAGCTCTAAAGAGCCAATTACTGTAATCTAGCTTGCTTCAGTTTCCATTTATTTTTGATTCCTAGATTGTTGTAGGAGATAAAGTCGTATTGATGCCTGTCAATGCAGGACAGCCATTACATGCGAGCAACATAGAACTTCTAGACAATCCAGGATGTAAAGAGGTAAGTTCAAGGAAAAGAAACTGAATGTGAATATTTGTACAGTATTTATTGTTCCATACACATAATTTCTTTAGTTGCTGTCATGAAAACTAGCCAGTGCCATTCAAAAAAATAGCCTAAAAATAGACAGTAAAGCCAATCATTGCATATTTAATCCAATTAAATGTTAATGAAGAACCCCGTATCTCCAGCCTCCTGATGCTGTTAGCTTGTTATGTAATGCAGGACAGGGTATTCCTAATGCATCAGGGGTAGCCTAGTCTCCACTCTAGAGTGGGGGGGATCATTTGGCTATTCTACATGAATAAAATAAATTTGAAATAACTTTCCTAACTATATAAACACCTTCCCTCCCTCTGTTGGCACTGGTTCCTCTAGGCTCAGTCTATGGTTTAAAATCATTCACATAAAATGTTTCATAAATTTATCACAAATTTGGCTCATTATTTTGTCTCCACCCAAGACTCTGGGAAAATCTCCAAAAAATATAGCTCAGGTTTCATTTCCCATTAAGATTCTCATCTCTGTTCTCACTTTGCATGACCCAAAAGGAAATCTGCAGCCACATTATATATAGATTAGACTATCCTTACTGCAAAAAATTTAGAATTTAAAGACACAATAATGAAATGTTAAGAGACTGTGGCTAAAGTAAAGGGTCAGCAATTTCCATTCCCTACAGTAGCAGATATCCCATTAATTAAGAAAAAGTGTTCACAACTTTACTTTTCCAAAGGGACTGAACCCCTTTCTTTCCTGTATGCCTTGTCTTCAATACTTGTAATTGGATGATACCAAATGCTTTTGTTAGGGAACCTCTACCTGTTCCCTGTAGCTAAATTTTCAAGGAGAAAAGGAAAAATTCATGTTACCAATATCTACTTCAGCTAGGCTCCCATGAACTCTGGCAGCAAATATACAATCCCTGTTTGATCTTGTGGAGGATAGTGTATATGTTGGCATGGTAACTTTTCTGTTTCAATTCCTACATTACTGGCCTTGAGCTCCACAGATATCCATGCAAGTGTGAGAGAGAGAGAATGTGGAGAAAATTCCTTTTCTACTGTATCTTTGCCCTCTCACCCCCTGTACATGACCCCTTGACCCATGTAGTGTTGCTTGTTTTAATGTGATAAGGTATCCCTCAACAGTTGATTGTTTTTTTAAAGTCCTGACGTAACTACATTCCCAGCAAATCTGTTTCTGTTCT
The DNA here is from genome assembly GCA_028658325.1 of Potorous gilbertii. Taxonomy (NCBI): domain Eukaryota; kingdom Metazoa; phylum Chordata; class Mammalia; order Diprotodontia; family Potoroidae; genus Potorous; species Potorous gilbertii. Next base: position 139,040,989 of record CM053770.1, read on the forward strand.
TTGGCATGTATATCTGGGCAGAAACTAGAGGAAAATGAAGGGTGAGTCTGCAAAAGTAGGGCAATTTTTACAATTTTGAAAATTGCCTTATGGAATTTAATTCAATAAACATTTTTTAAAAAATGCTTACTATCAGCCTGTCATTGTGCTAGGGGATGGGAAAATAGAAAAAGACAGTCCCTGTCTTCAAGGACTTTGCAATCTAATGGAGGAAGACAATCCACAAAAGGAAGCTGAAAAGACAGGGATACCAGGAGGTGACCAGCCCAGGAGCATGTTGTTTCATGAAGTTGAAACCAAACAGAGACAGAGATAGAAAATGGAGAGCCCATGATGGAAGACCATTGAACTGGGACCAATACTCCATTGACCAAAGTGCCTTTTTATTTCCTCTGTTACATTAAAATAAAGCCTCGTGCTATATTACTGGACATGATTAGGTATTTTATAATAGTTATACATTTTTTCTTTCATAGGTTAATGCTGTTAATTGCAACACTAGCTGGAAAATCACTTTGTTCATGAAGTTCAGTTGCTATCGTGAAGATGTTCTCAAAGGGGTAGGTAGTTTGGGAAAATGAAGGTTTTCTTATTGAATTAGTTACATACACACCTAATTCCCTGATTAAAGTAGTTTAATGTATGTATTACTAAGCTTCATTTTTGTTCTTTGGTGTAGGTGGTCTTTAGTAGTTGTGGGCTAATTATATAACACTTCTAACCTTCAGTCTTCTCATCCGTAAAATGGGGATAATGTTTACAAACCCTCCTGAAGGTTGACTGAAATCTTTATTGTGTCATACAAATATGGGGTATGTCAATGCTAATGCTTATTATAGTCATTTTATGATGGTGATGATGTTATCTAGTGATCTGAAGTAAAAAATACCACAGATGGCCTCTTTTTTGTCCATTAAGTTTTTATTTCTCTCAGTGGGCTTGGGTAGAACCAGAGCAAAAATCAAGGAAGAAAGTTGGTTGACCCAGACACCCTCCAGAAAGAATGGAGGGCGCCTGAAAGAAACCAAAAAAGCATGAGCGTTTGGTTTCCTCCACTGTCACAGGCAGTGGCTGTACTTCAGATGTATTAGACAGTTCACTCTTTCCTGAGATTCTTCTTCTTTGCTTCTGGATGACAAACCACTTAAACAACTCCTTGAGTCCATTCAAAAACTTTCAATGTGACTTCTAAAGTATAGAATCCATTGCCAAACATTCCAATTAATACTTACCACAGCCTCTTGAGATGAATAAGGGAGAGTATTATAGTCCCCATTGAATAGGCATGATAAGTGGTTATTTTTGTCATGATCCCAAATCAAATAGATTTACAAACTTTCCTTTCACTGCCTTTCTTTGTGAATTGACAGCATCTGCTTAATTGTTTGGAAATAAAGATTTGACTTACTTATTTTTCTAGGGTGATGTTGTTAGATTGTTTCATGCAGAACAAGAGAAGTTTCTGACCTGTGATGAATATGAGAAAATACAACACATTTTCCTTCGTACAACTTTGCGTCAATCAGCTACATCTGCTACAAGTTCTAAAGCACTCTGGGAAATTGAGGTATGTAAATTTATTTCCCTTCTAAATAATTTACATAGAAAAGATAAATATCATAAACCAGATATTTTGTTAGATCCATTGATCATGAATGGTCAATTAAGCATTCAACAGACATTTAATAAATACTAAGTATTAAGTGCTATGTATTAAGAATACAAAGAAAAGAAAAAACATGGCTTGTATCCTCAAGATTTCATATTCTAATGGGGGAGACAACAAAAAAACAGTTGTGTGCTTATAATACAAACCTATTACCTAAAACTAGGACAGATAGGTGGTACAGTGGATACAGTGCAGGGGCACGAGTCGGAAAGATTCATCTTCCTGGGTTCAAATCTGGCCTCAGACACTTATTAGTGGTGTGATCCTGGGCAAGTCACTTAACCCTGTTTACCTCAGTTTCCTCATCTACAAAATGAGCTGGAGAAGGAAATGGAAAATCACTACAGTATCTTTGCCAAGAAAACCCCAAATGGGACCGAGGACTTGGGATATATTCAGCACATTGTTGTATCAACTCAAAGTGTGGTATCCTGGGTATCATTATACTAAGGTTTATTCCTGTTCTGAGCAAGACTGGAAAGAAGAAAAGACCCAGAAACTAAGTCAGAAGTCTGGACAAGTTCTGAAGGGTATAGTAATTGAGAAGAAGCCATGCCATGTTTCGAGTAGTAAATTTTTGATCCTGAGAATTCATCTTTAGGTAAAAGGTCATGTACTATTAAATGTTTAATAACTGACTCTCCAGAATAAAAATGTATGCATGTCACATTTTAAAATTCAATCAACATTATTAACATTTAGTCCATTATTTTTTTCAAGTCTGGACAATCAACAAAACTCAAGCCTTGATTGTTGCATTTATTGATTTCTAAGGTAAAAATGCTCTCACTGGAAATTTAACAATTGGTGTTCATGAAATGGTTCCAGACTGTGAAGACTTATTTTCAAATATAAATTATGAATGTAATATGATACATGATTTGTCAAGTATTTTTTGTGATCTGCCTCTCAATGACAGAGCATTTTTGCAATTCATTAATTTTTTATTTTCTTATTATGAATTTGTTGTTGTTTAGTCGTTTTCAGTCATCTCCAGTCTTTGTGAATTCATTTGGGGTTTTCTTTGACACACATACTGAAATGGTTTACTCTTTCCTTCTCCAATTCATTTTAGAAATGAAGAAACTGAGGCAAATAGGGTTAAGGGACTTGCCCACGGTTACACACCTCATATGTGTCAGAGGCCAGTTTGGAACTCAGTTCTCTATCCACTACACTACCTAGCTGTCCTTAGTAGGAATAGATAGTTTAAAATGTATTAGAATAGACAATTTAATCTCCCTGTCATCAGTAATTCACCAGAAATATTAACATTGTTTAACTGTGATTATCATTGTCTTGGTCTGTAGGTGGTGCATCATGATCCATGCCGTGGGGGAGCAGGGCAGTGGAACAGTTTATTCAGATTCAAACATCTGGCAACTGGAAATTATTTAGCTGCAGAGGTAAGAATATTTTCCTTAGTAACACTTAGGTCATTTCTACATGTTCATAGTAGAACAGAGAATCCAATTCCAAAGTGAATTGGATTCTCTGCATCATTTTGCATGTGAGTAGACAGTCATTAGTTGAATATGATAGTTTCCTGTAGAGGCAGAAAAATTGCTGTTGTAAAGGAGTTCTGAACATAGAGGTTTTTGATATAGGTAAAAAAAAAAGAATCTTTTTACTTCACTTTTTCACAAAGGAAAACAACGTCACTCCTAACCTCTACCATAAGACTATTTCATAAGGCTTAATTTGTTTTCTTTCAGTGCAAATGGAATTGGGTAGTTAATTTGGTTATGATGTACCCTACAAAATCTGATTTAGTACCACTTATTTTTAAAATTCTTTCTTTTTTTTATCATTTCATTTCCCAACGCAACCATCCATATTCCCTACCCAGAGAGTCATCCCCATAATAAAGAATAAAAACCAAAGAGAAAAAAAAGGCTAATCAATACTTCAAACAAGGTCAACAGTATTTGTAGCATTTTATATCCATAGTCCCCTACCTCTGCAAAGACAGAATTCTCATAACTTACTTATTATCGTTATGTAGTGTTGTTTTGGTTTGTTTTATTGTTTTCTCTACTTACATTATTGCTATTATTGTCTTACTTAGTTATCTAGCATTTATTAAGCATCTGTTATGTGCTAGGTGTGGTGCTCAGCATTTGGGGATATAAAAAAAGTAGAATTCACAATCTCACGGGAGAGGCAACATGCAAACAACTATGCACATATGAGTTCTGCTGAATTCACTTTGCATCAGTTCATGTCAGTCTTCCCATGCCTCCCTCTAGCCTTCATTTTCTTTGTTTCTTGAAGTTCAATAACTTTCTGTTGCATTCATATACCAAGATTGTTAAGCCATTCTCCAGCTGAACAACATACATTGCTTTTAGTCCTTTGCTCTTACAAAAAAAGCACGCGTTTTTATAGCATTCTTCTGACTTGGGACACATTTAGCTCATTGTTTAATGTAGCACGCCTGAGATCTCTTCAAGTTTATCTTCAGTTACCAGTCTTGCGCTAAGTGGGTGGTTTTTATTTTTCTGAGTCATTGGAGAGGAAAGGGTTTGTTTCCTGAGACACTGAGCTGTCCCCAAACTGTCAATAAAGTCTTAGAATTAACAAAGCTGATTCTCTCCCCCTCCTTTCCATTAAAAGGATATGTAGATGATGTGAGAAAATAACTCCAAAGAAATAGTAGAACTGATTAAGTTAAACTTGGTGTTCATTAATACTGGTCACTTACTTTTAATTACAAATATGGAGGGATCCCTTTTAGAAGTGGTGTAATGTTCCTATGCTCTACTCTCCTTTATCCTATCTCTGTATACATTTTATGATTGATTTTGAGGTTCCAGCCTCGAGTTATACCAAAATCAGTAAGGATTTATTAAGTACCTACTATATGCCAGGCATTGTTCTGGGTGCTAGGGATATAAAGACAAAAACGAAATATCTCTACCCACAAAGAGCTTATTTTCTATAGAGGAAATCAACCTATATACATATAAGTAAATAAAAAATATATGCAATGTTAGGATAGGGCATTAGCAGATGAGAGAATTAGCAAACGGGGGAGTGCCACTTCTCCTGGACCTTGAAGGGATCTAGGAATTCTGAGACGTAGAAGTGAGCAGGGAGAGCATTCCAAGTACAGCTAAGCAAAAGTAGGGAGAAGAGGGATGAAATATTGTGAAAAGAAATAGTAGGGGAGTGTATGAGGCCTGGAATGGTATGTACTTGTAAAAGCAAGCACCCTGACACATCCAGGACAGCCTGTTGTACAGGTTCTCAGATCTGCTTTTCTAAAAGGAAAGCAACTTTTGAGGGATCAACAATCAGTTCAATCAAGCACATATATCATTCACTTAGTTCAGGGGGAATGTTGAACTTCAGAGAAAATACAAACAGAGAAATAAAGATCAACAGACAGGGCTTCCAGTTGTCTGTCCATATGCAATACATATATCACAGATCAACAGATCCAACTGTCTGACCATTGTTTACATACATACTTAACGGAGAGAGAAGTACTAATATCTAATTTTTCAAAGCTGGTGGGCTCCTAAGCAGCTGCTAAGACCAGAGTCTTATCTGGTACACAAACCTTCCAAAAACTAAGTCCCAAAGTAAAACCTCACCTCAGAGTATATGGACACCTTTCAGAGCTAGAGAGCATCACAACCCTTGAGAACCAGTGCCTCATTAGAAATCACCAAAAGGTATGGGCCTTCCAACAACAAAATAACTTCCCTAATCAAACTTTCTTTAATGGGCAGACCCATTAATGGGTGGGGAAGATCTTTAACTCTCATTAGAATTACACTACTGGAGCTCCTTGTAAAGGGCTTTTGGTGCCAAACAGATGTGATACAGCAAGGGTCTTTAACCTGGGGTCTGTGAACTTAAAAAAAATTGTTTTTGGATAATTGTTTCAATGTGTAATCTTATTTTTTTATTTCATGCATTTAAAAAATATTCAGATAAGGGGTCTCTAGGTTTCACCAGACCTCCAAAGGGGTACATAACACAAAAAAAAGATTAAGAACACTTATTCTAGAGATAATAGGGGGCCACTGGAGCTTTTTGGGTAGGAGAGTGAAAAAGTCAGATCTGTGTTTTAGAAATATAATTTTTTTAGTTGTGTAGAGGATAGGTTGGAGGGAAGAGAGATATGAGGTAGGGAGTCCAGGTAGGGTTCTTTTACAGTGATCCAGGCAAATATTTTGACCTGAACCAAGGTGGTGGTAGAATTGGACATAGTGTTACTAAGAACTAGTGTCTCACTACCACAAAACAGAAAATTGCTTTTTTTTCCTGTATTTCTTGCCTCTTGCTCTCTGTCTGTTGGGTGTGTAGATGTGTGTTTTGATGGAAGTATGAAGAAAAAAGTAGAAAGAACAAGATCTAACTGTTCTACAATCATACCTTTGCTCCTTTCAATCTTGTCTTGGTGTTCTGTGACTGTCTGATAAGTGGGAGAGCATTTTATGTTTTCTTCAACATATGATGAACAAGGGGACTTTTCCCATGCTGTAATAGGCATCTCATTATTGAAATACATGAGTGAATGAAACACATGCTTAGACACAACAGTTTTTCATAATCTAAATGATCTGAGATCACTCTTATTCAGGTTAAGTGTGAAATGAAAAGAAGCAGTAAGGTAATTGGTTAATCTTAATCAATGGTTGATGGACAAATCAGAAAAAATTAAGTCATGACAATAATTGCCAATGTTTATATAGTGCCAGGCACTGTGTTAAGTACTTTTATTATATCATGTGAGCCTCACAACAACCCCTTGGAAGTAGGTACTGTTATTTTCCCCATTTTACAGTTGGGAAAGCTGAGAATGACTTGCTCAAGGTTACACAGCTAAGAAGTGTCTAAGGCTGGATTTGAACTCAAGTCTTCCTGACTCCAGGCCCAGTGCTTTATGTAATGTACCACTTGACTGCTTCGGTTAGATATCTCCCAAAAGCTAAAAGGGTTAGGACTTAAAGCTTTTTAGAATTTTAGGCTTTGTAATTTTTTTTGGTGGATTGTGAATGTAAGGAATAAAACCTGTCTGAAACAGTGATGAAGAAGAGAGGTTTTGACAACTTAATTCACTAATAAAACTATAGAAAATAGTTAATGTGACTTGATGCCTGCAGTTATATGATGTAAAATATTAAAATAGGTTATCCCCAGATCCTTTGTTAAAGGGGTTGTTTAGAATAAAGTATTATGTTAATTTTATTTAACATAAATGACAAACACATACATGAGCCTATTAATAAATGAGTATTACTGATATTTATAATTTATGAATAAATGATACAAGTACATACAAAGCCTGAACTTTGACTATTGAAAAAAGTTTACAAGAAAAAGAAAGTCCTTGGAAGTCAGTACCACAGGTTTACTTTTAAGTGTCAATGTTAGTTCATTTGAGGTGGAACTTTCTTCATAGTTTAGTGGATAGTGATGATCTCTTTGTACTGATCTATGACATTTTGTGTAGGAACATTTTGGATATGTATGTGAATGGAACATGATGAGTACTGTCTCAGATGCAAATGATGAAAGAAATCTAATTGAGATTCTCCTTTCTAGCTTGCTCTGATAAAAAGAGTAATTGACTCTTGCATTCTATTAAATTTTGATGTCAAAAACTTTGTAGAATTAATAACTGTTGTTATTTAAATTTTTATGAAAATATGATGTAAAAAAAGTTTTGGTCAGGATTAAAAGGCATCATGAACTGATGCTCTCTCAAGTTCTTGACACTAATGTAGCAGACAGTGGAACTCTAAATCAGAAAGCTGGTAGAAACCTGTCACAGTTTAACACAATGTTAGAGATGATAATTGTGTTGCCATGATTTTGTTCTGAGTGGTTTTTCTCCTCCACTTATGAAAGTTTTTCTCATGTCATAGACATTATAGGAAAGAGGTTTCCAAATTCCCTGGAGCTGAGATACTTTGGCTCTGTTGGATTCCTTTTCAGAGAATTTCTATACACTCCCTGAAATAGATAAAGATTCACAGGAAAAAAAACCTCAACCCAAATCTAGAATTATGGCAAATATATTGTTATAGGACTTCTCCTTTTCCTTCTCTTACTCCTTCTCCTGCCCTGGCAGTTCTAATATTGTATGACCTACTCTGAGGAAGGCAAAGGAAATAGAAAACAGTCTCCTAACTTCCTAATTTTAAACATGTACACTCATCCTTTTCTTTAACAAGTGGAAAAACTACTAAATGCAGCTACAATCATCAGTAAAGACTCTTCCATGCTATTACACTGATTGTTTTTCATCATTGCACATTGTGGGAAATTCATTTATAATTATGATGGGCTTTTGAATGATGTGTCAAAACAAACTCTGTCATATGGAAGAAATAGGAATCCACTACCTATTCTAATACACACAATCTGTCCACAGTTATCTTTTAGTATAGAATACAAAGTAAGAATGTAAGAAACATCTAAAAAAGATCAATAAGTAAAAGACAATTAGTATAAACTTATTAAAATATTTCCTCCCTTCTATAAAACCACAGCTGCACACACATAGACTTAAAGAAAGGGTCTGGTGTTATTTGAATGTATCCTGGGAATCATCAGTAAATTGGATTATGCTCTGCTTGACACTTAGATAGAGTTTCTGGTATGTATATTGTAACTACATTAGTTCATGCTGAAAAATATTCAGAAATGGCACTTCTTTTTTGGCCTGCAAGTATGGAGGGAAAAACTTGGGGTGAAAGGTTTGTGCTGTTTGTTGTGCATGGAAAATATAAACTATTGTGGTTTGACACATAAATTTTGCATAGTGTTAGTATTAAAGGTAACCCCTCCTTCAAATCCCCTGAACTGCTTTTGTACAATTCATATTTCAGGCATAGCATATGAAGTAGATGTAGGCTTCAGGGATTTATATAATGGACACCTTTTGTGAGTGAGATGACTTCTCTTAATGAATTGGATAAAGCTTACTGAGTGCTTATATATAGTCTTTCAGTCCAGAAAGGTTATACATACCCTGGATTATGTAAAAAAAAAAAAATTCTACATACCTTGCTTTTCTTTTCTAAGTCCCTTTGATAAAGTTTTCTGGAACAGAAATGCAGAGTTTTTGGATAGCAAAGTAATTTTTTATTGCCTAAAGGTAAATGTTGAGTTTAACTTGATCTGTTGTTTTGTGCTTTAATGTTATTATTCTTATGTTTTACTATTAACATTTATTTATTGTTTTAGATTGTTTTAGAACTTTAAGTGTTGAGCTTGGGCACATCAATTAATTAATCTCTAGATTTCACTTTCCTTCCTTGTAAAATCAAGATGTTGGACTAAATGTTTTCAAATATTTGAGCTTTAGGTACTGTGGTTTATAAGCACTGCAGTTAATGTAAAAACTCTAGCCATGTAGGGGAAATATTTCCTATTTTTGATGGAGAACATGAGCTACAGACATCATTTTTAAGACTGAGAGGCAGGGTCTGGGTTATGCTGCTGTTTCTCAGAATTACAACATTCCAGTGTCTTGGCGCTCTTTCTTTCATTTACTCCCTCTCTCACCCCCTCACTTTCCTGTCCTCTTTATCACATACCTATTTTATATATCTACCTCTTCAGAGAATATTTAAGGATCATTTCATGCATTATGAAAAGTGCTCAGTATTTTAGGGAGGCACTGATTACAGGGTAAAGACTGCCCCCTTACTTCAGAATTCTAAAATGAATATAAATTCATGAGCTTTCCCCTTCACCCAATTTAAAGAGTTTTATATTCTAATGGAAAGGAAAGTAATCGATTTAGTGCTGTATTGGTAGTGAGGAAGATGTGGGTCCATAACCCTATCTCTGGCACTATTAGCTGTGTAATCATGGGCAAGTGATATAAACTTGTAAAACTTAATGGGTTTAAAAACATAAAGTACAACATAAATATCTAGAGAAGCGCCATAGCATAGTGAATAAAGGACCAGTATTAGAGTCCAGAAGATCTGGGTTTAAATCTAGTCTTTGCCTGTGTGACCCTTACCAAAAGTTGTTTAATGATCTGGAGTCCCAGGTAACTTGATCTAAGACTCTTACTTAAATCAGGGGAAGTCATGAAAGTGATGAGTTCAGGGAACCATAATGTTGAGGTCTAGGGTGCTTAGGACCCCAAAATACCAACATGCTGGGGTCCTGCTGAATGAATTCGACTCAAGCCTTCTTTCAGCCAAAGTAAAACAAAATGTATTAAAGATTCACCTTATTGGGTTGCCTCTTAAGAGACCTCACCATTTATGACACTTCCATTGACAAGTGGGCCAGATGAAATCTCAGCTAGACAGAGTCAGAGCTGGATTGAATGTGAGCACCTTTATGGAAGAGAGATGGAACTTATAGATAGAAAGACTGTGGGAGAGATCTGGGGATGGTCTAGTCTTGATGGGACTGGAGTAACTAGTGATGTGATCAAGGGTGGGAAACAACTGGAGGCAATTGGGATGTCTCAGACAATGGAGGGCTTGGGTGGGAAGAAGGTAGGGAAATCCTGAGAGAGCAGATAATGGAGGGCCAAGCTGAGTTAAGGGCAACAGATTTGGGTATGAAAAGTCTATTAAGTGGGAAGATTCAAGGAGAGTTCAAGAAGGTTCCCAATCTGCACCCCATCAGAAGGAGATGAAATTCTTCATGGATAGCTTCTTACAATGTTCATTGTTTATCCTTCATTCTCGAAGAGAACTATGACATCAGGAAGGTGATGCCATGACTGTTTTTATAATGAAATCACAGATCAAAGAGGAAAATTTTTCATTATGTTAATGATCTGATTTAAGGAAATAAAATATAAATATTTAAAAAGTTATCAATTCTTATACACTAATAGGCCAAATTATCAGAATAGACAAAAAAAATCAGAATTGTTTTCACTGATGATTTTTGTACACAATGTAATGGAATAGATAATGCAAAATCATATTTTGTAACTGTGCTTTGTCACTTTATTTGTAAATAGACACAACAACCACCAGATGGCAGTAAATACTCACATCTTGGTTTTTGGAATAGCATTATTTAATTTCTTTAAAATTGCCCTCTATAGTGGTACTTAAGTACCCCTATGTTAGTTCAAAGTCTCCTAGTGGGGTAACCGTCCTTAATAGCCTTGTTAGGAAAGAATATAGTGTTGTATTACAGTCACAGATTTGAAGCTGGAAGGGATCTTAGGCGTCATTATTTCATAGATGAGGAAACTGGAGTTGAGAGTGGAAGTGATTTGCCTAAGGCAGCACGGATAATAAAAGGAAGTAACCGAGTCAGGATTGAAATCCGAGTCCCTTGACTCCAAAGATCTCTCGATTATTTCCACCTTGGGACTGGTTGTCTTATAATTAGTGATAGCTTTATACCTCTAGAGGAAGAAGTAACTTCAGAGACCACTTACACCAATACCCTCATTTTGCATTTCTGTTGTTGGTCTTTCCTGGACCTTATTGTACATATAAGGAAATTGAAGTCTTGGAGGGTTAAATTCTTGTCAGTGATCACCAGAGGTCAAATTTGAACCCAGTACTTCTGACTCCAGAGATAGTGATCTTTCCATTATTCTTGGCTGCTTTTAAGATCAAAGAGATTAGGATCTAGAATGCTAGCCCTCTGAAAGGACAAATAAATTATATTTAAAAATACCTAAGGCAATTTTGTATGACTACATGAAGCTACAAAACAATTCATCAGAAAAAAGGAGGCATTATTTCTATAAGGAAAATGGAAAAAATAGGACAAGAGTAAAAGCCCTGGATCTATTTATTTTGTTTTGCCTTGACTCTATCATGTTAGATGGGATATCGCAGCTAGTTTCCATCTAGAAATGTTTTAAAAATGCATCGGAAATTACAGGGTTAAATTATGAACTCTGAGGTGATTGGCTGTAAAGAAATCTTTGGAAGAACAATAATTTTTAGGTGTTTAACACAGAATGTTTGCTGCTTCAGAAAGATGCTACCCGTGTGGGATGGTTTCTGAAGCTGCATATGCAATAGGGAAAATTGAGCACAAGCTGGTGGGCAGCTGACATTGTACTGTGGGAAAAGTACTGGGAGCTGCTGTTGGCCCTGCAGGAGGTGCTGCTGAATCATCAGCATTTGTCAAACTGGGAGTCAGCCAAGTGTGGCTTCAGCACTAGCAGAGTTTAAGTCACCAAAATTAGGAAGAGATTTCAAGCTTTTTCCCTGCTCCTTTCCTTTCCTCTCCCTGTCAATGTTTCAAGCCCTTTCCTATGTTAGCTACCTGAATTTGAGGACAATTGACTGAATCTTATTGGAGAAAGGCCCTCTGGCATCTTAGGCTCTTCTGAATGTGTAGAGGAAAAGCTAGTGATCCATCCATCCAGCTGGTTGTGTAGAAGGTGATACTGATGGTAGGGAATCTAATACTATTTAATACACTGTCCAGACAGACCAGTCACTTGCAAATGAATGGATTAACTGGCTAAATTGACTTGCAGTCCTGGCTGCTGTTTTTTTTGTTTTGTTTTATTTTGGTATACTTTCTTATTCTTGGTTACTGTTCTTTTGTCTGCTAAATGTTTGTTTATTTGTTTGTTTTTTGGGGTATACCTTGCTACTCTTGGTTATTGTTCTTTTACCAATCACACAAATCGTAGCTAGTTAGCAACCCCAGAGAAATTGTCCGTTATCGTTATGTGCTTTCCTTACTTTGTATCTCTCCTTGTGGAAGACAAATACAAATTACAATCAGGAACCTCAAGTCCAACTTTTTAATGAACAACAGTTGTCCTTGGATTTGTTAGTTTGATGTTGAACGCAAGTGAAATTCTTTTCAGCTAAACCCAGCAACTTGTGCTGTGATGGAGCACATACATACATGTTGCATCTAGTTATCATCATCCAAAATGTATGACTTGGCCCATGACAGATTCATGCTCTCATTTCATTTGGGCTCTTACTGCTACTTGGCCAGGTGTTTTTACAAACCCTGTATTTCTTGGCACACACTTCCCCACAATGATAATTCCAACATCTCCCTTCCCTTCCACCTTTCAGTTCTTAATGCTTCAGCAAATGATAGTGTTTCCTTAGTTAACAAGGAGATAGAAACCATGAATCCTGAGCTCCCTATCTTCCCTCTTTTCTACCTCTAGAGAAATCCTGAGGGTCTTCCCCTTCCAGATTGATTTTTTTTTTTACCAAGTGTAAGAGTTCATCCTCTGCCTCATTTCTTACCTAGTCTTAATCAATCAATGAATGGTGTTGCCTCAGTCAAACTGAGACCTATTAAAGACCTTAGCTTAAAAAGGCCAAGGTCTCCCACACCATCCAGGGCCATCTCCAGTCATTCTGATCTATATCTTGCCACTGGACCCAGATGGCTCTGACAGAATGAGACTGGTGACTTTACATAGTCCTTCCTCACCTAAATCCAATTCACTTGCATGTCATGGCATCACCTTTCTGATGACATAGTCCTCCTCAAGAATGAAAGATAAATCAAAACAACTTCTAGATATCTCTATCTTACCTATTCTCTCTTTCTTGTCTTCTATTTTCTGTTCAATTGACCAAATCCTTATTAATCATACTTTTTGTTAATGACATTATGCTAGGCTATAGGAGATGTAAAAAACATGCTCCCTGCTCTTAAGAAACTCAGAACCTCAGAGAGGTAAGACATATTAACAAATCTTTATAAATGCAATCTAGGATATGAAAAGCATGCAGAAGAAGCACAGTGTCTTGTACATAATAGGCACTTAATAAATGTTTGCTGATTATTTCTAGCTTATAGAATCAGGAAAGATTTAAAGGAGGAGGCAACATTTGAATTAGGCTTTGAAGAATGGGTAGAAAATTTTAATAGATAAGAAGGAGTAGGGAAATACAGATATTACAGGAATAGGGAATGATATGAGAAGAATGAGATGGGTTTGGGTCCTATCTAGCTGAAATAGTAGATGAGACTAGACCATGGTTTCATTTGTATAGACACCTACCAATGAAGGAATACCTTCTCCTCATGCAGATTGGTGCCTTCTATGAAACTTACAGTCTTAGAGATCTGTCAGTGGAAGCAGTATGTATAAGAGGTAGACCTGAATACAGGTCTTCCTGAGTCAAAAGCAGGTTGTCTTCAGTGACAAGCCACCTTACTTCCATGCTGCTGGAATGGATTCTGGTGCCTTTCCTCAACTGATTGTCTCCAATTTGCCCTGTATATAGCTTGTTTATATGTAGTTGTTTGCATGTTGCTCCCACATTGGACTGTGAGCTCCTTGAGGGCAGGGACTGTCTTTTTCTCTTGTATCTTTGATGTTTAGCACAGTGCCTGACACATAGTAGATGCTTAATAAAGGTTTATTGACTGAGTGACTAGAACATAGTGGGTATGAAGCCCACTATGGGAAAAAGAGGTAAAAATGTTGGCTGAAGTCAGAATGTGAATGACTGGATGAAAGGCTAAGGAATTTGGGCTTTATTTGGTAGGCAATAGGGATTTATTGAAATGCCTGAAACACTAGAATAACAGCTAATCAGGGGTGTATATTGAGATGAAAAAGAATTGTATAGGATAGACTGGGATGCAGAGAAATTGAAATAAGAGAGACCAATTAAGAAACCACTTAAAATAGTCAGGATATCATGTGGTCCTGAAACAGGGTAATAGCATTATGAATGGAAACAAAGGGATAGAATGGAGCCAAGAGACATAGTGGACACAAAATCAATAGGACTTGGCAAATGAGTGAATGTGGTAAAAGGAAAAAAGATGACTCTTAAGATTTCAAACCTAAGGGGCTGGGAGAGTAGTGATGCCATTCATTGCAAAAGAGTATGTTTGGAATTCAGGGAGGATGTGGCTTTGGATGGGCTGATACCTAAACAGAGATGTCCAGGAAGCAGCTGGACACATGAGGCTGGAATTCAGAGGAAGGGGGGGGTTCAAGTTCTGGGGGTTAACCAGATGGAATGACTGAAGCAGTGGGGTAACTGTTGTTGTTGTGTGTCCTTCATTCTCAAAGAGGACCATGACATCACAAAGGGACATGACATCGTGACTTGCAAGTGAATTGGATTGAAGTGAGGCAGGGCTGTGCAAAGTCACCAACCTCACTTTCTCCTCCAGAGCCATCTGAGTCTAGTGGCAAGACGTAGATCAGAATGACTGGAGATGGTACCCAGGGATAATTGACATCTCTAGTAGAGAGAATATTAAGAGAAAAGAGAGATAGGCTAGAGCCTTAGGGACCTTCTATTTGGAAGGAGAGGTGACCCTGTTCCTTTCATAAATTCTAAGCCCTATATCCTGAATTCTGTCCTCTATCATCTTCTCTGGGACTTTGTTCCCTTAATTTTTTTTTCTTTATTCCATCTTTAGTATTCCCACCTTACCTGATATATCTTCATGTCGTTATCACTTTCCTTTATATATATATGTCTATTGATAGGTAAAAGATATAAAGGGGAAGTCATCAGGTATGTTTATGTATGTGCGTATATATGCATATATTCAGGTTACATTATGTATATCTACATATATAACATATACATGTATTTCTGAGGCACAAATTGCCAAAAAAGACTTTTATGGAGAACTCATATGGGGCAAGCAATCACATGGTAGTCAGAGGAAGCAACACAAGGACACTCTCAAGGTCTCTCTCAAGAACTTTGGATTTGACTGTGCCACATGGGAGACACTGACCTAGGACTGCTCAGCATGGCGTGCCCACATCATAAAAGGTACTGTGCTCTATGAGCAAAGCAGAATTGAGACAGCACAAAGGAAATGTACTATGTGCAAATTTGGAGTAACCATCCCAAATATTCACATGGACTATCTGTGCCCAGTCTGTGATAGAGCATTCTGAGCTTGGTTTGATCAGCCACAGTGGGACACACTGAAACTTCACTTTGTCATGGTGATGTTATTTTGGTCCTCTTTGAAAACAAAGGACAGCAGCCAACCAACCAACCAACCAACCATATACATATATTTCTGAGGCACAGATTAGATTATAATCCCCTGCTAATAAATTTTCAGTGACTCATTGCATCTAGAATCACAGACTCATTTATAGTTCATCACAGCTTAGCATTAGTTTGTTTCCAAACTTATTTCATATTATTCTCCCTCATACAATCTACATTCCAACCAAACTCTCTTCCTGCATTTCTCCAAACTCCGAATTCCCTATTGTGCACCTGTGTTTTCAGTCTCTGTTTCCTGCCTGTATAATGTATTCCCTCCTCACCTCTTAAAATTCTTCACTTTCTTCAAGGGATCATTTTGGGGAGCTGCCTTCTGGAAGTCTTTCCTGATCCCTCCTGGTTGTTCATCTTCTCTGCCTCCTCAAATTGACTTTTATTTAGCTAGTGGGGTAAATGTTGTATTAAGTAGGGTGTTAAACTCCTTAAAGGCATTAACTTCTTTTCTGTTTGGTTTAGTTTGTCTTTGAATTCCTAGCCAACCAAATACTTGTTGAATTCAATTGAATTTTTTCAGTACCCTGGGATGCACAGTTACTTAAAAATCATCATATGTTGTCAGGTGCTCTCTCATTATCTTCCTACTTATCTTGGATTTCAACTCCCCGTTAGCTATTTCTGTACAGTCCCTTCCCATCCAAAAAATATTCTTCTTGGCAGAGAAAAAAGGACCCAAATAGGAACTGAACAGCCCTGACCTTCTCCCTGTTGTCATTTGTCCTCTCCATCTATCCCACACAGTGGTCCTCCTCTCCATTGTTTCAACTTCCTCTTTCCTTCATGTGTCTGCAAACTAGCGCATCTTTTTGCTGTCCTTATCTCTTTCCTGGCCAGCCTCAACCCATCCTGAGCATTCCTGACAGTGTAATTCCAGAACCTTATTATGCTTTATATTCATCCTCCTGTCTGCTCCTGCTTCATCTTCTTCAGATGTCTTAAAAATCTAGTGTATCAGTAATATTCCAGTACATCTACACTCATTTCCTTAGTCAATTCTCTCTTTGTCCCCGACTAGAATTTTTTTTTTAAAGAGACCTTCTCATTTCTCCTGGTCTGACTTTTAGAGATATTTAGTGTATCAAATCCTAGCTACATATTTTTTAAACCCATGTCTTCCAAAAATCTAGGATATATGTCACATTATAATTTGCTTTCCTCTCTTTCCTCCTTTATCCTAAACTAAAAGATGAAATGCTTACTTCCCCTTCTCCCAAGGTTCATAATCAATTCCTTCTTATATGTCAGAATCAAGGCCAGGATAGTAGCTATTGTTGGGTCCTCTATCTTTTGGAGGATGAAATGATCATTAAGGGAAGTCAAGAAATTATCTTCTGCTTTGCTTTTGGAAGATGCTGAGAGAACTCCTGCAGATGTGAGGATTTAACTGAAGCCCTACCTTTCTACAATCGCACCACCCTGCTTAACTTGTGATCTGTTTTCTAAACCCTTCACCCATTTCTTGTCTACATTTGAGACATCTGGAGCATACTCAGATGCCAATAGTATTTTGCTTCCTGTCTTTGTTGTTCTTTACTCAAATGCTCTCCACCATGCTTCACCCCCCAAATTCCCATGTTTCCTTTCATGTCTTATTAATTTAATGTGCCAGACAGCTAGGGGCAGACATACTAGGCAGCAAATTACCATGGTAGATAAAATATAGAGTTAGACCTGGAGTGAGGAAGTCAGCAAGACCTGAACTCCAGGTTGGTCTCAGAAACTTACCAGTTTTGTGACCCTGGCCAACTCACTTAACCAATACTTGCCTCAGTTTCCTCATCTGTGACATAGGGTTAAAAATAACACCTCTGAGATATTTGTAGAGCACTTTGCAAATCTTGAAGTCCTATATAAATGCTAGCTATTGTTAATATTATAGTATTGCTTCCTCTTACTTCCTCCTCCAATTTGTTCCTTTTGAATAAGATCTCATCTTCCAGAGTCATATTTGAGTCATGTGTCATTTACTGCCAAAACTTAGTGATGTCTATAAGGTCACATATTCCTCCTTGCCATAAGATCTCTGACTCACTTTGCTTAATCCTTATATTTTATGTATTTGCTTTTATATCTGAGGCGATAGATTTTATTGAAGGTTTCTTTCTTGGATATTTTCTCCTCTGAATTATTGGGCATTTGTGTTATTTCTTCCAAAACGGAGGTTATACAAAAGTGGTTTTCTCTTCCCTTTTTCTGTTTAAAGCCTTTTAGATTTTGCAAAACTGTAGACAAATATGTTTTTATCCACCTTTCTGGTTGTACCCTGTCACTTGTTAGGAGTCTAACATTCTTATAATGTAACCTATGGTCCTGAAATCCATATTGCATTGTTGGACACCATCTTTTCAACCAAATGTTCGCTTCCCAAATGTGCCATTTTTAAAAAAATAGTTAAGTGGGTGGCCCAGGAGAAGAGATGAAGCAGTGCATTTCCCTCCTTTTTGTTGGAGAGATGTAGGATTATGAGCAATGGGATGTTGGTATCTGTTGTGTTTTATTTAATTTTGCTTATGTATTTTTCATTTCAGAGGAAGGTTTACTGGGTAGGGATTGGAGGAGTGTATTCAGAAATTGTATTGTTAAAACAAAAGACACTAATAAAATTTGGGGAAAAGAAAACCCAATTAACAATCCAGAATGGGCAGCTAGAAGGCACAGTGGATAGAGAGCTAGTCCTGGAATCAGGAAGACTCCTCTTCCTAGGTTCAAATCTGGCCTTAGACATTTCCTAGCCATGTGACCCTGGGCAAGTCACTTAACCCTGTTTGCCTCAGTTTCCTCATCAGTAAAATGAACCAGAGAATGAAATGGCAAAACTACTCCAGTATCTTTGCCAAGGAAATCTCAAATGTGTTCATGAAGATTTGGAACCAAATGAAAAATGACTGAACTCCAAAAATGAAAGGAGGAATCCTAGGAGTATGAAAGTACTAAGAGAGTACAGAGGATGCAGATTTTCTCTGTAGGAGACAGATTCTCTAAATCTCTAGGATTGTGGGAGCAAGAAGTGCAAATTTAACAACCATAGTTGTTAAACTATATTTAACATACCATACAAGTTAACAACCAACTTGGTTGAGCTCTATACCTTCTAGTATGGTGGTGATGGAGGTTGGTGAATCAACAAAAGAATGGAAAAGCATTTATTATTTCCTAAAGAATTGTGCTAATGGCTTTAATACTTTGTACAAAAGTATAAAAGTGAGAGTTCTCTGCCCCTTGGGAAGGTAATGAAAGCACTATTTATTTTTATGACCATCCTTAGTCTTCATGTTGTGCTCCTCCTTCTAGAGCCTGACACAAATAAAGTACCTAATTAAATGCTTGTTGATTTAGTGGCTAGGGAGGAAGGTGGTGATTTGTTTTGAGAAGTCACTGGTGTGGAATTTAGAGAATAAGGAGATTTAGTTCCACATCCTTTCCAGGAGCTATGAAAGTATGTGATTTTCTGGAGGGGATTAGGGTGGAATTTGAAGTATGGCTGAGGCTAGCTAGATATTGTGTCATGTATTTATTTACCTATCAGGATAATGTACCTCCCTCTCTGCCCCACTGTCTTTCCGTTGGGCCATTAAACCCAGTGTGTGTTGGTGCAGCTTTCTCTTTCCACACAGTGGAGAACCAGGAGTGGTGGTGGTAGGGAGTAGGGGTGGAGACAGTAGTTCAGATCAGAACTCTGGGGTTCCAAGGACTATATTCTCACATGATACCATTTTAGTACCATTAAGGACAGGTAGATGGCAAAGAGTGATGGGCCTGGAGTCAGGAAGATTCATCTTCTTGAGTTCAAATTCTTGCCTCAGATACTTACTAGCTATGTGACCCTGGACAAGTCACTTCATCCTGTTTACCTCAGTTTCCCCATCTGTAAAATGAGCTGGAGAATGAGAAGGCAAATCACTTCACTATCTCTGTCAAGAAAACCCCACTGGGGCCTTGAAGAGTCAGCAATTACTGAAAAAAGACACAATCAGTGTTTTTGACTCCAAAGGCAATGATGGAGGATAAAAGAAGGAAGTTGGGATTACCGATAGTTATTCCCTTGGATTTAGGAAGAAAGGACAAAGTGAAACAGAGTGGTCGAGGGTTATAGCTCTCAATTTATAGCTCTTAGTATTACTATATGGTATCAACAGCAACTGGTTTGAGTTTTCAAAAAATGACAGTTTAATTTTCTCTTAAAACCTAATGTTTTTAAAAAATATGTCTGATATGTAAACAAAAGATTAATATTTCAAAATAACTGCTTCAACTATTTTATTTCAAAGCAATTTTAATATGTAGATCAAGGTAGTATCTAGAAAATATGTACATTAAGTCCATTTTTTAAAGAGGTATGTTATATTTGTAGGGAGAAGGACTAGAATTGGGAGTTTATTGATATAGGGGACCCCAGGAAGAGGAAACTCCCAGTATCCATGCTGGTCCCCGCTTTCTCTACAATTTACAGACTTACAGAATTGCCTGGTCTACCAAGAGGTTAAATGACATCCCAGGGTGTAAGAGTTGAGATGTCAGACTTGAACTCAGGTATTCTTGACTTCAAGCCCAACTCTGTCCATTACATCCCCCATTCACTTCTATTTTAAAGGTTGGAAAATATCATCTTTCCTTGCTATAACAAGATCTGTGTAACTAGTGTTTTTTTTCCTCAGAAGTCTCATCTCCTCATTCAGAAAACTGTCCCATTAGCTCATCCCCAGATGTAATGTGGGATACGTTTTTATTTTTAACCCTATGTGGAATAAAGATCAGGACTTGTTCAGGACCCACTATGATTCCATGCAAAACCTCTATATATTCACTCTTATAACATGGAAACAGGGGGTCCTGAAGTATTGAAAAGGATGGAAACTCTGTTGATATAAATAACACAATGCAATTAAAAATCATCCTCAGCAAGTACGTTTTGCTCTTGAGACATCTTATGAGATTCACTATATTGCTTTCCAAGTTAGAGCCATCTATCAATGAAATATTGAACTTTGCTGACATTTGAAGGAAAACATAGCCATCAGATTTCATCTGATCCTCAATAGCATTTCATTTACTTAAAAGGGGGATAATTAAGAGGTGATTGCTTTGTAAAATTGACTTTCGTTTTTCTGATAAAGAGCTCTTGGGCTCATGAGATCACAGACTTTGAGACTACAGTCCAACCTCCTCATTTTACTTTCTGCTATCAAATAATTGAAGACAAGTAAACAATCAACTCAACTTCTGTGAACTAGTGAAATTCATTTGCTCTAGGCAAGTGGATAGACCCTAAGCATTTGCCTGAGTTATTAGTATATTGTAATTTTCAAGGCTATTCAGTGCTGTGATTACTTGTATCAATCCTGTGGGATATTTAGGAATTCATATTTCATTATAGTTTTTTAAACTAAAATTTCCTGCCAAGTAACTTTCTCAGGGTTAAATCTTTCTGATTCTAAGTTTAACTCTCTATCTTCTATCCTATCTTTCTCTGTCTATTTCTGCTTCTCCTATGAAAATGATTAATTGAATCTATTTTGAATTTCTTTGCATTTTATTTAAAGACTTTTGGTATGTTCTGGAGTTCTTTGAGATTAGTTTAGTTTTATCAGTAAATAGGAGCATTTGGAGCATATTTCCTACCAATAGAGAAACCATTGTTTGGACTCTGGGCAGAACAACTCTGATGAATGATTTAAAATTAATTTAAAATTTGAATAAGGCTTTTTTTTTGGTCTTTTTTTTCTTGCAGCTCAATCCTGATTATCGAGATGCCAATAATGAAGGAAAAGTCACGGTAAGTAGGCCTTTTAAAAAATAAATTAAGTATATAGTTTAGATTTTTTTTTTTACATTTGCAAATATTAGTCTTTAAACATTAAGCAGAAAAATTGAAGGCTGTCTACTTGGCAGAACAGGACTAAGGTACGTTTCTGTGGTTGGAAAAGATTAGGATGTGACGCAGGTCTGTGGAAAGATTTTCGGTAACTAAGAAGATTCTGGCAGTTAGGAGCTCATTTTGGTTTATGAACAGATATAACGGAGAGCTGGAGGCAACTGAAGCTGGCCTGATTCAAGGCCTTTCCCCCAGAAGGATACAGGCGTTGGGAGAGAGAAGAAAAGGATTAAGGTCATGTGACATGACCTGTTTTTTAGTAGAAAGTCAGATGTTTGGGTAGTCAATTGACTTCAGTACTCTTTCTCTGCAGTGTGAAACGAAGGCATTGACATTATTGATGGCTCTGATTTTCCACAATTTTGAAATTTTTCAGTGATTTAAAAGATGACTGTGAATAATTTCTGATTCTGAAGACATTCACTGAGTAGTCAACATCCAAGAAATATTTATTAAGTGACTCATATGTGCAAGGTAAAATAATTGTCCCACTGAAACCTCATCATGGTATAGAGGGGATTCTGGGTTTCAAAGATTATGCCGGTAGAACCCAACCTCTGGTAGATTCTGCCATGCTGGAAAGGGTTCAAATGCAACAAACTGCATTGCCTGTGAACCAACCTGGCTAAATACAGAGAGGCTCATCCCCAGAAATATAATCACTACAGAATGAATTCTTTGGCTATGGAAATGCAACCATGAAGGAAAAAAAAGGACAGCATTGCTGCAATAACAATGGAAATATAGGAGAAAATGGAGGTAAAGGGTACTAAGAACCAGAAATCTAAAACATTCATTAATGCTAAATTAACTTGATACTCTAAAGATGAAATCTTTGTCCAGTGAGTGATTAGTGAATGGGAAGATTGCAATTCTAAACCATGCCAATATTAACATTCTTGCTATAAATGAAACCAGAAAGTAAAAAGGAGTTGCAGGTAAATGAAAGTATCAGTCAATTATTTAATAAGCATTTTTTAAACATCTACTATGTGCCAGACTTACTGTGTTAGCCCCAGGCATGCAAGTACAAAGTATGAAACAATTCCTACCCTCATTACATTTCCCACCTTTCTGTGTTCCTTTGAAACTTCTCTGACTCATCCAGTGCCCCAGGAAATCTCATCAGGGGACCTGACTCATCCTGCAGGATCGAATCACTCTGGGAGATCATCCCTCATCATTGCCCTCTGATTGGAGGGCCCAGCCCTGAACCCCAAAATCTCCATGGTGGAAGGTTGCTCAGGAGACATACCTCCTTATTTCCCACCTGCCTATAGTACTTTGGGACTTGGGTGATTTCTCCCCCATGATACTTTATTGGGTACCTCCTCCTTTACCTTTCACCTTGCTTTTGAGTACTGTCTTCTCTTGGCTAGTGGACTACTTGAGGGCAGGGATTTTTTCTTTTTTCAGTGTGGGTATTCCTAGTGCTTAGCAGAGTGCTTTGAGTATAATAGGCAGTTAATAAATATTTACTGACTGACATTTAATTGAGCAGACAATAAGTACTTATAAAATACACACAGAGTATGTTTTATATGTGTGTGTGTATGCACATGTATATACATATATGCATGTATATGTATAGACACATATATACACACACATGTAAATATAGTTCAATACAAGACAGTTTAGAAGAGAGGACACTGTTTGGGGAGAGCAGGAAAGATTTCTTGCAGAAGATGGTACTTCAAGAAACAACTTAATTGACAGAGTTGGTCTTACATCCTTCCAAAGGCAACAAGAAAGATATTTCATGGAATTCTTAGCTTCTTCATATTTTATTATACTTGATATATCCCTTTTTAAAAAAAGCTTTGTTACTTTTAATTAAATATTATTTTCAAACAAGGATCAGTCTATTCTCTCTCCCACTCATCCCTTCCCTATTGTGAAAGCATGAAAAACAAAATTCCTTTTATAAGCGTTTATAGTGAAGCAAAGCAAAATTTCTCGTTGGTCATGTTTAAAAGAAGTATGTGTGCTCTGAGTGTACCACTTCTCTTTCAGGGGATGAGCAGTATTTAATCATAAGTCCTCAGAAATTTGTGGCTGCTCATTGTGTTAAGCATAGTTTCAAGTTTTATATGTATGTATATATACATATATATATATATATATATACATATATATGTACACATTTATACACACACACATATATACATGTAAATATAAATTTTGTTTTTATCAACCAACATCTACCTTTTCACTATCCTACCCCTGTGATAAATACAGTGACCCACAACAATTCCAAAAGACTCGATGAAATGTGCTATCCAACTCCAGAAAGAAAGTTGATAGGGGAGTGCGGACTGAAGTATATTTTGTTTTCTTTCTTCCTTCTTTTTTTTGTGGAAAGAGGGAGACATGGTTAATAGAGGAATTTGTTTTGCATAACTGTACTTATTTGTAATGGATTTTTTTTTTTGCCTTTTCATTGGGTAAGGGAGAGGAAAAAATAAGGGAGAGAATTCAGAACTGAAAATAAGATAAAATCGAATTAAAAAAAAATCAATGAAGTGAGAGGACACGGAACAAATTTTGAGGAAAAGTGAGTCCTGTGTTCCTGGAATGAAGAGGTTATGAAGGGGAGCAATGTGAAAGAAATCCAATCAACAACAAAAAGGACCACAATGAAAATAATTGCAGCAGGAAAATGCTATGAAGAAATTAGATAGAAAAATTCTATGAAGTTAATGACATTCATATTGAATGAACTTTTGTCAAGACAATACATCAACAAGCGTTTCTTAAGTCTCTGTTATATGCCAGACACTATGCTAAGTGCCAGGGATACAGAGAAAGGTCCAAATGCTGAATTCAACCTCAAGAAGTTCACATAATGGGAGGAAACAACACGCAAATAATTATGTACATAAAAGAGTTACCTAAGATAAATTGGAGGTAAACTCAGAGAGAAAGCAATTAAGGGGGGAAAGGTTTCTTGGAAGAGGTGAGATTTTAGTTGGGACCTGAAGGAAGCCAAGAAGGTCAGAAGGTAGAAATGGTGAAGGAGAAAATTTCAGACCTGGAGATGGCCACTGAAAGTGAATGGAGTTAAAAGGTCATGTGTGAAGAACAGCGACAAGACTGTCACTTTAATGCCCAGTGGGTACAGTAAAGCATGGGCATAGAGAAGAATGGTAAATAGGATTCAGTAGCAGCACACAGAAGAGGCACCAGGGTGGGAGCTTATGAAGAAACTTCTAGAATCCTGAACACTTTTTCAAAGAGAGAGTTAGGAGGGACTAAATATGGTGAGATTGAGTGATATCACAAAAATAAAACTAATTTCTTCTAACAGACAGGAGAAGGCTGGTCACTGATGCAGCTGCCATTTCTTAATCTGTCAGTTGTATTAAATCAAAGTTCTTTGAGAGCATGTACTCTTAGCACCCATCCCAGTTAGAGTATACACAGTACTGAAATTTCTTTATCTGTTTATAACCCTTTGTCCTTATATCTTTTCCCCTTCATCCTCAATGTGATCTTGAGTCTCTTTATCCCTCAGTTCTTTCTTCAGGTCATTACTCTGCACCTTCTCAGCTCTCCTCCCTTCCTATCTCTGCCCTTTGGTGAATCATTTCAGCTCCATAGCATTAGCTACACTCAAATGCTTGCTTCCTTATCTTCTTGAACAGAGGCTCCCAAAGTGGGCCATGCTGCCCCTGGGGGTCCTGGAGTGATCCAGGGGGGTGGTGGTAGCCTCAGTTTGGGGAGTGTTGAATAAAAATAAAGAGGCAGTGGAAGCGGAAGGAAAGAAGAGAAGATCAAGTCTGGAAAAACTCTTAATACATGTTTCATCTGTTAAGGTGTGGTGACTGCCTTATTTTCCAAATAAATGGACAAATTTCAAGTTATAGCCAATCATTGGTCAAGTCTGCCAAAAAGTCTTAACAAGTCAGTGTTGGCAGGCAAATATGTTGTGCATTATCAGTAAGTCCAGCATGCATCAGTAGGAATATGTGTGTGTAATAACTTGTTTACAATACAATACTATACAGTTACATGGCACAATTTTGAGTCATCCAAATTTAAATGCAAGAAAAACCACACAAATTTATAATAAATTATTAAATTTAAGATGTATCATTTCAAAAAAATACACATTTTTTAAAAAAAATGATGCAAATAAAAAACATTAAAGATTTTCGGGGAGTGCTGAATAATTTTTTTTTTTTTGGAAAAGGAGGCTGTAGGCCATATAAGTCTGGGAAGCTCTGTGCTTGACAATCATGACTCACTAACTCCAGCCTAGAATTCTTCCTACCATCTTCCACTCCTATTCATGAGCCTCTGAATGGAGGTGGAGGAAATTATGGGTACATGATAAATTTATGTTACATAATCTCACCTGAACCCTAGCTACAACAAATCATTTTATAGCTCCCTAATCCATTTGTACCTCCCCAGTGGCTATTGTAAACCTAGCCATCCCAGCTTGTTTCCCATGACATCACTTCCCCCACCATCTCAGCTGAGGATCTTGCCTCATTCTTCATTGAAAAAATAAAACTATTTAATAATAGCTCTTCTTCCTTCTCATCTCATACCATGCAGATGACTTCCCCACTATCTCTGCCTTCATCCTTTTCTTGATCCCTCTTACCAAGGAGAGAAAAATCCCTTTACATGAATCCTTGAGCTCATCCCGTCCCCATCTTCTCCAGAAGACTGATTCTTCTTATCATAGACAATCTCTTTGTAATCTCCAAGAGGAAAGATAAGATAGTAAGGGGAGAAAAAGAAGAGAGTAGTGTCATGAAAAGTTAGAGAGAAGAGAAAGTCAAAGAGAAGAGGGTAATAGTGTCAAAGACTGCAGAGAAGTTTGAGAAAAGGTCATTAGATTTAGCAATTTATATTTGAATGATTAGGTGGGAAGTCAAACTTCAAAAAATTAAGAGAGTGAGCAGAAAGGAAGTTGAGACACCTGTTGTAGATGGCCTTCTCGAGGAGTTTTGCTACAGAATAGTGGAGAGATTCAGGCCAATAGCTACCAAGGATGGACTGATTGATCCAGTAAGGTTTTTCTGAGGATGGGAAAGATATAGGCATGGTTGTAGACACTACAATCTGTAATATATTACATAAGAAAATACAATGGGATCTAAAAAAATCAAATCTAGAAAGTTATTGCATTAGATTGAAGATCCATGGTGAAGGCCAAAAACAAAAATTGGAGGATATTGAGGGATTGATTGTCAAGATTTGTAAAGATTCTGAACAATTGGGAAAAAAAATCAATATATTATAGCTACTAAAAGAAAGTGATCAAAAAGATTTCATTCCCTTCTGACCTATATGTTTACTTTCTCATCTCTGCAAAATCTCCAAGAATAATTTATATGGGTATTAAGATTTTCCTTAGTGAAAATATAAAAAAGGGAATAGGCAGGTTTTTGCAAACAATGTTGGATAGCAGACCACATCTTTATATAGCCACACAATTGACTGAAAAGGTACTTATTGACTATGCATATTGTTTGTTGATTTTAAAAAAATGTATTCAACATAGCAAAATGTAGCCTGAAGGTTCTCTTTCATCATGATGTCTCCTATAAATTTGTTAAGATCATACAAGATTCTTTGATAGATACAGCAATAGATAAAACTTTGTTTAACTATCCTTTGATTAATATGTGGATCTTAGAAGTGGAGAGCTAGGCTCACTAAAGGTTTGTGCTGCCATTATAGATATGCTGTTATAGAAGAGCATATCCTATTATATAAGAACATAATATAGATATGCTCTTCTATAATAGCATACTATTATATGCTCAGAAAAATCTGAGACAGAGAATGAAGTTCTCCAGATACTCATAATTGTGAATGACCTGATTACATGAAGCCTTGGGACACCATGGAGAATCTCCTAAGACAGCAAATGTGGCAGAGTGGAAAAAAAGTCCAGGATTTGAAATCAAAGGATCTAGGTTCAATCCCCAGATCTATCACCAGTGTCATGCTGGGCAAGTTCCTCTCTCAGCTTCAGTGTCCTCATCTGTGAAATGAAGGACTCAGACTAGATGCCTCTGAGGTTCCTTCCAGCTCTAAATTTATGAATTGTCAATGGTAACCAAAATTTCTCACAAGTTCAGTTTCACCATCCACACATGGAAAAGTAAATGAAGAATGCTTGTTGAAGTAGAGTTGCATTTCAGTTAAAAATCAGCCCATAGATTTAATCCATTAGTAAGTATATATTGGACTCTCAATGAAACAGTCTGTGTGCTAAATTGGTATTTAGGTGATGTCAAGAGATTTAGAGGAAGGTCTCCAGTATATTGCATGGACCTCTCCTGGAGGATTTGATGGCAAAACAAAGACAAGAATCATACAGGTTGAAAAGATGCAGATGGATTGTGATCTGCACTTTTGGAGGGAGTATCCACATTGATAAAATCATAGATCCATGCAGGAATATGAACAAAGCACTGCACTAATTACTGGGCATACCAAGAAGAAAAGTAACATGTTATTTGACTGTCCTCAGGGAGCTTATAAGCTAACAGAGAAGTAATGAGGATATCACATAAAGATGACATAAGGTACAAATTAGGCAAGGCCGTTAGTTCTAAAAACTGAAAATGAAAGTCTATAGGTTTTGCAAACTGTATCTTCCAGTAGTTTTTGATGAGTATGTGGACAAGGCAATGTTTCATCCAAATCTGAATCATTTAGTGCCTCCCCCATTTTCAAACCATTGACCTCATACTGTTCTAGTCCCCGTAACTTCATTCAACAACCTCTCTTATAAAGCCCACATAGATGTGGTACCTTTACATCTATGAGGAATGTGAGGTGAGGAATAACTTTTGTTCAAGTATGTGGGGGTAGGGTGTATAAGGAATGTGTCATGGGAAAATGGCGTCAGAGATAGGGCTTAAGGTGAAAAAGAGTGAAAAGGAATAAGTAGTATTGGGTATGGCTGGAGGTAGATTGTGGAGGACCTTGAATAGTAGGGTCAAGAATTTCACCTTCATTCATTAGACAATGGGGAGCCATTGAATAGAGTAGAGTAGAGTAGAGTAGTTGCAAAATTAGGAACATTTCTTAGACTTCGAGGAGGAGGAAGACCTGGAGAGACTGGAGGCAGGAAGACCAGTTAACAGGCTGTTAGGAACTAGATGATTTTATTTAAATGAATTGTTGTGATCTACCCTACTTTAATTGCTAGCATTTATGTAGTGCTTTAAGGTTTGCAAAGTACTTTGCTAATATTTTCTCATTTAATCCTTCCCACAACTCTGGACAGTAGGTGCTATTACTACCAAATCAGGTAGAGGTTAAGTGACTTCTCCAGGGTCACACAGCTGGCTTTTAGCTTAGTGTCTGATACATAGTAGCTACTTAACGAATGTTTATTGATCGACTGACTCCAGGTCAGAATTTTATCCATTGTGTCAATTAACTGCCTATGATATAATATAATAACCTTTACTTTTAGATTATTGGCAAATTAATTTTAATTGAAGTATTATTTATGTGTTTAAAAAACAATAATATATTGGGAAGAAAAATTTTTATTTACTTTAAGATTATTCCAATAGTCAAACCATTTCTGGTTTAGAGGAGATGTCTAAAGTGGCATATATCCCCCATGCCCTCTTTCATGTCTCTACCCCTAAGATGATTTGAGGTGACATTTACAGGAATCTTGAACAAGGAAAAGATCATAATACAATAAATTAAAATTTGGGGGCCAATATTCCAAAAACAAGTTACTTCTTTGTTCTTTAGATGAACAATCCCTTTGCATATCCTTCTAGAATAAATAAAGGGACCTCCTCCAAGCCTTCAATAACTTAACCTTTTCTCCATGGAGAAACGTGAGTCTTTGAGCCAAGTGCTTGAGGGGATAGCATTGAGGAGACTGCTTTTAGATGGGGCCAATCAATTCTGGTGGGTGAAGGCAGCTGACCTAAATGAAATTAGATTTATTCTTTGTTCTATGATTTGGTTACTATACTTAATCTAATTTCCCATGAAAGGCCTTTTGTCCTGCCCAATTTCCTAAAGGGAAAAGTCTAGAAAGGGACTTTTAGGATCAGAGAAATATTATTTTTTAGAATTTCTAGAAAAACTAGAGAGTTTTTCTTTAATATGATTTCACATTTCAATGGTTGTTCAGTTGTATTCGACTCTTTGTGACTCCCATTTGGGGTTTTCTTGGCAGACATACTGGAGTGGTTTGCCATTTCCTTCTCCAGTTTGTTTTACAGATGAGGAGCTGAGGCAAATAGAGTTAAGTGACTTGCCTAGAATCACATTCCACTAGTAATTGTCTCTGAGGTCACATTTGAATTCAGGAATGAGTCTTTCTGACATCAGGCCCCTCTTCTCCCCTCCCCCCCTCCCCCCAACTTTATCTACCATGCCACTTAGCTGCCTTCATGTTCCCAAAATATCTGTCAAATTTACTCAAGCCATTTAAGTAGTTTTATTCATGTCATGAAGATAAAATCTCTGGATGAGTAATTGAATTTCTGACTCAATTGATTCCTATTTTGATGACATATAGACAACCTGTATTTCATTTTTATACTTAGCAACATAAAATAAATACTTACATGTTGCATAAGTGAATGAAAAAAAATGTTGGAATTGGCAAGAACTGCTATAAAACTCCCAAACAAAACTCCTTTCATTTAATAGAAAGAGTCAGAATATGACATAAAAAATGACTGTTGTATTTTGGAATATATTTTGATATCTGTGAATCCTACAAAGCACCTAGAACAGTAAATTCTCAATAAATACTTAATGAATTAAAGATTGAATAATTTATGGGCCATGTTAATCTGGGACTAAACATCTTTCAGAACAGTCAGCTTCTGATCTGTATTTTTTTTCCAATTTAATTAAATTCAAACATTTATTAAGTGTCTATTTTGTGCAAATAAATAGGTGTAGTGGATAGAGAGGGCTGGGCAATCAAGAAGTCTTGAGTTCTAATGTGACCCTGCCCATGTCATTTAATTCTGTTTGCCTCAGTTCCTCATTTGTAAAATGATTTGGAGAAGGAAATAGCAAACCATTCACTCTCTCTCCTAAGAAAACTCCAAATGGGGTCATGAAGAGTCAAACAAGGCTGGAAAGACAGAGTCCTTGATGTTAGATACTAGGGGAGATAGAGAGTTTCGATAAGAAAGACCTTTAAGTTCGTTAAGTTATAGTCTAATAGGGAAATAAGTCTAAATGATCAATTTATGATATTCAGACCGTTTCAGTGTGTATCAGAATGACCCTGTATAGATAGCACAGGCTAACAGGATAGGATTGGAATTTTTATTTGCATATTTGATCTTATTACTCCAAGTCTCTCTTACGTGTTCATGGTTCTTGAAAAGTAAGGCTTCCAGACTGGGGAGAGGGGCAGCTTGCATTACACAAGTAATATCAGTTACTCTGCTTATGGGAAAGACTGATGAAGCTTAAGTGGAAGTAGAGGATAAGGTTAATCAGCCTTTGGTAGGCAGTTCATGATTATTTTTTTTAGATTCTGATCACTCCAGCTGTATCTTTAGCAGGGAATCATTACCTGACATCTGAATTCTATTCCCAGAACAAGCACCAACTGGAATCACTTTGGGACAAACACATACTGCAATCTTCCCTGGCTCTCATTTCCCTTATTTGTAGAGGGAGGGTGATTAGGTCCATTCTTTTTAACTTATAGATGAGGTTATGGGTGCTGGGTGGGACCCCAAAATACCGACAGTCCAAGTCGTGCTTGAATGAATTCGACTCAAGCCTTCTTGAAGCCAAAGAAAACAAAGTTTATTAAGGATTCGCCTAATTGGGTTGCCTCTTAAGGAACCTAATATTTGTAACGCTTGTATTCACAAGCGGGCCACATAGAATCCCAGCTAGACAGAGTCTGAGCTGGATTGCATCTGAGCGCCTTCATGGAGGCAAGGTGGAACTTAAATACAGAAAAGAGTGTAGGAGGAATGTGGGGGGGTTGGTCTGGTAGTCTAGAGTGATGAGGGAAGAGGGGTTCAGGGAGGGTCTTGGAGAAGTCCAAGGAGGGAGTCCAAGGAGAGTCAAAGGCTGGAAATAGCTGGAGGCTAGCAGGAGATATCAGACAATGGAGGGTTTGGGTGGGAAGCAGGTGGGGCAATCCAGAGATCTTGATAGGGGAAGTATGAGAATGGATACATATCTTGATGGGAGTGGTGGGCAGCCTGGGCACGGAGTTTTGATGGGGTCAAGGGTGGGGAATGCAGGAGACCTGAAATGATAAGGAAAAGCCCATGGGCTTCCTGAGTCTGCCGGAACAGATGGGAAGATTTAGATTTGAGTAAGAAAAGCCAGATTAAATGGCAAGATTCAAGGGGAGCTCAAGGAGGCTCCCAGAGTCTGAACCCCATCATTATGACATATTTAGAGGATAAAATGAAATTATAGAAAATATATTCAAATAAAGTTAAATTTCATTTACAAATGTGAGATATTACTTTAATATAATATTTAACCTCTAGGATTTTTGCATCGTTGCTTCTTTTGTCAGCAAAAGTTATAATAGTTTACATTTCTATAGTGCTTTACAAAGTACTTTTTCCCAATTAAAAAAACTGTAGCATGGTAGTACAAATATTATCCCCATTTTGCAGACAAGGAAATTGAAATTTTGTGAGGTTAAGTGCATGGGTAAATTTACATAGATAATAAATACTAGAACTAGAATATTAACCCAGGTATTTGATTTGAAAATATATGTGAAGCACTTTGTAAACCATGAACAGCTATCGATCGGTACTAAATGCTGGGATGCAAAACAAGGCAAAAATAGTTCCTGCTCTCAAGGAGATGACAGATGCTGGCTGCTATAGTAGCAGCAGCAGCAACAGTAACGGTAGTAGTAGTAGCAATAGTTGTGTTATCTTGGTTCCAAGTCCTGTAATTTTTCTATTATATTATTTTGCCTCTCTCATTCTTTGGTTTTAATTCCAATGAGTGATACTACTGATGGTCTGGTCCAGAGAATTCAGGGGATATATAAGGGTGAATTCTATGTATGGCCAAGAGTAAAATAAGACTATGGTGAAAGCTCATTCTTTTGTGTTCATCTGGCCTTTCAGTGAAAGATGATGGTTTTAAAAAATATACATAAAACATTTTTTGTTCATTTCTAAAAATTTTGTTCATATATTAGGTTTTTATACCACCTTTAATTATCAGTGTCTCTCTGCCATGCCCTCTTAGTCATCCTTTGTAAATGAAAGGTTTATTTATTTTTAAAAATGGGGGAAAAAAAAGAATAGTCCAGCAAAACTAAATAGGCATTAATTAATCAGTTAGGCTGCAAACCTTTATTAAGGACTTACTATGTGCCAGAGTTTTGCATTGTATGCAGTATTACACCAATTAACATTAATTAACCTACTATGTGCTAGGCACTGTGCTAAGTGCTAGACACACACACACACACACACACACACACACACACACACACACACACACACACACACACACACACACCCAAAAGTGTCCTTGAGGAACTCACGATCTAATGGACATCTTACACATCTGTATTCCCCCAGCTCTACAAAGAAGAATGAGAGGTACATTCTCATCTCATATACCTTCTTTGGAGTCAGGGTTGGTCACTATAATTATAGAAAGATCAGCTTTTATTTTTGATGGTCTTTCCATTTTTATTGTTGTAGACATTGTATGTGTTTGTGTTCCTGTCATTCACTTTTAAGATCTGAGAAAGGAAAGTATGGAAGCAGGAGATTTCTATGGCAGGATGCCAGTAGTTCAGAGATGTGCCCCATTTTTGAATCTACTCTTGTTACTATAGCTTGGAATGTTGTATTACTGCCTTCTGGCTCTCATCACAGACAAAGGCACAGCTGGGCACTGTTGATTTTCCTCCCTCCACAATCCCTAGCTTAAATATAAGCAAGTTTTGGAATGGGAAACCATAAAACTAACATTATGAGCTCTTACTTTATGGAGCATTTGCCACCTACCAATAATTGTCTAGTGCAAAAGAAGCAATGGAACATGCACAGGCTCTTTTCAGTCAGTGAAACATGAATATGTTTCCTAACTGAGAATATATCAGGTCTCAGTTCCAGTAACATGGGGCTCACTGTGAACATGCAAATATTTTCTTATGTAACTTCCCCTCTACTGTCCCTTCAAAGCCCAGTTAAGGCTTTCCTGTAAATCTGAAACCTTGACCAAAAAGCTTCTTTTCAGTTTCGAAAATTCAAAGGTTAATGTGTAATGCATCAAAAATGTAGCATTGTGTGTCAGAGCTCCTATTAACTGCAAATTGGTATATTTATGTTGCAAAGGAGTCTATTATTTCCAATTTCACAAATGTACAGCATCCACAGGGACCCTATAAACATTGGAACAATGTCAAGCACAACTGGGAACCTGAAATTCATTAATTCCTTCACAAAAGACTGTCCTTTCAGGTTGAAGTAGCTCAGTTTCATATTGAATAGAGTACTGAACCTAGAGCTAGGGAGACATGAATTCAAATCCAGTCTCAGGCAAAACCTCGTGATCCTTAAAGTCTGCTTTGCTTCAGTTTCATCATTGGTAGAATGGGCGTAATGATAGCACCTCTTTCCTGGAATTGTTGCGAGGATAAAAGGAGATAATATTTGTACAGCCCTTTGCAGATGATAAAAGAGCCGTGTAAATGCCAACTGTTATTATTATGTAATCAGAATTATTAATCATCTTTTCTGAGTCCCCTGAAGTTCTAAGTATTACTAAATTTATGTATAAACTGATGATTTTTTAAGCTATATTCACATGATCTATATCTAGATAGGAATGTAATGCAAAATTATACACACAGAAAAACTTTGCAGCCATGCAGAAACATAATTGAAAATTCCATTATACACTATTTCCTTTATAGGTATTAGATGATGAAATTAGATGAAACAAAAACCAAATCAAAATTTTCTTTGTTTAAAAATTTAACCATACATGCATAAGTTGTCCCCATGAAAAGGAAGGAAAGGGACTGGATTAGGAATACCTCAACAATAACTATTTAATAAAAAAAAAAACAAACATGGCATGAGAAAAAGCTCATTTAAATGTTTGTTTAAAATATTAGTGTCGTTGGTTATATAAAGTCAACAGACCTACTTGGTAAGAGGCTTCCTTGTGGCTGAGACAGATGCTGGCCCATTATTCGGCTCCTGCACACAGGTCTGAATCAGCTCTGAGAACACATACATTGTTCTTACAGAATGTCTCTCTGGCTCCTAACAGCAGAATTGCAATGTGATATCTCTGCTAAAAATGCGATGATTCACAAGTGAGTCAACAGTGAAGGTAACTTGTGTTGCCTGGTACCCTACTGTGATATTCAGAAATAAAGACAGCCGTGAATTTACTCTTCTGACTTTTCATATAGGATTTTCAACTTGTATAATCTCTGAAGTTGGGTCCAGTAGAACCACATGAAAATCCTGATCTTTTAATAACCCACTAAAATAGGTTAACATACAAAAGTTCTGCTTGTGTTTCTGCTGTTTACCATATGTTAGCATGTCTTTTTTTTTAAACTCCAGCTGATATTGAATCTAATTCTTGCTTAGTTTCTGTCATATAAGGAATTATATTTTAGGCACTAGGCACAGAGATGAAAGATAGCATGTCAGATTCAGAAACCAGCTAGTAGGATAGCTGGAATGTTTACCTTGTGGAGCAAAAATAATGTCAAATAAAAAAAATTATGAAAGAAGAGTTGGTTGAGGAAATTTATAATAGAATCAGCATTATAAAGATAGTTTAAGATAACATAATTTTCAAGCATCCTTCCATAATTTGGAAGTTCTTATTGGCATATAAGCAATTGATATACAAATTATAAAAGATGCCAGTTCCCCTAAGGAACTTTACTAAGCCTACTGTTCTCCAGTTTTCATTCTATTTTATAGTAACAAAGTTGCTATTATTTAAAAAGTCAATAATTCAGATTTCCATGAATTCTGATAGATCATATGTAGTTAATACAAATTAGTGATTTTTTTTTACTGTATTTGAAAAGATTTGTATCGTATTGAAAGCTCTTTTTTGTTAGTTCCAAAAGCACTGAATTTCTACTCTATTTTATATTCATTTAAATGATATATTTTATAGAACTTTCTGGTTATTATAGCTGGTATTAATTTCCTTGATTATATAGGCCCTTAGAAGGTTATTGTTTTCCTCATTTTTCCTTCTATAATCAACATCACCATATAACATGTAGTACTATGTATACTTCTTATTTAATGAAATCTATAATAATACAGACATAGCACAATCTATGGCAATCACAGATCTCAGAGCCTTTGGGGAAAACTGTTTTGACATCAGCATCTAGTTGTAACAGCTTCATTTTCTATTGGGATCATCTCATAGTTGATTTCCATTGTGTGAAGGGTAGTACACATAGGAAATGAAGTTCAGGTAAAGGAAGAGGTGGTTTGCCAATAAGGTTCACCTTTTACATGGTATGATTTCATTTATTCATTCAAAAAACATATTAAGCCCTTTGAACTATTTAAATGCTTCTCAGGCGACAGAATCATAGCTTCACATCCTATTGTTAATAGCTAATTTTACTGATAATATGCAGATCACTATATATGTACAGAAAAAGGGTGTATATGCTAATCAGTTTTGTTATCCAGTCAAGTTCTAGCTCTCAGTAGCAGTCTGAGGAAACCAACCATGCCCAGAATGATAGCTTGACTTTGAGTGATCACAAAGGTTTGCATTAACTCTGTTTTATACTCTGGTTGGAAAAAGGATCTGGGGTCCTTTTCATATGCTATAATCTAGGGTAAAAAAAAAAGATCCTAGTCATCCCTTGAATTCTATGAGTAAGATTGATAAAGAAACCCATAGGGGGTGGTTAAGTTCCTTAGGTCTCTGGGTTTACACTGACAGATTCACTATTTATTCCATGTGTTTCTGAGGGGAAGGGACTTTCTTAGGCCATACTATATCATACCCATTGTCAGACAATCAACAAGCATTTATGAAAGAGGTGCTTTGAAGAATGCGCCAATGAGAAAAAAATACTGGGAAGGATTGGAGTTAGGGGGCAACTGAAGAATGAAGTGGAAGTCCAGAGAATGAAGGGTGGCTGTTCTAGGCCATCCCCTCCAAATGGAGGCTACAGGAAGAACTTACCATTGGGAGAAGAAGCCCACGGGAATGGAGTTAGGAGGCATATTGCTGTATGCCTAATACTGAGATAGGTGCTCAAGGAGATGTAAAAGTATAGGTAAGTTTATGGAGTTTTGACCTTTATGGAGTTTTTCTTATAGAGAATAAGAAAATAGAGGCAACTATTATACACATTATTAGATGGTAAGTGAATTGTTATTCAGTTGTGTTTGACTCTTTGTGACCTCATGGACCATAAGATGTTAGGTCCTTCTATGATTCACCATGTCCTGAAACTGTCCAAGCTCATGTCTCTTGCTTCCATGACACTATCTATCCATCTCATCCTCTACCATCCTCTTCTTTTGCTTTCAATTTTTCCCAGCATCAGGGTCTCATGCTGTCTTGGAAAAGAAAATGGATTAGAAAGCTGTAAAACAAAGACATGTCAGAGAAGAAAAGTTGTTTGTGTCAGGAAATGGTCTTTAAAGGGCTGAATAAGAATTCAGAAAGTAGAGAGGGGAAGGGGAGTGAAAGACACATGCCAGGTATAGGCCACATAGCATGAGCAAAAGGGATGGGAAAGGGTGGAAGAAGGCATGGTATTTTGGGGGAAATGAAGATTTTACCCATTTGATTGAAGTATATACACATGGCAGGAAGTTATATGAGCCCACAGAGGTGCCATCTTTTTGAGAACCTTGAATGCTAGGCAAAAGAGTTTGATTTCTGAGATTCTGGCAACCCTTAGTAAAATTATGAAAGAAAGTAGGTTTCCTACAGCTTCTCTTATTGATGTCTTTCTCACCAACTGCAATGAGAGGTCCAGCTTGTATGGTCTTGCTTTCTGACCTCAGTCAATAGTGGGTATACAGCTTCTTGAAGGTTAGTGATTGGTTTTTATCTTGTCTTCCATAACTCTAGCACTAGGCAAAATGCTTTGCATCTAATAAATTCATTCCACCATCAGGCACTGCTTAGGATAGTCAAAAATTTCACTTCCTAGGAGTATTTTCATTTTCTCAAGGAAATCTCAAAAACCTAAAAGTCTTCCAGTCCCAAAACCAAAGCCTTCATTAAAGGGACCTTTTTATTCATTAAAAAGAATGAATAAGTACTAGTCATATTTCAGTATAAAGGACTAAGGAAGGAGTTATTTGGAGGGCACTAGGCCCTTTTCATACCCCTAACTCATAACATGTAGGTAAAACCTATCATTACTCGTATGGTACCAGTTTTCTTTCCCAGGAAAAGAATTTTGATCACCTATAAAATACTCTGTTTTGCCCTTAAGGCCAACTTTAGTTCTTAGAGTTGTAGGTGATGGATGCCAAGTACTGAGATTATAATGGTGTCTTGAGTCTTCTCAGTCTTATCTACCTTAGGGAAAATTCCTGAGCATGAGCTCATGCCTGCCTTCAGAGGGTCAGATGATTATAGCCTCTCCTCAGCATTTACATACTCTAGCTCATTAATTTTGGTTAGCTTGGTTCTCACTTCTCTCTCAAAATTGGGTGATGAGCTTTTTTCATAAAAACCAATTTTTGAGTTTGATGCGCTCCTTATCAAGTTTTTTTTGAGCAGTTTCTATGACTTCCTCTGAAATTTTTTCATTACTTAAGGAAGAGTCTGGCTATGGGAATAGGCTAGTGAATAATGAAGTAGCAGAGCTCAGAGAATGCTATATATAATAACAACACTGTGAAGACAAACAACTATGAAAAGTTTTAAGAATTGTGATTTATATGAGCATTCATAATTCCAAAAGACGGAAGAGAAACGTGCTGAACCTCCCAGAGAGAGGTGACTGCTTTATGATGCAGAATGATTTTTATATCTCTGTGTGTATATACTCACATGCATACCGACACCTATGTTTATATATGTTTACATGCATATATACATATACACATATTTATATATACACACACAAACACACGCACACACGTAAAGTTTGTTTTGTTCTGCTAGGCGTATTTCTATACAAGGAACTGATTTCCCTTTTTTCAGTAGGGTACAGGTTGAAAGGGAAACTAAATTTCTGTTGTTTCAAAACATAAAATTCATCACCTTACATTTAAAAAAGAAATGAAATTGTAGTGGTACTGTAACGGCATTAACTGATCCGGCGTACCAACGAGGAGGATCGATTTGAATTTTGGTCATTAGGTTTTGGTTCTGAATGATCCGATGGGGCCTATTCCCTTCTCTCCTACTTGAGGATGTAAGTGGGTTTGAGAGCACGGGATGAAAAAGTGTTATTGAAGAGAATAGAGGACCAGATGAATCCAAGAAGCAAGCCGAGAGAGAACGTGTAAGTGAAGGAGAGTGGGCAGAAGACTTCCACTTAGGCTATTTTTAAAAATTTTTATTTGCTTTTGTTTTTTGCTTCATACTTTGCCCTTCCTTGCTTCCCTCCCTTCAGTTTCTCTCTTTGATGTTGAATATGCTTGAGTCTCTTCTATCCTTAAAAAGAACCCGACTGAGTAATAATAGTGGTTATGGCTGACATTTATATTATACTGTTGACTATGTCTCAGGCACTGTGCTAGGTGCTGTACGTGTCTTATCTCTTTTCCTGCTCACAACATACCTGTGAGGTAGTCATTATCATCCCCATTTTACAGATGAGGAGAATGAGGAAGAGATGAAGTGACTTGCCCAGGGTCACACAGCTAGTAAGTGTCTGAGGCCAGATTTGAACTCAGGTTTGCCTGGTGCCAGGCCTGGTGATCTATCCATTGTGTCATCTGGCTGCCCTGCTTCCTTCTCAAGCTAATGTGTTCTATTCTTTCTCTTTTTCCTGATAAAAAGTCTAAACTTACTGCTTTTGATTCTTTAATTATTTGAAAATGTAGACTTATACTCCCTGTATACTATACTTCCTGACTACCAATTGATTCCTTCCTTATTCCATCATAATCTGGTTTCTATCATCAACCGTTCTATTGAAACTGTTTTGTTAGAGATTACTAATGACCTCTAAATTAATTCTCAAATATAACTAGGTAGCACAGTGGATAGAGTGCTGGACCTGGAGTCAGGATGATCTGAGTTCAAATCTAGCCTCAGGCATTTGTTAGTCACTTAGTCTCAGTCTGCCTCAGTTTCCTCAATTGTAAAATAAGGATAAGGCTGTTGTAAGGATCAAGTAAGGTTATATATATATATATATATATATATATAGTACTTTGCAAACCTTTAAGTGCTATATCATATCAGCTATTATTATTGTGTAAATTTAAATAGCTGGGTTGCCACCTCCATACTTTCTTTTTTCCTTCATTTTTGCAGGGCTTTATGATATGAGGTAGGAAATGATATTTAATGAAAAACATATCCAGAAAAATTTGATTTCCTCCTTTCCTTTTCTAAATGTAACTCCCTCTTATTCATGGACCCCTAGAGGGTTATCCAATTTTGAGTACTATTTTCTTCACTTAAAACCATAGTGCATTTACTTTTACTAAGCTAATGGGAAAGGACATATTTGTTCAGAGCACATGATATTTAATCAAATAGTATAATAAATTAAAAAAAAACATGAAAAGATTTCCCTCACTCCCCCCAGACTTACAGGAGTACATTCTCATGTTACCATAGCACCAGTGATAAGGGTCCATTCAGAGGAAGCATGAGTGGCTAGGGAAAAGGAATAGAGGAGGCGCACATGTAGAGGACATGTAGATGATGAGTGCACATGTATAGATGGGGCAGCGGATAGCTTTAAGCACGACTCTGTGACAGTATTATGTTACTCCCCTCAAGGTGTTCTGATTCTGGGCATTCTGCTTCAGTTTCCCCTTTTGTCATCTGATCTGGTCATTGAACTGTTCTCCACAGCTATCTTTTGGTTTTTAACTATTCAGCCATCTGCTGCTCTCTGCTCCTTTTTGCTGGGATGTAGCTTCTGGTAAGCCTCTCCCTTGCAAAGAAGGGTTAAACTGTTTTAGCTCACATAGCTCTAGAGCACCTGTTCAAGCAGTTGGAAAAATCCAGGAGAAGCCTTGAGGCTAGTATTAAACCTGGATTTTTTTTTTTATTTTAATGGCTACTGTTCATAGTTTCTGGAACCCACCAACCATCTAACTTGGGGTTAGAGAATTTCTGTTAATGTGTTTTAGATTCCCAATATTCAGCATATATCCTTTGAAAAGACAGTTTGAGTGATTATACCCAACAAATCTACCAAGAAGTGGTATGGGGCTGGGTTTGGGAGGTTTCCCCAGCCCCCCATAAATCTCTCAATTGCCATACAAATCAACCCTGAGAGTAAGAAAAACTTAGATCAGGGGTTCTTAATCTTTTTTGTCTCATGGACCTCTTTTGCAGATTGGTAGAGTCTACAAATGCCTTTATGGTGTCATGTTATTAAGTGCATAAAATACAAGTACATATAATTACACCAAGGAAACACTAAGGAAGCCAATTACATCAAAATACTTATGTAAATCACATATATGCATGTATATGTGTATAAATGCATGCATACAGATATATATTATGTGCATGTACACACATAGGACATATAGTTATATATGTATAAATACATACATATACATATATACATATGTGTATATATACAACTCATATGTGTGCAAAAACACATATACAAAATGCATTTCAGGTTAAGAACCTTTGATTCAGATGAAGTTAGTGGAGCTTTTTAATCTCCATTTAAAATTTTTTGTTTCAAATTCTTGCCTTTATTTTGAAAAACTGCCCCGTTAAGAACAAAATATGAGGTTTTGTTTAGCATTCTTACCAGTGGCAAATCTCCTTGGTCTACCTATGTAAACAATCACCAATTTTCACATTTATGAATTACAAACAAATAATTTGGTGATCAGAATATTGACGCTTAGGCCAGTATGATATATTTGGTAGTTGAATCCATAATTCGTTTGGCTTCTCTGTGAGGTAAATATGTCAGAGAGGATAAATACTATTAGCTTATTCTATTCTAGATACATTTAGCAGATCATAGCTCTGTTCCAACAGATTCCTTGCTTTTTTCTTCCTTTTCAACACATAGTGGGGCTACCAGTTTGTTCCTTTAATTCTAAGAATCTCCCAAATCTTTAAAATCAAAAGCTTCCATGGTTCAGTGGAAAAGGCAAAAATAACCTCGAAAAAATAAGGCAGTTGAGAGGATTGGGATGGAGGTAGTGAGGTATTTCCATGGGTAGACCATTGGACGTAGAGTCAAGAAGACCTGATTTCCAATCTGGACTTAAACACGTGTCACTTTGAACAAATCATTTAACCTAGTCAGCCTCAGTTTCCTCATGAGGAAAACAGGAATCATAATAGCAAGACCTGCCAGAGTTCTTGTGGCATAAAATTAGTTAATATTTGTAAATCACTTTGAAAACCTTCAAGTGCTATATAAATGCTATTATTGTCTCACAATTATAGCCATTAATGCATGATAGTCACATATTAATCTCTCAATATGTTTGTCATTTGTAAACACATTTTCCAAACTCCTTTATTGATAGAACCATGTTGCTTGATTCATTTTCAAATTTCTACTATTTCATATTGTCTTTAATTCTATACATTTTGACCCTTTAAGTCCAACTATTGGTAGTTAAAACAAGTAATAATTACCCTGGCATAGGATGCATAGGAAATAATAGCATAGTTTTTGTATGGGCCTGAATCTACTTTTTAACAGCTACATAAAGTGGAGTAATCTCATTCTAAATATTTGTCAGATTTTTCTCTTTTTGCCCTTGCATTTACCTCTTTAATGTCGTCCTCTTCTCTCAAGCTTCCTTTCTGCAATTATGTTCTAAGGAACTAATGGATTCAATCACGTATGTCCTATTTTAGAACTTTAATAGCACTTGATTTATTTTTCCCCCAAACCTCCAATTTTTGCTTCTTACTGGACCAAATGAAGTAGAGTTGCTAATCTCTCTCCTTGTAATATAGATGTCATGATGATGGCCAGTCCTGGGGATGGGAGCAAACTGTCAAAAACTATCTATGCCTGCCTTTTCATTTTTTGAAAACCGAAGATATTTACCAAGTTATATTAAAAAGCTATAGTATGATCAAGATTACTTTGTAATTATGTCTAATGGAAGGGAAGTGACCCCAAATTATAGTATATTATTGTGACTACTGTTGCCTTAGTAATGTAGCTGGATCAAACCACATCTCAGGAGCTTATGACCTACTACTGTTGATAATAGTTGTCTCAAAGGTGGTGTGTCAGGGCCCAGGAACACTTTTTTCTTTTTTGGATGATGTGAGTGCATTATTCTGTAACAGACACCTTTGTACTCTTATGTGAAATAATCTGTGGATTCCTTGCTTCCTTCCAAGTTAATTGGAGAGTTTACAATGGAGCCTGATAAAAGCAAATAACCTT
This sequence comes from Potorous gilbertii, assembly GCA_028658325.1. Taxonomy (NCBI): domain Eukaryota; kingdom Metazoa; phylum Chordata; class Mammalia; order Diprotodontia; family Potoroidae; genus Potorous; species Potorous gilbertii. Next base: position 139,084,011 of record CM053770.1, read on the forward strand.
TGTGCCTTATCAACAGAGAGATGGGGACCTTCCTACTTCAAAGAAGAAACGCCAAGCAGGGGAGAAGATTATGTACACTTTGGTCTCTGTACCACATGGAAATGACATTGCATCGCTCTTTGAATTAGATGCTACTACTCTTCAGAGAGCAGATTGCCTAGTGCCAAGGTAAAAAAAAAAGGAGGGGGGAAGGATAAAAGAGATTTCTTTAAAGTAGTGTACCACTGAGTAAAGAAACCAAATAAAAAAGTTTTATTGAATTAAGATCAGGATGTAATTATAAGTAAACAAATAGTATAGAAAACATTGATCTTGCCATTATAAACAGATTAATTAACTTTTAAAATGAATTGAGATAAACTTAAGATTTGAAGGATAGAAAGAATGCTTCATGATTAATGCTTCATAGTGCTGTTACTTCATATTGTTGTGCCCATCCCTTCCCTTTCAGGGTCACCCTTCCCCATTAGGGGGAAAGGGGACACTTCTAATTAGAAGCAACAGAATGGTGTTTTGTGGGGCAGGGGCAGCTGTTGATTCTAGCTTAGTTCCCTGTCACCACTTCGTCTGACTCCAATCCCCACCATTCTTCTAGGCTAGTAAGAACCTCCCCTACTGGAAGAGGATGGAGAATTATAGAAAGCAGGAAAATAAATTCTCTTCCCAGTCATCTGACTAGGCTGACTGTAGGGTGCAGCCAGCAGCTCTGCCCTGAAGAGCCTTGTCCTCCCTTGATCCATTCTCCTTCCCATGTCTTTCAGAGTCCAGTTCCAACACCAGCCTCAATGGCAAAGAGTATGGGGAAGGACCTTTAAACACTTTAGAAGTCTCTTTTTCTCTAACCAGTTGGAATACTGACTACAAATCATTTCTATCTATTAATCAAAGCAGATCTCTTAAGAGCAGCGTTATTGCAATATAAGGACTTTTTTTAACATTAAGAGAGATTGATATGAATTATAATTATAATTAAGACCATTCAACAACTTAATTTTACTATATTATTTTAAGGTAAAGAGAGTATATGACTACTCTTGGTATAGTCAGAGTGGATAGACAGCCAGTTTTGAATCAAGGAAAACTTGAGTTCAAGTCTCTCCTGTGACATATACTGGCTGTGTAACTGGATAAATCACTTAAAATCTCTTTGTAAGGTAATTGTAAGACTTCAAATAGCAGAGGAGATACTTTTGATAGAATTTCTTTACCTGGGGGTTCCCTATACCAATGAAATCACAGGTTCAGTTCTTATTTCTATCCTTATTTTAAGGTAAAGAAACGGCTTTTATTTAAAAGTATCCTATAATTAGGATTTTTTTTTGTTTTTGAAGATGCTGGGTCATCCAAGTCCCAATTAAAATGAACTGCTGAGATTTTCTTAGAATACAAAGAGTGTCCCAAAAGTCTCAGTGCAGTTCCAAACCATTAAAGTTTTAAATTGCACCAAGAATTTTGGGACCCCCTATATGTGTACAGTGTAAATTACTTGTAATATCTGCTTAGCTATGTTGTTTGATATATGTGAATGAATTAAAAGTTTTATTGGACATGCTATTTTATATTGTTTTGATTTTAGGAACTCATATGTTCGGTTGAGACATTTATGCACTAATACATGGGTAACCAGCACGAGTATCCCTATAGACACTGATGAAGAGAGACCTGTGATGCTGAAGGTAAACAATCCTGATGTTCTTTCTATTTTCAGTCACACAATGGGTAAACTGGATCAAAAGATGGTCAGTCTGTTGATTATAATCCGTCTTAAACATTGTTAATGATTACTGAAACTCAAATACAAAATTAGGCTCGTCCTCACTTACAAGAGTTGAAGTGAATGAATTTGCTATTCCAAAGTTAGATCCCCAAACTTCCCAAAGCTCCTAGCACTGGTCCTAAAGGACCTGCATTTTTTTTTAAAATTAAAATGGATAGAAGAAAAAAGGTGACATTGAACTAACTTCTTGAAGTTTTAGCTCTCTGTAAGGGAGAAGAGAATGATAGTAATGATGCTTAGGAACATTTATGTAGCACCTGAAGTTGTCTACGTCACTTTCACATACATGATCCTATTTAATCATTGTGAGGTAGAAGATGACCAGCCACGTTTTACTGATGAGGAAAGCCGAGGTTCTCTTGATGGCTGACTCCCCCAGAAGTACATCTTCTGGAACCCTCCTGAAGATCAGCAGTAGGGTGCAGAGAGGGGATGCGTTGGTCAGAGGGCAGGAGGGTGCAAAGAGGGCATTGTCCCCAGCTGTTTAACGTGGGTGTCTTCAACTAGGATTATCCATCGCTGATTTTTATGGTTGAAAAGTGAACTTTAATCCAGAGAAAACTGCAGTAACTAAAAGAAACTGACCTTAACAATGACACACATTCACAGATCGGAACTTGCCAGACAAAGGAAGATAAAGAAGCTTTTGCCATTGTGTCAGTCCCTCTGTCTGAAGTCCGGGATTTAGATTTTGCCAATGACGCAAACAAAGTCTTAGCATCCACGGTTAAAAAAATGGAGAATGGAGCAATAACTCAGAATGAAAGAAGGTCAGTGAGTCTTTCATAAACTACATCACAACCCTCCATCTCTGGACTCCAAGCATTTTCACTAGCTTCTCCCCATCCCCTATCCCCCATCCCTGGAACTCTCTCCTATCTCATCTTTGCCTTCTGGCTTCTGTAGTGTCTTCCACATCTCAACTGACGTCTCACATTCTGCAAGAAGGCTCTCTTTGTTTTCCTTAATGTTGGTGCCTTTCCTCAGATCAAGAAACTTGTCTTCCCTCTTAGGTCTCCTCTTCCCCCTTTTTGATGCAGATGTGTGATTTCCTTGGTGAGGGGAACTGCTTGTTTGGGAACTTTTTTCAACAATATCTGTCACCAACTTCGAATTTTGGAGCCTTGAGCAGTGAAGTGATTTGTTCATGATCTCAGGTCTAGTACTTGAATCAGAATCTGTCAGATACCATGTGCTGTGGCACATTAACTTTCCTTACTGTGATAAAGTATCTTCTTTGGTTCAGAAGGTTTGAATTCAAAACCAGCGTCTCATATCTGCTACCATATGGCTTTGGGCAAGTGATTCAAGTTCCCTGGGTCTGCTTTTCCCTCTCTGAGAAATGCAGTTAGTTTCCAGGACCTCTGAGATTCCTTTCAGTTCAAGATTTCTCATTCTGCAATCACCTTATACATGTTTTATCTGCAGAATTTCAGGAAGGCTGTAATTTTAGGAAAGACTGAAAAACTTTGTAATGTATTCTTCTGGATACAGTGCAGTGATTCAAGCCCCATGGTAGTTTTAGTTCCTGAGTAATTTTAGGAGGAGATGGCATGGTTCAAGGGAAGGACCAAAGGGGCTGGGTTCAAAAATGATCTTTTACACTTACTAACTATATGGCTGGTGTTTCATGATGATACATACAGAAGTAATTGTTTTAACATAAATATATTGTTTAAATTATTATTTGTAAACTAAATCCACTAACAAAAATGTTTATAATATTTTTGTTGTCGGTATCAGTCTGACAAAATCTTTTCTGATGAATGCATGACTAAACAAAAGAAAAATTTTAAGCATCATGTTTTGTTCAAGGTAACTAGGTGGCTCAGTGGACAGAGCACTGGGCCTGGAATCAGGTAGACTTGAGTTCAAATGCGGCCTCAGACACTGACTAAATGTGTGACCCTGGGCAAAATCACTTAATCTCTATTTGGCTTAATCCGCTGGAGAAGTAAATGGCAAACCCCTTCAGTATATTTGCCAAGAAAATCCTGTAGGGGTCATGAAGAGTCAGACACCACTGAACGACAATGATGTTTTGTGCATTGTGCTAAGTTCCAGGGATTCAAATGTAAAAGTGAATAATCCTTGATCTTAAGGTGCTTATATTCTAATGGGAGAGACCACACATCGAAGAATGATTGACAAGGAAAGGAGTTTTGGTCTGGGGATTCTAAGAACTAGTGACTCACAGGGCTCTTTCCATATGCAATGGTAGTGTTGATTTAATTGGGCCTAGAGCAAGAAGTAGAAAGGAAGAAAGGCATGTGGGCAAGGTAGAGAGCAACTGAACAGATGGCTGAGTGATATGGAAAGCATGACATGGATAGGAGCTTAATAAATATGGTAGATTAAGCGAATTTGTACTCACTATTTATAATGCCAGTGGCATGTCCTTTAGGGAAACTTTTCCTATAAACTCTGTGATGAATTAGGACATTGGCTTCTTCAGTTATTCATTTTTGTCACAGGTCACTTCTATGTAAGTAAATGATTGAATCCTTATTCTTTTTCATAATCTTTTTGTTCAAAAATTAAAAAAAAAATCCACATTGGCTAGGCTCTTCAAATTTTCTTCCATGTTCTTAGAAATGAGTGTGAACTTGTATTTCTCTCTATAGAATTTCTTCCTCATTCTAGTTACACATTCATTTTCCTGGTGTCTCATTTTTTTTGAGGTATATGCAGATGATTCTACAAATGAGAATATCTCCTGATACTTAAGACCTTCTTAGGAATCATAGAGAATTTCCAGTATTCCTATCCACCATGTTTGGAAACGATGACCTTATTTTTTGCCTGTGTCATTATTTGCAGGATGATATATGTCATTTCTTTCAAGGCATTTTAAAACATTTCCATTGTCACTGGCTGTAGGTATTTGGCTATGTGATTATTGGCTTTGGTTTTAGCTCTCCAAGCATTCACTTTTCATAACTTTTCTCTGTAAGGAAATCAAGGTACCAATACCGTTGTAAATTTTTATTTTTTGGAAGCAATCAAGGTTATGACTTGCCTGGAGTCACACAGTAGTAAAGTGGTGGTCAGATTTGATTTCAGGTCCTCCTGAATCCAGAGTCAGTGCTCTATCTACTACACTACCTAGCTCCCCCAACACTCTTAGGAGTCAGCAGTGTCTAGTAGAAAGAATATTGGCTCTAGAGTCAGATGACCTGGGTTTATAGCCCACTTTAGACACTTACATGACTTTGGATAAGTCATAATCTTCCTGGACTTCTGTTTCGTATCCCTATATAATGATAGTCTTCTGAGGTCCCTTGTAGCTCTATATCTCTGGTCTTTTGATCCATGATCTATGACCTATAATGTGTAGTTCATAGTTCTGAAGAAGGCAGAGTGGTATAGTGGAAAGAGCCCAGAGGAACAAGGTTCATATCCCAGCTTGAACACTCACTACCTGAGTGACTGTGAGACAACTCAAATTTTTTGGTCATCAGGTTCCTCATCTGCAAAATGAGAGTTTTGTCTTAGATGCCCTCTGAGGTCCCTTCTAGCTCTTGTGCTGTGGTCCTATGGAGACTGTTCCTTTTCATGAGAAGTTATCTTTTAAGTAAGCTACATTTTCTATTTTTACTCAATCACCTTTAAATTGACCATGTCTATCAAAAACATTCCTAGGAAGCCTTTGAAACATTGCATTCCTATACATCATTTTAGACTTAGAAGTAGTTCAGAGGTATTATTGATCAGTTGTTTACAGTAAGTTTCTTGGTAGAAATCAGTCGTCATTTCCCTATTCTGTAAGTTGAAGAACCTAAACTATGGAGAGGATGAAGAGATAATGTCATGAGTCAGGTGCAGAACTAGGATTCAGTCTCAAAGTTTCTGAAAAATAACTGAACTTCCCTAAGAAAAGTTGTGGTACATCACTAGAGAGACATCACACAAAGCATCATGTTGGTGTTCGTTACTTTGGCAACTTGACTGGCCTAATAGGCTTGCATGTATTTCCATGTTTTAAGTACATGTGTGTGTGTTTGTGTGTGTTGTTGTTATTTTCAGCTGGGAAAGAGTAATGATGAATCTTTAATTGTTGTTGTGTTTTTTCCTAATTACCCCTATATAAGATTTCCACTTTTGCCGACCCAGAATTTTCACTTTTGTATGTTATCTTACCTTTGGTTTCCATCGATTTTGTTTCTATGGTATCAGGTGTTTCCTTTGTAAAATTATTTCCCTAAGTTAAGCCTGCCACACAATAACATTTCTCTATTTTTTTCTATAGATTTGTAACAAAGTTATTGGAGGATCTCATTTTCTTTGTTGCTGATGTACCTAATAATGGACAAGATGTTCTGGATGTGGTAGTTACCAAGCCAAATAGGGAAAGGCAAAAATTAATGAGGGAGCAGAACATATTGGCACAAGTGAGTTGTTTTATATGCAAGAATATTTTATCTTTGTGACTAAGCATCAAGGTCAAATCTTCTCCATTGTGCTCACTGACCCAGTTTTTATTGGGTAGGCTACTAGATAATTTCTAGGTGCATGAGGACACTTTTATACTCCTAACTCTTCCACCTCCTTCTTTCAACTCTTATATGAATCTAAATAAAAATGTATGCCCAAAGAAATTAATATTTTATTCGTTCTTTCCTCACCTAATAGCAATTCACTAATGAAACATTTTCTTTTGTCATGATCCATGTGTATAAACCTAAAGAAGGCATATAAAAGTGAAGATAGCCATTTTGTATAGTTCGGAAAAAATAGAGAGTTTATATATTGTTATTAAGTAAAACTATTTTCTAGTAAACTCATATTTGTATTAGTGAATACAATTAAAAATTAAAAGTGGGATTGCAAAATCAGTTGGGGGAAAGTAATTTTTGACATTAATATTCCTATTATTTTAATAAAATTGATTTTGAGGGCTTATGTAGCCTTTTAACATTTGTTAATGTATATGTTGTTTAGTCTTTTCAGTCGTATCTGACTGTTGGTGACCCCATTTGAGGATTTCTTGGCAAAGACACTGAAGTGGTTTGCCATTTCCGGCTCCAGTTCTTTTTTTTTTTTTTATAGATGAGGAAACTGAAGGAAACATGGTTAAGTGATTTGCCCAGGGTGACACAGCTAGTAAGTGTCTGAGGTCAGATTTGAGCTTAGGTGTTCCTGACTCCAGACCCAGAACACTATACCATTGTGCCATCTAAACTGCCTGTTAATGTATTTAACACATCTTATTTCAATATCTTAGGTATAATAAATTCAATAGCCTTTAATGTTTAGTGCTCATATATTATGCATTTGTTTATTTTGCCATCAGGAATATGTCTTTAAACTAATAAGAAATTCTTTTTTCAAAGTTATTTCTCATTGGTAGTGTATTGCTCATGTCAATGGATTGTCCTGAAAGAGCTGAGATAAATCTTTCAGAGTCCCCAAGTTCTTTATCTGCTGAGAATCTGGCTGAGTCAGTATTGCTAGAAGCACATCAATGTATTAAATTAGCATTGCTAACGCCTTATAGTTTCGAAACTCTAGCCAATGATTTACTTAGTCCTCATGAACCCTTTCATATTGTAAAGAGCAGTTAGAGCCTTAAGCCAAAGGACCATTTTCATGTGATAATATGTAGAAACTGTTATTCTTAGTACATGCCTATGAAATAGGGACTGTTTTCAGTCATGCTATCTTTGTGTATGACAATGAAATAAACTCTCTTATAAACATGTATGGGTATATGTATATATATACATACATAATACATATACATGTATATGTCTATACATATCTACATATGTGTGTGAGGTACCAGATTAAACATAGGACCTCTTTTATATTACTTCATAGAGAACAATTTATAAATAATGGTTTTTAAATAGTTTGTGAGATGAAAAATATATTCTTAGTTGTATATATCTTTGTGTCACAGGATCACATACATTTTGTGTGTTTATGTTTTGTAAAAGGCCATTTTTTTACATGCTCTTGGAACAAAATATATACAAGGCATCTATTAAACTGATAATTTTTGTTATTTGACCCCTGAAAATTTTGTAATAGTAGTAGAATTGTGATGCTTAGCAATACTTAGATACTTCATTGAAACAAACTCAACCTATATCATAAAGTTCTCTTGATAAAATTTAGTGTGGTAACAGCTAGCTGTCTAAAAACGCTGAACCATTTTAGTAAACTGCTAATCTTTATTCCTAATAGGTATTTGGTATTCTTAAAGCTCCCTTTAAGGACAAAGGGGGAGAAGGATCAATGCTGAGACTTGAAGATCTGGGGGACCAGAGATATGCTCCCTACAAGTACATGCTGAGGCTCTGTTATCGAGTTCTTAGACATTCTCAGCAGGACTATCGGAAAAATCAGGTTAGACTTGTAGATAACTTCTCCATGAACTTTTACTTTTTATGTGAAATCGAAAATGACTTTTGCTACTATTATATGATATATAAATTAATCAGAAGTAGAATTTAATGTTTGAATTTAAATATTTCAGAAAAATGAATATCTCAGAAGCATTCTTAGGATTTGAAGTCAAAGGACATGGGTTCAAATCCTAACTAATACTTTTGTGACTTGAGCAAGTCAGGTAAACTCTTTGGATTTTATCTGTAAAACAACAGCGACAAAAAACCCAAGAAGAGGCCAACTAAATGACATCTATTAGCTTTTCTAGTTCTAAATTTTATGATCCTAAATCGTTATACCACCATGTTAAACATAACAAAATGGATTTCTCTCTTTGAACTAGTATTTACTAGGTTTTTCCTTACCCCTTTTTGTCTGAATATAGGTATATCTCTCTTAAGACTGTCTCTTGTGCAAAAATTCTAAATTCCTAAATATATAAATGAGGAATAACTTTTCATATTACCAAAAAGAGTCTTTGCTTTACAGAAAGATTCATTACATATTGCTTTTAAAGTATGGGTTCTCTTAGTGTAGTTAAAATGGTTGATTTATGAAAAATCAATTGCATGTAACTTTTCAGGAATGCATCTAGTAAGTAAATTGTAGCCATATTTATTGAGCTGGGCACAATTTGTTACCTCCACTGACTTCCACATGACCTACAATTTTCTTAAAATTGAAGCTTCAGATTATGAAACATAAAGTATAGTAATTTCCTGCTTTATAAACTGTATTACAAATTTTATGCATTAAATTTGCTTGTATAATTCTTGTGCATTTTTTTCAGAGCAGGACAAGAAAATTCTGTATATTGGGATGTCTTCTCCAAGACAATAGTATCTCACTTATTGGTAGAACCTGAGCAATTAGAATTGGTGAATTTGGGCACAGTTTGCCCAGACTTAGAGCTAAAGAGGAATTAAATGGGAGCATATGTATGAAGAAGTAACAAAGAACATCTGATTAAGAACTAAACAGTAATGACATTTTACTCAATATAATTTTTAAATACTTGAAGATATCAGATCCTGCTTCTCCCTTCCCAACTGATTGTGCCTTCATACCTACTGAAAACCAAACCCTAAAACATCCAAATCTATCTGAGATCTTGTATGTGACATTTCACACTTGGTATGCACATACCTAAAGATTAGGAACAAAGACCCTGTATATTGGTTAACCATTCATTTCCACTCCTCTGATTGTGTAAAATAATTAAATAACAAAAAAATTATGCAAAATAATTGATTCCTTTATCATAGCCATACTATCACTTTAGGGGAAAAGCTAGAAAAACTAATTTTGGGGTCTCCTATGGTAAATCATAAAATAAATAATAGTCAATTGAACCAGCAGTTGGAGTCATGTCAGGCAATTCTTGAAGTGCCTCATCACATAAAATATTTAATTATAATTAGATTGTGTTTTTCCCTGACAAGCATTAGTCATAATAAGATACTTAAGCATTATATTTTATATGATTTTTCTTTATAATTTGATTTCAACTCTATATTAATATTTTTGCTTTCTCTATTAAGCTACTTAGTTTTTCAATTCTGCTCCCTTCAAATACATTTTAAGATTATTTTTATTCAATTTGAATAAATTAACCCATCATCATTATGAATTATGTCTTGGCTCCATTTTTTTAAATCACTTAACCTTGTTTAACATAGCACCTTTCTCTTAGTACGTGTTTAATACTTTTTTTTGGTGAATTGATTTGCATTAACAGATTATCCTGGGCCTTTTTTTGGCAGGAATATATTGCTAAGAACTTCTGTGTCATGCAGTCCCAGATTGGCTATGATATTTTGGCAGAGGATACCATCACAGCTTTGTTGCACAACAACAGAAAACTACTAGAAAAACATATCACAGCAAAAGAAATTGAAACATTTGTTAATTTACTCAGGAGGAACCGCGAGCCAAGGTTTGAAATGGTTCATGTTATATGTTATTTTCTTACAGAGAGTGGCTTTTGGTTTTATTTTTAGAACTTGTGTGATTTAGAATTTCCCTACATTGTCGACTTTCCCGTTTTGGAAAAAAAAAAGTATGTTGTGTTTATAATAATATCCCCACTAATACTAATCCCCAAAGAATGCATATACTGACTGTGTAGACTGGCAAGTTACTCACCCTTTCTCAGTGCCCTTCAGCCTTCTAAGATTTGTAAACTGCAGAGAAGATGCAGACCTGAATTTTTGTAGAAGAAATTCTTCATCTTAGGCCTCCTTTCACTAATAGAATTACATTATGTATCTTATTAAAAAGTGGTTCTATCATAGGTGATTAAAGTCCATTACAAAGTTATATGTGACTTCTCAGCCTTTGAGTAGACTAATACCAGATGGAATAATGATGAATTATATTTGTAGCCTGCTTTAGTTTTTCAGGCCACTTTTATGTACATTATCCTATTAGATTCTCATTGTAATCCTGTGAGATAAAATAGGATAGATGCTATTATTTTTACGGATGAGTAAACTGAGGCTGAGAGTTCAATGAATTGCTCCTCATCCTATTGTGAGTAAAAGGGAAGCAGAACCTTAATAAGCTGACCTCTTTTAACTCTAAGTCAGGTGATCTTTTCAAGTGTACAATATTTTATCATTAAACACCTTTAATATATGGGATAAGGGACTTGTGGAAAAGTTAATTGAACTGCTTAAAATGACTATACTACTTGTTATAGAAAATCAGTTGTAGAGGGTGAGACTATGTCTTTTTGATTCCATAAGGCCACCATTCCTCACCTGAGGTGAATGCATATTTTTTTTTGTATGGTATAATTCAAGCAGCTTCAGCCCATGATCTTAATCTTCCAGTCTAGGGGTTTACCATTTTAGGGTAGATAAAGTATATCCTAATTAGAGGTAGGTACAGTACAGGAAAAAGAACAGCCCTCCATAAATTTGTGGAATCAGTATTCTTATTCTCCATATTCAGGTGATATGTAGTACAATAATGTAATTCTTCATTCAGAAAAGATCAGAGTCAAAATTGGTCAGAGATAAAATTATAAAAGTATGCTCAAATCCTAAAACTGGTCTGTGATCTTGCCATTTGGGCTTTCAGTGATAAAGAGCACAATTCATTCATGCCTGCCTATCCTGGGCGATACTTCTCACTAAGCTTGCCATGGGGAATCCACCTAGTGTGCTGGAGGACTTTCTCACTTTTCTTCCACCATTATGAGAGTGCATGTGGAATGACCTGAGTACATACCTGTTGATCTTTGTCCTCACCACACAACCAGACCATTGTCTCTTCCTACTATATTTTCTCTCGAAAACATCTTTTACTCCTGTTCATCTCTGAAAGTTTATCATCAGTAATTTGTTGCAACATGCTCCTTTGTATCATGTGCCTCTCTTTTACCCTTTGGAAACTGTTTCCAACTATTTCTTTGAAAACTATTATTTTCCATGTCTCACTGATAGAGAGTAACACTTGTAGAATTCCAAAATTTTAAAAAGTACCCTTTGTTTTCATAGAAAACTTGGCTTCATTGCAGGAACTCTGCAGGTTTCTAAGAGCAATCTAGCTTCCTGTTCACCTCTTAGCTGACACTCCATCTATACTGTCTATCCTAGGCAGATGTGCCAGTTGATAAGTTCTACAGGCTTTCCATTCAAATACATGACTTAATCTGGGAAATAGACACCATTTGACCTTTTCAATGTCAAGGTCAGACATTTTTAGGTATCCTTGAAGGAGGCTTTGGAACATTTCAGGGTTTGACACAACCAGTGCAATGCCATCCTAAGACAGGAGTATCTTGTAGAACTTCATTATCCACAGAGAAATCCTCTTTAATTAGGCTTCTACACTGGATGTCCTTTATCATAATGGAGAAGACTTTTGGAGAGTACACTGTCTTGCTTTTGTATTTGTATCCACAAGACTTACTTAGCACAGTGCTTGGCACATATGGAATGCTAAATAAGTGCTTTTTATTCATTCGTATTTATGATTTCATAATTGGGTAAATATGCTATGAATATTAGAACCCATTGTGCTAGTTGTTTGTTCAGTATGAAAAAAAGAATTTAATATCACAGAGCAAAATGCCACCTTGAGGGATCTTAACAAGATGTTTCCCAATCAAGATTCCTTGAAAGATACAGCATAAATAATACCATTCAATGATCAGGTCATTAACATAGGTGAGGCATAAAACAGGATTTTTTCTTTCTTCCTTCCTTCTTTACTTCCTTCCTTGACTTGCACAGGATCACATAGCTAGTAAGTGTCTGAGGCCACATTTGAACTCAGGTCCTCCTGACTCCAAGGCTGGTGCTCTAGACACTGTACCACTTAACTGCCACTGTCTCTCTTTCAAATAATTTTCATTGATTTTGACATGTGAATGAGAGATAAAATGCTGTAAAAGAAACTTTAAGGTGATATTTTGCTCTTTGATATCAAATGCTATTGCATACTCAACCAAGAGTAAGCATAATTTAGATTCTCTACATTTTTTAATCAATTGTCAAATGATAATGAATGATAACAGTAACTAGCATTTATATAGTACTTTATACAAAGTGCTTTATAAATATTATCTCATTTTATGCTCAAAACTGTGGGAGGCACGAGCATATTACAGATAAAGAAAGTGAGGAATAGAGAAGTTAAGTGACTTGCTCAGAGTTATACAGTAAGTCTCTGAGGCAGGATTTGAACTCAGGTCTCATTGCAAGTTCAGTGCTCTATGCACTGAGCCATGTACCTACCCAGGTAAATGGATGAAGAGGCATGTGTTAAGCACTTTCTATGTGCCAAGCACTGTGCTAAGTAATGGTGAAATAAAATGAAAGTGGCACTTGCTCTTAAAAAAGCTCAATTCTAATGTAAGAGACAACACATATAAGGGAGTAGTGGCCATGAACTAGTATTATATTCTGGGAAGTTACAAAGACAGTGAATAGAAGAGTAAGGCAATCAATTAGTATGCTCTTTCCAGAGTCAATCATAGCATTGATTTGATGACAGTTCTCAGAGCAAATAAAATCATTAAACATTGATTAAGTGCCTACTACATACCAGACTTTGTATCCCCAACAGTATACTGAGCATTGGGGATACAAAGAAAGGTTAAAAAAACCACTTCCTGTTACTAAGTAGCTCATACTCTAATGGAGGAGACAACATGCAAGCAACTAGGTACAAACAAGATATATATAGAGTATGTAGAGATAATCTTATAGGTCACAAGAATTAAAGGGGATTGGAAGAGGATTCTTATAGAAAGTGGAATTTTAGCTTGGACATGAGGGAAGACAAGAAAGCCATGAGACAGAAAGCTGGAAAGAAATCTAGGCAGGGAGATAGTCAGTGAAAATGCCTGGAATCAGGAGATAGAGTATATTGTGTAAAGAACAGTAAGGAGCCCAGTGTCACTGGCTCACAGAGTATATGGGACTGATTGCAGTATGAAAAGACTGGAAATGTAGGAAGGGATTTGAAAATTAAACAAAGAATTTTTTATCCTGAAAGTGATAGGGAATGATTGGAGTTTATTGAATAGGTGGGTTGAGATGGTCAGAACTGAACTTTTAAAAGATTCAACAGCTAAGTGCAGGATGGAATGGGGTGGGGAGAGACTTGAATCAGGAGACTAATCAGAAGAAGACTACAACAGTAGTTGGAACATGAGGTAATGGGGTTCTCCCCTGGGATGACAGCTGTATCAGAAAGAAGTGGGCAGTGGTATGAAGGCAGAATTGACAAGATTTACCAATTATTTGGAAGAGAATGAGGAGTCAAGGATGATGACACCAAGTATCTGGGAGGATGGTAATGCCCTCAACAATAGCAGGGAAGGTTGAAAGAGTGAGATGGCTTTTTGGGGAAAGACAATGAATTCAGTCTTGGATATATTGATTTGAACATGTCTTCAGGATATTCAGCTAGGGATATTCAAGAAGTAGTTGGAGATATGAGTCTAGAAGTCAGGAGAGAGGTTAAGGTTGAATGAATAGATCTAAGTATCATCTGCATAGTGATGACATTTGAATATCTGGGAGCTTATGAAATGACCATATGAAATTCACAGAGGGAAATGGAAAGAGGGAATAGGAGAGAGCCTATAGTAGAGGGGGACACATGCAGTTAGTTGGGGTGTGACCTAGATTAAGGTCTAGCAAAGGAGACAGAGAAGTAGTGATTGGACAGGAGGGGAACCAGGACAAAGTAGTCACAGAAACTTAGAGAGAAAAGAGAATGAAGAAGAGGATGATTTACCATGTTAAAGACTATAGAGAGGTAAAGAAGGATGAGATGTGAGAAAATGCTTTTAGATTTGATACTTAAGAGATCATTAGAGAGAAAAGTTTTAGCTGAATGATGTAGGGAAACAGCCAGTAGACCGAAGATTGGTGAGATAATGGAAACGATAGAAAGGGCAATCTAAGGGAGAAGATGGAATAGAATATGATCAATTGTACCTGGAGATGAGTTCGCACTGGCAAAGAGAAAGGCTTCTTCTTCATGTAAGATAGGGTTGAAGGTGGAAGTAGTAGCTGGAGACATATGAGTGATGGGAGTTGAAGAGGAGCTAAGAGTGAGTTTTTGCCACATAGCCTCATTTTTTTGGTGAAGTATGAGTTAAGACTCTCAGCTGAAAGGGTGGAGGGAAGAAGATGGTGGTTTTGAGAAGAGAAGAAAAGCTTTGGAAAAGCAGGTATGGTCAGTGAGATAGTGACAGTGGAGGTGTGAAAGAGTTACCTTGCCACAGTGAAAGCCTGGTTGATTTGTGGAACATGAATTTGTGGTGGATCCCGTCAGCATGGTTTGTGATTTTTTTTCAGTCATCTTTTAGCAGTATGTAAGCAAGAACAAAAGCAGTGGGTGGTCGAAATAATCTAAGGTTGGGGCTTAGCAGGGCATGATTGGTAATATGATGAGGGAGCAGGAGAAGAAGACTCAAGCAGAGACTCAAGAGGTGAGCTGAGTGGATTCACCAAGGGACTGAGATGAAGAATGTAGTTAGTGCAGAAGTGATGGCTTGGGAAAGAATTGAGGGGTGGAGGAGGGATCATGGTGATGACAAACAGGAGTAGGAGTTAGAAACAGGAAAGACAGAATTAGAGTTCTAAATATGAAAGAGTTCATAAGTATGAAAGTATAACAGTTGTTTGTGGCAAGATCAAAGGTATGACCATTTCTATATGTAGCTGAGGTGAGTTGGAGTAGGTTATATGAAATGAGTAATTTGAGCAACTATGAGATTAGGATGATTCAGGGAGTACCAATATATATATTGTGTGAGGGCAGGAGTTGGGGAGGAAAGACAAGTCAGGCACTGGACTTGTTAAGGAAAGAAGGAGAGTGTTCTAGAAGTCCATTGACAACAGCTACTAGAATCTTGATTGGGTAATAAACTTGGATTGAATGAACCTCAAAGGAAGACAGATTTCTTAGGGATAGATGTAGGGGGAGAATCTAGAAGAGGCAATGGGGAGCAAGGAGTAATCCTATTCATCCACTTTGAGGAGTGCATCTGGGGGTATGAATGAAAGTACAGTCAGTCCAGTGGTAGAAAGGGTGGTCAGGGAAGCCATATTATTATGAGGGTGTCGGGTCTTAGTGAGTGCAAGAGGAAAGAGTGAGAAAGGAAAAGGTTTAAGACGAAAGCAAGTTTGTTACCCATGGAACAAGGATTTCCAGAGTGCAGTGGAAGGTGTGACTAGTTTTAGAGTGGGATATTGTTGCTGGGGGGTAGGTTGAAGGCAGTGGAATAAAGGAGCAGTCAGTGAGGAGACAGAAAAAGGCTTGGACAATGGTAACAGAAGGTTCAGAATCCCTGGAATGGGAAGAACATGTTAAACACTGAGGAATGAATTTATGTAGGTTATGATCTTTATTAGGGTTTGGTCTAATCCTCTTATTGGAGTTGTCCCAGGGCATCAAGTATGTAGCTAGATTAGGGGAGGGAGGCAACCATTGTAGAGTTTTATGAAGCCAGAGAGGTTGCTGGGAGTGCAAAGGCATTCCTCAGTTGGCACAGGAGACTAGATGTCCCCCTTCTTTTCAGATAGGTGCAGGTGGGGAATTGTAGGATACAGGGATACAGGATACACAAGAGTTGAAAAGAGAGTAGATTCATGGTTTGAGAAAGTGCCACACCTAGTGATTTAGATCCTTCCTAACATGGTCAGGACAGGTCTCCTTAAGAAGGTAGAGTAACCTCAGGCAGAAGGATGAAAAATAGCCAGGGTGAAGATGGGTCTGCATTGGCTCCAGTGAGTGCTAAGTAGAGTGGTTTAACTCTTCCCAGACATGTTTTGTGGAGGTCCAGTTTGAGGGTGATATAACTGTAAATGATTGGGTGGTGAAATATGGTTCATTAATGGCATTATTTGGGGAAGACTGCTTGTTCCCTGTTAATACCACCTTTGAGGATACCATCAATTCATGTATATATGATTTGCTCAAGATTTTCTGTAGGTGAGAAAGTAGGTATATTGTCTAGTAATTGATGTTTTCTTGTTTGATTTTTTTTTTTTTTTGGTGTTAATCAGGTCTTTGATCTTTTCCAACTTCTAATATCTTCCCTTCTTTAAGATGGTTTGTATATCAATCCTTTAGCACTTTCAAAATGGTGATCCAGCATGGATCTTCTTTACAAACATTTGGTCCAGTCTGGCTACTTTCCCCATATTTGTTCCCAATATGCCTTTTCACCTTTCCTATAAGCACATCTAGTACGGATCCAGATACAGTGGTCTTATTGTACTTAATGGTGAATAGTTTGTTATCCAATCTTTACAGATTTTTTTCTATTTACCTCCTCCTATTGGTTATTATCTCTTCATTTTGTCTTACTCTGATATGATATTATGTGGTTAACTCTCCTGTCAAGCTGTTTTTAATCTGGTTTTATTCTTCACTGTTCATAATTATCCTAGTGCTTGCCTTTGGAGATTACCTTCCATGTACATTCAATATATATCCTGTATCTACAGTTATTTTTCGTGCTGCCTCTTGTATTGGAATTTGAGTTCATTGAGGGCAGGGACCATATTTTCTTTTTATCTCTAGTTCTTAGTACAGTGCTGATATGTAGTAGGTACTTAATAAGTGCTTGTGGACAAGTTTATATTTTAAACCAGTCTTGCTTTTGTCTTCCATCTCTCTTTGTTTCACAATAAGGTGATTATGTGAGCTGACTAAAGTAATTTCTGATCTCTTTTGGTCTTCCGGTTGTGGCAAATCAGTATTTATGCAATTTATGACGTCCATTTCCTATTTCTTATCGCTGATTACTTGTTTAAATTGTTTTAGTTATATGCCATATTTTTTCATTATTACTCTTTCCTCTTGCTTTATACTAATTCTAACTTTTTTTTACTCTGATAAACTGGTGATATGAGTGAACCTAGGTAGCTAATTTATGGATAATTCCCATATCAGTAACAGGTCTTTTAGAGTATAATCGATCCCACTTTTCTTTAATGTTATTTGCTGCTCACTATGTTCACTGACTACCAATGCTTTTCTTGAAGTATGTGGAAGTCTTGGCTTTTTTCATTTCTTTTACCTAAAAGGAACCTGAGGCCTCAAGGTCACATGTGGCCCTCTAGGTCCTCATGTGTGGCCCTTTGACTGAATCCAAACTTCACAGAGCAAATCCCCTTAATAAAAAGAATTGTTCTGTATAACTTGGACTCAGTCAAAAGGATGCATCCAAGGACATGTGACCTCCAGGCTGCTGGTTCCCCACCCTTGACTAAACCATGTTTTCTCAAACATTTTTTTGTCATCTTCACCTTTCTCCACCTTTGTGTTGAAAGTACTAAATATTAGACTATTTATCAATTTAATTTGGAGGCTCTTATAGAGTTCTTTGTAGAATTTCTTTATTTCTTTACATTAAGTAACCAGTATTGGCACATAAACTGCAATTATTTTCATGAGAGACTTTCTGCAAATTCTTATTATCAGCCTGCATTTTGAGATGACCATACATTCCATGAAAGTGATTCTTGTTGCCTTTGGTTGTGTGATTAAAAATAACTGTGCCCAACTTATTGTTTTGCCTCTTCAAGGGATACCCCTGACCCTACATTTCATTTAGCTGAAATTCCCTTCTGGTTTCATTTGTAGAGAGAATGTTAAGATTGATACAATTCAGTTCCTCTGTCAGTATGTCCACTCACTGGTCATTGGACAAGTATATTTATAGTACCAACTGACAAAAAAACCCCCCAAAATGCACCTAAACCTGTGTAATTCTTAGATTTCCTTGTCCTCTTTTCCACCACTTTGCCACTGTTTCTACAGAAGCACAAGATGCAAAGAACTAAGAGGCACTTTCCCCTTGTTTCTTAGTTTTGCCATGCCAAAAAAAAAAAAAAAATTCATCACTTAGTGGGCAGCCTACTGGAGGTGAGCCTCTCTGTATTTGGCTGAATGGTTCCTCAGAAATCTATCTCTTTCATTTGCTAGGACCAATCCTCAAAGCCTTTCTAGAGTGGCACAATCTCATAGAGTTTATACTCTGGGAGCATAGCCTTTGAGAACCTAGGATCACTTCTATAAGTCCAAAATGTAGAGTAGGGCCCAGTGACAGTACCAAAGTATGTTGTCAAAAAGATTACAGAAGCACACAAATGTAAAAATGAATTTGTTGCAATTCATATTTCATTAACATAATTCCTTGTTTTCTGTTCAACATTATCTTCTTCTTTGATCAGATTTTTGGATTACTTGTCAGACTTGTGTGTGTCTAATACAACTGCTATACCAGTAACTCAAGAACTCATTTGTAAATTTATGCTGAGTCCAGGAAATGCTGATATTCTCATTCAAACAAAGTAAGTATTTATAATAGAAATATTCTTTTCAGCTTATTATTCAGCTCCACAATAGTTCTTATCACAGCTGTTAACTGAGTTTATTAATAGTTTTATTATGTGTTCCTTATTTGAAGGCTGGTTTCCATGCAAATAGACAATCCTTTGGAGTGTTCCATCCTCCCAGATGATATTGATGATGAAGAAGTCTGGCTTTACTGGATTGACAGCAATAAGGAACCTCATGGCAAAGCTATCAGGCATCTTGCACAAGAGGCTAAAGAAGGCACAAAGGCTGATTTAGAAGTCCTCACCTATTATAGGTTAAGTATTGTAAAGAACTGTAACTCATGATCTCAAGTGTTTATTGGTAATTTGATCAGACTCATGGATTAAAAAAATAAATTAAAAAATTAAAGTATTTAAGAATTGATTAAAATATTTGAGAAAAAATTCTGAAAAAATGTAGAAGTCAAGGTGCATGGGATATTTTAAAACTTTTAAAACAAAACAAAAATTGTTTCGCATGATTTTTTCTGATCATTTAAAAGTTTTTAATTATTATGTAAAACAAGGTGGTTTTTTTTTAATGTGAATATATATATTGCTTTCAGTTTCACTGTATTCGCAATGTTTAAAAAGATCCTGGGCAATTTGTAACCATGGTCCTTCTAATGCCACAAATGGTGAAGTAATAAAGAAGGGAACATGAAATCAAAAGGATACAGGAATAACCTTTCCTGCTTTATTTTACTTTACTCCCCATTTACAGAGTATGGCCATTGACTGCATATTTGAAGGGTTTCAACATTTTATCTCTTGCTTCCATTCATCCACACAGTCATCCCAATTTGCCTAAAATAATAATAACTGAAGTTTATGCAATGCCTTAAAGTTTTTAGAAGTACTTTATATGTAATAATACTTAAGCCTCACCCTCCCACCCCTCCACCAAATCTGTGAGGTTGATACTATGGGTATTATTATATCCCCACTTTACAGATTAGGAAGTTGGTTTGTTCTTTCAGTCCATAAACATCTATTAAGATTCTATGATTTGCTATCCTAGGTACAGGGGATGCAAAGGTCAAAATGAAACAGACCTTGGAGCTTACATTCTGTTGGAGGAAAAAAAGATACACAAAAATAAGTAAATGTAAAATACATACAAAGTAAATAGTTTATATAGAGTTGGGGGAGGAATAGGTGCGTTACTTCTGACTGTAATTCTAGGACTCTTCCCACTATGCCTTACTGTCTCTCTGTCTGACTCCTGGACACAGATGGCCCTGGAGAAAAAAGTGAGGCTGGTGACTTTACACAGCCCTCCCTCACTTAAATCCAATTCACTTACATGTTATGGCATCACCTCCCTGATGTCATGGTCCACTTTGAGAACAAAGGACAGCAGTAGCAACTGTCTCTCTGGATTCAATCTCTTTTCAACTCCACCTTTCTGACATGTTGTTTCAAGACTCAGCTTGTAAACTACTATGTTTAGGAAAACTTCTCTGATTCTCTGTTAGCTATTGCATTCTTCCCCCCACCTTCTCCCACCATCTGCCACCTATCACCTTTCTCTCTCACTCTCCTCTCCAATTATCTTGAATTTACAACCTCATCTTTATACCTACGGCACTTGGTATGGTGCTTTGCATTAAGATGCTCAATACATGTTTGCTTGAATTACTGTTGAATTAATTTGGATATTTTATTTCCTATTATAAGAATTCAATTCCCTTATGATTTTTACTTGGAAATTATAGAGGAGATTCACAATTCAGGTGTGGGTTGGTCTAGACAGAAATAGGAAAGTTAGGAAATGGGGTAGATTTTTGAGGAAAGGTGTAGAAGTTCCATTTTAGCACACTGCTTTTAAGATACCTATGGGGTATCCAATTGGAATTATCTAATCAGCAGTTGGTTAATATGGGACTGGAACTCATGAGACATGCTAACATGTTAATCTATTTAAGAAACTCTCTTACAATGAATCAAAAAATGTAATGGTTAATGTTTTTAAGGTATCAATTGAACCTCTTTGCAAGGATGTGTTTGGATCGTCAATATCTAGCCATAAACCAGATTTCTACCCAGCTTTCGGTAGATTTGATCTTGCGCTGTATGTCAGATGAAAGCCTGCCATATGATCTGCGAGCCTCTTTTTGTCGCCTTATGCTTCACATGCATGTGGACCGAGATCCTCAAGAATCAGTAGTCCCTGTTCGCTACGCAAGACTTTGGACGGAAATACCTACTAAGATCACCATATATGAGTAAGTCTAATAAAATTTACCAAAGCTTCGATACCTGCAACTCTGATGAAAATTTCATGAATAAGGTCTTTTTTAAAAATTCAAACATTATTTTTTTGGTTCAAGATCACTACAAATTTTTGTGTCATTATATTTTGTTTTTATATCACCTATATTTCCCTAATGAATCCATTCTCCCTTCCCTCTCCCAGAGAGCAATCTTATTGTAAAGCATAAAACCAGGGCAAAAAAAGGCAGTTTAGCAAATCTAACCAACTTATCTAGAAGGTCTCATATTTTAAAGCATTCCAAACCCACAGTCCCTCGCCTCCTCAAAGAAACAGGGATGGGGGTGGGGGGGGGGAAGGTTTATATCTTTTCTTTGAGGCCAAGCTTGGCCAGTATAATGTCATATCATTCCATTTGGATTGCTTTATTGTTCTTTCCATTTACATGATTTTAGTCATTGTGCACATCGTCTCCTGGTTTTACTTACCTCACTTTGCAGCAGTTCATATAAGTTTTCTCATGTTTCTCTGTATTCAGAGTTTCTTAGAGCACTGTAATAGTTTATTACATTTATATACTATAACTTGTTTAGCCAAAATCATATGCTTTGTTTCCAGCTCTTTGCTACTAAAAAAAAATGCTATTATGAATATTTTCGTGTTTATCAGGCATTTCTTTTTGTCACGGACCTCCTTGGGATGTATGCTTACCAGTGGATTAGGGTCAAAGTATATCTGGACAGCTCTGTTGTTTTTGGTAAAGGTTACTTTTAATAAGCACTGTCATTAAAAGAGAGAGTAGTAGGGAAAGAAATGGAAGAGATTTTCTAGAAAATAAATTGAAAAATTCAGATTTATTTAAAATGAAAACTGCACAAAGGCCAGTTTCCACACTTATGCTTTAACCTAAAACAATAGTTGAGTGTATATTTGTGAACTTTAAAACCTGTCTACAACCAATATTTGGAACAATTTCATTCTGATTCCTTTTGTCGATCTTTGCAGATATGATTCTATTACAGACTCTTCAAGAAATGATATGAAGAGGAAATTTGCACTGACAATGGAATTTGTTGAAGAATACTTGAAAGAGGTTGTAAACCAACCATTCCCTTTTGGGGATAAAGAGAAAAACAAGCTTACATTTGAGGTACTTTACTCTTCTTCATATTAAAAAAGAAAGCAATGAGTGACCTTTTGGAGAGAAGGCAGTTAGAGCTGATGAAAAATATGATGATTTGAGTCTTTCATCTGGTTTTGATTAAAATTCATATTTATACCAGCTACTTATTTCTTTTGTTTTTGATTCCATTCTTAAATCTTGATGCCTTGCAGTTATCACAACAATTTCATGAATCCCCTTCATTAGGCATTTGTATATACAGATCACTGTGATCTAACAATTTTCTGCATAACTGTAGCAATAGTGTCTTCTCCTTTTCACAGTGAATTAGAATTTATTCATACTTTGCCATATTACATGACAACATTGGGACAAAGTCAGAGAGGTTCTTAGATCGCTGGATCTTTGCTCTATCATGTTTTATCTACTTGATAACAAAGCACAGGAAGTAACATTTTCTGGCCACAAATAACAGACCATATTTCTTTTTAGTGAAAGTCTTTGGGTTCTATTTACTTCATTGACATAGTCATTTGTTAAAAGACAGGCCTAAATTGATTAATACATTTCAAAAATGCAAATAATTACCTTTTAAATTTATTTAATCAACCTGAATTTGCCTCAAAAAAATTTATTTTCTAAATTTAACAGTAAGTTGATTTCATTCTGACAAATCCAGATTTGGGGGAAATCAGAATTTATATGTTTAACTTTAGTATGGAATATGTCTACTAGTCTTTAAAGAATGAGAAATAGTTAAAAATAATGAATATGTTTAGTATTTTCATGTTCATCATATTCATCTCAGTTTTTCTTTTCGTCTCCCTTTTTAAAGGTGGTGCACCTGGCTCGAAATCTTATTTACTTTGGATTTTACAGTTTCAGTGAGTTGCTAAGATTGACAAGAACACTTCTGGCTATTCTGGATATTGTACAGGGACCTATGTCATCGTACCTTGAAAGATTAAGCAAATTTCAAGATGGAGGTGAGAAATTTGGAGAAAACAATAAGTATGATAAAAAAATCTATGATGATGGTTAGTGGTTTTTCTTGCTGGCTATTTGGAGAAGAATGATTAAAATCCTTTAATGTCTGATCATATTTTGTGGATATGAATATAATGTTTATATAATACTTCATAATTTAAAACCGCTTTTCTCACAATACTCTTATGAGGTAACTATTATGACTTTCATTATTAGCATTTTGCAGAATGTACTGAAGTTCAGAATTGTTAAATGATGTGTCTGAGGTCACAGGGCAAGAAAGTGATAGAGCCACGACTCACATTTAGGTTGGATACAGTGGTCACTTCCAAATTCTCAGATACCTGCAATTTTGTTTTGCCCAGATGTCTGACTGGTTGGCTGGGGCTATGGGTTGAGAACCTCAGATGTCTGGCATCTGAAGACATTAGAAAATGAATACTGGGTGTAGTATCTGATTAGTACTCAGCAGTTGGCCATTGAGTGTCAATTAGGATCTAAATAGCCCTGATAGTTAAAAGAACCAGTTGCTTGCCCTGCCCTCTCTACCTGCTTGCTGGCAATAGAATGGACAAATTTCTATTAGAGACACCTGATATGTAAATATTATTTATACATGTGAAAAATGTATAAATTCCATAATATTCAATGGTAATTCCACAAACTATTGTCTTGTGTATCTCTTCTTCCTTTCTTAGTCAGTTCCATGAAAGGCTCATCTTACCCTCATTGCCTTAATTTTTCTACCTTCTACACTCTAATTAACCAATCTTTTTCAATCAACCCCACCAATGAACTACATCCTACCAGGTTGCCAAATGATTTTTAGATTGCTAAATTTGATGGCTCCTTTCCACTACTCATTCTACTTGAATGACATCTAAGATATTACGCTTTCTTCTCATCTTTGGCTGACTGCTTCTTCTCTGTCTCATTTTCTAGCCCATCATACATCTCCTGCCCATTCACTGTAGATGTTCCCCCATGCTCTGTAATGGGTCCTGTCTTCCAATCGTTGTTTGAGGTGCTACTGCAAATTGCCAGACTACTTTGGGATCATGCTCTGCTTGTCTGCCAGAATGCCTCCTACTCCCTACTATTTACCATTTCTGATGCCTGGACTTTCACCTGTTTCCTATTATTGTACTTTCTTGATGTTCATATACACATATTAACTTCCTCCTGGTGTCCACTTCTGGAACTTTTACAGATTGCCTAGTCCTCTCATGCCTTGTAGCTCTGTCTAGCCTCTTGGTTTCAAATATCCTAGGTTTGGTTCACAAAATCTCTTTGCTGACATTTATTATTTTTGTTTTGTGCCTGACTAGCTTTTCTTTCTTTCTTTCTTTCTTTTTTTTTTGGGTAAACTAGGACTTTAATTAGCCTCACAAACTTTCCTCATACTAATTCTATTCCAGTACAGTAGGGGTACAGCTTTCAGAAAAAAAATTTTTCCCCCTTCCTTGATGAAATGGCAGGTCAGATGCGGTGGGTTGGAAAAAGAGGCATGACTGGAAGGAAAAGGCCTGCAGTTCCTGGGGCTCTGCTTTGTTTCAACCTCAAAGGTGGTAACTTTAAATAGGATGTGCACAGACAGTATTCGAGAGGTTTTATGGCCAATGCCATAGGTTTAAATGTCAGTAATTAGTGTTTGCTGCAATAGAAAATGAATAGCTCAGGAAACTGGCAATTAAAGTTTTTTTTCTTCCCTTCTGGGTCATTGGTTAATATTCAGCCCATACCCCATGGGTATAGGTGGAAGCTGCCATCATCTGAGCACTGGTTGGTGGTCTCAGTCTAATTCTTAGTGTATGACTGTTCACCATCACAGTTATTACTAATTGGCGGTCTCCACAGAAACTACTGGGCTTTGAGCCTGATCTTTTGTTTGTTCTCTAGAGGTGGTCCACTCAGAAAACTGTTGAAGCACAATAATAGAGGAACACAGGGAGGGAACACTGCCTTTGCCTGTTCTGCAGGAAAACAGAAGATGCTAATCTGTGCAAATATGAAGCTGGCCTCACTCACTGGCTATAAATTTCATTTGAGAATAAAAATATTACTTTTCCATATAAGGGTGCTTACTCACAGCATGCTATGCTGTTGAGTCAATTTGCTTTTCCTAATACCTATCATTTGCTCTTGTAGCAGATTTAAAATACACAGGCATCTTTTATTGTAATCGATCTGTTGGATAGTTGTATTATGTCAAGCAGTGCATCTCTTTGCTGCTGATAAAAGCTGAAAGCAAATGCAGACTCTAGCAAATAGAAGGCATGTTTGTGACTATCGGATGCTTTACAAACATCCCTTTTGTAAAAATCATAAATAACAAGTTTTTGTACAACTTGGAAGAATTTGTTACATTGATAACATTCACTCATGGGACAGGGTATGTTAGGATATTATTGTTAGCAGGAGTGAGTCTGATTTCTGACACTGGGAAAAAAGAGTCCATGTCAGGGAAGATAGAGTAAATCCCACAAACATAAATTGAGTGTGTAACATGACCTATTAACTTAAGCATAGATTTCAGAATCAGATTTGCTCAGGCTAAAGGGACTGTACTCTCCCCAGCTCTCAAGTCAAAGTTTAATTGACGGCTGAACCTAAGTTTGGCCAGAGCAGAATACTTGGCACAGGTTGAAAATATGTTAATGTTTTGCCTTTAAAAAAATTATGCAGTCATGCTTATTACTATCTGCTTGTCTCATATGGAGTATGCTTGAATATTAAATTCTAGCTTGCAGAATCATCACCCAGAGGGGACAACTTTTCATCATTTCATAACTCGTCTTCCTCCTTTGCAAAGACAGCAACTACATCCAAAAGAGGGCCGTGGTGTCTGGGCTATTTCTGAGATCCTTAGAGCTGGCTGTGTCTTGGCCTGCCTATTCAGTCCTTTTTCTTCTCTTCCTACACATGCCCTTTACTCCAGTTCAAACAGTCTAACTGCTATTCCCAAATCTTTGCTTCCCTCACACTATTCTTTTTACCCAAATGCCTTCTTCTGTTTCTTTCTACCTATCAAAATATGCATCCAGGAAGTGGAGAGAGTACAGGACTTTAGGGCTTGGAGTCCAAAAGACCCGAGTTCAAATGTGACTCATACTCCATAGCTGTGTTTATCCTGGGCAAGTCACTTAACCTTTTTGTCTCAGTTTCCTTATCTGTAAAATGGGGATAATTGTGACACTTATCTTACTGGATTGTGAGGATCAAATGAGTTCATAATATGTAAAGGGCTTTGCAAACTTTGATGAGCTATCAGAAGAGAACTGATTTTGTTGTTCATTTTAGTGTTTAGGCTTTTCATAACTCTAGTTACGAAATTTTGGTGATTTTACTCAGTGGCTGCAATGAAATGTGCTTTTTCATAAACACTTTTTCTTAAGTTTCTTATTTATCATTGATGACTATTAATTAAGTACCCAGTCACTTTAAGTACATAAAATGGCATGGGCTGCTTTATTTATTTTTTCAGTGATGATTTACTAATAGATCAAGAACATAATTTAAATTCATATAGTGGTAGGTGAAGGACTGGGACCTGAGAAGAAATGGTTTTGAGGCTTAAAAAAAATTTGAGTTCCTTAAAGCTCATTTGTTTTGAAAATTTTTTTTAAAAAGTGAGCTTCTTAAGTTGCTTTTCAGTATTTAAGATCCTCATATAAAATATCTTACTTTAAAGCTGAAAGGAAAAACCTAAAGGTTTATCAGTGTACTGTCTTCAAGAAGGAGGGTGTTTTTAAATATGAAAGATTAGATGATTAATGGAATATGATGAAATTATGACCTGAAGAGGCTATCTATGGAATAAAAGAAACAGAGGTGATTGCACTTATTCTTCATAATATCTTTTTCGTGTGCCTGTAGACCAGGGAAGAGGTATAATTCAGGGTTTGATGAGTATTTGTGTCTTTCTTCATCTTTCTGTTTGATTGATGTGTTTTGCTTCTACATCACAAATATTTATAGATTTATAATTATTTTCCTTTTTAAGAGGTATCTTGCCACAAAGTAAAACTAATAATATAGTGACTTCATCTGAAAGTGAAATCTGCAAGATTTCACATCTGTAGCATCCTGTCCCCACCTTTATTAAAAAAAATTAACAGAAATCCATTCTCTCCTTCCTACCTCCTACTCTATTAGAGCCCCTCCCCCCAAATCTTGCAACATAGAAGGTATTCAAACAAAATTAATATCCTCATTGGTTAAGGGAACGTATATGTCTCATTCTGCACCCTAAAGTGATAACTTTTCTACATAGCATGTTCCATCATTGGAATGGAATCATGAAAGGTCATTATACTGATCATAGTTCTAACAGTTTTCAAAATTGTTCTTACAGTTTTATCTTACTTGATTTTCAAAATCCTTTTTGAGTTCTTCTATGGCCTGAGGCCAATTTATATTTTTTTTGTAGATTTTGGATGGAGGAGCTTTGACTTTGTTGTCTTCTGTTTGCATGCTTTGGTCTTCCTTGTCACCAAAGCAAGATTCTATAGTCTGATTCTTTTTCCGGTTTTTGCTCATCTCCCCAGCCATTTATTCGACTTTTGAGCTCTTTGTCAGGGCATTTCTCTGCTTCCAGTTGGTTGGGAGGGGGAGGGGGGGTGTATACTGTCAGCCGCTTGCTCCCCTCCCCCCCAATCTGTGGGCCTAAAGTTCCAGAAACAGTGGCTGCAGCTGCCCCTGCTGCTGCTGTGGCTACTGCAGGTTCCTCCGCCCCCTCCCCACTCTGCCACCCTGGGGGTGGTACCGGACCTCTCAACTCTCCCACACTGGTTCCACAGACTTTTCCCACTGACCTTCCAATTTATCCTCAGCATTTTTCAGTCATGAAGTCTGGAAACTGCCACAGGTGCAAGAGATTCAGTCTCTCCAAGGTATGCTCAGGTCCTATCTTTGCACTTGCAGCCCACAATGGTCTGTGTCCTGCCCCCTGAGTGGTGACAGACACTTCCAGCCTACTGTCTAGGCTGTCTTGGGTTGGACATTTGCTTCATTCCATCATTCTGTGGGTTCTGCAGCCCCAGAATTTGTTTAGAGCCATTTTTTACAGGCTGGGCTTGGCGGGGCACTCTAGAAAGTCCCTGCTGTTACTCCACCACCTTGACTCTGCCCCTCATTTTTACAGTTCTCTTACCATATAAATTGTTCTCCTGACTCTGCTAATTTATTTCTTCATCAGCTTAAAAGTCCTTAAAATTGTTCATTTTTCTAATCCTCATGTTATAGTTTAATTTTTCTGGTTCTTTCCATGTTTTTTGAAATCATCTATGATCTTTATGATAGTGTTAGTGTGTTTGCTGATACTTTATTTAAAATTTTTTTATGTTCATTAAGAATATTGGTCCTTTTCTGTTTTGCTTCTCCCTGGCTTACATTTTGGGACTGTATTTGTCATAGAAGAAATTTCAAAGGATCCTTTTTTTAATATTTTTTGAGGGCTTGATAGAATTCATTTCATTCAATTCTTCTGGTCCTGGAGTTTGGGGGTTTTCTCCCCTTTGGAAGTTTATGGTTTGTTCAATTTCTTCCTCTAGTTATCTAGTTCTATTAATTTGGGTATTTTATATTTTTGTAAATATGTACTTTCTTTAAATAGTTAGTTTTTTGGTTATATATTTGGGCAAAATACTTTCCAGTTCTTTTTGAAGAAATCTTGTCAACAGTTCTTCTTATAGACTTTTTCTTTTGGCCTTTATACTTTTTTCTTTTGATTGAGAATATAATGGAATTAATGGTGCTGCTTAGAAAAAGAATGTACTTTAATAAAGCAAATGCAGAAATCATTTTTTTTATGGTGCATTCTTTTCATTTTATGACAAACTCTGCAGGAAGACTATAAAAGCTCATAAGACTTACAGGAAGTTTGTGTTCCTTACAAAGAGTGTTAAATAATAAAGAATTTAAGTAAAATGTGTATTTTTAGGTGCTAGTCCTTAATCTTTCATAAATGAGTGACATTTTGTATAAAAAAAAATTAAGCAATGTAAAATTGTTCAAAGTTAAAAGTCCAAGCAAGAATGAAATTATGGGCCATATAGAAGGTTTAACTCTTGTGTGCTGTGACTCCATAAAAGAAAACAAGTGGTTATGATGAATTGATGATAGGCTTACAGACTCAACTCCGGGGCTAATAACTGCTAGCTTTTATATCGTGCTGTAAGTTTTGCAAGATGTTTCATGTCAGTGCTGTCAAATTCAAACACAAACAGGAACACTATGGTCTGCGTGTTAATTCTGAAAACAACAAATTAATATTATCTATATTGTATTGAATCTTTATTTATTCTGTTAAACATTTCCCAAATATATTTTAATATTGTCTGAGCTGTACCAGTGAGTTTTGTGACAGTGCGTTTGACATGTTATTTAATTGGCTCTTCACCACAATCCGGTGAGGTCATTGTTATTACACTCCTCTTACAGGAAGCTGAGACTAACAGAGGTCAAGTGAATTATTCAGGGTCACACAGAAAGTGAGCATGTGAGGCAGGACTGGAACCAGAGTTTCCGTGACAGGCCACCACCACACTATTCCACTGCTGATGAGTTATAGTGAGGTTTATCCACACAGGGGACACAGTTCTATGGTGTTTGGTTGTGAATTAGAATAACTTCCATTTACGTCTTGTTTCCAAAGTCCTTACCTTAGAACTGCCTATAGAGTAAGTAGTGGAAATACAGTGTCCTTTAGATATAGATGAGAAAAAAGGATGAGAGATTATCAGTTATGATTCAAACCCAGGTCTCCTCACTTTAAGTCTAGTATTCTTCTAGTATACCACACTGCACAACCTTTAAAAAAATATTTTGCTTCCCAGAATTTAGGAATGATGTTAAAAAAAATTCTCCCTCTAGAATCATTAATGAACATACTGCCTGAAATTAAGCTTCTTCACAAATCTTATTAACATGTCTATATCAGGATGACTAGGTGTCTGCTCTTTTGCATTTAGGGGTTCAAGCAACTTTGGTCTAAGATGGAAAAGAACCAGGTGGCTGCCAAGCCTCAGACTGTGCTTTGTTCTCATATACTCTTGAAGATACTGTATGACTGAGTCTATCATTCTCAGGCTAGAGGAGGAAAGAGACAGAGATAAGGAGGGAAGCAGCAGCGTTGGGCCTAAACCTAAGCTTTAGCTGCTAAAGCAATGAGTGCTGACTAATTCTACTCTCCCATGACCCTAGCCAGCAGCAAGCAGCCAGTCTGTTTCTTTAATTTAACTTGTCTGCTGTGGTAGACAAAATATGTTCTGCCTAGAGAAGCCTCGTCAGACCATGTAGTAGCTGTTTCAAAGCAGAAATAACAGTGTTTGTGTGGAAATTATGTGGGGCAAAACATTAAATGTTTTCTTTGGGGGGGAAAGGATATTATTTTCTCTCCAAAAAATTCTTATTTTTATGGATGCCTTTTGTTTCCAGGAATATCCTTCCCTTGCTTTGCCCAGCAAGCAATCCCCTTTAACAAGGACTTCAAGAGGAAAAAAGTAGAACAGCAAAACACAGCAACCTTGTCTGCCAGTGTACATAACATTCCACATTCCAAATCCTCAAGCTCTGCTAAGATGAGAGGAAGAAAGCACATTTTCTAAACTCTTTCCTGTTTAATACATGACTACTGAATAAAAAAAGAAAATGTTAGTGGCAGAATTCAAGATTGAAACTCAGGCGTTTCCTAAAACATTAGTTGTTCTCATTGCACATGGTGCTAAGAAGCTGTGAAGGGCAGGCAAGGAAGTGCTAAGTTCAACAGGTGACTCTATTTCAGGGCTAGGAACACCAGGGATGGTAGGGTAGCAGATGGATTTTAAGGGAGCAGTGTGGTGTGATGCGAAGTGTCAGAATGGACTCAGGAGGCCTAAATTAGCTCAGGCTTGGTCACTATGACCTTGGACAGGTCATGATCTTTCTGAGCCTTGGATTTTGATCTCTGAAATGAGGGTGTTATTCAAAAGCTTCTTAATGTAAAAACTTTTTAAGATTTTAATCCGTAATCATCTGGGAGCACATAATTAGATTTGATTCATCAGGAGCAAATCTTACTTTGGAGTTTGATATTTGGCAGATACTCAGATTCTAGTTGGGGATATTTCAGATGTTATTGACAGTTTAATTCTAGCTCTGCTTATATCTACTTCTGTGTTAACTTTGCATGCTGAGAAGCCCTTTTGTAGTGGAAACAGTTATTCACACAGATGGAAAACTTTTTCTTGGAAGGTCTGAAAGGAAAAAACTTTGCTTTGTCTAAAAGAAGGTGCTGTTTTCAGCAAGTCATGTATTTATAAGAAGTGGAGATATGTGTATGTCTATACGTGTGTGTGTGTGAGTGTGTGTGTGTGTGTGTGTGTGTGTGAGAGAGAGAGAGAGAGAGAGAGAGAGAGAGAGAGAGAGAGTAAGAAGAGGAAGGAGGGAGAGAGAGGAGGGGGCAAGTGGTGGGATAGGGGAAACAGACTTCTCATGTACTTTTGCAACTCACTGAGAACCCTAAGATTATAGATTTAGAATTTCAAGGAACCTCATAGATCATCTAATTCAATCCCCTCATTTTACCAATGACTTAACTGCAGACCAGAGGTTAAATAAATTGCTTACAGTTACCAAAGTCATAGTAAGTTAGCAGATCTGGGATTTAAACCTAAGTGTTACAATAGCATGATACAGAAGAAAGTATCTTAGATTTGGATTCAAAGGACACAGGTTCAAATTTAGCTCTGACACTAATTACTTATGCAGTTTACTTCATTTGTAAAGTGAGGGGACTGAGCCAGGTGATAGCTGAGGTTCCTTGGTGGTTGTTGTTCAGTCGTGTTTGGGATTTTCTTGGCAAAGATGCTGGAGTGGTTTGCGATTTCTTCCTCCAGCTATTTTACAGATGAGGAAATTAAGGCAATCAGGGTTAAGTAACTTGCCCAGGGTCAGATCTAAGTGTCTGAGGCTGGATGTCTTCCCGACTCCAGACCTGGTATTCTATCCACTGTGCCCTAGCTGCCCTAGGTTCCTTGGTAGATTTATTTAAACTCTCTGAACCTTAGATATTTTTTCTTTTGTAAAATGAGATGTTTGAACTAGTTGATCTTAAAAGTCCATTTCAACTCTGACTTTAGATGACCTCTATCAGTTAACAAGTATTTGTATGTGTCATTGCTGGGGATATAAGAATGAAATAACTCCTAGTCTCAATGAACTCACATTCTAATGAGGGAGATAAGTACATATAGAAAATATATACAGCATCAAAGGGTATATACAAAGTAATTATAAGGTAAATTTATAAAGTAAACACAAAGTAGCCCCAGAGAGAGGAAAGATAGAAGCTGTGAGGATCTGGAAAATATTCATGCAGGAGATGGGGCTTAGCTTAGATCTCAGAGGAAGGGGCTTCTAAAGTGAAGGTGAGGAAAGAGTACCTTCCAGGTATAGAGGACAGCCCATCCAAAAACACAGAGGCAAGGGATAGAATATTGTAAGTAAATAAGTAGAAAGACTCTTTGACCAAGCTAAAAAGTATATGGGCTGGGGGTGGAGATAAGGTCCACGAGGCTGGAAAGGTAAGAGTGGTAGGTAGCAGTGTGTAAGATACACAGAAGTGTTGAGAAACTTGATGTGAAACCAATTAGGAAGCTACTGCCTATAATCTAAGGGAGATGTGGTAAAGGCCTGAATGAAGGTGGAAGGCATAGTTTGAATATGGAGAAAAGATTGAATGCGAGAAATGTTGTGAAGGTAGAAAACAGATTTGGCAACTGATTCATCCTTGGGTTGAGGGAGTGTGAGGAATCAAGGAAAATGCCAAAACTTTGGGCCTGAGACACTGGACAAATGGGAGAAGAGCTTTGACAGAAATAGAGAAGTTTGAAAGAGACAAGGTTTTAAGATTTCCACTTCCTTTTCACTAGTGTCACTACCGTTACTGTATGAAGAAAAATGACAGATGCCAAAGGACTGGCACAAAGATCTCTCCTAATTATTAAATCATTAAATAAAATCACAAAATTCTAAAAACATAAATGTAGAATCTAATGAAGCTAAATTTTATCTTTAATCTGGAGTTTAATGAATTAACTCTAAGTCTCAAATAACTTTTTTACACATCTTGAATACTAAATTCACTTTTTTACAAAAGTAGAGTTGATGCTTTAAAATTGCATTTTATTGTAAATATAATTGCTATTAACAAAAATGATAAAACACATCTGCTAAATAAGGATTACATTACATAAAGCCTTTAGAATTTCACAGTATAGAACCAAATGAATTAACGACAAATATTTTTAAAGTGTTTTTATCCTGTGTCCTTTTTGAAAGTCTATCTGAAGTTCTACTTTTGGTTCATCTTTCCTTCCTGCTGGAATAATAACTAACCAAAACAGCCAAATCATTCTCTATTTTGGTCAAATTAAAGTTTACAACACAATACCAGGCAGTTTGTAGATGATAAAATTTCACAGTTAACTATAGGTCTCTTGAGATATATGGGGATTGTGATGTGCAACTCTGGAGAGAATACTGATACCAGTGGTATCAAATTCTAACCTGTAGGCAGCACACTGACTCAGAAAAAGACAGATTAGTATTACCTAGGTTGTTGTATTTTTACATATTTTGTTAGACATTTCCCAATTACATTTTAATTAGATTTTGGCTATAGTAAGGAGTTTTGTGTCCGGAGATAGAAACTTCTTGATCTACATTAATGGAAGTATAGGACACTGATTTTTCTAGGCATTTTTTTGGGGGCAATTGTGACTAATAAAAAAAGACTTCTATCTGTTCAGTAAAGTTAGGCAATTATATACAAGTGCTTTTGTTTTTATCTTTACCTTCCCTTTATCTTTTTTTTTTAAAGTTATTTAAAAAAATAACTATTAGTGGTATTTAAAATTTTTTTAAAGAATACCTTCATTTCCCAATATATCCCCTACTCCTTCCCAAACATGGAGCCATTCCTTATTGTATTAAAAAGAGGAAAAAAACAAACCCGCAAAAGCAATCAGCATATCAATTTTGTTTGACAGCAACACAGTTTTGCAACGTCATCCCATACCTCTGCAAAGAAGGGGGGGAAGTACATTATTTTTATTTCTTT
Organism: Potorous gilbertii; assembly: GCA_028658325.1. NCBI lineage: Eukaryota > Metazoa > Chordata > Mammalia > Diprotodontia > Potoroidae > Potorous > Potorous gilbertii. The sequence continues at coordinate 139,118,463 of CM053770.1, forward strand.
TTAAGCAAACTTGTTTCTTATAAAACTGTTGCACTATTTGTTTTTTGAGGGTATTTTAGTTTTTTTCATTTACATCATAACTTTTGTGTTCATTTCTCTCCACCTTCTTTTTTTACTTCATTCCACACCAGCTCATATAAATATTCACATTTCTCCTAATTCTTGATATCCATCATGTTATTGAAGAGTAGCAACTCATTATGTCTATTACCATGACTACTTTGGTTCTAGGTCTTTGTTACATGAAATCTGCCCTTTTTTGAATTCCTTGGCAGTTGCCAAACAGTATGATCTCTAGGTCAAAGAATACAGATATTTTAGTCAATTTTTTTAGTAAATAAATTACTTTCCAAAATGGTTGGATCAGTTCACATCTCCACTGACATAGGCTATTTCCCTATCTTTGCCAATTTACTGGATAGAAGGTAAAATGTTATTTGATTTGCATTTATCTCATTATTAAGAAACTAGAACTATTTTTCATATGATTAATATTATGTACTAGTAATTCCTCATTTGAAATATTTTTCATATGCTTTGACCATTTATCTATTGATCTTACCCATTTGGTAATTCACAACATATGTTGGTGATCATATACTTATAAGAGCTATTTGACAATCTTTTTCCTTATCAATGCTTTCTCTCTTCTAGCTGGGTCATACAGAAGTTTTACAAATTAATATAAATGAAATTACTATTTTATCTTTTTAGAGTCATTTGTATACATTATTTAAAGTATATTCCATTTAACCATCAACTGTGAGGTATATTTGATTTCATTACCTTCTTTCTCTTACTGGGTGTACTTTTATAATCAAGTTTGTATATTCATTTTTTACCTTATTGTGTTACATTATGTAAGCTGTTGGCCTAAATCTAATTTCTGCAAAACTGCCTTTCAATTTTCCCAGCAGTTCTTGTCAAATAGGGAGTTGTTTCTCAAGTAATTTATGATCTCAGATTTATTCAATACTGGCAGTTAGATTATTTCTTATTCTTCTTTATATAGTTTGTTTCACAGATCTACTACTGCTTCATAAGTTTTGGAGGTACTACTCACCCTTCATTTCTACTTTTCCATTTCTTTTGGATTCTATATCTTTTATTCTTTCAAATGATTGACTCCCTGGCATTTTGTGCATTTTCTACTTACTTTGAATGGAACTTCTATGTGTAAAACATTTACTGGATTTTTATTATGACATAATTATGAGATTTTGGTCTCTAATTTCTAAATCTTTTCTTATGCCCATATATTTAGAAGTGGAAAAGATCCCTAATGTCACACAGTTCAAACCCCTCCTTTTACAACTGCAGAAACTTAGACCCAGAAAGGTTATGGAAGTTGCCAGATATTGTATGGATATTAAGTAGTAATTTTAGTAATTTAAGTAGTAATTAAGTAGCAATAAGTCCTCTTATACCAAATCCTTAATTGCTGTATTGTTATTTTCCACAGTCATTGCTTATCTTTTTTATCCTCCTAAATTTAAATTTGCTGCTGAGTTTGGAGTAAACATAGCAAAATATTTTTTATTACTATAAAATCTTTCTGTTGTTTGTAACTGATATTGAAGGTAGCTTTTTCATCTGTCGTTTTTCAAGGCTTTTTACTGTACAAGTGAAAAGAAATAGATGGAATTCCACCCTTCCGTAGTTTCTGGGACTGTTGACATTTATTAAGGGGTAATGACAATCACTAGGAATGGAAGAGAAGCAATGGCAGGCTATTAAGCCTGTGATTCATGACTACTTATGTTTATGTAGTATTCTACTCTTTAAGCAACTTATAATAATTATACAGTGTTTACCATTTAAAAATTCCCATTTTATAGGATCAGAAAGACAGCATTATGGTAATGTATGGATACATACAGGGAAGCCCAAAAGTCTTGGTGAACTTTTGAAATTCAGTAGCTTCAAACTGCACTGAGAAGTTTGGGGACATCCTATACCATCATCCTTATTTTATCTATGAGAAAACTCAGAACTGATATCTCAGTGCTCCTTTTATTTAATCCACATTGCATTTCATCACCAACAACTAAGGCCTTCTTACTAGAGTAATGAAGCTTTTAATTCAACTGATAACATATTATTTTAGTTCTGGCCTCTGGGTTTTATCTAATCTCTTAGTAATAGGACCTGTGTTTTGGAAAATGAGTTGTCTGGGATAATTTTCTGTAGAATGTAACTTTGATTAGGTAATTATATCCCATGCAAATCTAAATAAGATACAGACATTGATCAACAAAGACTTGAAAGAATCTGTAGTAAAAATAATAAGGACCTGTTATATGTTAGTGATGAAAATCACCTCCTGAAGGCAGAAAACTCAAATCAAAACTCAGGTAAATTTAGGATTTGAACACAGAGGGCCCACAAACATTGCCAACAGCCATATGCCCAGGAAACACTAGAAATTTCTCCTCCTTTTAAATAGAGGACCCAAACCTTCTTTGTATCAAGGACGTTTTGGGCAGGCTGGTGAAGCCTGGGGACCCCTTCCCACATTATGTTTTTAAAAGCATAAAATAGAAATAAAATACAAAGAAAGTCATTTATATTGAAATACATTTATCAAAATATTTAAAAAACACAAGTTCACAAACACCAGATTAAGAACCCCTAGTCTAAAAGAAAGATTTCAACATAATTCTGAAAGAGGCCATGGGGGTGTTAAGATTGGGACGAAGTAACCAGGCTCACCTTCCCCCACCCCAGTGCAGAGATGCTCCCTGTTGCCTCTCATATACTGCTTTATGTTTTCTTAAATGATTTAAAAATCATGATTCTCTATAATAGGTTAGATGTCCTGCATCTTGGATAGGCCTGCAACATGATTCTCTACCAAATCAGATAGTTAAGGCAACTAACCCCGGCCTACTGCTCTGAGGTCCCACCCCCTTCCCTGGGCTGCCCTACTGCTCATTAGGGTTGGGGTTGGCATCTGGGTATTTGGTAAGGTCAAATGTCAGTACCTTGCTGATAACACAGTCCCCTTGTTCAGGATAGACACCAATCAGACTCTCAGCCTTTGTATAAAATTCTTCCTTCAGTGAAATGACAATGGCTTGAAAGTTGCAAGTTGACTGTTCTTTTATGTAGTTGGCAACTTTGCCAATGTTGGTATTATCTAACGCTGCATCAATCTCATCTAGGACAAAGAAGGGGGCTGGTTTGTAGCTGTGGATGGCAAAGAGCAAAGCAAGGGCTGCTACAGTCTTTTCTCCACCAGACAGGTTGTCCATGGGCCGGAATCGCTTGCCAGGAGCTACGCAGTTGTAGTTAATCCCATCCAAATATGGTTCCTCTGGATTCTCTGGCCCCAAGAAAGCCTGAGCACTGCTGTTGCGGGATAGGGCTTTGTAGATCTCATCGATGTTGGTGGCCACAGACTCAAAGCAGGCATTGAAGCGGTCAAAGCGTTCCTTTTTAATCTGCTCAAAGGCATGCTTAGCTTTCTTGGCCCGTTTGCGAGCTGCCTCAAACTCATCTGATGTCTCCTGGAACTTGTCACGTACACTCTCCAGTTTCTCCATGGCCTTCATGTTGGGAGCTGCAATGCGCTGCAGCACACTCTGCTGTTCAGTCAGCTTCTGCTGCAGTGTGTTCATTTCCTGCTTAATTTCCTCTTCAGCCTGAGCATCTTTTAGGTCCTCACACAGGTCACTATAGTCAATTTCAATGAGGGCCTCACGGGCATAGATGTTGGATGTTCGCTGTGAGCCACTCCCAGACTCCTCCCCCTGGGAGCTCCCTTCTTCTTGGCTGATGTCATCCATGGTGCCCTTGGCCAGGGGAAGCTTGATGTCCTGCATCTTGCAAGCCTGCAACAGGTTGTGACGGTCACTTCGCTTCTGCTCTAACTTTGTCTCTATAGCAGTTACCTCTTTTTGCAGGTGGGTCATTTCTTTGTTGGCCCCACCCAACTTTTTACGGATTTCTTCCATCTCATGGTTCTTGTCATTCACTTCAGATTTCTTTGCCAGATGCTGGTTTTTGAGGTCCTGCAGCTGGGCCATAGTTTCATCAATTATTTTCATGTGTCTCTGCTCCTCCTTTTTGAGCTTTTCAATTTCATTCTCATCTTTCTTTACTGTCTGCTCCCACATGTGAACCTTGTCCTGGTCCTCTTTTAGCTGGTTCTTCTCAAAATCTAGCTGGATACCTAGGCGGGTCTTCTGGTTCTCAAATTCAAGGCGTTTCTTGGCAATTTCATTCTGCCGCTTCACTTTCTCTTCCTCAAATTCACGAATATTGCGAACTCCAATCTCTCGGCAGAACTCCTCAAACACCTCATCCTCTACCTGGTTCATCTTCTCCTTCAGGTCTTTCATCTCTCGTTCCCGGCCCTGAATGATCCTCTTGATATCATTGATACGTGGGCCAAAGTTAGCCAGCTCACTCTCCAACTTGGACTTTTCCTGTAGATTGAGTGCAAGATGCCGGGTCTTTGTCTGTTCCAGGTCACTCTGGGAGTATTTGAGCCTCATCTGCAAGCCATGAGCCTGAGACTGCACTTGCCTCAGCTCTGCCTCCTTCCGCTTGGCCTTCATCTGTTCCTTCAGCTCCTCTGTCAGACGTTCTTTCTTCTCCTTCAGTTTGTCAACTGCTTTCTCATCCCAGCGGCGGGCCTTGGCTTTGAGGTCACTTGCCCCCCCAGAGATGACACCGGATTTCTGGAAAAGTGTCCCATCTAGTGCCACAGTCTTGTGTCTCTGGTGGCCACCAAATGCAATGCGCCGGGCATCTTCAACATTATCACATACCAGAGCATTGCCACAGGCATACTGGAGGGCCTTCTTGATGTGTGGTGGTTCATAGCGAATCACATCAATCACTAGCTTGGCCCCCTTCAGTTCTCGAAGCTTCTCATCTGTTGGTTTCACTTCCAGGTAGTCAAGTGGTAAGAAGGTCTCAGGCTCTCCACGCTGTTCCTTGATGTACTGGATACAGTCCCTGCCAGTTTTCTCAGAGTCCACAATGATGGCATCCATATTTTTGCCCAGCACCTTAGTCACAGCAATCTGATACTTCTTCTGTGTTGGCTGGCACAGATCAATGAGACGGCCATAGACAGAACCAGGATAGAGGCGTTTGATGCTTTCCATTATCTCTGCCTTGCGTTGCTGCCGGCTGCTTTCCTGTCGGTCTATGCGGGCATCGCCAAGCTGCTCCATCACCTGATTCAGCTCTTTGTTGATTTCATCAATGCGCTGTTTTGCAAGCTTAACTTCTTCAGTGAGTTCACCCTCTAGTTTTTTCTGTTCCTCCAGAGACTGCTTGCTGGTGGTGATGTATTCTTCCAGCTTTTCAATTCGCTTCTGATTCTCTTCAATTTCCCGAAGTTTCTGTTTGATCTTGGCCTCTGTCTCAACTTTCTTTCGCTCCTCTAAGTCCAGCCGGTCCTGGTCAGCCTTCTGGTCCCGGTTGAACTTCTCCAGCTCCTGGGCCAGGGTGGCTGCCCTCTTGCTTGCCTCCTCCTTCAGCCGGTGGTATTTTTTCACTTGGTTCTCCTCCAGAGTCAGGTCCCGACCCTGGCTCTGACTCTCCTCCTCCATGCGATCTTCAAACTCTTGCCTTGCCTTCTCCACTGACACCATTTCCTTTTCTAGTTCATCCATATCACCCTTTCTCTTCTTGTACTGTTTCTGGGCATTCTGCAGAGACTTCTTGGCAGCTTCCAGCTTTTTAATTTTGTGTGAAGTATTCTCCTTGGCCTTAATGTACTGGGGCCGCTTCTGATTAAGCTCTGAGTCTTTCTCCTTTATCTCCTTTTCAATCTGCTGCTGCTCACGCATCATTTTGCCTAGTTCTTTCTTTTTGTCTTTTAGTTCTTCTTCCACCTTGTCCATGCGCTTCTTCTCCTTGTCAATCTCCTTGTTCTTCGAAGTCAGTTCCTTATTTAGTTTCTCAATCTCCATCTCATTGTGATACAGTTTGAATAGCTGCAGCTGCACCTGCGCACGAACGACCTCATCTTTCAGCCTCTGGTAGCGGTCAGCCTCCTCTTTCTCTTGCTTGGCTTCTTTGCGCTCAGCTGCAATATTTTTCTTCCGGTGGTAATTGAACTGGGTATCTTCCTCAGCCTTGACCATCTCCTTCTTCCGCTTATCATACTCCTGGGCCAGTTCCCCCGAGCGGCTGATCTCTTCAAACAAGGCTGTCCGCTCCTTTGGGTTCTTCATGGCAATAGACTCCACAGCACCCTGGAACACGAGGAAGTTCCGAGCTTTGATGAGGATGCCCAGTTTCTCCAGCTCTTGGCTGTATTCAAGCAGCTGGACCACCTTGTTATTGATTTTATACTCCGAAGAGCCCCCCACAATTATCCGGGCAAAGGTGCGGTCCTCACCACTGTCCTCAGAATACACCATGCTGACCGCTGCACGGTTGGCGGCTGGCTTGCCCACGGGAGCCCCATGGATCAGATCCCGCAAAGTCTTAACACGCAAATTGCTGGTCTTCTCGCCCAGCACGAAACTGATAGCGTCCATAAGGTTTGACTTCCCTGAGCCATTAGGCCCGATAATGGCTGTGAACCTCTGAAAGGGCCCGATGATCTGCTTGCCCTTGTATGACTTGAAATTCTCGATTTCGATCAGTTTTAGAAACCCCATGGCGATGCAATGCTGGGCTGCAGCAACGAGAGCGCGGGGGCGGGAAGAGGGAGGCAGGCGCGGGGCAAAGCGGAGTCCCGGAGCAAACACAAACAGCGGGATCTCGAGCTCTAGTCAAGTCTCGCGAGACGTGCCGTGCGCGGGGTCGCGCGCGCTTCTGCGCATACGTGTGCGCGCGCTTGCAGGAAGAAAGGCGGGACTCCAATTAAACCCCCCGATTCCAGTACTCGCCTGCCTCCTGTGTGCCCCGACGAGCAGGGTGAAGCCAGTTCTCTCCGTATTTCTTGCTCTTAGTCGGCCTGGTGCGGTTGGTGTGCTCGTAATCCCAGGAAGTGCCGGGGGAAGACAACCCCGCCTGCTCCCAGCGTCCTCAGGACTTGCCCACCTTCTGCGCCTGCGCAGATGAACCGATGGAAGCGGAAGGGACTGTCCCTCCCCTTTGTCGTCATCCAGCTCTCTAGCTCCCGCCTTGTGTGCCTAATGCGCATGTGCACACTGGCGGGCCCGCGGTCAGGGGTGGGGAGCCTGCTGTGGTTCTTCACCCCTCGTATTTCTTCCCAGCTCTCCCCGTTAGACTGTCTCTGTGTTTTGGTCGTTCTGTGTTTCTTTCCCTGCCTCTTTTTCGCGCGTTCTTCTTTCTCCTTCCTCTCCTTCCCCCCCACCCCGCCAAGAGACTGACGTGACTGCCTTTCTCTCTCTTTGGCGCGCTTTCTCCTTCCTCCCTCTCCGCTTCCTGCGCTCTCCCGCCGCTTTTCTCTGCTAGCTAGAGACCGTTTTTTTTCTCTCTGTCTCCTCTCCGGCTCCGTTTTTACACGTGTGTGTGTGTCTGTGCTTCATCGCCCCTCCCCCACAGCCAGCATCACCTTTTCTCTCGCGTAAAGCGCGGGGTGGGGGTGGGGTGGGGTCGGGGGTTGTCAGACTTCACTGGCCTCTAGGCATTCCTTCTGTGGGCGGGTTTTTCTGACTGGTTTTTTCACTTTGTCTCCAAACTCCGTGCTGTCACAGTGATCACCCAAGCTTGTTTATGGATTCTTTGAAATGTTTGTTTGCAATGCTGCCCTTCTGCAGATACGTTGTCTTTCGAAATGTATAATAGAGTGGATTCATTTTTACCAACTGCTCATAGCGTAGTGGCCACCAAGTTTTCAGTTTTGGAATCTATGATAGTGAAAACCTGGAAGAAACCTTCAAGATTCACTTAATACTTCTGGCAAATTATTTTCATTTTCTTCACTTTTCCATCTTTTGAATATTTCCACTCTTTATTTTTAGAGTGTTTCATTACATGCAGCAATATTTCCATTTTCTTCTTGGTTTATTCCCTGAAATACTTAGGCAAAGAATAATTCACCAAAACAGGGAGTCCTTTATATTTGCCCAGAGCCTGACTCCTTGACCTATTTACTTTACGATTACTACAAAGAAAATATAATCATTTATTTGAAACAAATTTGCTTATCTCAGCCGTTCTAGAATAGAGAAGTACATGTGAATTGTAGGAATTGAATAAATTGTTGGCACTCGGTGGGATTTTTGTCTTTTTCCGACAAATATACCAGTGTGGAACCATACACAGGAGAAAGAGATAGGAAGTGAGCCCTCAATTGAATATTATCATATTTGTCACTAATTTGTTCCAGTAATTACTCTGAACATAATTGCTGTTTTGTGAATTTGGAATAGTAGTTTTCAATTCAAATAGTATATTTTTCTTAAAACCCAAAGTCACTGAAATAGATAATAATTAGTATAACTTTTGTTTTTTGCAAAGAGAAGCAAAATAGAACCTTTGCTTGAGGATAGGATCGGAAATCACAATTTCCCATTAATCTTGGACTATGGTTAAAACATTTTATTTCATGAGGACCTCATTTGAATGTCATCAGAATTACCTATAACAAACAACTTTAGTATTCTATTTAAAAGGCTTCTTGGAAAAAAAAATGAACATTTGCTAATAAAATATTTACCTGGACTTTTGAGTTATTATTGGAATATAAGTTTTTGCCAGCACACTTGTATGCACACACACAGTATATATGTACATATATATATACACACATACATACACACACAAAATATGCTTATTAATAACATTTAATATTCTCCTAGTCATACATTTAAATGTATATTTACCTGATGGATGTTTTAACTCTTTTTGTACTATATGTGCTTGCTTATGTGCTTTTCTTCTTCTAGGAAATAATGTTATGCGAACTATCCATGGTGTTGGAGAGATGATGACCCAAATGGTCCTCAGTAGGGGATCTATCTTTCCAATGTCTGTCCCTGATGTACAGCCTAGCACCCATCCAATCAAGCAAGCAAGTACAACTGATAATGAGGACATAACTGTTATGGACACAAAATTAAAAATAATTGAAATTTTACAGGTAAAGAATTTGATAAAAACAACATAGCAAATACCCCTCTCAACTTAGGTTGGTCTGATGATCATATAGAATAAGAAAACCATTGTTAATTGTAAAACACTAAAAGCTATTCTCATTGCCATTTTCCCTTTCTTCCTCACATGTGCCCTAAACTTGCCACTTGTTACATGTAAGGTCATATAAAAAATGCTCATACATAGTTTATTTTATCTGTTGTGAATATGGTATGTCTCATAATGGCATTAACTTTTATTCAATATTATGTCAGTTCCTTTTTATTTAAGATATGACATACTTTATTATTATTATTTTTTAATTCAAGAGGTATTTGATAGCAAGGAAAGCCCATGACAAATGTAAGTTTATAATAATTGATATCTGACAGCATTTGATTCTATTTATTGATGTAGATAATGTAAAACTGGGAGGGTAGCTAACACATCTGGCTTCATTGGACATTACTCTTCCTCCTGCATTCTGCAATACAGCCAAGTGGACTTTTTTTTTCCCCTTACACATGAAACTCTGTCTCCTGACTTCATGCCTTTACACTGACTGGTCTCTACTCCCTTATTACTTCTGCTTCATAGAATCCCATTCTTCTTTAAGACACTGCTCAAACACCCTCTTTTGGGTGAAACCTATCCTGATTCCTCCAATTGCTAGTACCCTCCCTCTCTGACAATTTAACTACTTTGTATATATTTGCATTTATCAGTTTTAGATTTATGCTGTATGAATAAGCATTTATTAAGAATTTACTATGTTTAAAGCACTGAGGATACAAATAGAAGGGTGGAGACAGTATCTATTCTCAGTGTTTCTGTGTCTACTCACATTCTAATAGGGGGACACATCACATATCTACCTGGTGCAAGTCAAATGGAAAGATTCCATGACCCTTAGGGGATAGCAGCAAAGCAGATAGTGAGGCATCTTCTTTAATAGTCATTTTCACTGATAAAATCACATTTGTTTTTACCTTTAAGCTCTTGAACAGTGCTGCAAACTTTGGTGTAAAAGACTTTCTTTACTGGGTCTTCAATAGATGTTGCCTTTTGAGGAGGCAATGACTTTAACCCCTGAAGAAGCAGTTGCCAGGTTACAACTTTACAGAGGTTGCTTTTTTGGGATGGTAACTGTTAGTTGGGACTTGGGTGGTCCCCAGACCTGACTCTGTTTGTATTTTTATATATATTTCCTGTATCCCTCCTTGAAATGTAAGGTCTTGTAGAGAAAGGGTTGTTATTTTCTTTGTACTTGCGACTAGAGTAATGCCTGCCACATTACTTGATGGTTAACTGATAAATACTAATTCCTTAGATCAGGACATCTTGTGAGTAGTGTTTGATCCCTAACACAGGTTGAGAAATAGTTCTATCAGAAAGGCACAAACAGATAACATACAATTTCTTCATGGTCTCCAGATAGTTCTTTGATTTCTAATTTATAGATCACAGATATAGAGATGGCACCTAGTCCAACTCCCTCATTTTACATATGAGGAAACAGAGAGGTTGAGTGATTTGCTCATGCAAATATTAAGTAACAGAAGCAGCTGTATATCCTTTAAACCTTGAAAGCAATCATTTATTTATGAACCAATGGACAACAATACCTTGCAGCCCCTCTGCCTTTGGCCAATTTGTCCCTTTAAGGGGCATGCTTGCATTCGATGGCCTCTCACTATGTTTCTCCTTAAGCCTTTGTACCCATGGCACTGTTTTTCTCTTTAAGTTGCTTTCATTTATGTTTTTCGTCCTGAGTGTGAGTCCTGCCTCTACTATAATGTGTAATCTTGGACAGATCTTTAATTTTTTTTTTCTGGTCCTCAATTGCTTCAGTTGTCAAATGTCCTTAATGGTCTTTTCCGGCTCTAAACTGATAATCATATTATTCTTAATAAATACTTGTTGATTGATGTCTACAGTCAATGGATCAGTTTAAAAATAGATCTTTTGCATAATGCTAAAGTAGAAAAATTTAAAAAAATCTTAGTTACATTCATCAAATTTTGTTCTTATCTTGGATACTTTTAATGCTATATTACATGTACCTGACAGCAAACTGCTCCATTTAGGCAATTAAGGTAGGTCCTGACTCCCAGGGTGAATCATAGATATATCTCGCATCAAAACTTGGGAGTACATATAGATCTTTCATACCTGTTGTAGCTGAAAGATGTGCCTTTTTTGTGCCCGAATGAGGGATTTGATTGTCATCATCATTCTTCAAGGAGAAATCTATGTTATTAGGTGATAATATGACATCAGTACCACTTCAAGCAGAATAACTCAGTGTCTTCATCTGGAAAGTTTCACCAAACAGGTGTGCTTTGATACTACAATAGAAGATAACTCCAGATATTCTTATTTCCCAGAAAATACATTCAATTTTTATTGACTCCAGTCAACATGCTATTTATAGTATTTGTGGCAATAAAGACATTCAAAATCTTAATATTAATGATGGGCATTTACTGAATTGAACTGTTAATATTTAAAAGTAAGCTCTCAAATTAGTTTATTTAGCATTCCAATACTTTATATTGTTGTTAGGCTTCAGAAGTGAACTAAATAAACATGTGCATCATTAAATAAAATGATGAGTGATATAAAAAAAGTTTATGAAAAATTATATTTTGTTTTCAATCTTTGTCTTATAGTTTATTCTCAGTGTTAGACTAGACTATAGAATCTCTTATATGCTGTCTATCTACAAGAAAGAATTTGGAGACAACAATGAAAATCCTGAAAACTCTACTACTACTCCCCCTGACACACCACTTTCATCAGGTAATGTTTTATGTAAAGATTCTTCAAAATCTTTAATTTTTAGGAAGGTACTTAAAGTCCCTGACTTATTAAAAACAACAAAGAACCCTAATAGTGTGTAAAATTGAATCTCCTTTAAAAAAAATTATTTGCTTTGAGAACCAGAGCAAATCATTTAGTATCTTCATGTCTCAGTTTTCACATTGAAAGGGTAGGTGTAGGATATCTATCTGTCTCCTCGGGGTATTGTGAGAACGAACAAAAAAGACGGGCCCACAAATAAAATTGCAAACTCTTTTACAAATATAGAAAGCTACATAAATACAAAGAAGTATCAGAATATTACTTTCTGCTTGTTGCATATATGGTAGTTATAGACAACTGGTAACAGTTGTGCTAAGCTTGTCTGAGCTTTAAGTCATTTTTTTTTTGGCAGGACTTGTTTCCTATGAAATTTGTTCTTATATTTTCTCAAAGCATTGAAATGTAAAGAAACAAAATTTCCAAGAATAACAAGGCAACATCAGAAGCTGACTGACAGTTGCAATAAGATTGATTTGCTCTTGTTGGATCCCAGACTCTGAGCTTCTGTAGAAAGGTTTAGCAACATCTACATTTCTTTTTTTTTTTTTGCTTCCTTACCTCTAGAAAAATTGATTTATCTATTTCTTTTGTCAAAGTAGTATTAATTTCTATGAAATAGAACATTTGTTTTCCTTATTTTCTCTCTTCTTTTACTCTTTTTGAAGATGAGGAATTCATGGCCTGAAATTAAGGAAAATGTTTACAACGTTTAATTCATTATCATAATTATTTTTTTTATCCTTGTGGGATGAGTAGAGATGTTTATTGTGATTGGTTTATATTGAAAAAAGTAATGGATAAGTAGATTGTAAAAATTCAGTTTTGTCAAGAGACCCTATTGTTTGGAGGTAGAACATAAAATAATATTGTGCTTAAAAAAAGAATAAGAATTTCATCTTTTTGCACATTTGCAATATTTTAAGTTTTAGTCACAGTTGTAGCTGGCACATAGCAATATTTTCAAATAGGTATTTTTAATAAAAAATTAGTAAAACTTAAAATTCTATTTTTAAATTTTCTCATGTGTTTAAAATATTTAATTATATTGAATCCCCTCTTTACATACAGTTTGATAATTTTGTTGCATAGGGAAATTTTAAAAAATAGGAAATATTAATAGGCACCTAAATAATACTAAAAACAAATTAAGACTCTGGAGTGGAATAAATTTTCTACTCTTTATCTTTGCAGCTATTGTTCCTGATATAGATGAAATTGCAGCTCAGGCTGAGACTATGTTTGCTGGGAGGTAAAGTTGCTCTTTTGTTGTTTTTTTTAACAATTTAATAGTGAAGAGAAATTTTTATTTAGATTGATAGTAATGCTTACTACTGGTCTGTTTATTTTCATGTATTTTATTCCTTCCTTCCTTCTAGACTGTCAGTTATATCCACACAATACAATTTCATTTAGAAAAGAGGCTACAACTTTCATGTGAAGAGAAATAGTTGCTTTTTTTTTGTCAGGTGAAGAAAGAATTAGATGAGATGGATGTATTGTGCTTTTCCCTAAATGCTTTACCAACATTTTCTCAAATAGCTATAATATAAGAAATTACCCTTACGTTCTCTTATTATAAAATTTACCCTATTCAGAAAATGTTATTTTCCTATATCTTTAAAATTTGAATTTAGAAAATAGTTTCTTGTATTGTTATCTCTGTTTTGATATGTGATAAATAAATGTTTTTTTGTCATTTGGATTACGTAGGTTTGATTCCAGAAGTATAATGCCTCAAGCTTGTTCTTTTTTTTTTTATAGTTCATTTTTTTAGAAGAAAATTTCAATAGCAGTTAAAAATAGTATTGTATTAATGTATTTCCTATACATGTTTTACTATAGATTTTGATATGAGATCTTTTTTGTTTCACTGTCCTAAATTTTTAGGGGTCTGCATTTCCAGTATTAAGGATTTGTTTTCAAATAAACAATTGATTCTGTTTATTGTTATGATATAGCTTAGGACTGCATCGGTGTTTTCACATTAAAGTATTTCCTTGTTCATTGAAAGTCGGTATCATCTTAATTTTAGAATATTAGTTCCTACCACACATACCATACTTGTGCCAAAAAACAAAGCTCTTATTCACATCTTAGTTTTCTCATCTGTGAAATGGGGGATAATAAATGTCTCTTCACCTTCTAAGCCATGAAATAGTGGTGTGAAATGAAATAACATATTTGAAGAGATTTAAACTCATTAGAAATAGTACTGTGTAAATTGAAAATTATGTTTGACTTCACAGAAAAGAAAAAAATCCAGTACAACTTGATGATGAAGGAGGAAGGACATTTTTGCGAGTTCTTATTCATCTGATCATGCATGATTACCCTCCTTTGCTATCAGGAGCCCTGCAGTTGCTATTTAAGCATTTCAGTCAAAGAGCGGAAGTTTTACAGGCTTTTAAACAGGTAAGATTAACCAAACACCACTGAATCAATTAGGAGAAGCTCTACACATGTTACTCGTACTACAACATACATTTAGTGCTAGAAAGGACCATAGGAACCTTTGAGACCAACTTTTTCATTTTATGGATGAGGAAACTGAGACACAGGGAGAATAAGTGACCTGCCCAAAGTCACAGAACTAAGTGCCTAAGGCACATTTTTAATGTATGTTTTCCTGACTCCAGGCCCATTGTCCTAACACCATTTTATCATACTATTTGCTGTGTTAGTAAAGACTTATGCACCTTTCCTTCTGCCTTTTAAGGACAAATGATGGAATTTTTTTTTAGCTTCAAGATGTAGCATATCCCAAATAAACATATTTCACAAGATAATTTTAATTAAGGTCTTAAGTACAAGTTAGAGGCATTTACTATAGTTCCAAGAATTTGCAGAAACATTTTCTCCTAATAATCCAGTGTTGTATGGTGAATCCAGACAGTGTCAAGAAGATCAAGTTCAAATCTCTCCTCTGACACATATCATCTGTATCACTCTGGGCAACTCATTTAACCCTTGCCACCCCAGGAAGCTTGCTAAGGTAATAAATTTAAGAGTAGGATCTGATCTGCGTTGGTGGGGGAGTTTACTCATAAGAAATTCTCTATACCAATAAAATGAGAGGTTTCAATCCAGGAAAAAAGGACCTATGAAAGAATATTTGACCATTGAAGAGTATTCTATTTAAAAAAAACTTTGAAAACAGCACATAAAGGTGTTTAAGAAATATGTTGGTCAGATAAGTTTAAGTAGTCAATACTTTTGGTTATAGATATGTTCAAAGATGCTGACACATGCGTAAGGGATACTACAAAGAAAGAAATAAAGAGATCTGGACACTTTGTTAATTTCCCAGATATTTCCAAAAAATGAATGAATGAGTAAATACAAAGGATTTTTTAAACACTTGGAATGTGCCCAGCACTTCACTTGGCTGGGACTACACATGGAAAAAGAAAGACAACCCTTGCTCCCAAGGAACTTATTGGGGAAAAACACATAAACAAGTTAACAGATAAAATTATTGTATTTTAGGTACAATTATTGGTATCTAATCAAGATGTAGACAACTACAAACAAATCAAAGCTGACCTGGATCAACTACGATTGACTGTTGAAAAGTCTGAGCTGTGGGTTGAGAAAAGTAGCACATATGAAAATGGCGAAATGGGTGAAAATCAAGTAAAAGGGGGAGAAGAACCAAATGAGGTATGTTTTAAAATTTTCATTCATTGATAGTGTTTATTTTAGAGCAAGTTGCATAATTTTAGTCAGAAAGTTTCATGACACTCTGGAAAGCATTACCTCAATATTAACTGACTAAAATATACTCCATTTTTCACTCACTCTGAGATTCCCACAAATTTCATTGCAGATGTAATTTGACTTGAGCCTTTATCCTAGACACAGTGAAAACCTCATTTGATCATTTGAGCTTGATTATAGCTCCTTTTGGATATATCAGTACAAAGAACACACAATTCAAAAATAAAGGTTTAATTGGGATTAATTAAATTGTCAAAGGAATAGTGAAACTATATTAGACATCTCTGTGGGGATCAGTTTTGTATCTCGAGTAGTAGTGGTAAAGAAACAAATTTTCATAAAACCCATATCTATGATGAAGAAGGTATTGCAAAGACCTTGGCATATACCTAGACTATAGATTGAGAAAATTAATTCTTGCCATTGTTTGCCATTTGACATTTTCGTCATACGAGGAGGTGTTTTTCTTTGCTTTTTTCTACTTGGTTTTTATAGATACAAGAAACATGAATCCTCTCTGACAAATAAGGAATCCCTACTCAGAAGTCTTAATTCCATACAAGGCTGCTTCAAACCACTTTTATAGCCTTGGTAACTCATGAGCTTCTTTTATTGCTTTATAGTCTCAAAATCACTCCAAGATATCTAGGCTCCTGGAAATGTGCTATTTTGAAGTTCCCATGCATGACTTATTAGGTTCTTTTCATTTTTCCATTTTCAGAATTTTTGTTTTATTCCCATGACAAATTATTCCCTTTGTCCAGACATCATATCTGGGACTTTAGGATAGGTTGTAGGAATTTCAATAGGCAATCTTACTAGCCTTGTAATTAGATAGGAAATGCAATGTGTTCCTTCGGACTGGCTTACCTTCACAACAATCAAAAGAGGGCTTTCAGGAATAAGTGTGCATGCGTGTGTGTGTGTGTGTGTGTATGTGTATTTTTATGTCTCTCTCCTCAAACTTTCCATGGTACTCCTTCCCCTGTTGTCTCAGTTGAGAACCTTGTTTCATATTTCACTGAAAAAAAAATTGAGGCTATTTGATGAGAGCTCCTATTTATCTCTTCCTCCTCATTTCACATCACTCAGATAGCTTCTCCTAGGATGTCCTTCACTCCTGTCTCACATGAAGAGGTAGCTCTTCTTGCTAAAATAGACCCCCCCCCCCCCGTTCATGTACAAGTAATCCTATTCTATCCTGTTCTCTCCAACGGAATGCTCCCTCTATCTTTCCTGCAAACTCACTTATCTTCAGTCTCTCTAATCACTTTTCTGCTGCCTACACGAGCCTTCTTAGTTTCTCTATTTTTGTTGAGGGTACTATCATCCTGTTGGCCACCAAACGTGAAATCTGGGAGTCATTCTTGCTCACTCTCTCTCACCTCCCATATACTAACTGTTGCCAAATCTTTTTATGACATGTTTCCATACCCTTGCACCAGCATCTACAGATTCACCAAATATGTCTCAAGCTCAGAAGTATTCTGTGACCAAGTTAGTTTGTGAAATGTTGCTGTAGAATATGAAAATATATGCATATGCTAAATCCACAGATTTTCTGAATAAATACTGTACAATGAGTAGATGTGATGGTGGGGCAGGTTCAGTTTAAACAATTAGAGCCATATGAAAGCTGAACGAGCTGTCCTGGCAGGTTGTGGGTTTCCCTTCACTGAAGATTTTCAAAAGGAGGCTGGATGACTACCTTTGAAGAATGTTTTAAATGATATAAATGGATCTATATGCTTTAGACTACATGGCATTTGAACTTCCTCCAGGGTAGATATTGTGAGATTCTGTTTACCTAATCTATTTGCTCTTTCTGTTCACTTGACAATGTGCACGGTCCTTAGACTAGCGTTCTTGGAAGTGAGAGGGAGATAGGGTTGAGCAATAACCGAGAGATAGAATAGACAGATTTTCAATCCTACTTTTTGCCCTAATGACTCTTTTTTCTTATCTCCTTATCACCTCATTGTTGTTTAATGAGAATGAAAGAGATAGTGGTAAATGGAAGGCTAATAACCCAGGAGTTCCTGGGACCCAGTTGAGTAGGCCTGTTAGAAGTGTTTCATGCCTATATCCCACTTGTCTTCCCAGGTTAAGGTGTAAGAATTGAACAATGTATAATTATAAAAACAATATGGTATATAATTAATGTACCTAAAATTCATACATTGCTTCATTCTAATGATTGGAGACTTTATATCATATTTTAAGTATTCAATCTATAATATACATCTAAGTTTCTTCCTATTGGTTACCAGATTAATTGGGTGTTACTTTGTGTCTTCATTGTAGACACATTAGTGTTTTATTATTTCATAGGAAGTATTTCAGAATACATAAATAGATAAATATCTCAAATTCAACTTCCTACTTGACAAATCAAAAAGAAATTTTTTTGAAATTCCTATTTAGAGGTAATTTATGTCATGTATCATATGTGTTTTTTATGGTGTTTTCCCTTGTGCTTTTATCTATTTTTTCCTTCCCTCAAGTAATTTACTGACTGTGTGACTAGGCAAGTCACTTAACAGGTTTGCCTCAGTTTTCTTATCTATAAAATGGGGTTAATAATAATACCTAGCCCCCATTGTTGTTGTGAGAATAACATGAGGTAACATTTATAAAATGATTTGCAAACCTTAAAACGATATATAAATACTAGCAGTCATCATCATCATCATTTCTGAAGGAAAGTAAGGAATTTGTCGTGTTGGAGTTTGACTGTTACAGCTATTATTTCTTCACCAAAAAGTATTGTTTTGAGAATCTAAAGAAAATTGAAATTTCAGATGATGGATGTGCATTAGAAATAGATATTCACCTAAGGGCTAATGTGATCTTGTTTTCATATAAATTTCTTATTACTAATAATGAAAATATAAAAATGCCTTCAAGCAATAGATTCTCAATGGAATGATTGTTCAAGCACTCATTTGATATATCAAACTATTTTAAAACTTAGCCAATTCTTAACAGCAACCCACTTAATACATTTTAGTGCAGCAAAACTTTACAGAGACAGGGTTTCTCTGATTTCAAAACCTAGATGTGAAAAAATAATTTTCTTTATTTTCTCAATTACATTTGATTGAGGTGAATTTAAGATGATTCCTTGATATATATGTGAATACTTTATTATCTTGCCATTGTAAATAAACTCTTTTATTGGGAAAGCTCAGTGGCACATAACGTAAGAGTTGAAGCCTTCTAAGAAAGAATTGGTTGGGTGTGGCAGGGAAGCCCTGAGACTTGCAACTACTACTAAATCTTGTAACTTGTTGTCATTATTTTGTTTTTATTCATTTACCCATCACTCTCTTGCAGGATCCAGAGCTCTGGACACTAATCAATCAATATTAAGTGCCTGCTGTATACCAGGCCCTGTGCTAAGTAATGCTCTCAAGGAGCTTACAGTCTAATGGAGGATACAACATGCAAACATATACATATATATATATATATATATATATATATATATATATATATAAAGTTATAAATAGGAGTACAGAATTTATGAGTTTCAGTTTAATTTGACATTTCATATTTAGAATTTGAATATTATAACACATTTTCTATCACTTTTTAAAAATGCTTTGGCAAGTGCTTTATATATAGTAACTCATTTGATCCTCACAACTCCAGGGAGGTATTTACCTCCATTTTTCAAGTGAGAAGACCAGCAGAATAGAAAGAACTAGTTTTGGAATTTGAGGACACAAGTTCATGTTCTGACTATTCCTAACTACCTTTTTGACCCTGAACAAATCACTTATCCTCTTTGAACCTCTAGTTTACTCATCTGTCTGTAAAATGAGAGGTTTGGTTTGAATAACCTCTAAGTCATAGTACCTATTGATAGTCTGGGAAAAGAATTTATATCATTTCAAATTTTGAACTTATTTTGATACAAGAACATGTGTATATTATATCTCTCAATGTCAGCAGGCAAAAAAGAGTTATCATAGTCCAACTGTATTAACTATTTTAGATATTAGATTAAAAAAAGCAAAATTCTATGCCATATAAATATAAAATCAGAGGATTGTCTTTTTTAAAAAAACAACAAAACAAGCCTTGTGTTGTTAGAGGCTGTATAATGATTATAAATTAAGGAAAATACTACAAAGTTCTGAAAAATGTTATATTGCTGGCATAATAAATTTATAGCCTATCATGGAGTTGACTACCATTTAATCTCTAAACAAATTTTCAGTTTAATCAATGACATTTTTTTTTCTGTTGAGATGAATATACTTTTGGTTTTAAAATAGAAATTTATGGGAAAATTGTATTTACTTAGTTCATTCAAGAACACTCATGAAATACCTACTATGTGTAATATACTGCTAGGCACTAGGAAAGACATAAAGCAATATAATGAAATCCCTGTTCTCAATGAACTGGCAGTCTAATAAAAACAATGTATTAATCCATACAAATTTAATTCAATGATCATTTATTAAATGAATGGCATTGTGGTATAAGTGCTGGGAAATGAGGATAGACACAAACTGACCCTCTTTTCAAGCAGGATTTAGTGGTAAGATGGAAAATGTGAAATCTACTTTATGTTTAAGCTTTGGGAAGCTTGTGCCATAAGGTGATATTTAGTGGAATAAGCTAAATAGATCTGTATGTATCATTACAGAGGAAAGCACTTTGTGAGTACAGTGAATACAGGAAGATCCTTCTTACTCCAAGAATCAAGTCTCAGTTCTAGCAAATAGTAGCTTGGTGACATTGGCTAAGTCATTTGACCTCTTAGTATTTAGATACTAAGTCTAAGACTATAGGTGGATGACTTGCATGGGTATGGAAAAATTTTTTCTCGTCAGAAATTACAACAATAAAATACTAGCAGTAAAATTACAGGTCCAGTTTAAAAAAAATCTGTTTATTGTATGCCACAGTATAATGTTGGAGATGCATTGTATTCTACTATTTATGTTGCATATTGGAATATGTCAATTATTTTTTATTTCAGAAAGTTTCTTATTAGACATTTTATAAGATTAAAGTGACAGTTATTGATATTGTTTCTGTCAATGTTTCAATCCTTACTAAATATAGAGCATTTGTGAACCTTAAAAAAAACAGAGTCTGTCTTCTAAAGAAGTTTGTGCCACCCACCAAGACAGCTGATATCTACGACATAACAGAATTCTCTATCTTCAGTATGATTTCATTGCCCCTATGGAAAGTCATGATAGACAATATCTGTCATGGGGCTATAACCAGGCTTGATATCCAGGTGTCTCCAATCTTCCAGTGGTTTTGTTATCTCAGGAAAACCACTTCCCTGAGATTCTTATAGGTATAATAAAAATTTGCAAATTTTTTTAATGTAATAGAAGGTCATCTTTATTGATTATCCCTTTCACATTAATAAATGTTTCATATGGCATCTCTATGAGAGACAGCATGGCATAGTGACTAGAAAGTGAGGAAGAGGAGGGTTTAAGCTGTCCTTCTAGTGCTTGCTGGCTATGGGACTAGGTATACTTAACATACTTAACCTCTCAATGCCCCAGGTTGGAGAGGAAGTGCTGACTTGTATTGGTGGGGGCAATTTTCTTTATCTAGGAGTTGGGGTGGAGTGGTTCTCTATAGCAGTGCTTCATAAATGTAATCCCTATTCCATATGGATTTGCTGTATCATACTGTATCATACTCAGTTCATTTATCACCTCCTCCACAAAGCTGTTCTTGATCTCTCCTTAAATTTTCCTAGACTACTTTTGTCTCCCTACTTGAAAGGTAGGGAATTCCCTAGTCAACTTAGGTATGTATTCTTTAAAGGAATTTAAACTCTTTGAAAACAGACCATTTTGTTTTTGACTTTGTGTCATAAGAGGCTAGTATGGTATAGATGGTTAATATACTTTGGCATGGTACTATAGATGTTTAATGTTTATTGAATCAGTGAATTATAAAGTTATTTTGAGAGGAAATTCATGTTTATATAGTACCTCAAAGGTTTGCAGAGTGCTTTTACAAGTATTGTTCATGTTGATATAAAGCAATCATTTATTTTTGGATTTCTACTATGTAAGGCAGCACTATATTAGGCCTTGTGATAGATACAAGAGAACATTAAGACATGCTCTGTGTTCTGAAGAACTTATAGTGTATATGATGAGATAGAACTAATCCCCAACTAATAATTATATAAACACAAAAGTTTAATATCTAACTTCCTGTATGGTACCTGTAAGTAGAATTAGAGTTTAGATGAAGGAGAAGAACACAGTGGGCAGAAGTAGTTGGGAAATCAATGAATCATTCGGTTAATCATACATTCATGTGTTAAGTGCTAGGGAAGCCTTTATTGAGAAGGTGGGTCTATAAGGATGGACCTTTGAGTTAGAAGGAATTTTAGAGATTATCTAATTCTTCCCACCTCATTTTACAGAAGAGGAAACTCAGATCAAGAAAAGTTGAAGTTTTCCTAAGTCAGAGAGATGACTACTTTTGAGTTGATCTTTGAATGACAAGTAAGAAATGAGTCTTTATATTGTTTGTAAGGGACAATGAGGAGGCAATCTATAATGAGTATAGGAAGTAAAGTTGAATAGGTAGGATGGGGATAAAGTAGGTAGGGCCTTGAAATCTAGTCAGGGAAGGAATATGAACAAATAGTTTCAAAAGAATTGCTAACTATCATCAACACATAAAAAAAATGCTTCAAATCCCTACTAATAAGAGAAACAACAATCTAAACAATCCTGAAGTTTTTACTACACATTCACCAAACTGACCATGGTGACAAAAAACAAAAATAGGGAATATTAGAGAAAGTGTGGTACACTAATATATTTTTGATGGAGCAGAGAATTTATCCAGTCACTCTGGAAAACAATTTGGAATTGAGAAAAAAAGCACTACTAAACTATTATCCTTTAATCCATTACTGCCATTATTGGATATTTATTTCAAGGAGGTCAAGGCTAGAAAGATCCAATGGGTACAAAAATATTCCTAGCTTCATTTTTTTTGTAGTAGCTTAAACCTGGAAACAAAATGTGTACCATTCAGGCAGTGGCTGAAGCAATTGTGATATATTAATGTAATGGAATAATATTATATTAAATAATGAATATAAACAAGAAGACTTGAATGAACTAATTCACAGAGAAGTAAGCAGAACCAGGACAGTAGTTTATCTGGTACAGATGATGGTATATTCCTCTTACATCTTAATTTTATGAGGTTGGCTATGTATACCAGATGTTGTGTGTGCAGACGTTAATGTCGATCTTGCTTGACTGTTTTTCTTTATTTACAAAGGAAGGGTTTTTTTTTCTTCTGTGGTAGGTTGGAGGAGATCCATGTCAGGAAATAATCATGGTACTAAAAAAATCTCCCAAAGGTCACCAATGAAAAAAAAATTAAAATGGGTGGGAGTGGTAGTAGTCTGTACTTGGTATGATTGGCAGCAGAAAGGAAGTATAGAGTCATCAATGAGAAGGGTGACATGATAAAAGTGACAACTATGGGATGATTAATCTGGTAGTGGTATATACAGGATAGATTAGAATAGAGTGATGGTTAGGAGACTGTTATGTGAATTCATGTAAGAGATAGTAAAAGCTTGTGTGAGGACATTGACAGTTGGAATGAGAGAAAGGGGTAAACCAAGCAATCTTTAAAAGGAAAATGTTATTTGGTAAAATTGTTTATAGCACATGAATTATAGTGAAGATCCAATGAACACTGCAATGTTTTAACTCATAAATAACAAAATAATTTTCATTGATCCAGTAGCAAAGGGTAATTTTAAGTTTCTGCCAAAAGCAAAAAAAAGTCTCATATCACTGGGAAACAAAAAGAAGCAAGCATTGTGCAAATAGTAATCCTTTGTTTTGTTAACAAACCATTGCAAAGACAGTATACCCCCAACACTGTTGACATTGTTTTTAAATATAATGGTCAAGCTTTGTGCTTGCCTAGAAACCAAAGGGCTACAGAAAGAATTAATGTAATTCCTTATTTCAGCCCTAAGGAAAACACTTCCAAAAATATATAAAAACTGATTTGTTCTTGGTTGTCAGTTTAGGGTTGGAAAAAAGGTAGGGGTGAAAGTACATTTATTGATTTATGCCCTTAAATTCCAGAGACTCTAGTATAAAATCAGGGGTCACACCATCCTAATGTTGATTTGTCCTCTATCTGTAAGGAAGGAGAAAGGAGTTGGCTGTTAATAGGTCTGCAGTAACCCCTTCTTCTATATGACCTATTATATTTATAGCATTTCTCTTTATTAAACTGATCTTTCAAGGCATCATGAGATTATACCAGTGTTTGTTTCAGATTAAAAGATTTGAAACACAAAGGCCAGTGTGTGACGACTGGATATTATACCACTAGCACAGGGGACAATTACTAATTCATCAGATTGGAATACTTGTCAGCTTCTTAATGGAAAAAGGGGAGAGTAACTCTAGAAACCTTATTATGGTGACTTGTCATTATGGTCCAAATCTATTCATTCAGCACAACTTATGAAGAAAATATAGCCTGGTTTCATTGAAATCACTATTGCCAAGAGAAGCCACCTGCTCACACTGTTATCTCAAGAAGAGCAATGGGAAGATCCTTTCATCTGGAGGCAGGACTTGGGGGCAGATTCAGTTCTTGTCTCTATTACTTTCTATCTGTATGACCTTGGGCAAGTTATTTACCATTTGCAGACCTTAATATCCTTGTTCATAAGATGAGGGAGATGAACTTAATGACCTGATAATACTTTGAGACTATGAGAGAAAAATATCCACCTTCTGCAAAACTTTCTTCCAACTGCTAGTATCTTTTCCTTTCAGTCTACCTTCCATCTATTTAATATATATATATATGTACATATATATGTATATACACATACATACATACATACAAATATATATTATACATACCTAATTATTGACATGTTTTCTTCCCTATCAGAATGTATGCTTCCTGAGATTAGGTACTATTTTTGCCTTTCTTTGCATCCCCAGTGCTTAGCAAAGTATCTGGCATATAGTAAGTACTTAACACATGCTTGCTAAAGGACTGCCTATTTGTTTCTTTAATTTGCCATCTATGAATTAACTTAAAAAAATTAATAATCAGGCAGATTTCTCCACAAACGATTCTTGAAATTTTTGTTTCCTCAGTTATCACTAGCTTGTCCACACAGTGCAAACAGAGTTCACATTGACCTTGCCTATTTATCTCTTGCGAAATTTTACTTTTGACTTACTAGAATGCCAGAACAATATAATTCTCATCTCCAGGTATGGACATGCTCCTGGGTAGAACTTATTTGAACTGGACAGTTTAGAGTAATAGGCAAGTGGCCTATCCATAGTTTCCTGAAGTGTTGTATACTTTTAAATTTAGTTATTGATTATGACACCTCTGTCCAACTGTATCACTATCAGATAGACTGCATTCACTGCACTGTGTAGACTGGTTTAATGGCATATACAAACTTGAAATATATTGATTAATCATTGCTGAAAAATTCATGCAGAATAAGATATACATTCTCACATATGGCCAATGTGTTGCTGAACTATACATATTTATTACAAGGGAGGCCTTCTGCTCAGAAAATGGGATGGTGGGAGTAGACATTGGCTAGTAATTTATACACTCACACAAAAAGAATCAATAAAACATTTAAAAAGAAACACAGAATGAAAATTTTTAAAGTTCAGAAGGGGCTATAGCCAGAGCAATTTAATCACTACCTGATTATCTATGCAAAGATATATATATATATATGTATGTATGTATGTATGTATGTATAACTACGTACAAGTTTCTTTTACAAGTGTATGTGAGTGATTAAACACAAGCTAAAAACAAAATTTAATTTAAAAATTAGCACAAAATAACTTGTAATTTCTGAATAAATGGTTCAGGCTGAAAATATAAAGAAGTCCAACCTTCTATAAGGCATTAACCTTTTTAAACAGTACTTATATTTCTTGCTAATCAAGTCACTTCTTTGGACCTCAGTGGTCTTTAACTGTAAAGGGGAGGTGGGGGTGGGGGAGGTGTTTGGCCAAATGATCTCCAAGGTCTCTTCTAGTTCTAACATTTTTTATTCTGTGTCTTCTGACTCCTAGAATAGTGACCCTAACAGTAATGTTATTCTGGGTCTGAACAGTTATTTATATAATAAATAATTAGACCCTTATTGTAGCACTGAGAGATGGTATGCAGGATAAATAATATGGTTATATTTTAATCAATTTTACTTACTTTTAATAACTTAGTATAGCCCTAATTAGCCTCAAATGTATTAAAACTTTTCAAGCTGGCCATGTGGTAATACGTTTTAGCTCATGAGCTTCTTTTTATACAATCCCCCAAATAGCTATTTCTTATACAAAACAATAGGAAATAACTACAAGCTTCAGTTGATCTAAATAGCAGCTTGGGTAGTATATGAAACATAAACTCATCCAGATGATAATAGCTAAAATGTCTGTGTTATATAGAATTATACTTTAAAGAAAGCTAGGAACTCATGGTTGTGGAAGCAATGAAGGCATACATTTCAGGCACTGATGTCAATCTGTATAAGAGCACAGAGACAGAGTGTCAGTTCAATATACACGAACTCAATTCAATTCTGAAAATGTTTATTGAATGCCTACTATGTGTCAGGGACCATGCCGGGTGCCACGGTTATAAAGATGAAAATGAAACAATTCCTGCTGTTAAAAGAGAGAGGCCAGTTTGCCTGCAATGAAGACTGTGTGAAGGGTAGTAATATGATTCAATTCACTTCAGTCAACCTGAATTATCAGGAATTAAGGTGAATTGTTTTAATGACTCCTCAGAGATAGCTATTATTGTCTTTAGGAGTGTTTATAAACTCATCATTAATTTTGACCATCTTAAGTTATCAAAATCAATTATTTTCCTCCATCCCTTCTCATGAAGATTAGCATTTTCTACATTTTCTCATTTCTGGAATGTATTGCATAGCTTTGAATTTTCCTAAATCTTACCAGAGGTCACTATTGTTAAAACAAAGGGACAGCTTTTCTTCATGTCTTTATCAGCTAGATGGACTTGAATATGTCTGCCAAACCTTTGCCAATCTTTAAAAAATCATTTTCCTGAAAGTTGATAGATAACAGATATAGCTTCTCTTGATATAAGAATTCTTAATAGTCTGTTTAGATTTAGTAATTTTTTAGTTCTATTTTTCTCCAATAATAGAGTTTTTTCATTTCATTTTCTAGAAAAAAGTATGCTTTTTGATAATAGTTATTCATCCATGTGAGCACGAAAGGGGAAATTCAAATTTTTTTGCAATTTCTACTTTTTTCATAAATAAATTCACCCCTTGTCATCACATGTACCTGCACACACACACACACACACACACACACACACATACATGCACACACATCCTCAGTTATCTCATTCACTGATCTCATATTCCTTTTGCTTGTAAATAGTTCCATTTATCCTAGCCAACTGGACTGTCATCTGTGTATTCCCCATGTTGATTTTGTTTATGTATGCTTTTTTAAACTCTTGGTTTTGTTTTGTAATCTCTCATGATTGAATCTAATGCTTAATATTTTTCAGTGTCCATCTTCCTCAGTACCCCCTCCTCCTAGACTAGTGGCCCTATTAATAATGCTATTTTGGTAAAATATTGAAAAAAAACTTTAGTATCTTCCATATACTCAGTGTCAAAAATGGCTATTTTCTTCTTTACCCATTAAGTACTCCCCAGGAATTCCAAATATGTGTAATAACACTTCTAGAAAGAAATTCTTGGGTTAAAGTTCTTCTATAAATCATCAGTAGTTAATATTTATTAATATATTCTCTGCTATTTACCCTACTCCCATGGAGCTCACAGTCTAATGTGGGGTACAATATGTAAACGGTTATATACAAACAAGCTATATGTGGTGTAAACTGGAGATAATTGGCAGATAGAAAAGTGCTAGTTAATGCCAAGGGGGCTCAAGAAAGGCTTTTTGTAGGAGGTAGGGTTTTAACTGGGACTTGAAGGAAGCCAAGGAAGCCAGGAGGTGGAAATGATGAAGGAGAGCATTCTATTCATAGGGGACAACCAGAGAAAATGCTAGGATTTGGAAGATGGAATGTCTTGTTTGAGGAACAGCAAGGACTGCCAGTTACTGGATTACAGAATAGTGGAGGGATGGGAGTAGGGCAGAAACAGTTTAAGGTGTTATTACACTGGAAAGGTGAGAGGAGGGGAATAAGAACTATACTGCTTCAGAGAAATGTTTTAGGGAAGTGAGTGGTTTAAATTAGTTTTTTATTTTACATAAAGCTGTAGGGAAGCAGCATAGTACAGTAGAAGGAGCTCTGACTTTGGAGTCCAAAAGACCTGGTTTCATATTTGTGTTCTCCCACTTACTGCCAGTGTGATCTTTGTTAAGTTCTTTGTCCTGCTAGGGTCTCACTTTGCTTATCTGTAAAATACGGAGATTCAACCTGACTGCCTTTGAGATCTGTTTCATATAGCTCCAGAACAATGATCCTTTGATTTTCAAGGGGGAGCTATTTTCACTGGTCTCTTGTAAACAGTACACACTCATGATGAGTTTTAGATCATGTGTAATTATAAGCTTTTAATCCTCAAGAAGGGCTGAAAGTGGTGATATAGAGCAGAGGTGTAAAACACTGGCCAGAATCAGATTAAATTGTAATTAGAAGTATTTACCAATATAAAAATTCAATAAAGTGTAGGTAATACTATACTTTAAAATGTCAGTATGTGGCAGGGAGGGATTCTTATGTACGGGATTAGTGGCCCCATTTCTATTTGAGTCTGGTGCCACTGTTGTGGATAAGGATGGAGTAGGAATATTTAATTCTAGATGAAAAAAATCTTGACAGAGAGGAAAATACTCTTAATGTTATAGACAAGAATCTCTCAGTTCTCTTGCTGTAAATCTAATATTGAATGAGATTTTTTTTTTGGACTCTTCATATCTTTTATCTTTATCATTCCTATTTCCTCTTCATTTTTACTTCCTACCTGTAAAGAAGAATAAAGATAGCTTATTATAAGGTTATAAACAATTTTACATACTTTGTTTTGTTTGATTTCTCTTAAAAATACTTTCATCAGATCTTAATATTTTAAAGCAAATTGAGATATTGGAGATCGTTAGGCCAAACATCTGACTTTATAACTGAGGAAGCTGAGACTGCATCTGATGTACCCAAGATCACATAGCTAGTTAATGGCAAAGTACAGGATAGAATACAGGTATCTATTATATTCCTCTGCCATTACTTCTCTCTGACATAGGACCAGTCTTTCTTCTGATGCAAATAGCAAAACAATTCATGTTTTCTCACTTTTTGTTATTCTTTTCAATAGCCTTCCATAAATCCTCCATTGAAGATCTAGCAAACATATTGGAGACCTTCTTTTGCTCTTTTAACATGCCATGGATATGAGTTCAGCACTTGGTTTATCTGTCAGAAAGAAATGGGAAATGAGCAGAAGGGCAGATACAACAGAAGGCAGACTATTTACTATAGGGCCTTGAATTCCAATATGAGAAATTTTACTTTACTTCTCAGGCATTGTGGGAGCTATTGCAATTTTCTTTTTGAGCAGAGGAATGCATCACATCTGTGCTTGAAGAGTATTAAACTGGCAATATTATATGAGATAAATAGTTGGAGGTTGCATGAGTCTTTTTTTCCTCTCTATTCTCAGCATCTTGGACAATATCTTCTTACACACAGCAGAAGCTTAATAAATGCTTGTAAAATTGAATTAAACTGGAGGCAAAGAAATATTAGGAGATGATTTCCTGTCCAGGTGACAGATAATAAAGGCTTGAACTAGCTTAGTGGTAGAAGGAATGAAAAGTCAAAGAAGAAATTAAAGATATTAATGATTATTGACTTACTACAACTACCTTTCTGGCTAACAGACTTAATCAGAATTGTTTCAGTGGTAACTATAATTTTGTAATTATGTTCACTCTTTCATGGGAAATACCTTGTAGCAAATAACCTTTTGATAAACTTACGTAATCACATAGTGGATTGACAGTTCTCTGAGCATTTTTATTAATACCTTATTTTTTCCCAAGCTGAATAATATTGTGAATAATTATATTTTGAAAATAACACAAAACTGAAATTCTCATAAGTATGATAAGGATTCCAGGACATTAAAAAAAATCAGTGTTGTATTTGCTAATCTTCTACTAAATGCTGGACTCACACAAACCAGGTTTAATGCTGAGGAAGGCCTGACTTAAAAGAGGAGTGGTGTGCTTTCTTGTGACTTCAGGTTAATTGTACCCCTATCCCAAAGAAAAATTCTGAGGAATATCTCTAAAATAAAGTTTAGGTATGTCTTTTGTTTTGGGTCTTCCCAAAGGGAACTAATAGTGCACTTTGTAGAAAGGTATTCAGGGTACAAAAGTTATACCAGGTATGGGGATAAATGCTTAAAACACAAAAGACTTGTATGTGCACATTAAATACTTAAAACCCTAAACAATAGTGCATCATGTTTACTGTGCCCTCTCAGCAGAAAAGGCAACTTTATAGAACTGCTGAATATATATTTCACATTTACCTCAATTTTGTACTGTCTAGGCAGCTTCCATGACCCAGATTTGTCAGTCAGGCATGACTCTTTACTCCTTTGTGATTCTGGATGATTCTGTTAGTGATTATAGCCTGTTAATGGTCATATTCTTTTTTTCAGAAGCAGTATAGTTTACCTCCCATTGCTATGTCAATATTTACTTGGGAAACCTTCAGGGTAACTTAGAAAAGACACATCCATCTCTCAGTATCTTTAATTCTTCACAGATCATGTGCTCAGGGTGAAAACATAGAGGCAGAAGAAGGATGTCAGAAATTCATGCTCTCCTAGGCAAGCACATATTCTCTTTGCTATGTGTCTGTAAATGATGTTACTTCTGGAGGCATAGAAGGGAGAGAAATTCCTCCTCTTTTCCTTTACTGAAAAGACTAAGGGAGAATTTGCATAATCCTAAAGGAATAAGCTCAAACTAGTATAGTTGGTAGTGTCAGCAACTTTTTTACATCTGATATAGGTTTTTTTCCTCTATAATTCTTATGGATGTGTGTGTATGAGGGATTAAATATTTCCGACTCGGTCACAAATCACTTTTGAGTCAATACCTCTGTCATGGGGATCATAGGACCAACCTGCTAGGAGCTGCTAGGTCATGAACTCCTTTAGCAAGGGGCCAGAGTTAATGCTTAGCTCCCTGGGAGATGCTCCAGGCTGATCTCAGTGGGTTCCCCTGACCACTCCACTTCATTCTCAAACTTTAAATTTATAAATTTATATTCTCTTTATCTTATGTAACTTAAATTGGTACCATAATCTTAGCCCAACCTATCCACCTTATTTCCTACTACTGTTGAATTTTCACTCCCTGATCTGGACTGTTCACCATTCTCTGCATACTATTTGTCCATTCCTTCCTAAGCTCCTGCCATTTCCTCTGTCAAGAAGACCTTTCCTCTTTCCCTATATGCATCCAAATCATATATTTATTCCTCAGTGTCCAGCTCAAGTCCCTCCTCCTTGATTACTCCAGTTCATACTAATCTCTCCCATCTCTCAATTTATATAAACACTTTTCTTATATTATTAGTATTAACTCTTTTCTTATTGTTTCATTTTTCTCTAATACATTTCATGGCTATTAGCACAGCTGGATTTTGACACACAGGGTAGGAACCATTTTTTATACAACTTTTGTATCCCTTGTAGCTACTAGCAAAGGGCTAAATGGCTGGATAGTAGGTGATTGATAAGAACTCATGTTTCTATAGTCTATTAAACGTTACAGGATACTTTTCTCACTGCAACTGCAGATAGTGTTATTACCCTCATTTTAACCAACGTAGACTAAGGGCTTGGGGCTAAGTTTTAGTCTCATTTCTTCTACTTATGTATCTGCCCATGTCAGTAAGATTGTGAATTACTCAAGGTCATGTAGTTAGCAATAGAGAGGGCACTAAAACCTGAGACTTCTAGCCCCTTTTTTATATTCTTTCTTAATTTTTTTTATGGTAAGCCTTTTTTGATATTTGAAATAGGTATAGTGCTTTTATCTTTTATTTTCAATGTCATTACTATTTTCACTAATAATTTAATTTTTAGTATTTTTAAGAATTAAATTTTAAAATTTCTATGTTTTTAATGTATGTAGTATTTTAAAAAATATTCTATATTTTTATTGTTCTGTAAATGTTAATATGAAGAGGCTTCTGGGAAGATGGTGGAGTGGGTCAGAAAACTCCAAGTTCTCAAGATTTTCCCCCATAAAAGAGCACCTTAGGGCCAACAAAGTGTAGGTGGAGATAAATATGAATAGAAGGATGACAGGGGTCTTCCTGGGACAATTCAAGAAGTTTGCAGGAAAAATCCCAGGACTCAGTTTGGTCCCAGTGAACAGCAAACATCTCCAGGGAAACAACAGTTTGGTTTCGGAAGCTGCCTTGGCCCCAGCAATAGGAACTTTTAACTTTTACTCTTATTGTGGAGGGAGTTGGGCATTTTTGAGTCTGGTAAGATTGGGGGAACCTCTGCTGATAAGGTACGTCAGACCCAGCTGTGCTGCGAAGTGGCCAGGGTGAGGAGGGTGTGGTGGTGGTGGTAAAAAGGAAACAGCACAGGCCTAGAGAGTGCAGAAGCAATGGGGCAGAAAGTCTCTGGCTTCGGGCACTTAATTTGATTAGGTTGGAGTTTGGTTTTGGTTTTAAGCTAGAGAGGAGAACTGAAGATCTGGGGCAAGAGGCACGATTTCCCATGCTCCAGTGCTAGAGGTGATTACAAAAATAAGGTGTTACCACAAAAAAATGCACATGCAAAGGAGAAAGAATCCAACCATAGAAAGCTATTATGAAGTAGAGATGTCCGGGGTTCATCTTCAGAGAAGGATATTGAAGCAAAGAAACCCCCAAAGAGTAATGTCAAATGGTCACCTGCCCAAAAAGAATTTATAGAAGATTTTAAAAAAGACTTTAAAAAGCAAATGACAGAGATGGAGGAAAAACTAAAAAAAAAAGTAATCCAAGAAAAATAAGGTTATGAAAGAAAACAACTAATTAGAAAAAGAGATCCAGAATCTTAAGGAAGAAAATGACACCTTGAAAATTAGAATTGGGCAAAGTGAAGCCAATGAATTATAAGAGATCAAGAAATAATTAAACATATGAATAATAAAAAATAGAAAAGAAAGTGAAACATCTTAGAAGAAAAACAACAGATTTAGAGAATAGATCAAGAAGAGAAAATATGAAAATAATCAGACTAATTTAACATAACTAAGTTATGATAAAAAAAGAATCTTGATACAATAACACAAGAAATAAATAAAATTGTCCTGAAGCATTAGAACAAGGGGGAGCGGGGTTTAAAATAGAAAAAAAAAACCCATTGATCACCACTTAAAAGAGATCCTATGAGGAAAACTCATAGGAATATCATAGTCAAATTCCTAAACTCCTAACTCAAATATAATATGTTAAAAGCATCAAGATTAAAACCATTTAAATATGATGGAGCCACAATTAGAATCATACAAGACCCAGCAGCAGAGACATTAAAGGACCACACGTCTTGGAACACAATAACACAATATATCAAAGACCAAAAGAATGGGGACTCCAGCCAAAAATATCATACCATGGAAAGTTAGGTAGCATCTTGAATGAAAAAAAGAAAGGACATTTGATAAACTCTCAGACTTTCAAGACTTTGTTAAAAAATCCTGAATTTAATAGAGTAATTATTTTATTCAAATGAGGTACAAGAGGAAGAATTGATACAGAGGAATTAGATGGGGAAGAGGGCTGGTAGTTCTGGTAACCTAACTTTCATTGGGAATGGGTTTAAGAGGGAACAATATGTATATGTTTAGAAGAATATAAAAATCTCAATTCAGAGAAAATAGAATGGTCAGGGCATGAGGAGTGGGGGAGAGGTCAAAGGAGGGAACTTTAGAGAGAAAGGTGAGGGAATACATAACAGCGGGGTATAGAAGGGTGTTTCGATTTATGGGAATGGAAGGATAGGGACAGGATCCTTGGAGGGGAGTAGAAAAGTAATAGGAGGGTAAGATAGTGGGTAGAAGTAAAGCAGAGGAGGCAGGAGGGATAGGAAATGAGATATGCACAAACATAAAAACAAGTAGAATGTTTTTGGGAAAGTATATGTCCATATATGTATATGAATATATAGGTATAGAGAAACATCTAAACTTTATTGTAGCCTTCTGTGGCGGGGGAAGAGGAGCAAAAGAATGAAGTAAAAAAACTGCATAGCAGAGAACAAAAGAAAACTCACAAGGAAGCAAAGAATAGATGGATAATACTCAATAGAATGTGTATTATTCATCATACATGTTTTCTTCAAATGAAAATTTATTGCTATGTATTTTAAATCTTCTCTTATGTTCTGCTGTGCACATGACATGCTTTTTTTCTTTCTTACTTTGTATTTAAGTGCCAGTGTCTAAGTTTATGATATGTTTTTCTTTCTTTTCTCTATTCTGTATTTGTGTTCTGGTCCTTGACTCCAAAATAAAAAAAAAAAATGTTGCTGATGTAGCTCTGTTTGTGGGTCATGACTCTTTAGGGTGTCATGGTAACCTGGCTGAGAAACCTTAGGTTAAGTTGTACTTTTAATCTTTTCTTGGAGTGTTTTGAATTATTTCTATTTGCTCTTTTACTCTGTATTTACTGTGTTTTGCTTCATTAGGTTAAGAAAAAATTTGAAGCCCCCCTAAATATTTCTTACTGGATTAAAATCTTTAGTAGTCCTTAACTCATAATATAGTTTGAAAAACAATCATGTATTATCAGTAGTATAAAGACATTTGCTAATAATGCTTTGAGTAATATTTTCTGTTATTTCTCAGTTTTATAGATTCTTTTGAACCTCAAGCCTATGGGACTGGTGCTAATTTGCATTTATTTCTTAAAGTGTGTGTGTGTGTATGTGTGCGTGTGTTGGATGAAGTAAAAAAAAATACAGAACTAAAGTTATCATGAATCTTGAACATTTTGTATAAAAGTATATATTTTATTATTCTAGGAATCAAATATTTTAAGTCCAGTGCAAGATGGAACCAAGAAACCTCAGATTGACAGTAATAAGAGCAACAATTACAAGATTGTAAAGGAGGTTTGTAGATGTGATGTATTTTTCATGTTGGTTTGTCACACTTTGGTAACAGCTTACAATTATCATCTGTATTCTCTAGTTTAATTTTCATTTGGTGTTTTCTTTTTCCTTAGATTTTAATCAGATTAAGTAAACTCTGTGTCCAGAATAAAAAGTGTCGAAATCAGCATCAACGTTTGCTTAAAAACATGGGGGCTCATTCAGTGGTGCTGGACCTTCTACAGATACCATATGAAAAGGTTAGTTTGTAGTTGTTTATGGCAACATACATGAGTATGTATGTGTATTTTACTCCCAACCTGATCATATAATGATTAAACTAAAATTTCTAAATGAAAATAAAAAAACTAACCTGTGTTTATTGTGCATGACATTTTAAGTCTGTAATGTAGAGGGATTGATATATGGTACAGTGTTTATCTATCATATTTCCCACCCCTCTAAATCCTTTTACTTTAAGCTTTTTTTTAAGTTTCTACTATTGGACTGTTTAGAGATAAAAGCACCTAAAATAAAAATGATGAAAAAAGCTCTCAGAAATATCAGATATCAGAGTAGAGTTGATGTTTTCTTCTAACAAGCTGTTGTGCTATTGAAGAGATTTGAGGTCAGGCACTACTTTCTTGGACTAGCTCTTGGGACTGATGTAGGAGTTCAGTATTTATTCATAATGAGTATTTGAAGTGCTTTATGGAGCACTTTAAATGAGCCCAGATTGAATAATGGAAGAAGAGATGATAAGGAATTTTCTTTTTTAAAGTGAGGAATTATAGACATTTTTTATTGTTGCTTTTTGATTACTGATGTTAATTTGAGGCAGAATAGTGTATAGGTGCAAGGCTTGGTGTCAGGAAGACCAGGGTTAAAATCCCACCTCTGGAACTTAATAGCTTTGTCACCTTGGATAAGTCATTTAACCTCAGGTAACTTCCTAGGAATTAACCCATGAGTTTCCCTAGGTTAGTAGAAGGAGTTCCCTTATAAGGAATTTCCTATATTAAACGATTCTTAATTTGTGAAATTAATCTTTTTTTAGTATTGGTAAATGGCATTATGGAATCTGTGTTCTCTATATAATAGTCAAAAATCAGAATCATCAATTCTTGAATGTAATTTAGACCCATCAATGTAGGAATCCTTTCTAAGATATCTCAGACAAATGATCAACATTGTAAACAGTAGCATAAGTTCCTCATGTAGAATTTTGTTCTGGCTATCATACTATTTTTGATGGCCTACATATTTGACAAGCATTTTTTTTCATTTTCGTAGCTATTCATATTTGGAATTTCTGTTCAGATTTCTAGTTGTGTTACCAAATTTGTTCTAGTAAATAGTGTTATGGATAAACAGACACCTGTCCAGGTCATAAGGCCTTTGAAAAATGTGAATAAACAATGAAGAACTACCTATGACTATGATGGAGTCCTTTTTTTTACTTATGGCAAAAATAGACCCTGCACTTGTATCATAGTCTTCATATGTAATTAGTTGCCAAACTTGCCAGTTCTACTTACATGACATTTCTCACATTCGATCTTTTTCTATACTCACACAGTTTTCACCTTGGTTCAGATCCTCAATCATTTCTCTTATTGTTTATTGCAACTACTTTCTAAGTGGTCTCCTTATCTGAAATCTCTCACGAATCCAGTCTTTCCTGGGATAGGTACATCACTGCCGAAGTAACTTTCCTTAAGTATAATTCTGACCGTTTGGATCACTTACTCCATGACCTTTGCCACCAGGTTAAATTATA
The DNA here is from genome assembly GCA_028658325.1 of Potorous gilbertii. Taxonomy (NCBI): domain Eukaryota; kingdom Metazoa; phylum Chordata; class Mammalia; order Diprotodontia; family Potoroidae; genus Potorous; species Potorous gilbertii. Next base: position 139,155,017 of record CM053770.1, read on the forward strand.
AAATCTTTCGTTTCATTTTTAAAGTACTACACATGTCCCAAACCTACCTTTAAAGTCTTATTGGACATTATTCCCCTCCTGCACTTTATGATCCACCCAAATTTGCCTTTTCTTTCTTCCTTATAAAGGAAGGAGTGTCCATCTTCCATGACTGCAATGAACAACTTCTTTGCATCTACTTCATACAATTAGACATTTAGTCAGTAAACTTTTATTAAATGTCGACTATATGCCAGGCACTGTGCTGAGTGGCAGGGATACAAAGGCAACAAATAGTCCCTGCCCTCAAAAAGCTCACAGTCTAATGAGGGAAGAAAAAATGCAAACAACTATGTACAAATAAGATACATACATGTGAAGTTGGACATAATCAACAAAGGGAAGGAACTAGAATTAAGAGGGATTGGGAACATTTTCCTGTAGGTGGAATTTTAAATGGGATTGAAGGAAGCCAAGGTAGTCAGGACCCTGCTAGGTAGTGCAATGGATTATACTGCCAGACTTGGAGCTAGGAAGATTCATTCCTCTTTGTGAGTTCAAATCCAGTGTCTGACACTTAACAGGTATGTGACCCTGGCCAAATCACTTAACCCTGTGTGCCTTGGTTTCCTCATCTGTAAAATGAGATGGAGAAGGAAATGTCAAACCACTCTAGTATTTTTGCCAAGAAAATCCTGAATGGCACCAAAAAGAGTCTTATACAACTGAAAAATGACAGAACAACAACAAAAAAGATAGTTGGGAGAAGTAGATGGAGAGGAAGAGAATTCCAGGCATGAGGGAGAGTCAATGAAAATACCCAGAACTAGGAGATTGTGTGTTTTGTTCAAGGAACAGCAAGGGGGCCAGTGTCACTGGGTCATAAAGGGGATGGGTGTAAAGTATAAGAAGAATGGAAAGGTAGGAGGCAGATTATAAAGAACTTTGAATACTACATCGATAATTTCCTATTTTATCCTAGGGGTGATAGGGAGTCACTGGAGTTTCAGATGTAGCTTAGGCATCATCTTCTCCACAAAGCCTTTCCTGATCTTCTAGGTGGTAGTATTGCCCTCATTCTCTGAAACTACCTTGCATTTAACTCCTTTGTATATGTTTGTATTTATTAACTTTATATTGATGCAGTTTATGTTTTTATATGTACCTGTTTTCTCCACATTAGAATGTATGCTCATTGCAAGGAAGATTATTTCTATTTTTGTATTCCATAGCACCTAGTTGGGGCTTAATAAATACTTGCTGATTAACTGATTGATTAATTACTGAATAGTTTATAGATATAATCAAATGCTGCTCTCTTTATAATATATTTCCTTATTACATATAAATATTATATATTTTTTTATATTTCAACCTTTTAATCTATAGTCTGATGAAAAGATGAATGAAGTGATGAATTTAGCCCATACGTTTCTACAGAATTTCTGTCGGGGAAATCCTCAGAATCAAGTTCTTCTCCACAAACACCTCAATTTGTTTTTAACTCCTGGTGTAAGTATTTAATGATGTCTAGTAAAGGTATCAGTGTATTATAGGATATTGGGTTTGGAGACAGAAAGGACCTTACAGGTCATCTAGGTTAGCCCTTTCATTTTACATGAAGAAACTGAGGTCTGGGAAGATAAAATACTGCGCCCATGCTAACGTAGTAGTAGCAAATGGCAGAACCAATATTTGAATGTAGGTAATCAGACTCAGAATTCTGTTGTACCATGCTACAATATATTCAAGGTTATAATATCTTTAGAATATAGAACTATATGTCTGAGACCTAGAAAAGGTTAGTCATTTGATCTTTGGCAGTAAAGTAATATAATCTAACATATTTGGAATTATAATTTCACATCATTTAGCATATGACACAAAATATTCACAATTTTAATTCAGTTCCCTCATTTTGAGCCAAACTTGAATTAGTATGCTGTACTTCTTAAAGTATCACTGAAGTCCCAAGTCTAAAAGTAAATATACCATTCACGGAAAAAATAGTAGAGGAATAGGAGGAAAAATATTACCTGCCTTTATTTTAAATCTACTAATTTTATTGCCTCCAAATTTGGACTTTACTTTGTAGGTCCTCTATCAACTCTCAGTAATAAATGTGAGTTGCATTCATTTTGTTTAAAGAAACAATGTAAAAAATTAGAAAAATAGTATGAATTTTACCTGGCCAAATGCAACCTCATTCACATGTACAGAATTTGTTGCCTCTATAAAAAGGTTATGCCATAATAAAGAACTTACCACAAATTGCTATAAGTAAAACTGATATAGAAGTGTTACAAGTATCATATTTGCTTATTCTATAAGTATGTCCACTGACCATTAAGGAAAGAGAAACTAAATTTGTAATATAGGAAGCCAAGTGAATCTCAATAATAGTGTAGTCAGCTTGCCAAGTTTTATGGCGTTAAACCAGCTGCTTCTGTCAGGCAATGTTATTTCCTCCAAATTACTTTATGTATTTAAGTCTTTTATGGCTAGCAATCTTGTTGAATTGTACAGACCTGCATGGAAAATTAGTGTGATTTTGTATAAAGAACAAGCAAGCTATAAAACCGAGAGATATGCTCACCAAAGCTGTTAGGAAGGAGGGGCTCCACATAGATGGTGAGATACCTCAGATGCTCCTGTTTATGGAAGACATTTTTATTGTTTCAAGGCATAGAACACTGTAGACTACCTAGATGAAATTCATAATCAGTCAAAATAGTTTGACCTAGCTACCTGTGTGGGAAAAACCAAATGGATGATGAATTCTTGTTGTTCAGACTATGATGCCTAATTGAATGGCTAACCTTTGGAATTAGTCTGGTAGTGTGTGTGTGTGTGTGTGTGTGTGTGTGTGTGTGTGTGTGTGTGTGACAGATATTGTAGACAGATAATAAATGAAGAATTTAATAGGAATAGTAGAGTAACTGAACTGAATTTGAGAAATTACAGCACGTTTAATGACCTCAAGTTTCTCCCCAAAACAAAAAATCATCTTTTAAACTCCAGTACTGTTCCTCTGCAAATTATGGGATGCCACAATCTCAAAAAGAAGTCATGATTATGGGTCATTCAAAGGACAATGGAAACAGGCATGGTGAACGTAATGAAGAATATATAGATCATTAAACTGATATATAACCCAAAAAGTAAGTGTGCCAGTCATAGAGTGAGAGAGTAAGAGATAATAAGAGAGTAAAAGATAGCCTGTGAGCTTCACAGGACTCATATAATTTCTAAAGAAAAACTACAGAACTTTAGGTGGATACCCGGTAGAGAGATGCATAAGAGGCACATGGGTTGTGAACTGGACTGTTTGAGAGAGTACTCATATTGATGAGGTCACAAGTTCATCCAATTAAGTAACAAAAATGGTCACATAAACAGGCAAAGGAGTAAGATTAGAAATGATTATTGAGAAGCAGTAAACATTGTAGTAGAAGGACCCTAGTCTTAAATGAAATAGTTTTGAGTTCCAGCTCTGCCACTTTAGAAAGTTCTGTGGACTTGGATTTCAAACACGTTGAGTGAACTTATATATAAAATGAGAATGATCATGATGATCTGATAAAATCATCTAAGTCTAGCACCATATAAATGCATGTTATGTTTTTTTATCATGGCAGAATTACAAGTCCTTTTTCCTTGCCTTTTAGCTTCTTGAAGCAGAAACGATGCGACACATCTTCATGAACAACTACCATCTGTGCAATGAGATTAGTGAGAGAGTCGTGCAGCACTTTGTACACTGTATTGAGACACATGGTCGTCATGTAGAATACCTGAGGTTTTTGCAAACAATTGTAAAAGCAGATGGCAAATACGTAAAAAAATGCCAAGATATGGTAATGACAGAGGTATGTTCACCAGTTATATTTAATCAGCTTCATACAATCTTTAATATGTGTTAATTCTATTAACATAGAAAAACACTGAATCTTATTGAGCTACAAAACAGGATTATTTCAAAATGGCAAACACTTCATGACATGTATTTGTCGTTAATAACACAGGATAATATATTTTGCATTGATTCCCTGCTTTCTATGAAAATGATTATTCTTTGTTCATTTAAAATTTTGTATTATAAAACATAGTAAAACTCTAGGGGTCCACATGAGACCAGTAGCAGTCCAAAAGAGATTTCTTCAGTGTAGTTTTTTTCACTGTTGACAATAGAAAAACAATGGTACTTAAACTCTTGCTTTTCTCTTATGTTTCAAGTATAGTAATTCTGCCCTTGAAAAAATAAATTTTCTTTTGTCTTATTTGCAAAACCATGTAATTTTTAAAACTATGAATGAGACAAATGCAATGCCATCAGTGATTTAATAGTTATATGCTGAATATTTTCCTTCATGCTCTTCAAAAATCCTTGTTAGGATCAGTGTTAAACTCTAGTAAATGGCAGTTATTTACTGAATTTTGTCCTGTTCATCATAACGAAATTTTTTTTAATCTGTACTGGATGCTGAGTCACATTGACCTAGTATCCAAACAATATCTTAGGACTGAGAAGTGATGCACTTTAATCAATAGTCAACTTAAAAAAAATAATTCCCCCAATTACATGTAATCGCAATTTTTAACATTCACTTAAAAAACATTTGACTTTTAAATTTCCACCCTCCCTCCTTCTCCTTCTCCATCCCTGAGGGAGTAAGAAATTTGATATAGGTTAAACGTGTTCAACCATGCAAAACATATTACCATATTAGTCATGCTGTGAAAAAAGACATAGACCCAAAGGGAGAAAAACACAAAAGAAATACCGAAATGGAAAAATAATATGCTTTGATCTGTTTTCATGTGCCATCAGTTCTTTCTGTGGAGGTCGTTATATTCCCACATGTGTCCTCTGGAATTGTCTTGGGTGATTGTATTGCTGAGAATAGCCAAGCCATTACCATTACTTTGTACAATATTCTCCTGGTTCTGGTGGCTTCATTTTGCATAAGTTCATGGAAGTCCTTCTTGGGTTTTCTGGAATCATCCTGATCATCATTTCTTATGGCACAGTAATATTCTATTACAATCATATACCACACCTTGTTCAGCTATTCATCAGTTGATGGGCATCCCCTCAATTTCCAATTCTTTGCACTATAAAAAAGATCTGGTAATAAATATTTTTGTATTAATAGGTCCTTTCTTCTTTTTTCTTTTTTAATCTCTTTGGGATACTGAGCTGGTAGTGGTATTGCTGAATCCAAGGGTATGCATGATTTGATAACCTTTAGGTATAGTTCTGAAATACTCTCCAGAATGGTTGGATCAGTTTATAATTCTACCAATAGTGTATTAATGTCCCGATTTTCCCACATCCCTTCCAACATTTATCATTTTCCTTTTCTGTCATATTACCCAATCTGATAAGTGTGAGGCGGTAACCCAGAGTTTGTTAAATTTGCATTTCTCTAATCAATAGCAATTTAGAGCACTTTTTATATGACTATACATAGCTTTGATTTCTTCATCTGAAAACTGCTTGTTCATATCCTCTGACCATTTATCAAATGGGGAATGACTTGTATCTTTATGTGTTTGACTCAGTTCGCTATATATTTTAGAAATGAAGCCTTTATCAGAGATACACTATAAAAATTGTTTACCAGTTTTCTGCTTTCCTTCTAAGAATCTTGCTTGGTTTGGTTTTGTTTGTGCAAAAACTTTTAAGTTTAATATAATGAAAAGTGTCCATTTTGCAACTGGTGATACTCTCTGTCATAATTTCTTCCCTTTTCCATTGATTTGACAAGTAAAGTATTCCTTGCTTCCCTAATTTGCCTATGATGTCACCCTTTATGTTTAAATCATATACCCATTTTGATCTTATTGTGATAGATAGTGTAAAATGTTGGTCTACTCTGTTTCTGCCATACTGTTTTCCAGTTTTCCCAGCAGTTTTTTTCAAATGGTGAGTTTTTTGTCCCCCAAACTGGAGTCTTTAGGTTCATAAAACACTAGATTACTATGGTCATTTACTACTGAGTCTTGGGTACCTAATCTATTTACTGATCCAGCAACTGATCCCCAAGTTATTTACTTTCCCTGTAACTAATTTTTATCATGCAAACTGAAGGTGGTAGACTCAGTGGCTTGTGAGGTCCCTTCCAGTTCTAAATTCATGATCCTGTCATCCATTGTTCTAGAATTTTACAAAAAATTTAAGTCTAGTTCACTGACTTTGATTTGAAAAAAATTGGAGAGAGATGCAAATGAAAACAACTCTCTGGTTTTACCTCATTCTCTGAGAATGGGCAGAAATGACAAAAAATGGCAACAATCAAAGTTGGAATGGGAATTAGAACATAGACACCTGAAAACATTGTTGGTGGAGCTGTGAAATGATCTAAACGTTTTGGAAAGCAATTTGGAATTACACAAATAAAAGGCCTAATACAGCCATACCTTTTGAACCATAGAGTCCATTATTGAAATTATGCTACAAAGGAATTTATATTTATAATGATATTTACAATAATACTTACAGTAGCACTTTTTGTAACAGCCAAGAGTTATAAACAAAATAGATGCCCATCAGTTAGCGAATGGCTAAGCAATTTGTAGTACATGAAAGTAATGGAACATTACTGTATTGCAAGAAATAATGTGTGTAATGGATGCAAAGTATGACATCTATAAGAACTGTTGCAAATTGAATTAAACAGAGCCAATAAAACTGTATACACAGTAAGTAAAACAATTTAAACGGAAAGATGATGACACACCAACAAATTAAAAGTAAATGTAACAAAATTATAAATATCTAGTGGGAGTCAATGAAGAGATGAGAATATACCCTCAACCTATCACTTTGTGGAGGTGGGAGGTCCACAGGAATTATATATTACACATGTTTTTATACTTTCTCAATGTATCAATCAGTTGTGCCAACTCCTCCCTGCTGCCTAATCTGTGTACCAGTTTGTTGGAATTTGCATCATTATTTTGCATGTGGATGTACTTTTACATAACATTTGTCTTTAACTTTGTTTTCTTAGTTCATTGATGTTATAATATTGCCTATGTTTGCTACAAAGAGTCTTGCATACTTCATAGAAAAGTAAGTCTTTAAAAATTTTTTTTTAAATTTAAAAATCTTATTATTTCAGCTAATAAATGGAGGTGAAGATGTGTTGATATTTTACAATGATAGAGCATCATTTCCTATCCTTCTACAAATGATGTGTTCTGAGAGAGACCGAGGAGATGATAGTGGACCTTTAGCTTACCATGTAACACTTGTGGAATTATTGGCAGCATGTACTGAGGGAAAAAATGTATATACTGAAATCAAGTGCAATTCTCTTCTGCCCCTGGATGACATAGTGAGAGTGGTAGCCCATGATGACTGCATTCCTGAGGTAAGCTTTAGAAAGCTGAAGAATTATTATCAATAAGAAAATGATACTTTTAGAACTATGGTAGTATTTGTAGAAGAATAAAGTCACTCAGGATATTGGTTCTTACTATATTGTGCTTGTTCTTCATCGGCATAATTAAAGAAATCATTGTGATTGTTAGAAAATAGTTTGCTCTTCAGTAATATAGTCAGTGACAATTGATCTATGTAATATGATTGTACTTTTTAAATATTATGCTATTAAGGCAATTTCTTGAATTCTAAGGATTCCTTAGTACAATCTAAGGATTCCTTAGTATAACATGGGCAGACATTCTGCCTTTAATTTCCTTGTAAAATTAAAACATTGCCTTGAGAAATGCAAAAATAGATGCTCTTATGTGGATTTCATTTTTTTCTATCATATAAAATATAAAATATATATTACTTATATAGTAGCACCTGAGTGTAGAAATAACAGAGAATTATAAACTATATAAAAAGGTCCAAAATTATCTTAAGGCAGATTGAGTTTATGGTATTCTTTTGAGTATTTATATCTTTGTTCAGATATAAGGATTATATAATTTCATCATTAAGGGATATATGTTAGGGAAGCCATAATTTCAATCAGTGAGGGTGACTTCCTCTACCAACAGAGATCTTTACCCTTCATTCATTAATGTAGAGTTTTGAGTTGCTGTGGACAAAAAAATTCATCACTTCATCGCCAACTTTGTATGGATTTTTTTCCTTTCAGAAATCAGCTTTTAAATTTTAGCTATCTTTTAATATAATACTGATTAGAATATTTTCTGTACTTTAAGACTCAGCTCAACTATTTCTTCTATAAAATTCTAATCCTAATTAATATTTTCTGAAATATAACCAATATAATCTATAGCATGTTTTAGTATATCATTATAGACTGTTAGATACTTTCTTTTCTAATTTTATAACAATCATCTTCCCAACAAGATAATAAGCTCTTTATGAAATAATATCATGTCATTTGTCATTTTTATATTTCCTGAGAGTGGCAAAGCAGTGTTGGTCCTATTATAACTAAACAATAGTATTTTTTTCCCCAATGATTGTTCACGAGTATAAAGAAAGGAAAATGAATGAGAGTTAGGAATAGTTGGATAAGTTAGTGAAAACTTTAAGAAAGGGCTCTTTGCTATCCACCTCTCCCAGCGTCAAGATTAAACCCATAATGGGAACCAGAGTTGAGAAAGTTGTCACCATGGGAAAAGGGAACAAAGATATTTCCTTTTTAATTTGTAGGTAACTTCCTAAATATTTTATTAGTACTTTATAGTCATCATTCCTTGCATTTAAACATTGCCTTCCCAGCTATATTATAAGTTCCTTGAACTTCTATGTCTGCAATTTTTATATTCTCCATTGCTTGGAGTGCAATTCCAAGTGCATAGCAGTTACTCAGGAAATACTTACTAATTGACAGCATGTTACAGCAGAATCACACAGCAAAATAGAGTCAGTAACGTCTGAGTTCAAATCTGGCCCCTGACACTTAGTAGCAGTGTGAACTTAGTGAGTCAAGCGTCCCTTAGGCTCCGTTTTTTTTAATCCATGAAAATGGAGGTAATAATAGCACGTGCTCCTTAGCATTGTAAATACCGGGCGAGGTGACGCGGGCAGTGCTCCGTAAGCCTTACGTGTGACATATACGCCGCTGTTAGCACCGTTATCACGTAAAGCATGCTGTGTTTTATGGCCCCGACACCTCCCTAACTGTTACACAACTATTTGTATCTTTTCTTGGGTTTTTATGGCCAATAACCTACCATTTTGATCTGCCTCTGATGATAGAGCAGGTAGACATTGACTTTATTATGTGTTCACCAAAGTTGTCTAACTGCTGGGTCAGTGTTATTAATCTGAAGGTTTCCAAAGTGCATATTGAAATTATTTCCTTTTTTAAATATTGCTGAACACAAAGTAATCCTGTCATTAATTGATAAAGTAAGGAGAACCCCTCCCCTGTCCCCCAGTAACTACTAAAGTCACCTGCCTTACTTGCCAAATAGAGAAATGTAATAGATAAGGACACCATAATTTAGAATAAAGTCATGTCATTTTTGTAATATTAGAATAAACTAATGTCATTTTCAGAGAAGGATTAATGGAAGATTATAAGCAATTCAATAATAACACATGATAAAAATCTATGAATAAAAACTGTGGAAAAGTATGTCATCAAAGAAATGCAAAATAAAGATGTCTGGTCCAGTGTAACAGTGAGAGATAAACTGAGGATAACCTGGGGGTTCTATTGTTACCCTCCTGACTTCAAGAGAGAGAGCCAGGAATCATCTAGCACATTTAGCACTCTTCTGTGAAGACATGGAAAAGATTTATAGAGATTGAGCTGGGCTGTGATTTTGACTTTTAAAAGGAATGTCTACATCTGTGAGACTAAAAATTGATTTATGTATTTTAATACATTACTCATATGGTGAATATGTGGTGAGCAAACTACCATTTCATGTAGTATCTACAACATAAAATTTAGTTTCCCTAATTTTTGTAATTCAAAAAATGACTGTCATGTATAGCCTAGTATCTGTTTGTTAGATTCCTGGAAAAAAATATAGTTTGCTGTCTCTGTTAGTTATGTAGTAGGTTACCTGGTGAGCCAGAATAGTGTGATATAGATGATCATGAACCCTAAAAAGTGTACGTGGGAAATTCAGTAGCCCTATCCTCTCTAGAGAAGAGGCTCTTGTTTAAGTACCTTAAATATTATAACATTGTCATTGTAAATTTGGGCCTGAGAGCATGAACTTTATCTCCTATTCTCTATGGATTTGAAAAATGTTGAAAGCACTTTGAGACTCATGCCTCTGATGCCTTTTTGACTCCTAACTTAAATGTATTTGTCACTGCATTTGTTGCCTTTTCAAATAATAAAAACAAACCTTTATCCTCAAAATGTGTTTCTCCTGAAAAAAATTATTGAAATATGTTTGAATGGTAATTAAAGAACATTTAATTGCCCTTTTGTTAAATTATTTTGTTGACTGTGAGTCAGAAAAGAATAACTTTTTGGGGGTGTGTATTTGATACTTCTGCAGGTTAAGATCGCATATGTGAATTTTGTTAATCACTGTTATGTGGATACTGAAGTGGAAATGAAAGAAATCTATACTAGTAACCACATTTGGAAATTATTTGAGAACTTTCTTGTTGATATGGCAAGGGTAAGTATGCTAACAGACTTTTGAAATCTAATTTAGATAATTGAACTGGTAATAAAATTTTCACTAACTTTAAAAAGCATTAACATTTAATTATGCTTTACCAAGAAGTGGAAGTATTTAATAATAGCTATAGTTATTTTTATCTTTTCATATTTTAAAAATGTGCCTATAAAGCATTAAGCTTCTGAATTAACAAGTGACAACTATAATCAATTCTATTTGTAAGAATAAAAAAACTACAGCAAATTATCCGATTAATTATCTACATTTCCCATTTCTCATGTGGATGTTTGATTTTTTTATACATAGCAGTTGATCTGGTCATTTTAAATAGGTTGGAGGAAAGGTCCAATGGGAAGAACCTTTTTCTAGTTTAGATTACTGATTTTTGTTCAATATATATGTAGCAATAGGTATTGGACCTGTGATTTCATTGATAAGGAATACTTAATGGATGAGGAAACTTCTTTTAACGGTATAGATTGGCACTTTCTCTCTTCCTTGTCTGTCTTTTACCCTTTTCAGTTTCTCTATATGTCTTTTAAAAAATTCCGTAGTTAAGACTAGATTTGATCAATACAAAATATAACAGAAAGATTACTTCCTAGCATTTTCAGGTCTTAAGTCCCCAAGCTATCTTGACTTGGTCTTAAATCTTTTTCTTATTCTTTCTTCTGCATGCTACTTCTTTGTATATAAAGTTCTACCTCAATTAGGTCTCTATACCAATCTTCCTCTCCTGACTGTGTGAAGGTTTGAACAGAAAGAACATGGAATTGGGTCAATTATCCAAAGCTTATTACTTTTAGGTTTATTCCCTGAAGCTTTTCTCAGAACTTTGGCTAGAACCATCCTTCAGATAACTAACTTTTAAAATCACAAATATCTTAATAATAGCTAGAATTTATATTGTATTTTAAGGTTTTCAGCCATTATCATATCCTCACAAACTACTTTGTGAAGTAGGTGCGACATTTATCACCATTTTACAGGTGAGGAAACTGAGGCAGGCAGAAGTTAAGTGCCTTTTCCAGGGTCATACAACTAGTAAGTTTCTGAGGTTGGTTTGAATTAAGATCTTTCTGAGAACAGGTTCAGTGTTTTTTCTACTGTATGACCTAGCTACCTATCTTACTATTATAGTCCAAATGCAAAGTTAAAGATTTTCCAAATGAAATTCTTTAATTTGTTACATTGTAAAATGGATATAATCTGCTTTGAATAGATAGGAAGCCTTTTTAAGTGAGGCACATCACTGTTCCACTTTTTTTTGTTTAATGAGGCCCAAAGTCATCCTGTTACCTCTGTACAGTTGCTTATGTTAGATTTGTACCCATGAATAAGTCATTCCATTCTTAGTTGATATAATTAAAAACCTGGATCTCTGGCAACTTTGAAGCAGATTTGAACTCAGAAAAATTCTGTAGTGCCTTAATGACTTACTGTGTCATGTCATTAATGACATCTTATCCTTCCCATTAAGAAATGGTATCAGTGATTCCTATCTTATTTTTCAATAGTTCCTTTTTGAATAGCTTCAATATTTAGTTTTCAAAGTTCCTTTGACAACTCAGCTTTTTGTGAGTCATATTTCAATTGTCCAAGAGGCTTTTCACAATGAAGGTGTCATCATAATTTGGTGGTTTTTACTATTCCACCTATAATATTGTGAACTTTGGAATTCTCCTCTCTCAATACAATCTGACTGTCCTTCCACTTCTCCCATTTCATTCAGCTTTGCCCTTGAACTTTACAATTCTCCTATTACTTTTGGGATATTTCTTAGCCTCTTATTTTATTGAATAGATTGAAGATTCACACCTTGAACTTTCTCATTACATTTTTCTACTTTGCTAAATTTAATCTTTACAAAATCTGTCCTTCATCATAGCTTCTCTTATTCTAAGACACCACCATCCTGCCATCTAGCCCTGATCTTGTTCTCAGTCACTAAAAAAAATGAACTGCATTTTAAAAATGAAAGACACTTTCTTTTCCTCTCACAACCTTTCTATCCCCTCCATTAAAAAAGCAAGAAAAGCAAAATCTATGTTACAAATATATAGAGTCAAGCAAAACAAATTCCCTTCATTGGACATGCTCAATAATAATAATAACAAAATGTCTAGAACTGCACTTTGAGTCCATCATCTCTCTATCTGAATGTGGAGAACATGTTTTTTCATGAGTCTTCTGGAATTGTGGTTGGTCATCGTATTGATCAAAGTTCCCAAGTCTTTCAGATTTGTCTTTGAAATATTGTTATTGAATGAAAATTTCTGGTTCTGCTCATTTAATTTTGCATTAGTTCCTATAAGTATTCCCAAGTTTCTCTGAAACCTTGCCCTTTATAATTTCTTTTAGAACAGTAATATTCTGTCATTAATATGCCTTAACTTGTTCAGGTATTCTGTAATTGATGAGCATCCTTTCAGTTCCTAATTTTTAGCCACCACAAATAGAGCTGCTATAAATATTTTTGTACATATTGGTCCTTTTCTTCTTTCTTTGGTATATTTGGGATATAGATAGACCTAGTAGAATTATCATTCTGCCAAAGGGTGTTGTTGTTCAATCATTTCAATTGTGTCTGATACCATTGTGATACCATTTGAGATTTTCTTGGCAAAGATATTAGAGTGGTTTGCTATTTCCTTCTCCAACTCATTTTATAGATAAGGAAACTGAGGCAAACAGGATTAAGTGACTTTCCCAGGGTCATACAGCTGTTAAGTGTCTGAGGCTGGATTTAAATTCAACAAGGAATCTTCTTAATTTCAAGCCCAGTGCTCTATCCATTGTGCCACCTAGCTGCCCCCTGGCAAAGGGTATACAAAATTTAATAAATTTCTCTTATTGTGTCTTTTTTGGTTACCCTCTGTTGCTCATCCTTTTTTCTACCTTGTCCTAATTCTGTATTTTTGTTTGTCTTCATATCCAGAATCTCTGTTGAAAACCTTCTCTTCAAGACATATCTTAGATAATGTCTCCTTCATGAACTCTTTTTACCTTTCCTCCCTCCTCAGGATGTACTATCTCCTTCAGATTTCCTATAGAAATTTGCCTGGACTTTTGTCTTAAGCTTATTATATCTTTCCTTGTGTCATAATTATTTGTGTATAACACAACTCAATATTAAATTTGAATAATGTTGTTTTTCATATTTTTCCCAGTGCCTATCACACTTTCACACAGTAGGAAATTAAAAAGGTTTACAGAATTTAATTAAATATCACTAATGGCATCCTATCTACATTTTTACCATATCTATAGTTTTGTTAATAGCATGTGAGATCCAGTTTTATTCAGTCTATTTTATATAATTATGAGCTAGTTTAGCTTCTAAGTATCCTGTGGAATATTGACTCACATTTAGGTAAAGTAAAATGAATTGAAATGGACCAAATACATAGCCCCAAAATACTCCATTACCTTCATGGAGATGTTTCTAGCTATAAACATCATGAAAGACCCTTGAGGCAAAAATATTTAGCTGATACATCCTAATGACTGTGCTCTTGAATTGCAAGAAGACATTAAACAGATTATAGAGTGATTTGCAGAGTAAGCACAGTGCTATGAATTGAAGATAAATTTTAAAAAGATCAAGGTCACATATAAATCTCTATTAGGAAAGTAGGACATACAACAAAAGATTTTCCTTGGCATCTTCCATTTGATATTTGCCACTGCTTCTCCAAAATTAGTATCCTTTATTGAATATTATGCTCATAAATATTCAAGGAATCTTGGTTTTAGCTATTTTGATAAACTAGAAATTTAATTATGGTTTAACTTAACAAAATATATTGTCTGAGGTCTTGAATTTATGAAATTTCAGGAATAAAGCAGTGTTCCAAGTGAATCCACCATTGATAGAGTTTTCAGAGTAAGAAATTAATGGAGTTTGAGGGCTAACATGAGAATAAGGACAGCCTTTCCACTTCCTCCTTTCTGTGGCAGAGAAAGAAAAGCAATCTGAATTTATTATAGTGTCTCCTCAATATTTGGCTTTAACTAGAGCCTCTCAAAAGATACTCTTTAGGAGTACAACTCAAATTTTTAGATGTATATTAATGAATAAACAGGTTTAATTGTAAGCAGGTTTTTATTTTGTATATAAAGGACATCTTACCTTGGAAAACTGGAAGATAGTTATTTTCATTAATGTTTCTTAAATTCTGTAGGAAGTTGAAAGTCTGGCAAAAATTGTATTAGTCACTCCGTCTACCAATGCAGATCATCATCATCTCTAAAACAGAGTCATAGAAAACTATCTAGAGTACAGAGAGACTAAGCAACTTACCTACGGGCATACAACCACTATGTCAGAGCAAGGGTTTAAACCATCTTCCAGGATCCAAGGCAGCCCAGGTCCTATCACTGTGCCATGCAGTCTAATTGCATGGGTTGAAATTAGCATCATATGCCTAGTCTTGCAACAATTAAGTAATGCTCAGATGTTACAACTCATCAATGAATGAGTCAAATATGTTACTGCAAGATGCATTGATTTCACGTGTGACAAGAGTTGTGGAATACTTGGACAGTCAATTAGTAGGCTATCATGACTTGAAGCACTCAGGATATTCATTATTTTGATAAAAGATGTATGTTGTTTACCTTTCTCTGTATTCCTATTGCTTAACATAATGCCTGGCATACGGTAAGTTCTTATTATATGCTTAATGGTTGACAACATTGTATGAGCTAAAAATATCCATGAACAGCAGAGTTAAGGGAGTCTACTTTGAGTCTAATGGTAGTGGTCATCTAGTTCAGTCCTCCACCCACTGCAGGAACCATTTCCTGAAACATATTTTTGTACCTTCTGTGACAAATAACTTAAAATCTCTAGCTTTGTCCATTTTATTATTAGATACTTTTGAATATTTAAAGACAATTATCATGACTTCTCTTAGTCTTCACTTGTCTAAGCTAAATATCATTTCTTCAAGTGTACCTTTAAATGAACATGGCCTCCAACCCTGTCATCATTTTAGTCTATCTCTCCTAGAGACCTCATTTTATTGTTTTCTCTTATAAAATGCAAAACCCACAATTGAGCCCAGAATTCTGCCAGTACCAAATAATGGTTATTGTACATATGAATAAAATTCAGACAGCTAGGTGGCACAGTGAAAAGAGTGCAAGACTTGCAGTCTGGAAGACCTGAGTTCAAATTTGGCCTCAGATACTTACTAGCTGTGTGACCCTGCCCAAGAAGCCACCTGTTTGCCTCAGTTTCCACATCATAAAATGAGCTGGAAAAGGAAATGAGAAATCTCACTCCCATGTATTTGCCAAGAAACCCCCAAATGTAGGGTCATGAAGAATCAGACACAACTGAAATGACTGAACAACAACAATGATGAACACAATTCCGGATGGTATTCCTGCTAGAAGAGAAGATGAGAAGACTTGAAGAAAACCTCTATACTTCTTACGTTAATGGGGAGAATGACATTTTTCTTGAAATGTATAACAATAGGAAAACAAAATATAAAAATCATCTGAAGACACAGAAGAGAATCCTCACCATGTCGTAGGGTAAAAGAATGTCACAGAGACAAAAGGAAAGAAGGACTACTAAACTCTGGGGATTATATGATCACTATGAGACTCTTTCCTTAGATGTGAAGGAAGCAGTCTAATAATGTTCCACAGAATGAGGTTGAGAATTTACATGTGCCACACAATTGAAAGAATGAAGGAATCAAAAACATTTATTAATCACTTACTATGTGCCAAGCACTAGTTAAGGATTTATATCTCCTAGTGTTAAATACTAGGGTTATAAACAGATAAGTTGAGACAGTCTCTACCTTTACTGAATTAAAAATGTTAACTGATGGAGACATTCAAAAGAAAGTTGAGCTGTAGGGCAGATTCCAAAGACTGTTAGTCCTAAGGGATGGCAAAATTGTAGAATTTTTTGAGGTACCACAGTAGATCAGATAACAGTGCCAGGGGTCTGAAGGACAGATAGGTAGGGCATATGGTAGTGCCAGGATCCTTGACTGGGAGCAAAAAAGTTAGTGATTTTCAACTCATTTCAGATATGTGATAGTCCAGCAACAAAAATTAGTTCTGGAAGGCCATCTTGTATTAGGTAAGGGACAATGTAGTCAAAGTATACTGGGATTATTGCCTTCCACAATATAGATTATTTTAGTTTTTTTCCCTTTTTTTTTTGCAAAGGCTGTCATTTTTAAATTTAATATTATATCTTTTCACCAGTTACATGTAAAAACAATTTTTAGCATTTGTTTTTAAAAATTTTGTGTTCCAAATTCTTTCCTTCCCTTCCCCAAACAGTTTAATACACATTGTACATGTGCAGCGTGCAAAATATGTTTCCAAATTAGACTATAGACTATTTTAAAAGTAACTTGAATTTTTATTAAATAGCCATATAATTGTTGGATCATATCAAAATATAAGGTCAATCCTTATATTTTGCCTCAGTATGAGTCAAACCATGAAAATCACCAGTCTTAGGCTATTTTCAGAGTGAATATATATTATGATGGATACTCTTACTGTATTCTACTCAAGTCAAACTATGTATGGAGAATTATATTCAGTGCTTTGTATGTCACATTTTAGGAAGCCAGTCAGTCAACAAGTATTTAAGTGCTTATTATGTATCTGGCACTCCACATTCTAGGGATTAAAGAAAAATAAATGTTCTTGCCCTCTAGAAGCTTACCTTCTGAATGGTGTGACAACATGTAAACAAAGAAGTGCATACAAGATACTTACAGAGTATATAGATAGATAGTAGTGATCTATAGAGTATCAAGAATAGGGTATTCAGAATGGTAAAGGGTCTCATGTTTTTGCTTGTATGAAGGTCATTAAAGGAATTGGGCATACTTAGACTGGAGAAAGGAAGACTTTGGGGAAGAGGGTGGTTGCTGTCTTCAAAAGGCTATCATATGGAAGATGGCTGTTCTTCATGCCTCTAGAGGAAGAAAGTAGGAAGAAGGGATTGAAGTTGTAAAGAGAAAAATTAGACTTTCTGTAAAGACACTTAAGAATTTGAGGTTTTCTAAAGTGAAATGGACTTCCCCAGAAAATAGTAGGTTTTCCTTTACTTCAAAGTCTGAATGAACACTTTTAAGTGTGGTAGAGCAGATTTGCGTACAGGTAGATGTCATTTCTGAATGCCTCTGAGATCCCTTCTTGCTCTGAGATATTGTGAAAGCTCAAAGATTCTTTTTTTCACATGAATAGATTGTAAGTTAGCACCACAACCTCCATTTAGAATTTGTGTGCTAAGCTCTTATTTCTATTAAGTTTCATCATCTAGATTTTAGCCCAATATTTCAGTCTATCGAGATACCTTTGATTCTTCATTTTATTACATAGAATATTTATCTCTTCTAGCTTTGGGACTTTAGTTATTGATAAAAATGTTGAATAGGACAGAGCCAAGGACAGAATCTTCTGGCACTCTACTTAGCACAGAGGTATTAATCAACACTGTGGTTCTAGTTGTTCAGTCAGCAGAGCTGTAAATAGCTAACAGTCCTTCAAACAGTGGGACTCTGTACAGCCATATACATGAGAAGAATCTCAATATGTAGTAAAAGGACTTTGGGTCTTTTCAATGCAATACCACATGGATAAAACACTATCAATAGCAACATCTTCAGATTTGAAGAAGTTATTTGTCTCTGACTCTTTTTCTACACAAAACACACATAGATGTCTATGTGTATTATCTATATGTGTTGATGTAGTATGTTTGTGTGTATGTCTATGTAAATCATAGAACCACATAATTTTAGAGTTGGAAGATAATACCTAGCCCAGTATTCCTATATCATATGTATGGCAACTGAAGCTCCAAGAGGGGAAGGGCACTTTCAAGGATCATGCAGCTAGTTACAGCTAACATTAACACAGTGCTTTAAGATTTGTGAAGTATTTTATAAACATCTCATTTTACTCTCATTACAACCTAGGGAATAGGTGTTGTCACCCTCCTTTTACAGATGAGAAAACAGATTCAGAAAGTGGCTGTGATTTGCCCAGGGTCACATGACCTGTTAAGTGTCTGATGATGTATTTGAACCTAGGTCTTCTTGACTCTAGGTCTAGCTGAAAACGTGGAAAGTATACAATCTCAGTAAGTAGGAAAATAATTGAATATTAAATGTCACCCATTCTGCAGTCAGACTTAATAGTTAATAGTAACAAGCATTTAGTAAGCAAGATACTGTGTGGTCTTGGGAAAATTATTTTACCTTCTTGGACCTGTTTCCTCATCCATAAAATGAAGGGTTTGGCCTTTGAAATCTCTTCTAGCTCTATACCTATAATCTGATACACTATGTGTATAACCCTGTGTTAGGTGCTAGGGACAGAAGTTTAGATAAAACTTAGCCATTTTATTAACAACTTACAGTCTCTCTCTCTCTCTCTCTCTCTCTCTCTCTCTCTCTCTCTCTCTCTCTCATCTGTCTTATCTGTCTCTGTATGTCCCAGCTTCTATCTTCCTTCCTACCTCTTTCTTTCCCTCCTTTCTCACCAAAGGAACTATACCGTACTTGCTAGCAAATTATCTATTTGATAGTCCAAATCTACTGTATTTATTTTGATTTACTGTATTTATTTAGTCCTTAAAAAGATGTTAAATAGCTTTCAGATCATTTGCAGATGGTACCTTTTGATCTTCAATGTTTCAGTGCACCTAAAAAGAGGTGTTTTGAGGGTGGGAAATGGTTTTCTATGGGATATTATAACTACAGTGCTGGGTAGGTCTGGTGCTTTGAGTTTTTATTATTAGAGCACACCAATGCACTGTGGGCAGTATTCTCCATGGGCTAGATTTCTTTTTCTTTTGAAGATGTACCCAATTTTGTCATTAAATTTGAGATCTGATAACAACTAAAACCACCTCTAAGTGATATATATTGGCAGCACTGAAATGTACCACCAGATGCCCATTAAGCAGCTCATATAACATGGTTTATAAAATATGTCACTGCTTACTGAGACAATTACTTTGTTTCATTTTCAAACAAAAGACTAGAGCCATTCTCTCCTTATATGTAGCTTAATTATGGAATAGATGTTTCATAGTTTGAAACCTATCTCCTTTTTTTCATGTGATAGGACTGAAAAGACTTCCTTGGCTTGATGCTTATGACTAATACTGGATGATCCATTTAAGTAGAGTCCCTTTGGAAGTCAAAATAACTTTCAGTGGAGCTTCTGTTAGAGAGAAAAGAAATATTTATTTATTGAGACTTAGGATACATTTTGAAAAACAGTATTCATATTTGATCCAGTGTTTTACACATTGCTTTTTTGGTTCCTAAATGTATGTGCTTTTAAGAAATGTTTGAAATTCTAAGCAGTGGTTACTGGTTTGGGGGAGAGGGTAGAAGGTTAGAGAAGATAAAGGAATCTTGGATTCAATTTGGAGTTTTCACACTGATATTTGAGCCAGAGAATAGTCTCAGCTGCCTACTGAAATGACCTGTATTGCACCCCAAGTCCTAGAATTAAATGAAATACAAATCTATTTTGAGTATACGAACATACTAAAATTTATCATCAGAATCACTTTTGTCAAAATAATTTGAGAAACAAATCCTAGAAAGTTTTTAATGTAACAAAATCATTAAATATACTTACATATGAAGCACAATATGTCACTGAGAACTAAAAAAAAAAGTTACCATTATGAGCTCTCTTTGGAAGAGCAATTTACCAGTTGTTGTTGGCACCATTCCGAGTTGTTCTGGTTTAGTCATTTTGGCAACAGAAGCTAACCTTGATTTGCCAAGGGCCAGAGTAACAGATACTTGAAAATATAATGTATTTGTGACTATTTTATGTTTGTTCTGTCCTTTACTCTCTCTTAAATTTAACAGTTTACTCACTATTTCCCTTGAAAGGTTAGAGATTACTTAATAAAATATTTTATTTTACCTCATGTTTCATGTTATATAATGAGCAATAATAATCATAGCAATATTATTAATACTTATAGCTAGTGTTTAAAGATTACTATGTTCCAGGCACTGTGTGCCAAGTACTTTTCAAATATTATTTCATTTTCTCCTCACAACCCTGGGAGTTTGGTGCTTCTACTATTCCCATTTTATAGTTGAGGAAAGGAATGCGAACAGGTTAAGTGACTTACCCAGGGTCACATAGCTGGAAGTATATGAGACTGGATTTAAATCCAGATGTTCCTGAATCTAGGCATAGCATTCTGCCTATTATACCACCTAGTTCTTGGATTGGAGCAGGTAGCTTCAATTTTGGGTTTTTGCTGTACACTTTTCAGTTCTAACATTGGCTTTTCTTGTCTTAATTACTCTAAATACATATGGAAATGCTTTCATTTTTTCTGGATGGGTCCTTCTTTGAAATCTTCTTATTATCCTTTTCCCCATTTCTGTGTTGTTTACCTTGGCCCTTCCTGTCAAGCGCTATGATTGAATGGGGGTCATAAGACTGACTGAATTTACTCTGGATTGGATAAAGGGAAGGAGAAGGTAAAAAAGTTCATGCACAGATGAGGATGAACAGTGAAGAGAAAGAAAATTGAGGCTAAGAACTGGCAGAAGACTCTTGGAACTGACAGTGTCAGAGTGGAAGCAGGGTCCAAACAAGATATCACTATAAGGTCTAGGAGGTGGCTACCAAGAGACAAAGTCTGGGGTCAAGCTTCAGTTGTTCAGTACTAAGTAATGTGTATCAAACAAGATAAAGGTTTATTTCAATACAATATACTTAGTTCTTTTGTTAGAAACATTCATACTTTTTATGCTCAATTATTTATTGCTGGCCCTACCCTCAAGTTTCTTCCAGATTCCTTCAGATTTAGAGCTCTGGCAGCTGCCCTTATAATTTTCTATCATACTTTACTCATATTTGTGTGTATGAGATTCCATTCAGAGTCACTGCCCTGGTTTACATCTTATTACCTCTTACCTGGACTGTTGCAGTAGGCTCCTTATTGGCCTCTTTGACTTAATTCTCTTGCCTTTATAATCTACCTTTTGGCCTTAATCAGCAGTCTGACCTGCTCAAAAAGCTCTCTACTGACCTTCCAGTTGCCCCTAAGATCAACTACAAACTCCTTTATTTGACATTTAAAGTCTTTACAACCTGTCTCTAATCTATCTTTCCAGACTAGTTAGTTATACATTACTTAGCTTTACCCACTTTATGATTCTGTGATCGGCAAAACCGGTCTACTTCTACTTTTTCATATGTCCCATTTCCTCCCTATGCCTTTGCCTGATCTTTCCCTGTGGCTACAATGCCCTCCCTTCTTATCTTCTTCACATAGTAGTAGAGATTCTTAGCTTCCTTCAAAGCTGAACGCTGCCATGACCTCCTACATGAGCCTTTTCCTGTTGCTTCCCTCAACTGTTAGCACCTACACCTTCCCAAATTTTCTTATATTTGCTTTATATAAATTCTCACATGTAAATCTTTGTTGCCCATAAAAGAATGTAAGCTCTTGTATTTCCAGAGCCTAACACAATGCCTGGCATATAGTAGTATTTAATAGTAGGTGCTTGATTGCATTTTCTACTTTCCCTGTTACCTTCTCTCTGCCCCCAGGCTTTCCATTCATGCCCAGTCACCTTTGCTCAAGCCTTTATTGTCCCCTGCCTGGATTATTGTAATGCAGGACACCATAGTACAGTGAATAAATTAACTGACACGGGGTTAGGAAGATCTGGGTTTAGATCCTGCCTCTGATATTTCGTAGCTGTGTGACTGGTCAAATCTCAATTTCTCTGTGTCTCGGTTTCTTCATTTATAGTAATAATATCTGTAGTATTTCATTGGATTTTTGGCAGATGTAACATATGAAGGTGTTTTGTAGTCTTTCAAGTGTTACATAAATATTTGTTCTTACATACCTCTGATACACAGTAGCTATGTGACCATGAGTAAGACATTTGATGCTCCACACATTCCTTTAAGCCTGTAAGTTAAAGATCAGTTGCTAATCTGCATGTGTGGATGGAGTTTTTGTACAAGGAATTCCCTGCGCTGATGCAATCAAAGGTTCTGACCACAAATGATTACTATTAGTATTGTTGTTATGGCTGTTATAGTGTCTCTGCCTCCAATCAAGCGATATTGCAATAAAGAGAATCTTTCATTATGCAGAGATGTGATCACCACTTCCTCCTCCTCTGGCTCCATATTACCTATGTACAAATCTGTCTCCTGGTTTTTAAGGCCCTCCTAGCCTCATCTCACACTAAACCCTCTATCCTCAATGCTCTGTGCCGAGTCTCAGTTTTCTGTCCCCTGAACATGTTCTGTGTTTTCCTGTTTTCATACCTTAGCTCATGCAGTTCATCTCGAATTGTAGCTATTTTCATTTGTGTTGTGTTCACCCTACTAGACTGTAAATTGCAGAGGGTAGCAATCATTTATTATTTATGTTTGAATTTCTATCACTCACTCCCCACTTCCACCCTGATGCTTAGGATAATATTTTGCAAATAGTAGACACTAATTAAATTTATGTTGAGTGAAAATTCAGAATTAAAAAAAATTCTAATAGTCTCTTTTTCCTTTCTTAATTGGATCTTTTCTGATGTGCTTTGCCATAGCCTAGATGTTCTAGGTGAAGTTGAAGAGAAATTAAAATAGGAATTAGTCATATTTAACAATTCTTTTTACTCATATCATTTTATTCATATTATTATTTTAGCATGTTCTCATTTCTAGAAGTAAATCCTTTATAATGCCTCATCATGAATATGGAGGCAGCCTTGAATGAAAAAATGAATTCAAACACATTTAAATGCTTACCATGTGCCAGGCACTGTGCTAAGTACTGGGGATATAAATACAAGTAAGTAAAATGGTCCCTATCTTCAAAGAGTTTTTATTCTAATACTAGGAGACAACATACAAAATGGAGTTAGAAGTAGAGGGGGAAGGCCGTGCTAGCAAAGAACATGCTAGAAAGCCTCTTGAAGTATGAATCTGAAGTTGGAGGACCAGCCTTTCTATTCTAAGTTGGCTATAAAATAATGAATTTTCCTGTCATAAGAATTCAAAAAAGGTTGTCTGTTGAGTACAGAAGAGTTGTGGTCTGCATCAGTAGAGGCAGCACTCTTCAACTTTGAAATACTGAAATATAGAAGAAACATGATGTTTCTGGAAATGCCAGTTTAATTAGTGGAGTGCAGAGTGACTAAGAATTAAATAGGCTGAAGGATATTGGTGAGAAAGGAATAGATGGGTGGTATATAAGAAATTTGTTTCAAGGAGGAAATTATAGTGTATTTTGAAGAAAATTCAGAAAAATGAAAGGTATGGCAAGCTGGGATTTTAGGGGAACACTAAATGCCACAATAAAAATATTTGTAGTTAACTTTTATATTTAAATACATTGGGTAGAGTATATATTTATATTATAAAATGTTGATTTGTTATTGAAATATTGTGTGCAAGCATTATGGACTGGTTTTTTTTTTCCTGTGTAGGTTTGCAACACAACTACAGATAGAAAACATGCAGACATCTTTTTAGAAAAGTGTGTAACAGAGCCGATCATGAATATTGTTAGTGGCTTCTTTAATTCTCCCTTCTCAGACAATAGTACAAGCCTTCAGGTAAGTCAAGCAAAAGTTTTATAACAGAAAGCTAATTAATCCTCTATTGAAGGACAAGTCTTTTTTCATTCATTTGCTTTTGTCAGAGAGCCATTTCTATATAAAGTACAAACTATTAACCTGTATGAGTTTGCTAGGCTTTTTTATAAATGAAAGGGCCATAGAATACTCCCTACTCTCTATTTTCATGTGTATGGGAATCGGGAGACCGAATTTAGTCTGTTTGCTAAAAGATAATATTAATGATATTATCCCATAAATTAACAGGCATGATCATACATGTATCATGTTAAAGTTTTTCTCTTTAGAGAAAATTTGTTAAATATAGTTCCCATTTTATCTTTTCTACTTTCCCATTAAGTGAAAAACATTTCTATTCATAAAGAAAATAATTTGTATTTTTAAGATGATAGATACTTTAATGTTTTAAGGTTTCTGTCTAATATATATGTATGTACATATGTGCATATATATACATATGCACATACTCTTTTTTCAGTCCACATATTTAGTTTTAAGAAAAGTTATATTTTTCCTGCTTCGATTTATGATAATAGTGCGAAGTAAAGAACTAGTTGCATTTTGATGAAAGTTTTGAAAAGTCAAGGTACTGTGTCTAATATTTTAAAGGTTCACTTACATGTTTATGCATTGTCCCTTCTGTTTTAGACTCATCAACCAGTTTTTATTCAACTCCTTCAGTCTGCCTTTAGAATTTACAACTGTACCTGGTTAAACCCAGTACAGAAAGCCTCAGTGGAGTCATGTATCAAAACACTGGCTGAAGTGGGTATGTTAAATTGTCAAGTTTTTCTTATTCTTATGTATATCTAAGGTGGCTCTAGTTGGAGCTAATAGACAGGAAAAAACAGCTTTTCTCTTTTGTAGTTTAATAATAGAGAAGTCTGCTGGTAGGGTTAGCTTTATGAAAATGAATTATAGTAAAAACAATCTTTTTACTCTTCTGTATCATTTTGGGGTCAGAGGTTGAATATTGGTCTTTTTTCTGCATTTAGATTTAAGATTAATTGCAATATTATCTTTTACCACCTTAAACCAAAATATCTTATTAAGATTTTATGGAGGGTAGCTGAACTTCTATCTTAAAATTTACTAGGGAATTCTTTTTTCTATCAAACAAATTTAATTATACTTCCATCTGTTAGTATCATTTAAAAAGTTTTTTAGTTTTTGTATTTTGTTTCTCATCAGCAACATTTATTGAGGGGCTGCTGCATGCTAGGGACTTGACAAGTTGGAAGTGGAAGGTAGGCTTCCTGATCTTGAGGATCTCATAGTCTGTTTCAGGGGTTATCAACCCCTCAAAATATGCTATTGAGACAAAACCTCCTGGGATACTGGGGTAGGTTTCCTTATTTGTAAAAAGAGGTGTTGGACTCCATAGCCTCTAAGCTTCTTTCCATCTCTGTAATGCTCTTATCCTATGTTAAATGGTCACGGAATCACAAATTTTTAGTTAGGTGGGACTTCAGCAACTAAAGAACTACCGTCACAGGGTATTTGATAAATGGTAATCCACTCTTTTCTTCTGGTGAGTTTAACCCTTTGCCTCCTAAAGAATATCATTACTGTTTTGTATAGCTCAAAATTATAGAAGGAAAACTAGAAGGAAATTTTTCCTTATATCACATCCAAATGTGCAACTCTGCAAATTTTGACCATAATACCCTATAGAGAACAAATCTAATTCCTTATCCACATGACAGCCCTTCAGATACTTGAAAGTAGCTATCAAGTCTCTCTTGAATCTTCTTTTCTATAATACAAACATTATCACTTAAACTAGTCCTTATATATCATAGGGTATATGAGGTGTTGAGGGAGGACTAGCCCCTCTAGTATGACAGCTTGCTGAGGCCTTTTCAGGACTTCTTTTCCACTTTTGGTGTCCACCTTCACTCATTTCTCACCTATGGTTCCTAGGAGCTGTAGTATGTGCAGTGACCACATTTTGGTAAACTGTCTTGGTAGATGGGCTAAACCAGGTTGAGGATAACCGATAGGCCTCAAACCTGTTAGTGAATTAGGGAGATGTCTACCCCAAGTATATGACCATTTTACTCGGTAGAATGGGTGAATGAGAACGATTTGTTCCAATGGCCATAGATGCAGCTGAAGCAGGTGCTTTGGAGGTCTTAGAGCTTGGTCAGACATCTGCCAAAGTCATACATTGCATCCCGAGCCATCACCAGTCATCCTGACTTTTGTTTTGCTACTGGACTCTGATGACCCAGGAAGAGAGAGCGAGGCTGATGATTTTGTGCAACTCTGCCTCACTTAAATCCAATTCAAACACAAGTCAAGACATCAGTCCTTTTTGACAACAAAGAATGAATGATATTGCTCATTGTGTATCATGGACTCAAGACTTTTGATCATCCTCATTGATTTCCTCTGGTCATTCTCTATATGTTGCTCTCAGATTCGAAAACAGTTCCAAATGTCTGAAAACACATCAAAGCATAGTGGAACTATTATCTTTTTATTCTTAGAAACTGTGGCTTTCTTAATGCAGCCCAAGACTATGTTAACTTTTGTTTAATTTATTGACTGATATTCAATTTGTCATCCTCCAAAATCCCTAAACCTTTGTCAAGCAAATTGTTGTATGCCATGTCTTTCCCAACTCGTCCTCATGAAGGCAGTATTTTTAATGAGTGTAACACTTTACATTTATTCCTACTTTAATTTTATCTTATTAGATTTCCTGTGTTTTGGTTCTGAACTCTGTCATTTATACGTGTTAACTTTCTAGGCCTTATGTCATCATAGTTATAAGCATGCTGAGGTTCTTCACTTGAGACTTCCTTCCAAGTTGTCATTAGACCATTTATTTCTTCTCTGAATTTAGCTACTCAATCATGTTCAAACCATTTTAAATATACTATTATTTAGCTCACCTCCCTTCATATTTTCCCACACTAATAGTCAGAAATATTTTATCAAACACTTTCTTAAGATCTAGGCAAACTCTATCTGCAGCATTTGTTTTGTAATAATAACTCTGTCAAAAAGGGAAACAAGATTAGTCCAGCATGACCTGTTCTTTGATGGAACCAGCCAGCTTTTTGTGATTGTTGCTTTTTCTTTTAGTTGTTTACTAACTGGAGAAAGCAGAAGAGAAATTGTTGATTATAAGTCAAACTATTTCCACTAGGAAAAAGAAGGCAGCACAGCAGACTTTCAAAGCTGGTGGCAGCACTTCTCAAAAAAGTAGAAAAAAAGGTGTGGCAGCAGGGCAGCAACTTGTTTGTGTGGCTATTAAAATATTAACTGTTAACAGCCTCTACATACATGTTTCAGGCTGCCTAAACCTAGGCTAATGTGATGGCAAAATAATTAACCTTGATATCACTACTAAAAACTAGTTGAGTTTGAGATCTATGTGCTGTTTACCACAAACTATTTTATATTTAAACCAATTTAAGTAGCTTTTTCAAAAGCAGTTCTGAAATATAGTCTAAATTGACAAGTTACAATGATATTTTGTCTGTAGATATAAGGTCTGGAAATTCAAGATCACCTAGCAAATACATCCTTGTATTTTACACTTTAATGATAGCACCTGGTAATATTTTTTTAGCCCTTAATGAGCTGAATTCAGTAAGGGAGATAAATCTACCATATGGTCTTAAACACTGCATGGAGAGCATGCTGATAATCAGTAGTACTTAAAAAGTGGGAAATTAAGGACACTGAATCACATGTTAAATTTCATGTTGTGCTTGCTATCTGAAGTCTGATTTTAGGAATGCATACATATTGTGTGACAAACTCATTTCTTATATCATGGGATAACATGTCTTAGGGGATTTTAAATGTGCAATAACCTGTGAGTGCAGCATAATACTTATTATCAAGTTACAAACTTTCTCTGTTGGCTAAAAATTTATGATTAAGTAGGAAATGTTAATGTGGTAGAAAAGTTTTTTTTTAAAGTCAACTACATGATTAATGGAAGTATATAAACAAGATAGTTTTTTAGAAAAATAAGCTCAGGTATATGTAGAACCAAATATCTTTATTGTTGGCATATTAGTAAGCACACTATTATCTATTAAGTACTGTCTGTGTTCCAGGCTATGTGTGGGGCACTGGGAATACAGAGCAAAGAATGAAATAGTATGTTTCATTGGGGAACATGTGTTCTATTAATGCAAACAACATTCTTCACAGATAAGAAAATATAAAAAGATGTATGCAAAGTAAATTCAAGGTAATTTTGTGGGATGAGGGAGGGAGTGTTAGAGGGGTGGTATTAATAAAGGTTTTATGTCAGAGGTGATCTTTGAGTTCAGACTTGAAGAAAATGCGGGATTCTAAAAGATAGAAGAGAGAAGAGATGGCATTCAGTTACATTCTATGCCAAGGCATAGACTCAAGAATTTCATGGCTAAGAAACAGCAAGTAGACCAGTTTGACTGTACTGACTATAAAGAGGAGTAATATATACTAAGTCTGGAAAGGCAGGCTGGAATCGGATTGTAAGGGCTTTAAAAGAGAGGGCCATTGTCCCGGCCCGCGGGACAAGAACGGGGACCTGGAGGACGAAAAGAGGGGGCAGGGGACAGGAGACGCGGAGAATGGAGACAAGACAGGCTTTCTGATCAAGTCTCGTTTATTGAAGGGCAAAGCAGCAGTAATTATAGTTGTACTAGAGGAAGGAGGGGGTTTCCAGAGGGTAGAAGCAAGGAGGGGCAATAAAAGTTAAGATAACCGAGGAAAGATTAAGATAACGGAGGAATGTTCCAAATCCGGGGTGGCATGTCGCAAGGCCAGATGTTTGCTGCGATGGGGTAGTCCAGATAGCTTTTGGCTTCCCACAGGCCTGTATGACTTTTCTTTTTCATTTGCATCCCTCGTGCCTAGAGTTAACACTTTGTACATAGTAGACGCTTAAACATTTGCGGAATGCTGAGAGAATGATACTACATGCAGGAAGAGCCGCTGCACATAGGCCATTCAGCGCTAGTATTATCTCCCTTTTTCTTGGTGTCACCATGTAATGCTATAGAGGATTTTCCTCTCAGCGCTTATATGGGGCATAGACCCTGACTCATTTTTTTCTTTTAAATTATGTTTGTTTATTTTTAACATTAATTTCTAAAAATTGTGAGGTCCAAGCTCTTTATCTGGTTCTAGCCCCTCTCCCACCCATTGAGAAGGCAAGTAATAGGATATCCATTATACATGTGAAATCATGCAAAATGTATTTCCATGTTAGCCACATTGCAAAAAAAAAAGGAAAGAAATTTTAAAAATGAAAAACTACATACCTAAATCTCCACTCAGAATTCATCAGTTTCTCTCTCTGGAGGTGGATAACATTTTTCATCATTAGTCCTTTGGAATTCTCATGGATCATTGTATTATCCATTCATTATTTAAAGACATATTTTGTTTTAATATTGCCTAGATTTTCCCTATGTCTCTTCTTTCCACTTCCTGGAATGCCATTTCTTATATGAAATATGTTTTTCAATAATAAAAAAGAAGGGAAAAGAATTCAGCAAAACTGATTAATTCATAAAATAATTTGTAATTTTATGCAGTGTTTGATACCAATGTTGGACACCTTCCCACCTCTGTCCAATCTCTGCAAAGGGATGGATGTGGGTGTCTTCTTATCTATCTTGTTCTTTATAATCTTAAAATTCTAATTTTCAGTTGTTTTGTATATATTTTTTCTTAGATCTGCTTGCTTAACTTTTCATGATTTCATCTGTCTACCCATGCTTCTCTGTATTCATCATGCCCACTATTTCTTATAACACACTAAAATTTCATTACATTTATGTACTGTGATTTGTTTGGTCATTCTGTAATCACTGGGCACCTATTTTGTTTCCAGTTTTTACTACCACAGAAAGTACTGCTATAAATATTTTGGTATATATGGAGCCTTTCTTTTGGTCAATGACCATCTTGGGGTATATACTTAGCAATGGAATTTTGACAGGTGTGGACATTTTGATCTTTCCTTTATTTGCATAATTCTAAGTTGTTTTTCAGAGTGGTTGTACTAATTCACAGCTCCATCAACAATACATTAGTTTGCTAGTCTTTCTGTAACTGCTCCAACATTGACTATTCCTATCTTTTGTTATCTTTTCCAACTTGCTGAGTGTGAGGTAAAACCTTAGCTGACTTCTACATTCCTAGGAATTTTGGGCAACAAATAAAAATATGAATATTGATCTAGTTCAGTGCTTTTTAAACTGTGGGTCGTGGGACCTCACCTGGTGTCACCAAGAGAAAAAGTTTATGAAGCTCTGAATTCTAGTCTATAGGTAATCATGACTCTTCTAGAATGGGGTAGCAGAGTGAAGTTATGGTACCTGGACACTAAGCTCAATGAAAGATTCCTACGTGTGGTGCTACCAATATCTTAGGTCCTACATGCTCTGCTGTGCCCCGTGCTCTCTCACCCCCAAGTCTTGTCTTCAGAAGTGCTAGCTGTAGACTAAAATTAAAGTAATTAGACTGGCTTGGTAGAACTCTGCCAAGAATTTGCAAGTGAGATGCAAGCATATTTTAATATAGTATAATGTTAATAAAACATAGTAAAACAAAAATATTAGCCAGTTTACATATGTGAGAAGAATTTTAAAATTTAATTTATTTTTAAAATTCTGGTTCCAAATTGTCTTCCTCCTAGTCCCCTCTCCTGTTGAAAAAGCAAGAAAAACAAAACCTATTACAAACATATTTCTGAATGAAGCCAAACAAATTTCTGCTTTGGCCATGTAAAAAACAAACAAACAAAATGTGCCTCTGCATGTACTGTGGGTGCATGTCCTTTCTATCTAAAGTGGGTAGCATGTTTCATCATTAGTCCTGTTGAATTGTGATTTCTAAGTCTTTTAAAGTTGTTTATGTTTATAATATCATTCCTATTGTATAATAATACACTATTATACAGTAATATAATTGGTACTGCTCACTTCATTTTGCATTACTTTATACATGTCTTCTCTGGTTCTTATTAAACATCCTATTCATCATTTCTTACAGCAAAATAGTATTACAGAGTGAAAAAAGTTTAAATTATAGTAGAGAGTAAATGATTTTCTTTAAAATTTTTAAGTTGAAAGAGACTTTTTTTACTGAGCTGTTGATAGAATTCTAAATTGGGAAAACAGTTCCATCAAACATAGCAAGCATCAAATAACACCTATCAGTAGCCTCATTTGTGTTCCATTGTGATATGAACTACACAAAAATGCCAAAGTCTGCCTCCTTACAGTACAAATTGAGCTAAATGCAACTGCTATCTTCCAGGACATCAGTGACAGACATAATAATTCATCTTATGTTAAATATCTACTGCAAAAATTTTATTTATATAACTTAGGAAGAAGATAATGAGCAAGTGAATTAAGTTAATAAGGGATTTGAGGAAGAACCTTCACAGAAAGTACTATCCTTGCTATATCTGACACAAGTCTCATATTATTCATTACTCATTGTTTCTTAGCTTGCTACACATCTTTAAAATCTTGGATGATGAATGTTTTGAAATCACGAGTTATTGCAAATTTCATGAGTATATGCCCTGGTAAATCCTGAGATTTTCAGTTTTGTTTTTGAAAACGTGTGAGCTCTTTAGAACTTTTAGAGACTCTGTGTATCACAGAACTGACGAGCTTTTCTTTAGTGTTAGTTCTACAGATTCAATCCATACAATGCGCTTATATCATCCTGTTTCCTCATCCTTGTTGCCATCATCTTCTGACTTTACAGGTTACTTTCTTTCAACTTACTCAATAACTTTAGTACCTGGTTTATGGTTTTCCCATCCCCTTCTACTATCATCAGGGACTTCAATATTTATATTGTCAACCCTGCTACCATCTTGACCTCCTTAGCTTTAGTGACTTGCTTCTCTATCCCATTTTAGCCATATACAGTCTCTTGGGAATTAAATGACCTCCTAAAATGAGAAATGTAAAATTCTACTTCCCAATCTTAACTTTTTCTCCTTTCCTATCTCCTACCTAACCTACTTTCTTCCCTTTTAATGATTTTATGATAGATGCAAAGACAGATACTAGAAGAAAAATAGAAGAGTTTTGTATGACTTGGTGTGAGAACTACTTTTGAGAACAAAATGAATGTATGTGTTCTTTGTTGCCAAAGAAGATCATGCCATCAGAGAAATAATGATGTGACTTGCATTTGACTTTGTTTTGAGTGAGGGAGGGCTGTGCAGGTCACCAGCCTCACTTCTCCTCCAGAGCCATCTGAATCCAGTGACTAGATATTCATCAGAATGACTGGAGATGACCCAGGATGAGGCAATTGGGGTTAAGTGACTTGGCCAAGGTCACACAGCTAGTGAGTGTCAAGTGTCTGAAGTGAGATTTGAACTCAGGCCCTCCTGACTCCTGCACTGGTGCTCTATCCACTGCACCACCTAGCTGCCCCTGAACAAAATGAAATGAAGCTAACAAGGAATAATAAAGATAAGAAAATTAGGTTTTAAGCTATAATGAGGGAAAACGAAGGATTAAAAAAGAGACTTATGGTTGATGGGATGAGCAGGGAGAGGTAGTGTTGCTTATCTCTGATTTTGCTTCTATAACTGGTTACAGCAGAATAAAAATGGTTGATAGCAGCTGCAACTCAAGTCAGGAGATAGGAGAATATCGATCTGCCCTTGATGAGTTCAAATCACTTGGCACAGATGAACTACCTCTGAGGGGACTGAAAGGATTGGCATATGGGTAGAGAAGTATCTAAGGGTATAATGAGAAGTTTCCTATCAGAACTATCCAGAAGTGAACAAGGATCTTCAAGATGGAAAGATAATTTTTCAGTTATTTAATAGAGAGGATTCTTGTTCCGATATGGGTTAGACTAAATGGCTTCTGGGTTCCTTCCTTTTCTGAGATAATATGTAACTATCATCAAATAAACTTATATTTCCCCCCAAGTGTAGATTATTACAAAAAGTAATAAATAAAGTAAAACTTCCTAAGAAAGTTGCAGTTGACAAATGTGTTTCATACCTGTTAACCTATTTTTTTTTTTTAACTAAACACTTGCTAATAATTTGTTTGGTTTTCTAAGTGTTTTTATATTGATACACTGTGAAGTGCCTATCAAATGTGAATCATCAAGTCATCTAATACCCTATTGAATTTTTGATGAATAGACTTTAGTCTTGAAAATTAAGGCACTCTCAGGCTATAAACTTTCAACAATATCAAGGAATAATTTACTGGTTAGGGATTAAAAGTTAAAATTTGATAACTTCCTCATCCTGAGCCATAACAAATTAATGGTTGGGGGATGGAGCTTGCTAAAATAAATTTAATGATTTAGTCCTATAAAAAGAAATTGTTTCTTATATAGTACTATCATATGTTGAGGTCAACTGAATTACAAGTAAATATGGATGTTGACATTTGATTTTAAATTTAAAAATATTTATGTATATTTTCTGTTTTTAAAATAATGTGTGACACCTTAAAGACTTATTAAAGATTAATATCTTTCAAACTATAAAGAAAATAGCCAAAGTGTTTGTGGATGTATCATTTTACATTGCTCTTTGAACTGGAAATTAATTTCAAAGAAATCAAACAAATCAAATTTGGACAGAAGAGTAGTCCTATTTTATTTTATTTTTTTAAAAATCTGTGATAGTTTTAATACGTCGAACATTTTGAAGATGTTATAGTTTTGGACTACTACTTAGACATCAATACAATTTTTACTTCTCAGTACTTAATAGGATTGTGAAGTACCATGTTTGTTGGTATGCCAGAATTTATGTTTCTGGGTCAGATATAAGGTTAAACTGAAATGATTCTCCCAAAATACTACTTGCTACATCACTCCAAATCTCATGAAAGAAAAAACTGAATCATTGTCATAAAAATAAATTATTAAATTATCTCTGAAATGTTTCATTACTAATAGGATAATTCTTTTCTCTGTAATATTACCAAGAACAGAAGCTGACCCAGGTGAATTTTTGTAGTAATTCAATGCCTATGGTAAAATAGTATGACTAGTATATGTGTGCATTGCAATTCCTGAATTTCTTTACAGTTTTCTGTTAAAACCATAGTTAGTCATGTTCTCTGACTGAATAGCTATATTTCTCATAAGAGTACATACAGAGTAGGTGCTTAATAAATATTTGAATGAATGCTTGATTGAATGAATGTGGAGGAAATGTTGGAATGTGTACTATCGTGGATATAAAATAAGATTTATCTGATAGACTTCAGTATATCTGTGCTCTTTTGGAATGCATTTTAAAATTAGCTTTTGTTTTCTTTTTGTCATCTTTTCTCTTTGCTAGTATATATTGGTCTGTTTTGATAATGTATTAAGAAATACCTCCATATGATTAAGATAGAAAAGATTTGATTTTTTCCTTCTATAGCAAAGAATCGTGGGATTGCAATTCCAGTGGATTTAGACAGTCAAGTCAATACTTTGTTCATGAAGAGTCATTCCAATATGGTACAGAGAGCAGCCATGGGATGGAGAATGTCAGCTCGTAGTGGACCACGCTTTAAAGAAGCACTTGGAGGGCCTGCATGGGATTATAGGAACATAATTGAAAAGTTGCAGGTAAATATTTCAAATTTATATTTTGTAGTGAGATAACACCATTGATGTTTGGTACTGTGGTACAAAATGGTGGATAAAATGAACTTACTGGCAAGCAGTGTAGACTGGTGAAAACTTTTGAGCAAGGAAGTGATATAATCCAGGTGGTTCTATAGGAAGATTGACCTAGTGTTATTGAGCAGAAGGGGTTTGGCAGGAAGGGCAGAGGGGACAAAATCACAGTCTCTTAGGATATAATTGTAGCAGTACAAGTTTGAGCTAATAAGAATCAAAATTAGAGTGGTAGCACATGAGGTTGAAAAGGAGAGTGTGGATGCAAGTGATATTTCAGAGACAGTTTTGATAGAAGTGACTGAGTGGAAGGTAAGAGGGAGACATCTCAAAGATGACACTGAATTTATAGTCATGAGATACTGGAAGAGTTATGAAATTTGCCACATTCATAGAATCCTTGATTTCAAGTGGCAAAGATCCTTAGTGGTCATCTAGTTCAACTTTCTTATTTTGCAGTTTATGCAATTAAAATCTGGAAAGGATAAATGACTAGCTAGATCATAATATTATAGATGTAGAGCTGAAAGGAACCTTAGTGTCTATCTAGTACAAGCTTCTCATTTTGTAAGAATCTGAGGTCAAGGGAGGCCAAATGATTTGCCCAAGGTGATATAGGTAGTATTAAGAGAGTGACTTAAACCCAAGTCTTACTACAGAGCCATTGCTTTTTCATTTTAGAAGGATCACTGGACCCTACTTCACTATAACCACTTCAAAAGATTCTGCCATTCCCACTAGCTGCCATTGTCCCATTCTTCTTGTCTCAGTCAAACACTTTGGGGGAAAAATCTGTTTACATAGGCTTCTTCTTCTTCCTCTACTCTCATTCTCAGTGGCAATCTGGCCTCTGAGATTGCTCTTTACAAAAGTTACCAATGTTTTCTTAATTGTAAAATGTAATGGCCCTTTCTTTCTCAATGCTTATCCTTGAATTCTCTACAGCATTAAAACTTTTGTCTACCCTCTCTTCTTGAATTTTCTCTTTTCTCTAGGTTTTCATGGACTTTGTTCTCTTAGTTCTTTCCTCCTATCTGTTTGTACACTTTCAGAATGACCAATAGGGAGGATATAATAGAAAAACGCAAAGAAAGTCAGTAGAAATAACCAAAAACAGATATCCTACAATGGGAAATCATATGTAGACAACACTAATTAAGTGAAAAAATTGGCCCCCAAATCTCCAAATTATTTGGAGAATTAGAAAAAAAGGACAAATTCAAGCAACAATGGTGTAATCACCTAAGTATGACTGAGTTTTAAGAAAATTTAGGAAAATAGGGGAGTCTGTATATCCAAGGAAACTATTAAAGAAGATTTCAAGAAATGGTGAAAGGAAAAACAACAGCGAAAACTGGAAAGATCCACAGTATCTAAACAAAGAATAGAAACTCAAATTCAACTCTCTTAGACTCTTAACTCCATTACTAAAATAATAAGAAATTGAGGGAAGTAAACATATCCTTAATGGAAGCTATAGCAAGCCTTCTAGACAAAAAAGACAGGTATTTAAAATAATTTGCATGTCTCAAATAAAAAAAAAACCAGTTGTTGGCAATAGAGGAGAATCATCAGAGTACTGTATTATCTAAAACACTGGAAAATTCAGCAGAGCGTTTTAAAAAAACAGAAAAGAGGAAGGGAAAACAAGAGACAGAATAGAAAAATCAAAGTCTGTGATAAAATCCAGATTAAATCTATATAATTATTAATAGAGCATTAATTTTATTTAGGATGCTTCTATTTGAATTAATACCAGAAGTGATAAGAACAAGAAAATAATAATAGAATGATTGAAGAATGGAAAAACCTAATATTAAGAATACTATATGTAAATGAACTGTCTAAAATAAAAAAAGTTACAAAATGGATTGAAATTAAGTTTATATGAAAAGATATTTAACCTGGAGAAATTCAACTTGAGGGAATAGCCTAAAATTTACTACAGTACTTCCAAATCACAACAATTGGGAGTGGCCTTGATATTTGACAAAGATGAATTTAAATTACAAAATGTTCCAAGAGAGAATGAAGAGCCATGTAATATGTAATATGTTAAAAAGTCCTTTTGAAAAGCAACATATGATATCAATTATTTCATGATGTAAAGAATGATAATACATTGCAGAGTTCTGTCAATGTGTAAAATATTTATCTTTAAAGATAAGCCTGAGAAGGAAAACTACAGAAGTGCCATTAAAGAATACATGAATGCCCAAATTATTTTTGCTTGTGTCAGTATGGAGAATTTTCAGTGTAAGAGTTCCTTGAATTCATGCAGATGGAAGATTGCAACCCATTTATGGCTTAATAAATAAACCCTAGGGAATTTGTAAGAAGCACAAGGTGGTGGTTCAATGAGTTGATAATGTTACAAGTGTCTGAAGTGGAATATGAACCCAGATTTTCCTTTCTGTGCCCAGTAATCTATCCACTACAATACACAGCTCTAAATCATTAAAATATCAGCATAAACTATCAAATGAAATACTAAAAAATCATTAAAATATCAGCAAAAGCTATCAAATGAAATACTAAAAAAAGTGACTTAGAATTACATCACAAACATTTGCCTGTTATTACTAAGTTTCTCAGTCAGTAGGCATTTATTGACTGCTTAATATGTGCTAATTATTGTCCTAACACCAGAGGTACAACAAAAGGCAGAACCCCCAAAAAAAGAAAACCAATAAAGAATGGTGGAGAGGAGGAGGACCCCCATCAAGGAATTCATGTTCTAATGGGAGAGACAATATATGAATAATTAGATATATATAACAGCTAGATAGAGCACTGGGTAGTAGAGAATACTGGGCCTGAAAGACCAGAATCCAGATCTGTCCTCAGACATTGACTGTGTGACCTTGGACGAGTCATGTAATCTCTGCCTGCATAAAACTGAGGAAGTAAATGGCAAGCAACTCCAATATCTTTGCCAAGATATTTCCCCATGGACAGTATTAAAATGCTAAGAAGACATGACATTGGAAGATGATCCCTCAGGGCCTTGCTATGGTCCACAGGGTCACAAAGAGTCAGACACAACTAAACAACCACAAAATGGAAGGTAATTTCCTGGGGAAGACTGTAGCAGGACGGAGAGGGAGGAGAGAGGTTAGATTTGAACTGAGTTTTGAAGAAAGTAAGGAGTTGGAAGTGTGGAGGGAAAGCATTGCAGACATGAGGAACAGCCTTAGAATGCTACTATCAACTTAATGAATCATATTGACAAGACAGAAAATAAATTCTACATCAGCATCATATGCACACAGAATGTCTTTAGAAAAAATAGTACCATTCATTCACATTTTTAAATGGCCAGAACAATTTTTCCTTATTATGTTAAAGAATAAGAAATGTAGTAGGAAAATGGTTGAGTAGCTTCTTTTTCTCTGTTTGAGTAACATAGCAATCAAAGAAAATATGTGCAAGACAAACTTAACCTAAAGTTAATTTACATATTTATGGCTTTGTCTCGGTCCTCATCCGCCTTTGACTTCAGCAGCATTTGATAGTGTTGACTACAGTCTCTTTCTGGGTACTTCCGTTTTTGTCTTTTTCTAGCACGGCTCTTTTGATTCTCTTCTTGGCAATCTCTTCTTAATTCCTTGCCTGGTCATCATCCACACTCTTACCCTTCTGTGAGTAGTCTCTGTCCTGAATTTTCTTTTCTTCTTTCCCTTCACTCTCTTGGTGATTTCATCAGCTTCCATGGGTTCAGCTGTTGTGTGTCTTCAGGTGACTCCCAAATTAACATATGTCTAGCCCTAGTACTCCTGAGCTAGGTCTTCTATCACCTACTGCCTGTTACACATTTCCAAATGTATTTCCTATAGGCAAGGCAGCAACAATTTTTAAAGTGCTTGAACTCTGAGCATACAAATAAAGTAATAAAAGAGTTCACTCTTTCAAGGAGCTTAACTTTTAATCAGAAGAAGATATTATATAAGTGGGAACTAAAAAGTAGAGGTGGGAAGGGAAGATTCCCAAGCAGGGGGGACTGTATTGATGTCTGAAAACCAGGAGAGAAATGAAAGTTGGTCAGCTTGGTCCCCTTCTTAAAATGTAGACCCTGGGAAGAATCTAGCTATGAGAGAAGGGGCCAGCATGGTGGAGGGATGATCCAGAATGGGAAGATTTCAGGATCTTTTTTATCCCTAGCACCTGGAGTAGCACCTGGCATATACTGTTCATTTAATAAAAGTTTGTTAAGTTGAACCATATTCCCACAGGGTGTAGGGTAGGTGAGATGGGGACTCTGTCTGGGGGGGTATGTCTGTCTGGGGGGGACTTAGCAAGAAACATGCTTCTTAGGACACTACCTTTTCCATGTGGCGGATGTGTTCTCTAGAACTGCATTTTGCCCGAGGAGAGGGATTCTTTGACACATACCCCCCCAGACAGAGTGGCCAGCATTCAGAGTGGTGATGACGGTGGGGAGCAGAAGAGATGCAGAATTAGGATATACTGGTGTTAAGAAGGGCAAGAAATTATGATTATGCATATGCAGGGGTCAGGGGGATTAGGCTTCTTTGTTCAATGAACATGTGGTGATGTTTTTATATCTGGTTTCCTCCACTGATCAACTTTTCTTTTTTTCTTTGTTTAAACTAGCACCAAATCATTTGGAAGATTTGTTTTATGATACAGTTTGAGATCTGGAAGTAATATTTCCCTTCATTCTTAGTCTTGTTTTTTTTTTTGAATTCTCTTGAGGCAAATGACATCTTTTTTGTGCTATATACCTTTTATGTTAAAAACACTAAAATTTATCATAAACCTTGAAGAACCATTTATAATATGATAAAAATATGTATATCTGAACCCTAAGGTAACATTATTTATAGTGGATGATATCCACTATTAATTTTACATAGTTTTAGAAGTGCTAGCTACAAGAAAGAAGTTAAAGGCATAAACATGAGAAAGGATGAGATAAAATTATCAGTATTTTCAATGATATTCTTTATTCAGAAAACTTCATAGAATTATCAAGGATAGTAACTGAGAGATTAATAGCTTCAGTAAAAGAGCAGGATACAACATGAATCCACTAAAATAGTCAACATTTCCATGTTGTCGTAACAAAACTAGAAAGAAATAATAGAAAAAGAAACCCCATTCAAAATAACTACAAAATGCATAAAATATCTGGTAATCAACCTACAAAGCCATATTCAGAATTATATAAATACAATTTTAAAAAGTCTGCTTCTTGAAAGACAAATAATTGAAGGGCATTGTCATGGCTGGGACCATGTCAATATGATACTATTTAAATTATTAAATAGAGTTATCACTATTGCTATCCCAATATAATTACCAAGAGATTGCTTTATACACAAAAACATGTATCTATAAAATAAATGAATTCATGTGAAGTGACAACCTCTAGAATTTGAAGGGAACACTAAAGAGTAGTACAAGCCAAAGAGAAGTACTTCCAGGCATTAAGCTAATAATAGTAAATAGTCAACAATGATCAAAACTATAGCATTTGTTACTGTTTAAAAAATAGCAAAATAAATACCAGGAACAGAATAACTAATCAAGAGTCAGATACACTCAAACTCTGTAATCCAGTGTTATGTAATGGCTGTGGTGTAGCCTGTTCTCAGAGGGCTTATTATTTGGTTGGGGAGACAAAATGTAAAATAATTTAAATGATAAAAGTTTGAATATAATTCTTGGTCACAGTATGTGACACTGACACATGCTGTGGGAGTGCTTATTATCTTTGTACGTCCTACACCCCATGGAAAGTAAAGGAAACCTGATATTTGAACTACAATTTCTTCTACTTCCTTCCATAGGATGTAGTAGGTTCTTTAGAGCAGCAGTTTAGCCCGATGATGCAGGCTGAATTCTCTGTGTTGGTTGATGTGCTGTACAGCCCAGAACTTCTATTTCCTGAGGGAAGTGATGCAAGGATAAGATGTGGTGCTTTCATGTCCAAGTAAGTGAAAGGATCTGGAATATAGTTAATATACATATTATATTATTTCTAAGTTTTGAGTATTATTATTTGGAAAATACCCCTAGGTTTCTGTTTTTTCTTTGTAATTCATAATAAGTAAGGTATAATAATGAAATGCATAGCATACTTGGAAATTTATATAGTACAGCTTTTTTTCTTGGAGAAGACCTTTGATTTATTGCTATAAAGAAGTCCCCACGAAGAAACTCCTTCCACTTGTCTAGTTTCACACTTGCTGTGGAACTTAAAATCCATAAAATTTCCTGGAACATTGAAAGGTTAAAATGATTTGAACAGATATATGTAGCCAGTATGTGTTAGAGCCTTGAATTAATTCTAGGTCTTCAGGACTTTGAGGCTGATTCTCTATCAACTATTCTATACTACTTTAACTCATACTCCCAAAATATTAATAAGGTGAGTATAAAACTAAATTTTGAGGAAAGGGCAGGCAGAAACTTTTTTAAACCAAAATTTACTGGAATGTGGAATAACTATTTTATAAATGTTTATTGTGAAATTGAACTGAATTGTGCAAAGTGATTATCTTGATTAATTTCCAGTGTGATTATACCATATAGCCTTTAAAAATTCTTCTTATTTAAAGCTATATTGCATATTATTAACCTACTATCCACAGTTTGATTCCTTTGTTCATTTTATTATGAATTCCAGGATATGCTCATATTTTATCTGTGTGTATTTTACCCTAAAATTTTACATGAATGATGAGTGAAAGAAAATAACTGTAAAAAATGTATACAGCCCTTGCTTTATGCAGAGCTCTT
Source organism: Potorous gilbertii (assembly GCA_028658325.1). Lineage (NCBI taxonomy): Eukaryota > Metazoa > Chordata > Mammalia > Diprotodontia > Potoroidae > Potorous > Potorous gilbertii. The sequence continues at coordinate 139,196,626 of CM053770.1, forward strand.
TGATTGTCTTTATATAGCAGCCCCAGCCCTCATGTTACTTGTCAGGTGAGAGTATAAGACAATAAACAAATACAATTCTCCATATTACACGGTGAGTTCATGAGAGAGTTACAAAACAAAGAACCGTATAAAGTCCAAGAGAGTAAAATAACATGTTTTTGGACTGAATCACTTTCACCCATGGGTTGGAAAGCAACCTTGTTTCATGACTTTAAGGTATGTATATTGAAATCATTATGGTTAAGTCACTTTGTTGCATTATGGGTCAGTTTTTCTACCTATAAAATGCGAACAATAATCCTTATAGCATCATTTTAAAGATTAATTTTACAATGAAAAATTATGAAAGAAATTCATAAATATTAAATTTGAAAGCTACTACTGTAGATACTGAGGATGAGATAGGAACTACTGTAAAATAGTATGTTTTAGGGTAAAACATAATTTATTGCTTAAATGTTAGAAAAGTTTGAGTTATCTGGAGTTTGTTTTCATAGCTTTTAAAAATAGCTCCTTGTTTGCTTTTTTTACTCAAGTATTAATATGGCTGTAGTTTGTTCTTTGATATTTCTATAAAGTTAGAGAGAACGTAGAGTCTAATTTAAGATTTATTCTTATTTTATTTTTAAGGTTGATTAATCATACAAAGAAGCTCATGGAAAAAGAAGAAAAGCTCTGCATTAAAATTCTTCAGACGTTACGAGAAATGTTGGAGAAGAAAGATAGCTTTGTGGAAGAGGTACTTCTACCTTCTTGGTGGTTAAAAATAGTGACTCTCTTAGAGTACAATAACCTCTCAGTTACTATAAGCTGTTAAAAAATTAGCCACGTTACATAGTTATTAGTATATTTTTTTCAGACTAGATATTTTGAGTAATAATTTTTATGTGATTCATAATTTAGTTGGTCCTGCTTAGATTTTAAAAACAATGTAAGCTTTGAGTGACCCACATCTATTGTACATCATGGTGTTTTGCACATTCTAGATATTACACATGTATAGATGTGTTTGGTTCTCTGTCTCAGCATAGATTATGTTTTGATATCTATGAATAACTTTATGTATTGTTAGATTTTAACCTCAGTTTTGAGGCATTTGGGAAATGGTTCTTATTCAGTATTTATATTTTTGTACATCTTCATATTTTCTTTCAAATATGTTTTGTGAATAATTCAGAATATTATTTTGTAAAAGAAGAATTTGACAATAGTATGTGTAAAAGTACAGAGACAATATGATGTAGTAGATAAAAGGCAGTCCTTAGTGTCAGAAGGATCTATATTTAAGACTTACCTCTGATACATAATTGCTATAAGATTACAGACTAGTGACTTAACTTCTCTGTGCCCCATCCAATTCTCCAAGAATATAAATTACATATGATTTGCTGATTTGCATTGACAGAAGGAAAGAATTTCCATTCCAGAAGTTCTCTAAAGCTAACGAAATGACTTCTGGACCAGATTTAAAAATAAGCAACATAACATTGTCCTGATCAATGTTGTTTCACAGTTGTATTACTAATAATATGTTATAGTCATACTTCACTGCAATACCCTGAAATCCTATTATAATGACGTTTGGTTGAATATTCAAGATATAAATCAGATGGCCAGTGATAGTATGATTTTGTGCTTTGCAATCCAGTGACATTAACTCTCTTGAGAATCATTCTTTGCATTTTCCTGTTTATCTTGGTCCCTATAGAAACAAGTGTCTCTAAAATATTGTTGTTTCTAAAGTGTTTTGCAATCCCAACAATCAGTGTTAGGTAGGATGTGTCTGTATAGGACAAATGACTTTACAATGGTTTAACATTTGTTTAGTGTGTTACTTACTAAGACATCTTAGGTACTGATTAATAAATAATAACATATGGTTAGCATAGGTAATATACCTACATACATTTAGATTAATTTGTTTTATTTTAACTAGCTACCTATATTTAATTATTACAATGAATTAATCCTATTTACTTATAATTATCATTTTAGTTTGTTTTTATGAAAAGTAGTACTATAATATGATTAGATTTGAACTTTTGTATATAAATTGAAGATACTCTTCTTAAATATACACCATCTGTGTTAGTAGAAGAGTCATGTTTCAAAAACTATATTGTTGAATTACATGTTTACCCTAAAGATTAAAAATATACTTTCTCTTTTATTTAGTTCATTCTTCATCCTTTAAGATTTAGATGTGAGAATATAAACTTAAAAAAAAAAGACCAGCAGCAGTTTAGCAATCATTTCTTCGACTAACAATCTGTGTAAAATGCTTGTGAGTGAGAGTTTGTGTTTTTTTTAAAGTAGTAAATCAGAAAGTTTGATGTGGTTCTTAGAGAGGTAGACTCAGAGTCAAGTTCTACCCCTGACAAATGTGTTCTGTGAGACCTTGGATAACTCACTTAACTTCTCAGTTCCCCAGGTACCTCTTTAAGCCTGTAAATTGCAGAAAAATTTCAGTCTACTTTGATAAAGGGAACTTTCTTACCTTGAGTTGCCTATATCTATAAGCTTCTGATTAGTTTTCTCTGATAAATCCAATACTGTCATCAGTCTTCCTCATGTTCTTCCAAAGTTTTTCAAAAACAACAAGATCATTTAGCTACACCCACATATCCAATAAATCAGTAAAAATTTAAAAGCATCTACTAAGTGCTAGTTGCTATACTCAGCACTGGGAGGTACAATGAATGACTACAGGTAGTCCCTGCTCTCAAGGAGCTAATAGGCTAGGTCATGTCTCCAAATACATTCTCTATAAACTGTTGAAAGAGGCTGGTGCCTCCCAAGATTCCTTGTAGCATAGTCTCTAAGTAGAATAATTATGTTAGATAGATGAAGATTCTCTTCTTGTTATCTTTTTTTGCCATTGGAATCTGATATTCATTATATAACTCCAATTCTGGAAACTCATCTGTTACCCAGCAAACAGTCCTGTTGTAGTATACTCTTAGCATGTTGTACTGGTTCAGTTTAATTCTCTTAATTCTAATTCCAGTAATTTATACATGTCCAGATCTTTGTCTTCTTTTTTCCATACCAGGCAATCAGTTAAAATCAATAAACATTAAGTACCTACTATTGCCAGGCACTGTGCTAAGCACTGGGGATACAAAGAAAGGCAAAATACTGTCTTCTGTCAAGGAGCTCACAGTATAATGGTGAGGTCTAAAGACTCCTGGACTCTGATGACAGCCAATAGTTCTTTCAGATTTTTTTTGAGATTTTTCTTGATATGAAGGCATTTTCTGAAATTGCTATTGAAAAAGGAGTCAGTGAGGTACATTCTATGGATTGTTCCTTGGGCACATCCCACATTCCACTTGGACAATGAGAACGCATCTGTCTTCTTGCTACGCTTTTCTTGCCCTTCTATTTTTCAGGCACTGGAGAGTCAGCCAAATCAGACTTCTTTGAACTTCCAAATTGAAAGATCTCTATTCTTGGGTTGTTTGCTTGCTTAAGTTGTCCTATAAATTTCTACAAAAGTATCCATAGGCGATCAAAGTGTTTAGATATTGAGTCTCAGAATGCTGCTTGCAGTATTCAGTTAAACCCTGACAAGATTGAAGTTCATTCCAATATCTGTACTCTAGAAATAAATACAAAGCATTAGTGCTTACACTGTCTTGACCAGTGATTTCCTTAGTAAACTTGAGGATCACTGTAATGTAGTCCAGATATGGACAGTTCTCATCGCTCAGTTCATATATCCTGTGTGGCATAATGAAAAGAACACTGGATATGGAATTTGAGGACTGGATTAAAATCCTGACTCTAATGTTCACATATCTCATGTGACCTTGGGCAAGAAACTTCCCTTCTTAGGACCTCAGTTTACTTAACAAAATGATGGAATTGGTCATGATAATTTCTAAGGTCCCAGTTTTAAATCTATTATCCTAGAATCCACAGAATCCTAATGTTTTCATAGATTATAAAGGCATATTTCTCTCAAATGTTGTTCATAGAATTATTAGACCACAATTATGTGACCCATTGTGTAACATGGCATCCATATTTTGGTACAGAAAGACACTGTGTCTCAATTTCCTTGGTCACTTCCTGAAGGGGTCCCTTTATTCTAGATAGAATGGACCCATAAGCATAAGCTGTTACTAATGAGGTCAATATTAGCATCTTCAGTATCTAGGGCACTATTGCTTGCTATCTCCTCTGATGCCAGTTCTGTGGGCATCAACTTCCTTGAACCAAATCTATCTTCATATATTGAGTGTATCTAATATAGAGGTGGCCATTTAGTCCGTATTTGTAGAACACAGATCTGTCCCTTAAATCATTAGTGTCTTTGTAGCAGACTATTATGATCTTTTGGTCTCCCAACATTCTATGCATCTAAGGAGAACATTTCTAGGTACTGTTCTTCTCTGACCAGTCCTGTGAACTGCTTTCACTTTTGGGTAAGCAGGGCTGATCTTTTGCCTAGCTTCTGAGGCCCATATATGAGGAGACGATGGAACAAGAAGTCAGATTTTCTTAATATTCAGCCACTCTTCTCACTTCTTTCTGGTATCCTCATACTTTCTTGCTCTATCTAGGTTTTTCTTAGACATCAGTTCATTAATTGCATTTATCCTGCAAAACGATGTAGATTCAGTTGAAGGTGTTTGTGACATTACATACCTCTTCTCACTTGTGCCTGTTTAATTTTGTTTCTAAGGGATTTATTATTCTGATGACTGTCAGCCTCTTTAAAAGGTTGTCTCCTCCACATGACAAAGATAGAAGGAAAGAGAAACTTAGCAGAGCCCTGACTCAACCAAAGTTTGTCTCTGAAGTTTGTAATCATCCCATAGTATCATAGATCTAAATACAGAAGGGACCTCAGAGGCGTTCAAGTCTAAATCTCTCATTTTGTAGATGAGGAAAGGGAGGCTCAGTGAGATTAAGTAATTTGCCCAAGGTTACAGAGTAATTATCAGAGGTAGGATGGGTAAATTTCTTTTATTAGATTCAGTTTATAGACAGGAAACAATGACGCTATGGTAGAATTAAAAGAAAATGGCCAATTTTAAGTATCAATCCATTTTAACACCTTTGCGATCTGATTTACAGGGTTAGTATTTTACTGAAATATTGACAGGTATTTAATTGAATTATTAAGTGTTGGTTGACTGGGAGTTTGGTTCGTGCTGACCTGACAAAATGAATAGATCTGATAGTCTATTTCAATAATCATCTGGACGAAAAGGTAAAGGATTAGATTTACATTTACTGATATAAAGAAGAAGGAGTAGGAAAACAAGAGGGTTTAGAACCTATGTATTCAGGTTATAGGGAGGATAAGTAGGTTATCCTTAGGGTCCCAGACTACAGATGTATGTGGATTTTATGCCCTTTGATTTCTGGAGACCATAATGGATTCTTTCAATTTTTGTTTCATTTTCTGTCTTTAGAAATTCTGCATAGGTCTCTTGTATTATTCTCTGCATTTTGGTGTTAAGTGTTTTGTCTTGTGTTCTGGAAGACCTATGATCCTGATGTTATCTCTAGTAATCAAGTCTTCAAGAACAGTATCTTTTGCTTGTGTAGTGAGCATTTTTTTCTTTTAATGTTTTTTTTTTTGCTTTTTTCTAGATTTCCTTCATTTTTGTGTATTTACATTCTCAATTTATTATTAATTTCTCTTGTTTCTTAGGTGAAACTTGTCATCGAAGAATGCAGTTTTTCTATTCTACCCATTATTTTTGTTGTGCAGGCCATAAATTCCTCTCTCACAATTGTAATTTCTCTTTTAAGCCTCTCAGGAACAATGTGTTATAGGTCCATGTTCTCCTAAAATTCCACAGAGTCCTTTTTCTCATCAAGTGTTGGATCTCTAGCCTTTGTTTTGCAGTATTTATTTTTTAGATGACTGTACTAATTTCTTTTATTTATTTATTTTTTAATATAAATTTATTTATTTAACTTTTTACATTCATTTTCACAAAATTTGGTTTCCAAAATTTTCTCCCCATTTGTCCCCTCCCCCCATCCCAGTACACTGAGCATTCTAATTTCCCCTATCACC